>OY728119.1:140740453-141990453 GCA_963277665.1 Viscum album
TTATGAATAGTAATGTGCCATTATGAATAGTAATATGACCCTTATGAATAGTAACCTCACCCATGAATGTATAAATAAACTGTAGACACCCTATAAATGAAGTAGAATATTTTATAAATTATTAATTATGAATTCGCATTTTTGTTAGTGATAAATATTTAATTTCAATATTAAATCAATCAAATAAATCATTTTCATAAAATTGGTTCCTATTTTATTGTCTTATTATTTAGGAATTATTTAATAAAATCTTAGTTAAATTTTCAAAGTATAATAAATGCAGTTTTGGTTTTAAAATTTTCCTTTTTCAAGCAAATAATGATTTTAAATGAAAATTAAATTTACCCTATTTAGAAAATTATTTTGATAAAATGGAGCCCATTTTTTGGAATCTACACATTGAAAAATGTGTATGGTGAATATTAACGATTTTTCAGAAATAATTGAATATTTAGTGAATAGTGAAATATGGTAATTTACCGTATATATACATTATAGGATAAATACATTGTTCCTTGAATCGTGGATGATGTAAGTGCCCATTAGTGTGAACACAAATGCACATATTACTATTCTTGTTCACAAGAATCAATACTATTTCATTTCTTGAGAAAAATAATAAAATAAGGAATAAGATATTCAAAAATCACTCACCTCCTCCACTATACCCCCCCTCACACCCTCTTCTCTTAACTCCTCTCAAACCTTGTACCATGTCTAAATTATGCTGAATTCTCCTCCCAATTGCATCCCCCACATCCAGTATCCATTGGTCTCATAAAAAGACCAAAATCTATCCCCTAAGGAGGCTTTCCAGGAAGATAACTTCAAGAGGTAAATTCCTCTTTTCATTTCTTTTATTTTAAATTACTTTATTTTATTTTTCATTCTTCAAATCCATTCATACAAATGTCACGATAACTCCAGAACGATACATGTATTCAAATAATGTTATGATAATGTCATATTTCATCATCATCTCTCCTTTACCCTTCTTTTATATTTGAAAAGAAAACATCATTCGAGATGTGTTAATTTATCACATTCAAGGACGACTGGTTTTCAATTTCCATTGTTGTCTTAAATTATGGTCATGAAATCATTTTGTTGGTTGAAAAAGACTATAATATATGTATATTAACTTATTTAAGGTTTTGTAGTCTTTTTTACACATCATATTAAATTTTTAAATCAAAATGAGTTCATTGAGATCAAAACCAGCCAATTAACACATAGAATTATCATTGACGTTTAATATAATGATTCATCTTCACTCACAATAACCAAAAAAATTTTCTGACCATGTATTCTTATAAACTTTAACAAATATAATAATACTTTTCTTCTGGACAACCATTCCCATCTTACATGTTTATCAATACATGTATATAACTAAACATGTCATGAATACCAAGGAAGAAAACACTCACAAACAATAAAATTGAACCTCTTAAACCCATAAAGAAGGCCTTTAATGAACTTAATAAGGATATACTAAATAAATTACATAAATAATAGGTTCTAGACATATTAATTAATGAATTTTATTTGTTTATACAGGGAACTAAGATAAAGTTTAGAACCCCATTGGACTTAAGGTAAGGGTTTTATACCTGGATATCTATTTTCATTCGGGTTACATTAATTCTCTACATACACCAATTAAATTCATATTTTCATCACATTTAATCCTCTAAAATTATCTGTGAAACTTATATATATATTTACTAACCATAATCCTACTTTAAATTAAGGGGAGTTATATGATTTAAAAGGATCTTTTAAAAATTCTTCCCAAAGTACAAGCCCGATTGAAAATAATTTCTCAAATTCTAACATATTTTCAATGAAAATATATATTATATTTTTAGAAACCAGTATATTTATAAAATTACTCATTTTATTATGAAAATATTATCTTACTTCACTTCTGGTTTTATTCAAATATTTATCCCAGAGAACCCTTCTTTTCAAAGTAAAAGAGTATTTATCTCAAGAATTACTTGATGATGTCATAAGAGTATCTTCATCTATTTTGACACTCTCCTTGATTCTTATGTATTATTGGGATTAAAATCCTATTATATCATCTAAAATATTTAATTTAATGGTTTATGATTAGCTTGACTATGGATGTGTTATCTTAAAACCAATCACCAATTTACACTGAATGGTTAGTGTTTATGTTTAATCTCCCTAGAAAGTTATTTACATTTTATATGTTAGATTTTATATGAATGTATATGTTGTATATGTATATCCCCATTCATATGAGGAATTAATTGGACTTAGTATGTGGTTGGTGGGGCCCACTATATCCCCTCGATGCATCAGTAGGTATCATGAGAAAAACTATTCTCTTGGCACAATACCTTGATAACATGGTATTTATGGTCTTAGCATGAGTCCTTGATGGTATGGTTATTATGTTCAACATTATGCATTCCCTCATTATGAAAATAGTAATTTAAAGTTCATGTGGTCATTCGACTAATGGAATACCCATGATTATTATTTTTTAAGGCATTATTTATTTTGCCCTTATTCCCTCCATAATCTGTTCCAGATTATTTTTAAAGGCATGTGTTTTTAGTTATTCACCATGCATAATGTTTTTGTTGATGATATCTTCTTCTATATTTCATACCCTTACTAAGAATTTAGCTCCCCCCATTTTTATGTTTCATTTTCCCAGGACATGAAGAGGTATATTTTCAATGACATGGAGGGATAAGTTAGAACTTATGGATATTGTCAAAGGGATTTCTAGTTTTTATTTCCTTTCATGTTGTAATGTTATACTTATATATGTATCCGGTTTTCCAAATCTACTAAACTATTCGTTCCTTCAAGACAATACTTTCTTGCAATCATTACTATGTAATGAAATAAGGCACTAGATCTTGGAAACTTGGTTTGGGGTCTTTAGAGTTTGTATAAGAGGATGTTTAGTATAAAACATGGAAACCAGATTTGGAAAATGTAAACTAGGGAACAAAATCATAAATTTTACTTCGAGAATAAACATACAAGAACATACTAGAATATTGGTAAAAAATATATTATGTGGATATTTCTAGAAAATAAATCTATTTCTAGATACTACAAGTTGATGTGGTTCTAGAAAAGATGTACCTAAGAGTAACAACTCCAACAAGGAGTTTTGAGCTTGACTTGAGGTATCCAGGTACACGATAATAGGCCTTAACGCACACCTGGTGTATCACTACTGGGTGATATTCTTAGGATAATTCCCATTTTCTTTATATGCCATTATTAAGTATTTAAATGTAAATTTTCTCTCAAAAAACAATGTTTATAATTATGGTATTATCTATGTATAGGATTTCAATGTATTATAATCATTTTTCTACAATTTGATTATATATTACGATTCAAAACCTAACCTAGTGTGTGACGTTATATAGAAATAGATCCTAGTGGAAGGAATAAATATCGCATGAATGTGCATATCACTTGTAAGGATGGACCTATGATACATGATAATGATGTTGGATCTAGTTCTGCAACTGGTGCAGAGAAACTTATAACTATACTGGGTCACCGGACTCAGGTTATGAACAATAACCTTACCTGTATTGAGAATATGGATCCAAAATGTGGAGGAGCTATGTTAAACATCTTTATGTGACAAAAACCTCTATAATATAATGGGACAAAAATCCCATTCATAGTAGAGTAGTGGATAAGTTCATTATAGATGATATTTATTTCTTCAGGATGTAATAAAACAGAGAACGTTGTCATGGAATTTTAGCGCATATTGGGAGATACAGATTAGTGGTGGTATTGAATTAAAAATAAAAATAAAGATGAAGAAATATAAGAAATGGAATGGATGGATTCTAGGGAAATATTCTTTGAAAAATACTTCTCTCATGAACAATGAGCAGATGTGGAAAGGCAGTTTCTGAATCTGTGGGAAAAAGAAGATGAGAATATTGAAAAGCATGAAGCTAAATTCACAAGTTTATCAAGACATGTCATGGACTACATATATAGTATAAGGAGAAATATTGATTGATTCATTGACGATTTAAAACTATTCCTCTAAAGGGCACTAGTCTCCCAAAGTTTCTCATCATATGAAGATTTAGTCTCATGTGATATCAAGACAGTAAATGAATCATCTATGTCATATGATTTTAAGGGAAAGAAAGAGTAGAAGAGGGGCTGATGAAAAATCTGGAAAAGGATATAAGGAAAAAGTGAATAATGGAAAAGTTGACCTTCCACCATATGATAATTGTGGGAGAGACACCCTGGAACGTTTTTAAATTGTATGGGTGTTTGTTACAAGTATAGAGAGAAAGGCTACCTATCCCAAGATTATAAGGGGAAGAAATAAGCTACAAATGATTAATGATACAATTTTAAGCTGAGGGGACATTATGCAATGGATTCTACTATGTGTCAAGGAAACATTCCCAAAAAATCCAAGGGAGTTAGGCAAAGCATATTCGATCACAACTAATGATATTGATGTTCATAATGATATGGTGGAAGGTACTTTAATTATATCCTCAAACTTATCCATTACATTATTTGATTCTAGTTCATATCTTTATTTCATATATTCATAGTTTTCTAAGATAATTAGATATTTCAAATTTGATTTAATAAGGGTGTTGTCAGAAAAAACTCATAAGGGAAGTATCATTGCAACAAAGAGGGGTTTGGTAGTCCCCATTATATCATATAAACGTGTTTTATCTACCAATTTCATTATCATAACCATGATTTAATTTGATATAATACTTGGTATGGATTAGATTTTGAATCATAATGCAAAAATATATTGTTATAACAAAGAGATTATAATTTTTTAGAACAATGTATAACCCCTTCTATTTAGAGCATAAATGTCATCATCTGATTCATATCGAGATCCACCCCTAGTAGCTCTACTAAGTGAAATTATTGGGGAGGATGAGAAATCAAAATCTATGAGTGAGGAAAGGAATATTCAAATTGAGGATGTAGCTATTATGAAAGAATATTTTGATGTTTTTTCATAGGATTTACCTAGACATATTCCAGAGTGAGAAGTTGAGTTCTTTATTGATTTAATTTCTTGTTCAAGGCATATATCAAAGACTCATTATATAATGAAAACATTGGAATTAGTAGAACTGTAGAAACACCAATAATAATTGTGTGTTAAATGATTTATTACCCCTAGTGTATCCCTATGGGGATCCCCTGTTCTTTTAATTAAGAAGAATGATGGATCAATGAGTTTGTGCATTTACTACATAGAGATGAATGCTATAAAAATAAAGAACAGGTATCCCCAAGCTCACATTGATGATTTATTTGATCAACATCATGGATGCAATATTTTTCCAAGATTTACCTTCAATCTGGATATCATCAATTGTGAGTGAGGGAGGAAGATATTCTAAAGATATCATTTTTAACTTGTATTGTAATTATAAATTTAGAGTTATTCCTTTTGGATTGAGTAATGCACCCTCAGTTTATATATATATAATTAAAAGATTTTTCAAGGAATATCTTGATGAAGTTGTTGTGTTATTTAGTGATGATACCTTAGTATAATCCAAAAACTATGAAGATCTTAAAAATCACTTATGCACTATTCTGAAGACTCTTATAATAAATGAATTATATGGGAAGTTTAACAAGCATTAATTTTGTATTAAATCAATTTCATTTCATGAGACCATTGTCTCTAATGATAGAATATTTGTTGATCCTACAATGACAATGTTTTTTCATTAATGGACTACTCCAAAAAACATAACTGAGGTACATAGTTTTATTCATTTAGTAGGTTATTATCAGTGTTTTCTTTAGAACATTGCCCATTTATCCAACCTAATGATCAGGATTACATGTAACAATGTTAAGTTCATTTGGACAAAAGAATGTGATGAATGTTTCAAATAATTTTTGAGGAGATTAGAGAATGCTCTGATCCTGACTCTAGCACTAGTGAATGGTGGATTTTTGATCTATAGTGATGCAACAAAGAAAGGAATTAGTTGTGTACTTCTGTAGAATGATAGAGTTATTTCATATTCATCAAGGCATTTAAAAATCCAATAGGAGAACTATCCAACTCACAATATTAATTTAGAAGCTTTAATCATTGTATTGAAGATATAGAGACACTATCTCTATAGAGAAAGGTGTGAGATATATACAGTTCAAAATAGTTTAAAATATATCTTATCACAGAAATAACTCTACATGAGGAAAAAGATATGTCTCAAACTACTCATGGATTATGATTGTTCAATACACTACCGCCCGAGGAAGGAAAATAAGGTGGAAGATTTTTTAAGTCATGAAGGATTGTGGAGACCTAAACAAATTTAGTATTGATAATGATCCTAATTTTATTGATCTAGTATAGAAGGATGTGGGAATTTTCAAAGATGGTGAAACATCCTTAGTTTTTAAATTAGTTTCCCAACCATCTTTATTAAAAAGGATTAAATTCTCTCAGTTTTATGATGAAAACCATTAAAATAATATTAATGCAGTGAATTATGGGAAGTTGGATGATTTCATGTGTGAAGATGGAATGATGAAATTTGGGAAGGGTCTATGTGTTATCTCTATGCCCGACCTGAAATGAGTGTTAATGGATGATGCCCATAGATATAATTTCTCTATAAACCCTGGTAGTACTAAAATGTCTAGTTATTTGAAGGAACATTTTTTGTGGGACCACATGAAGAGAGAAATTTCTGATTATGTATCAAGATGTTTAGTATGTTAATAGGTGAAGGCTGAAAGACAACATCCTATATGAGTCTTTCACCCTATACCTATTAATACATGAAAATTGGATTACATCACCATGGATTTTGTCATTGGATTACCCAAAACCCCAAGAAAGAATGATATAATATGGGTAACAATTTATTGACATACAAAATATGCACATTCCATTACTATAAGGGAGGATTTTACACTATAGCTCTATAAAAGGCTCTATATCAACGAAGACATAAGAATTTATGGAGCACATATTTCAATAGTGTCTGATCTCAATCCTAGATTTACATCGAAATTCTAGAATTTTCAACAGAAATATTTGGATACTAAGCTTCGTTTGAGTACTACTTATCACCCTCAAACAGATGGGTAGTTAGAGAGGATGATCCAAACTTTAGAAGAAATGTCGATATCATGCTCACTTTATTTTCATGGTAAGTGGGATTAGTATTTACCTCGGGTGATGTTTTCCTACAATAATAGTTCTATTATAGAATTCAAATGGAACCATTTGAAGCATTGTATAGAAAGAGATTTCATACACCAAGATGTTGGGATGAAGTCGGTGAAGGGAAGTTTGTGGCCCCAGAGCTTGCGAAGGAAACAATAACAATGGTAATGATTATTCAAATCCATATAATCAATCTCAATGTAGGAAAAAGATATATTATGATAATTGAATAAAGTGTTTGGAATTTCAAGTATGAGATCATGTTTTCTTGATGGTATATCCATAGAAGGGTGTCATAAGATTTGGGAAGAAAGGGAAATTGAGACCCATTTACATTGGACCTTTTGAAATCCAATAAGTAATTAGAGTTGTTTCATATCATTTTCCTATTCCTTCTAGCCTTTATAAAGAACGTAAGGGGTTCCATTTATCATTGTTGACAAAGTACATTCCAAACACAACGTAAGTCCTCATTTATAATGGTATATAACTGGAACCTGGCTTATCATAATGTGAAGAGATGATCCGAATTATGGATACTAAAGAATAGTATTTTTGGATTTTTACAACTCGATTGGTAAATATACATTGTAAAAATCATAAAATTGAAGAGGCAACATGGATGCCTGAGGATCTTATGATGAAGACCTACCCAAATCATTTTATGAGGTAACATTATATGAATATCGAGGATGAAAATTTTGTAATGAAGGGAGAATGTAACACCCCGATGAGTTGAAAATAAAATTAATATTCAGTACATGAAAAACTGAGTCTCTAGAAAACAACACTTTATAATAACCAAGACAATAAACCTAATTTTTCCACATCTATGATTTGAATTTTGAAAAGCTGACAGACATAGTTGCGTTCAATATGATATTTGGATTTTGATAGAATCAACATAAATTTTGGGGAATAAAAACTCACCCTTTTGAGTATTAATATACCATTATGAATATTAATATAAACCATTTGAATATTGAACTCACCCATTAATGAATAAATAAAATTTAGGCCCCTTATAAATGAATTAGAATAATTTATAAATTATTATTTAAGTATTCATAAATTTACGATTGATAAATGTTTACTTAAAATTTTAAATTAATAAATTCATTCCTTTTCATAAAATAGGTTCTTGTTTTTTGTCCTATTATTTTAGAATAATTTAATAAAACCATTGTTAATATTCAGGGTATTATAAATTCAGTTTTGTTTTGAAAACTAAATTTTTTGAGTAAATAATGATGTTAATTAAAAATTAAATTAATCATTATTAGAAAATTATTTTGATAAAATTGAGTCCATTTTTGGAATCTACATGTTAAAAAGTTTCTATTGTGAATTTTTGGATTTTTATGAAATGTTAGAATTTTTAGTGAGTAGTGAAATAAAGTAATTTACTGTATATATACATTATAGGTTAAATACACTATTCCTAGCATCATGGTTGATGTAAGTGACAAATATCACATTTTTATACATTTTATACTATAAATCATTGTTTATAATTCGAGTAGAGTGTTATTTTATGGGTAATTTTCACTTTTTTAAGTTTTAGAGGTAATTTGATCTTAAATGAAAAAATCTATAAAATATGTAATTTTGATAGTTTTTTATCATAGGGGTAGTTTAGTAATAAAATTTACATTATTATTCCAAATTTTCAGATTCCTTTTTTTCAAAAACGTGATTTATTTCTTACAACATTATCATTAATAGGAAAGGCAGATTCGAGTATTTAGAGGCCTGAAAAGATCATTTAATTTGAGAAATTTTTCTGGTGGACATTATGGACCCCACCAACATAACTGTTTCATAACTTGGTGAAAACACCTCCAAATGCATTGAATATGTCTAGAAATATAATATGATTCAATAACTCCCATGATAGGTGATTTTCAAGTGAAAATAAGATATTTAATGCATTCTTTGAATGGATAAAATACGAGGAAGATGAAACAACTCACCCGGATGAAACGGTTCCATTGGGAAATAAATTTATAAAATATGAATACCCTATCCAAAATGTCTCATAGTTTGTGTAGAGACACGAAATCAAGTGGGAAATACTTTTATTAAGTATGAAACATGTGGATGGACATATTGGATGGTCATAATGGATTGAAAAGCTGAAGAATTTGAATTTGGCTAGTCAAATGGATATATTAAATAGATCTGATTAAATCGGCCATAACTCCAACATATGGAATTTAATAAAGATAAAATTTTAAAGGTTAATATAGGATATATTATGGAACAACTTTTATGAGGAAACATTTTAAAAATTCTTTCATTTATTAGAGAATAAATTTGGAAACATTTTAAGTATAATTTTGTTGCGAATTCTTTCATGCCCTCTTCCTATAAATATGTATCCTCCCTAATTCTCAAAGAATTGGCACTACCATGTGGCCATTTTTTATTATTTTATATTATCATTCCATTTTAATAGTATTGATCATTTTTAATATATTTTTCTCTTTTTATTAATCTCATTATAATTTTATTATCTTTTGTTTCCCACCCCATTATTCTCCACTATGAACTCATGTACTCATGATCATGAGTAACTAACCCGAGGAAGTTCCAAAGGGATAAATATGGTCTTGAACCCAAGGAAGTATAAAATCATCTTTTATGTTTCTTATTTACATAGATTTATAACTTGGGGGTCTTAGATGGTAAGGTGTATTTATGTCTCCACGTGCCAGAAGTGGCTTAACTTTGTCTTCTACAATTTTCCCCATCGATCGAGGAGGTGGATATGTGGTCTCTCGGTGATCATTGAGTGCATCGTATATCGACAAAAATAGGTATAATAGGATGTTTATTAATAAAATTGATAATTATCATTAATTGTATTTAAAGATAAAAAATAGGCGTTGAGGTTCATTCTGGATAATCTCTTAGAAGGATCTCCTTTCTAACTAGCATCATTTTGTATGCACTCATTCTGTCTGCATTATGCATTGCATATTTACTTTTTATTATCTTGTATACTCATTTCAAAAACATCAATTTACTATATTTTTGTTTAACAAATGTGAAATATATAAATAAAGAGAATTATAAGTAATGATTTATTAACCATAAAAGATCCTCAGTAGAACGACCAATGTCAGCCCTTATGCTACATTTAGTTATAAATATTTATGAGAGCACACACAAAAACGCTTCATCAAATTAGCCCCATTTCTAAGGATCCAAGTTGTCTTCCTTAGCTATTTTTATACAAATTTTGTAAATAATTTTTTCTTTTATTTAATAATAACAAAAAAGAATCATAAATTTCAAAAAAGAATATATAAAAAATATGGTTTGTTCATGATGTATTCAAATTTTGATTATGATACATGGAAAGACCAATAATAGGAGCATGAAAATGTTTACAACGATCTTGATGTTCTGTTTCAAAGAAGTAGTGATAAAATTAAAAACCAGGAGATCCAAATAGAATAGATTGCTGAATATGTCTGAACATCCTAAGAGTAATCCAACCCTGAGCCCAAACTTGAACCAGAACGAGATGTGAAAGATATTTCACCAATAATTTTGTATGTTAATGAACCCTATGAGGGTGATTAGGATCTACTAAATTAATTAATTATATCATCCCACACTCGACCATTATTACAAAATTTCTACCTATCTTTTTCATTGGAAGACAATGCAACTGCTGAGATTGAGTTTCCAATGTTCCTGCATAAAGAGATCAATTACCAACCTGAATTACATTAAAGGTAATATTTATTTATTAATTCTTCATGTTTTAATCATATTCAATTTGAACTGTTTTCTAATTTTTCTTTATCTGAAATTTATTATAAAAAACAAATAGAGGATATCTTAGATGTTAACAAAAAGAGTAAACAAGTGGTGGTGATTGAAGAAGAAGAGTTGTACAAGCATGTGGTGGTGCGACTATCTCCTCAATAAGAATTTACATACCATATGGGGGAGGAAACCACAGAAGTCAATTGGGAGATCCTCTATATTATATTCCCTCCCACTTCATACATAAAATTCCATCTTTATTATTTCATGGGGCTTGGGAACATTCTTATCCTCTTTGGGGTTTTCTACTTTATGTGTTTACTCACGGACATCAGGAAAAGTCACAAGTGGTTGTTCATATTAAAGAAACCACATCCACCATATGATTGGGGATAATACATTGAAACTACCTGACTAGGGGAAATGAAATCATATCACCAGCATGGGGGGGGGTAAATCATCTTCTATACTCTTTTCCCTTTATCAAGGAGGTGGATGTGCGGTCTCTTAGTGATAATTGTGTACATCATATATCCACACCCATAGGTTGAGTCGGATGTTCATGAATACAATGGAGAATTCTCATTAAGTATATTTGAAGCTAACAAAGAGGGGATGATGGTTCATTCTAGATAATCTCCTAGGAGGATCTCGTTTATGTGTAGCATCATTTTGTCTACATTCATTCTGTCTGCATTACTAATTGCCTATTTACTTCTCATTATCATGCATACTCATTTTAGAAACATTAATTTATTTTAGTTTTATTTAATAAATGAGAAATATATAAAAATGTAAATTATAAGTAGAGATTTATTGACCACAAAATCTCTTCTGAAGAATGACCTAGGTCAGCCCATATGCTGCATTTAGTTATAATTAATTTTGAGAGTGCACAAGATGATGCTTCATTAGTAAGACACCATTAGTGAGAACTCACATGAAAATGTTACTATTATTCTTAACAGCACTCAATATTGTTGTTTTTCTTGTAAAAAATATTAAACTAATGGATAAGATAGTCAAAAATCACTTCTCTCCTCCACTAAAAAAACCTTCTCACTCCCTCTTCATTTCACTCCTCTCAAGCCTTTTGCCTTGAATAAATTTTTTCTGAAATATCTTCTAAGTATCCTAAACAATTTCTATAATTCCTTAGTCTAATCCAAAGACGAAAACCTCTCAAATAAAGATGATCTCAAGGAATATAACTTCAAGAAGTGAATTCCTCTTTTCATTTCATTTATTTCGAGTTCATTGATTTTATTTTTTTCCCTCACCTCCTTTCATCCAAATATTATGATAACTCCAGTACCTTACATGTACTACAATTTTGTTATTATAACGGAGTAATTCCACATAATCTCTCCCTTTCCCTTCATTTATAATATAAATAAAAACTCCATCTGAGATGTGTTAATTTATCACATTCAAGAATGGCTGGTTTTAAATTTCTATTACCATCTTTAATTCTAGTCGTAGAACCATTTTGATGGTTGAACTAGACTATAATATATGTAATATAACTTATTTAAGGTTCTATAATATTTTTTACACATGATATTAATTTATAATTCAAAATGGTTTTGTTTTGATAAAAACCACCAATTAACACAAACAAATTATCATTAAAGTTTTACATAATGATTCATCTTCACTCCCAATAACCAAATTAATTTTAGGGAAATGTAATAATATATATATTAAAAACAAAAATTAAACGTCTATTCTGGACAACCATTCTAATCTTACAAGTTTATCCTTACATGTATATAAGTAAACCGGCCATGAATACCATGAATGAAAATGCACCCAAACCCTAAAATTAAACCTCTTACACCCATAAAGAAGTCCATTAATGAACATAATAAGGATATAGTAGAAAAATCACACAAAGAAGAGTTTTTTTACATATTAATTAATGAATTTAATTTTTCTATACATGACACTAATATCATGTGAAGAACACCATTGGACTTAAGGTAAGTTTGTTATACCCGAACCTCTATTTTCATTCAGGTTACTCTTATTCTCTTCTAACCTCAATTAAATTCTTATTTTTTCATATTTACTCCTAATAAATTCGTTTTTAGTGTTCTATATTTTTTTACGAACCATAACCATACTTTAAGTTATGGGGAGTTATATGTTTTAAAATGATATTTCAAAAATTCTTCCCGAAATACAATCCCGATTAAAGGGAATTTCCCAAATTCATACCTATTTTCGAGGGCATTCTATAATATTTTTTTAAAAAACATTATCTTTCTAAAATATGTAATTTTATTTTGAAAATACTATCTCACATCACATATGGTTTTATACAAATATTTCATCAAAATAACTCTTCATTTCAATGTAAAATAATTTTTATCTCAAGAATTACTCGATGATTTTATTAGAATATTTTCGTCTATTTCAACAATCTAATTGAATTGTATGTATAATATGGATTAATGTTCCCTGATATCATATAACATATTTAATTTAATTTTTTAGGATTAGTTTGATTGTGGATGTTTCATCTTAAAACCATTCACCAATTTACATCGAATGGGTTGTGTTTATGATTAATGTTTGGGGAAAGTTATTTACATATCATATGTTAGAATAAATATAAATGTATATATAGTTTATGTTTATCCCCATTCATATGAGGAATGAGTTGGAATTAGTAAGTGATGGGTTGGTCCAACTATTTCCCCATGATGCATCGATGTGTATCATGAGACATACTATGGTATTCGCCTCGGGCCTTCAAAAATTGGTTATTTATGGTATTGGAACCAGGCCTTGATGGTGTGGTTATGATATCTGGCATTATGAATTCCCTCATTATGAAACTAGTAATTGAAAGTTCATGTGATTATTTGACTAGTATAATACCAATGATTATTCTTTATTATGGAATTATTTATTAAGCTCTTATTCCAGCCATAATGTGTTCGAGTTTATTTTTAAAGGAATGCATTTTTAGGTATTCACAATACCTAATGTTTATTCATATGATATCTTTTATTTTATTTATTACCCTTACTAATCATTTGATCTCACCCATTTTTTTATGTTTCATTTTCCTAGGAAATGAAGAGTTATAATATGAATGACATGTAGGGATAACATAGGAGTTATGAATGTGTGAAAGGCATTTTTATATTGTATTTCCTTTCAAGTATTTGTGTTGAACATTTTTATTTATCTAGTTTTCCAAAAATAATAAACTATTAATTCATTCAGGATTCAAATTTATTGTAATAATTTTAATGTAATGATATAATGCACCGACTCTGGGAAACCAGGGTCATGGACTCTACATAATAAGTTAACCAAAATAGAAAAAATTGCTGACATATATGATCCATTTTCATTTAATAGTTTATAAAAAATAAAATAAATATAATTGTCAAATAAAATATAAAATAACATTTTTTCTAGGGGTTTAGTTGAGGATATGGTGTTATATTATCAGTTAAGAATAATTAGAGGTTGAAGAATATTTTGTTTCATAAGAGAAAATCCAATACAATGACAATACTTTATACTATGTACCAAGGGGGTATGTGATTACTAGTCCATAGAATATTCGTATTATTGTTCTTGTGTGGTAAGAAGAATTAAAAAGTGTTTATTTTAGTTTTTTTATAATAGAATAAGTAGAATTTATTCCTTGTTTTTGTGTAATTAATATGTAAAGATGTTAGTTTAAGAACATGGTATCATAGTGAAATCCATCAGATATCTCAATAGGTAAAAGAAATTATTAGGGTAACAAAGAAACTTAACAGGCGAAGACTGTATTTAAAGGAAGTAAAAAAGAACAGTAAATGAGTTTTAAAACATGAAATATAATTTTATTATATTGGAACACAAGTAAATAGTTATTTATCATTGTGTATGACTGTGAGTAAGGGATTATTTGATAATGTTTTGTGGTTGGATTATTTCCTCACCATGCTAAGGAATAACTCCTCTAATTATGTATTAAACCTTGTAAAAATATTCTCTTCCATATTTACCTTATTTTATATAATTTAATTCTATAAATAAAATAGAATAATAGAATCAATATCCTAATGGGTATAAGTGGTAAAATGGATAAAAGTTATAATTTGTGAAAAATATCCCATCAATGACCCCCCTCTTAGTGTTCAGTATATCTCAAAGTGTACCTCTCAATTTTTATCAGAGTCGAGGTTCAACTTTATTGGATTATCTACTATGTAGTTAATCTCTTTTGAATATTTAGTTTCTTTACTATATAAAAAATGGAGTGTAGTTTTATTGAAGATATATCTGAGTATAATTCTATTCCTACCTTGACCATGATGAATATGAGAATGAAATAGAAAATAGTGTTAAAGAATAATTCCCTCTTATCTAAAGAGGATAAAGTGTTAGTATCTCCATGCCTTTCCAACAAATGAAGAGAGATCATTATTTGAAATTTAAGAACATGTAGATCAAATTTCCACTAAGGAGATACAATGTCATTTTAACTCAAATGGATTAATATATTCTAGTGATTATGAGGTATGTGTTAACTCGTATCAAAATTGTTCTAGATAAGATTCTAGAACAAGTGGTGATGATGATCGGTATAAAACTCATGATATATAATTTGATTGTTTAAGAGATATTTTTTATTTCATTCCCACATAAATAGTCTCTCATGTCTGTGGAGTATTTCTATATTTACAGGAAGGAAACACTTAGATAGACAAAGAAGGTGGTAATTTTGAGAAGGATTTACAAGTAAAAAATAATAGAATATTTAAAGCTATCTGAGCAGTTAGAAATATTTAAAGAAATAAAGATGGGGATTAAAATGAGTGCCTCAAAATAGTTCAATAAAGTTGGAGTGAAAAAGGATCATGAAAAAATATCCATTTACTTAAAGATAATTTGAAAACATATTTGATATTAGGTATTTACAATTGGAATAAATATTCAAGAAGATCTGAGAACATTACTCTTTGTTACAAAACAAAGTTAAACTAAATGAGGTGGAATCATGAAGAATGACTGAGGAATTTTAAGAGAATATGGTTAGGATTTAAGATCAAAAAATCATCCTTGTTATGAAATTTATATAATTGGAAGTTCAGTTTCCAGTCATGAGAATAAAAATATTGAGACATCACAAGAGGAGGTAATTTTTGCTGAAACTAATTGATCAGTGGAGAATACAAAGATTAAAATATCTCCAACATGTGACATGAATATCATTACTTAATTTAATTATCTCTCTCAAAATCTAAGATGAAAAAATGAATCATTTATACCATCTTGTAATAGTTCTTCTAAATCTATTTCCACAAATAGTACGGGTTGGAAAAAAACCTAAACATGTATGGATGAATAGAGTATTGAAGAAAACTACCACCCTAACTATGGTGTATAGTAAAAATAATGCATAATCTGGTTCCCCACATAGATCCCAACCATATATTAATATGAACCAAAAACATTATAGAGAAGAAATCAAAAAATCATTTTTTGGGGGCCAATGATGGTGCTACAACATATTTAAGGATTATACACATGATTTTTGGTACAAACCTATAAATTATAAAGTATAATTAAGTACCATTCAAAGGGAGTAAATATTGAGATGAATAAGAAACATCCATAGGAAAACAAAAATATGTATATTATAAATATATTTGAAAAACATTAAAATATCTATGATGTATTAAATTATACTGGTCGCAATAAATGTGTATTCTCCTCTTGATATGTTTTTAAACCTAATTAGATAATAAGACTATATATGTGAACTAAAAATGAATAATTTACATTGGGAATAATGAATAAAAATGTTTGTAGGAAATAAATCTCCCCACGAGTTAACAAATATTTATGGTGAGAAGAAATTAAATTCTAAATCTGAGATGTTGATGAAATGTTATGCATCCAAAATAACTACTAAAATATATAGATATCAAAATAATCCATGTGAAGTATCCAAACATTCTACTAATGTTCCTAATGAAGTATTATTAATATATATATATATATATAATATTTGTAGAGAATTATGAAAATTGAAGAATCACATGCCAAGGATAGGGAAAAAGAGAAAGGAAATATTCCACATGATGATGAAAAATTACATGAGAGGTGTTTAACAAAAGAAGACTCTTTTATTAAACTATTTATGTGCGAAAAATGTAAAAAACTATTGATATACTGTAAAAGGTTATTTAGCCATTCTACTAGAATAATATTCAATCCTTACTAGTGTTAATAATTCATCATCAATAATGTTTGTTAATAATAAAAACTATACACACAAAGCTGAACATAATGGGAGGAGATCAATACAACCACAAGATTATTCAGAAAAGAAGTTCGAATGTGTGATCATGAATGTTGGAAGAAATTAAGCAAATTGGTTGAGAAAATTATCTCACATTTTTTTACATTAATAATTATGGAATACCGATATCATTGCCATAATATTTGTGTATTGTATTTATTCTAATAATGTGCGTAATTGAAGGTGAATCAAGAACCAATGGGGATAACCTGGGAAGTATTGAATGTTTTCAATTCTTTATAGAAAAGCTGAATAAGTCATCATCCATGAATGATTCATCAATTATTAGTAAAATACAAATATTATAAAGGATCATATTAGACAAAGTTTAAGATGATCCTATAGAAAACTAGGATAGAGAATATAACATCATTGTTTGAAAATATTTTTTGTATCCAATTAAACAAGTATTGAAGAAAATATTTCCTGGTGAAGTTTTGAAAGTTGTTTATTATTTATAGTCACAAGTTAAAGATCAATTTTGATGTATTCTCCGAATTGTAATATCTTCAAATTCACTATTTAAAATATTTTCAATTAAGAATATGATGAAGAGTGTTTTACTTGAGGGGGAGACCAATTGAAGAATGATTAAGTTTTCGGTAGAATCATTATATTAATTTGAATCAACTATGATTATACTAGAAATTTCTTGATGATCATATCAAATTAAAAGATATTTTTTCTTAATCACTCATCCTTTTTTATAAAAAATAATAAACTTAAAAAAGGGGGTCAATTAAATTAATCATTTACATAAAAAATTAGAAGTATTAATGTGATTCGAGGCTACTTATCCTTTTTATAATACTTGAATGTTTTCATCTATTTGTTGATGTGATTTCACGAGTCTTAGGTTGGTATTCATTTAAAAAATCCTAATTAATTTAAGTATCTTCATCCTAGAATAAAATGTTTATAACCCTTGATGAAAAGTATATGAATTATCATTTTATGTGGTATCTTGATCATGTTTTAATGGATATATTTTTCACTGAACTGAATCATTTTGTTTTCTACATAAATAATGGATCACCATGACTTAGTGAAATGATAGATGGCACATTTCATAAGTATGGACTAATACACTTTTTTCAATGAACATTGATTTTCTTATTAATACGGGGGGGAGAAAGTGAAATCACTGTTTGGAAAATTAAATGGTAGAAATTCATATATTGAAATATTCACTTAGAAAGAACATAAAATTTATTTAAAAAAATATAAATATGTAAATTATTCTTCCCACATTGTATATAGGTTTTATTTTTTTCAATTATTTTTATTTATTGTCAATGTATGTGGTCATTTATATAGAAAGATATCATTTATGTAAATATATTGAAAAAGTCATAAAGAATGGTGTTCTTGGAAGTATCCATGAAATCCAAGCATGAGATTATTATAGTTTTTATAAATTGATGAATAACAATTTACTCAAGTCTTATTATATTATGAAAGTTATTTTAATAACTTTTATTTTAAAACATTGACGATTGATGAACTACTCTTAATGTTAAAGGAATTGTTCTCATGGTGTGTGGATCAAGTACATTGTCTATAATAATTGATATGATTGACGTCCCATATATTTGTGGCTAGATAGTTGTTAAAAACCATGAAAATAGTTATTCGCAAGAGGAGTTGATGTTGAATAGGTATTTAGAATTTATACTCTGAAAAGAGAAGAAGAAATAGAAGGGGTTCATATGATATTTCATTATGGAATGATGATATTATTTAAGAGCATGAAAATATTAATTTTTATGAATAAGACTTTAATAAATATCATATAAAGAAAAATACAATGAAAATATTTATTTTTCATGAGAGTTTGCGGATAAGTGAAGGAATTTTGTGTCGTGGAACATAAGGAATGGACTTTATTTAATAGATTGGATAAGTGTTTTAGTTATCCTTTATCAAAACAAATTGTTCAACCACCTAGCTAGACAAGGGGACCCCATATACACTACTTGATTGGGTAGGATCAATCCTCAGCTAGACATGGTGGGGGAATAGGGGAGATGGATCATGCATATAAAGAGCCTACATAGGCAAGTCAGTGTACGAGTGGGCACATAGCATGCATGCAGTGGTGCATGGGTGGGATAGTGCAGGTGAGGTGCATCCCAAAAAGTTCGGTTTTGAAGAGGGAGTTTTGGGTTCTAATCCCCTGCTACCTTGGAATAGTTTGTCATTAGAATAACATCACTTATTAAGCATTTATTGAACACAAATATGTTCTATGTGGGATGACGATGTGGAGTGGGAACTTTTAACAAACTAAAATTATATAGGAATAACACATATATCTGATTTTAAGAAATCTAATGATAAAAAAAACACTACATAGTCATATCCTTTTTCATAACATTAGATCTAATCACTCAATCCTTCATAGATTAGACCATGCACCAAGATTCAACTCTGACGATTGAAAAAAGATTGAGTTTATGATGCAATCTTTGTGAATTACTTTTTTGATTCTCATAATATTAGGAGTTAAAATAACATGCTTCACCAATGGATAAAAATGTTTTAGAGGTCACGGTTCACATCTATTGTACATTCACATTTTTTAATATGAGATGGAGCATGTGATTGTAGTCACATGAATGTGGGGAGTATTTAAGCGAACTCACAAAAGAAATAACTCCATGAATATCAGTGTACATCACAAGAGGAACCCATGTTAGGATAATAAAAATTATAATATCTTTGGGAATTAACTATTATAATCTACATGTTAATTTTTTTTAGTATTCGATTTAGTGAAAAAAAATAGAATGAAGATGGACCATGCCTATAAATACCAAGCATCCATGGTTGAAATATCATTCTAACATTTTCATATCTCCAGAGAGATCTTGATTGTTTCTTATTAAAAACAGATCCACTCAAAGAATTATTTTACATATGAAGGAAATAAGATCCAAATGACTGTTAGGCAACAAAAAAGAAGAATTTTGTGAACTAATTTTTTAAATAAGAAGAGTCGTGAGCCAGTGCATGAGTTTCGTACTCTAACAGTTCTTCATGAAAAAAAATATTTATGATTTCATGATTTTCATGAACCTTCACAACTACATGATCAATTTATTTTCATATAAAAACTTATATTAATAAGGAATAATATTCCGTAAATCACACTTACATTTTTGAAGATTGATTTATGAAAATAATTGTGTGAAATAAAACCAATACACATCCTTAATGAATAACACAATTTTAAACCAGATATATACACCAAGAATATTACTCTATTGTTCAAATAAGTAAGAAAATGCGAATTGTGGTTAGGGCATGCATTGCAAGAATACATAAATGTTTATGTTGTTAATAATTTATCAAAAATAGAACAAATATTTGGAAATATATAATCCATTTTCATCAAATATTTCATGGTATCTGGAATAAAAATAATTTTTTGTAGCACAGAAAATAACATCTGTGCTTGGGTTTTGGTTGAGGAGATGATTTAGTATGATCATTATAGTTTAATTAGTGTTTTTGTAATATTATGTTACACTAAGAGGGGAATTAATAAAATAATATTTATTGATATTAAGTATTTAGGAATTCTGTGTGAAGAAGTATAGAAAGTATAGAAAAACTATTTCTCATCTTCATAGTAGAAAACTAAAATATGCACTTCTTATCTATTCGTATTATTATGACTACTGATAAAATAATAAATAATAATTGCATGTTTTAGTTTTATACTATGAAGATGAAAAATAGTTTTTTCTCTACTGTCGTGAAAGTATCATGTGAAGAAGTTTGTGGAAGAGAAAAGAATCGCAGTGAAATCCATTAGATGTCTCAATAGGTGGTTGATTTTTTTAGTGTTAAAAATGAAAATAATAGGTTAATATTTTCTTCCTAGGTGGTATAAAAATCCAACTATGAGCTGTAAATATTGTAGCCTCACTTGAATTTAGTGAAACTTAAGTGAATTTTCATTCCCTACCTGTGGTAACCGTGATTAGAAGATAATTTTCTAGTGGTTGTGTGATTGTATTATTTCCAATCCATGCTAAGGAATGGATACACTTATTGTGTACTGAACCTTGTAAAAATATTGTGTTTCATATTTACCTACATTCATATACTTTAATGTGCTAAAGAAAATAAAATAATAGAATCGAGATCCGAACTGGTCTAAAGGTAAAAGGGATAAAAGATATAATCAAAGAAAAGGTTATCAGAACCGATTCACCCCCACCCCTTCTGTGTTTAGTATATCCTAATGTGTCTATCTAAAAACACACCTATCTTGTGATACAGATATAATTAATTTAATTAGATGATCCACCAACCACATCCCATCATTTTTGTCATGTTTTTAGATCTTGAAAACACTATATAGATTACTGACCTTACGTGTGAGATAATGAATGTTTTTAATCCATGTACCAATGATGTAAGATTAACTAGTGAGAAATATAATATTCAAGGATTATTCAACTATAACTTATATATTTGTTAGCCACAAGTCACAATGGTCACCCAACTAATAATTATTCTAACACTCTTATTCCAAATAATATGAAATAATTTAAAATCATAAACAAGTACTAACTATAAGGGAAATTTTAAGAGTCATACATTAAACTCATGCAGAGAAAATTGGTAGAGTGACAAGGTAATTAAAAACATTATATAAACACATAGTTATGAAATTAAGGAGCATAACCCCATTTGGTTCAAGTTCTTACCACTTTGAAAAGTTGGTAAATCATAGTTTAGTTAAGATCTCGTATCAACTGGTTCCTAACACTAAAAAATGATAGTGTTATTTCTTTGAGTATTGAAAATGAAGTATATAGTTATGTGGAATCACCAAGGGAATTGATTTCTGAAAAATACATTGAAGAGGATCCTGGTAATATAAAACCACATTTAATGGCACTTATCACGAAATGATTATTGATGTTAGAGAGGATGAATTTTATGGACTTTTACCACCATTCCATTGAAGAATAATTCCACCAAAGAAATAAAATGGGGGTGATTTATATAAAAAGTTATATTATATATTTAAAAAGGTTAAAATAAATATGTCGATACATGAATTAATTAAACAAATTACTAGTTATGAAAAATTACCTGAAGAACTGTGTACTTAGTGGAGATTATTTTAAGGGAATGAAAGGTTAGTCTTAGGTTATAATATTTTTACCTCGATCACTCTAATGTTACCTATAAACTTCTAAGATCATAACATATTATCTACCCATTTCACTATAGGGACGTTTACATTCATTAATTCCATGTATTATTTTGGTGTCTCAATAAATTTCATGATGCACTCGATCTACTATTCTTTAAAGGTTAGAGAACTCAAACCAAGATGAGTTGTTGTATATATGGTAAAACAATCGACTTCCTATCATGTGGGTATTTTGGAAGATGTTTTGTTAAGAGAAATAGGTCTTTTTATTCCTTCCAATTTATCCATATTGAATATGTAAGTGGTAAAGGGTATTTCAAATCCCCTAAAAATCTTGGGGATGCTATTATTGAAAACAACGACATCCATAATCAATGTATATGATGGGACTATATATATAAAATTTGGTTAAGAATCTCTGAATTTCAAATTAATTTATTCTATGAAATTTACTCTAGAATATAGCTCTATATTTACCCACACTTATTTTAAAAATAATTATTTATCAAATTAGTAACATTGGATTTTAATTGAAATATTTAATTTAGGTCCAATGTTAATGTCACCAAAACGCATGGATGATGTGGTTTTTTAAAATAAATTTATTCTTGATCCAAATGTGTGTGATAATTTTGTCAGTGGATAACTTGATGAAAATTAACTTATGGTATGAAATTATTGTTTAAATATGTTTCTAACCATTATTCTCATCACTTGAAGGTACATACAAGATTCCAATTGAGCTAATGGAATCATTTCAACAACTACCAAAATATGAAAAAAAAAACTATTACCATATAATCTTATATATTTCTATCTTTCAGATGGTGGTGATATTTCTTTGATAATTGGAAATAACTTAACAAAAATTCAAGACCAAATTCGTAAAAACATTTTTTAAGAAAATTCTAGGTCAATAGGATGAACACTTGATTATATACCTA
The DNA here is from genome assembly GCA_963277665.1 of Viscum album. Lineage (NCBI taxonomy): Eukaryota > Viridiplantae > Streptophyta > Magnoliopsida > Santalales > Viscaceae > Viscum > Viscum album. The sequence continues at coordinate 140,763,895 of OY728119.1, forward strand.
GAATTATCCCCACTATTTTCTAGTATTTAAATTTTCTTGGGAGTTATTTAAAACAATTCAAAAACTCCAAATAAGGATTAATTAAACATTAAGTTGTTAAAAAAATAGGACTAAAAACTCTTCAAAGTTAGCAATATTTATCAAATTTATGATGCCAATTGGGTGATCCCCATTCAAATTGTTCCAAAAAATACTGAAATAAGAATTTTAAATAATGATACTAATGAACTTGTCCCCACTCATATTCCAAGTAGTTAGAGGGCATTCATTGACTACCAAACTATGTTATCCAAGAAGAACAATTCTTTATTACATTTTTTAACCAAATGATTGAGATACTATATAAGAAGTAATATTTTATTTATGATTTCTTTAGTGATATTTAGGCCCCTGTTGCACTATAGGATCAATAAAAGACCAAGTTCAGTTACCCTTATGGTAAATTTTCTTATCATATGATGCGGTTTGGTTTGTGAAAGTTTTTGGGTATATTTCAAGACTTTATGGTAAGAATATTTTCATATCTCATTGAAATCATCCTAAAAGAATTCCTAGAAGAAATTAAAATTTATAGAACCCAATTAGATATTTTTATTTAGAATATTATAGAGTTCTAAAAAAGTTTATTGAATAGAATTTGTTCATAAATTCTATGAAATACTAATTTATAGTGGAAAGATATATTTTATTAGGCCACATTATTTCCAAATATGGAATTGATGTGGAAAAAATCAATATTGATTTCAACTTTATGGGAGTTGATTCCATATATTCAACCGATTTTTACTTTCAATTTCTATATTGTAAATAAATACCTTATAACATTGTGATTTTTCCTCTGTATAACATTAATGTGATAATGTCCTTAGATTATTTGTCACATCAAACAGATATATCAGTTACTCGCTATTATAAGAACCTGTTGATTCCATGATAATATTTTTAAAAATTTATCATATAATCTAGATAACATCAATTTTATGAGAAAAAACTGATGTTTGACTTTAAAGTTTTTGGATCTTATAAGATATTAAGACTTTTCTCATGATGTTCAAATATAATGATCTTCATGAAGGGAGGTTATGAGGACAAACCCAACAATAGGAATTTCATATGTTTTAACTTTTATTAAATAATCATATCTTGGAATATATTTATTATTATTTAGGTGATAGAGTATTGTTAATTTGTATCATAAATCATGTATTTCTATGTATGGATGAAAATCATGACAATATATACTCATGGAGAGGTATCATAAATTGGGTGCATCATAAATGTTATTGCATTAATTAAATAATTTAGAAATTATTTTCCCCTTTCAAAACAACGGAGGAAGATATATGTACCCTTTTATTTAAATATAACTATCTGATTAATTCCATGACCATGGTTTATCATCAATTAGGTCATTTTTGATAATCATAGAAAGATAACTAAATTATACAGGATGATGAAACATGTATGCATCATACAGATGAAATATCTATATAAATATTTATCTTATTACACATTAGCATTTTTAAGAAGGTTTTTGTCATTTCAATATTAGCTTTTCCCCAATGGGGGAATTGACGTGTTTCTAGATGTAAATCCTGGACATTACGTAAGTTCATCTAATTCCACTGAGAAAGAAGCCTAAAGGGTCACGCACGAAGAGTGTTAGGAATCTCATTAAATTTTGGTGAGTTTAATATATATAAAATAAGTATTATTATTATAGTTTGGACTAATAAATATTCATGTTTTCATGATTTCAAAAATTAAATCATGAGATATTCAAGTTTAGAATATTTTATTTGAACGTTATCACTTCTTTATTATTCATAAGGTAATAAAAAATATGTATTGAATCATTGCTTTAGTGAATATATTTATAAAAATGTTTATTTACATACATGAATATTAGGAAAAAAATTATTTGGGAGTTTAATAATTATAATATTTATTTAAATATTAAATGAATGATATTAATTTAATTTAATATTTTATTATTGAAAGTTTTAAAAAAATACATATAAGATTGATGGGTTGAGTAAATGGAAATTTAAAAATAATATGGTTTATTTAATATCATTTAAATAATTTTTTTAAAATAATATTTAAATAATTTCATGTCAAGGAATATAATAATAATATTATTATTATTAGAATGGGAAATTACATAGAATATATATTTGATAAAGGGTTATTACTTAATTATAAAATATTTACCCTAATTATAAATTTAAATTCATATCATTTTCCAATAGAGTATCTAATTGTAAAAAATAAAAAACTCAATATAATTCTCCTAAGACCAACATAGATTCTTCTTCCACCCTCCCTCTCAAGAATAAATATAGAACAAAAGAACCATTTATTACAGTAAACAATGACCGATGTAAATCATAAATCTCTGCTAAACTAAAAACTAAATAGTCATGATCTCTATTCAGATATTCCTACATCACATGTAGATACTCCTAGGGGAATCCCTACTTAAATTATTCACCACAATGATGACCTGACAAGAGTAGTAATAAAAATTGATCGAGAAATATTATCACATTTGGGGTCACTATTTTTTAAATTATTTTTAAATAAAACATTAAATATCATATCTCTGATATTCCAAGGTTTTCTTCATATTTTTCCATTAAAAACAATAGAAAACCAAAATCAAGAACCCACCCATAGCCTCTGCTTCACCCCAGAACCTTCAAGTGGCATTAGAACAGTCTCATTTTAAATAATAATTATTTATTATTTTTTGATAACTTTTATGGTATTAAATTAGTTCTTTTATTTCAAAATTTTCATTCCTATTTCAAAAGTTGAGATAACACATTCATTTGAATTAATATAGACAATAATAGGATAATAAATGGAAAAAATTATCAATGATTTAATTTGGAGGTTCCAAGGATACGAATAACATAACTTGGATAACCGATGTGAAATGGTAAATTACAAACTATTTACTTATGGTAAACTCACTGAATAATAAAGACACATAAATCTGACCTCTACATGTGTTTTAGTTATGTGGAATCAATAAAATCCATGTATTTAACACCATCATGACATGTGGGTAGAAAGGGATTACACATCTAATAGATATAATACTCTCTATGAAACACGATATAATTTTGTCCCTATTCAATTCATGGAATGTTGTGTGGACAAATAAACTGCGTCATTACTCAAATTGTACTTCTATTCAATTAGGTGATGTGGATAGACATGGATTACATGGTGTTAATTGGTTGTAAACACTATGTCACACATGAAAACCTATTCATGGTACTCATTCTTTTTAGGAATTTTATTTCATTCCCATGTGAGATAATTTAAGTGTGACAAAAATGAAATGGTTTTTAGCTGGTTATACACACCATGTGGTAGGCAACATTCCAAAAATGGTATACATTAAAGGATTTTCAGAATTTTTTGTCGGTATACATTCTAAATAATTATTACAACATTAATTTTGCAGTTGTATGACATGTAACGGTTATCATACACATTATTTACTTGAAACACATTATCAGTTATACAAGTATCATATATTTATGTTTTTTTTTGTGTGGACAGGAACATTGTGAATACAATGAATGTTAACCCAAAGAACTACATACTACATATGTTATGGAATTCCATGTAGTCATACATGACATGTAAGTACACATTTTTTGGCATGGATTGTACATAACATGAGTCATATGACATATCCAGTGACAACACATGATGTGTATATTTTAATTTCAAAATATAAATTTAATCTCATGAAAAATATTCATTCCATGTGGCCTAATTGATACACACCATGCATATATCAAATTAAATAAATGGATTTAATCTAAAATAGAAGGTACACTCTATGGGGATTCACAGTTAAATTTCTGTACTTAATAATAAACAATTAAATTTAAATTTATTTAATTTATTTAAAATAATAAAGGATGGGCCAATTATTATATCTCAAGGGATGTTTGGATAGAATATTAAGAAAAATAGTTAATTAATTTAATTTATTGAAATATTCATTAATTTTAAAAAATTTATCTTAATCATAACAAATTGAAATGAGTAATGGAAGGTCTAAATAGATAGCCATTTCATGTTGTCATTAATCATGAGCTTCAATGATCTTCTTATGTTTCATATTTATTTTTTTATTTTATTTATTATGTTGTATGGCTAATGTGATAATAAATTTATAAATTAAATATTATGATCTAGGAATCATCCCTCTATCCCTTATTATGTACGAGTTTTTATGTCCAAGGTTTATTTTATATAATCCTAAAACCCTGATACCCTTCACCTACATGTGGGTAAACATTTTAAAAGATTGAGAACCCATAGAGAGTATAAGATTCAATAAATAATATGATGTCAATCCAACCATGTAGATACAAATAAATATGGAGAAATGTTGCAACTTGTGCCAAGGATGGTCTTATAGAGTTATTTACACCGGGTTCAAGGATTTCTTATCTCTTATTGATACACCAACCTATAGACAAAAGTGCCTATTCATATCACACATTTATTTTATTTTTACATTATATATATATATATATATGTCATTCCTGGTTTATTTGGATGATTAAACATGATCATATATAATAAATAAATAATTATGATGATAAATATAAAATAAAATAAAATTATTGCACAAAACATATTTTATTCAAGATAGTTAATTAACTATGTAACATCTACATAATATTAAAAAACATGTCAATAATTAATTAAAGAATATTTAGGGATAAGTTAACCAAAGTCCCTAAATTAAAATAATAAATTTGAAAATTCCTTTTTCACTTGAGTAAGAATTAAACTATAGTTTAATGAACATGTCAAGACCTAGTCCAGGAGCATTCAATTATTGGTGAATTATAATGAAATTCTTGGTTTCACTAAACATAGGAATCATCGATATTTGATTTCCTTAATGAAATATGGTGTAACATGGAGGTGAGAGTCATAGAAATCTATGTTTTGGATTTTAGGATAGGATCGAATCAATTGATCAAGAAGAAATTATTTAGATTAGTTGAAAATGAATGCCTTCTTAAACACCATCGAATACTTTTATAAGGCCCCATCTGGGTTATTTGAAGGGAAATATGGATCATTTTCACTGTAATATATGAGTGAAAATATATTCTAAATTCATTATGATAGTTTTGAGATTTTATAAAATAGTAAAAGAATAATAAAATTAATTTATTACATCATAACTGGTATTTACGATATAGTACAAAATATTTACTATTATTTTTACAAAAAAAATAATCCCATTCAACCACATCACTATCCATATTATCCATTTTGGGGAAATATTTTCTCCTAACCAATAATGAATTTCATGAATAGAAGAGGTACTTACTAATTTTATTATTCATGTACTAAATGCTTTTATGAACTAGAGTACCCAAATTATGTTGATCCTTATTAGGAGGAAATTTAGGAGGAAAAAACATTTTATAGAAACATATGAATGATACATTATATGTTCAATTCCACATGTTATCATCCATGACTATTGAGCTCTAGAATATTCAAATATACCTGGATTCATAGTCTATTTTCTCTCATATCCATGATATCTATCATGATAAAGATATAAAATAGTGTTATAAAATACTAAAAGAACACTTTATATGAAAGCTATGAGGAGGAGTAACATCTAAAATGTAAATATTTAAGAATATTGTTCACATTAAACTTTTATAAATTCTTGGGTTCATGATGTCCAAGGAATGTTTCACATACCTCGTTCTCTCTTCACGTCCCTCAATCTTCTATTATTTTTATTTTAAATTTCAAAATGAACTATATAGAGAAGACTCTCTTTAATCTCATGATTTAGATTATCTATGTTGATTTTTATATGAATAATGAAAAACACCATGTCCTTATTGTGAACATGAGGAAAGGAATGGAGAAAATTTCAAAGAAATATTCATTGTCTAAGGGAAATTCACACCACCATTTTGAAAATAGAATTACATAGAAGGACGATAATGAAAAACATGTAGTATTTTTTTTATGGTAAAAAATTCAAAGGAAGAATAACTCTACCTCATTAAATAAAAATGGGATTGAATTATATATTTTCATTATAGATCATAATGAATCCCTTTATACAAATTTGGTATTGGATATAGCATGCAGTTCTCACATTTTTATCCAAATACTGAAATAATCAAATTCTAAAACATTACTAATAGTTAGGTGGATATTTGAGCCACCAATATAGAGAGATTGTTTGTGATTTATATTAGAGACTAAAATATCACATTACTTACTATATTGATTTTATTTTTCATGAAATTTTATTATGTTTTATGTTTAACCAAGAACATAATTGTTCTGTCCAATTTAGACATGGTTTTATTAAATTAAGTTTAGAAATAGAGGACACTTTAAAAAAGATAGAATGTCTTATGGGATGAAACATTTGTATAACATATTATATATACTACAATAGAGAAATAAATAATTGGCAATAAACACCGAATCAACTTCATATGAATCATATGAAACCTATATTTGACATCACCGGTTTGTTCGTGTAAAAAAGTATCCCTTAAAAGTTTATATCAAATTGGTATTTATATTTGTTTAGCTAAAAACCCTATATATGCATCTATATTATTTACAAGGCTTTATTTAATATAATAATTTAAAAATTCAACAAGATTATAAATTGGATTCTACATATGTGTGTAGACCTTTTATAGTAGAATCCATATGTCAATACTCTTACTTCGTAACATTTACTAATGAATTTAGTATATTTGTATATGTGTACTTAATTTAGTGCATGTTTTATTACTTATAGAAGTTTAATGAATAAAAAACGAATTAGGGATTCACATTGGTAATAAGATAAAGAAACATCACTAAATCTAAGGTGGGGATTATCTTAACTAAGAGATAATCGATTATCTAAAAGTGTTTTAGACATTACCCTTGTTCAATCCTTATACAATACAGTGGAATGGTGTCAAGGAATGGAGGAACCACACCTTGTTAGACATGATGAGATCATTGATGAGGAATGAAGACCTTTAGTTACCTTATTTGGGATACACATAATAGAATGAAACAAACACACTAATCTGAGTCCCAATTAATGTAAAATATGAAATTCCATACAAGTTATGGATTATGAATAAATTTATTCTATCACATGTATTTTTGGGGCAGATGCATGGAATTGTTTAGGCTAGTACAATAGACAAACTTTCATCTCAAGGGAAAAAGTGTATATATATAAGATATCCCAACAAAACAAGAGGATATTATCAAATTAATCCCATTGAAATAAAATTAACTTTGGAATGGAAATACATACTTATCGAAAGGGGGGGGATCTCTAAAGGAGAGAGTGAGAGAAAGATAAACTTAAAATAAGTAGTTTCTCATTATTAATAAGATTTAATATTGGAAACAATTCCACATAAACTAGTGGAAAATGTTATTCTATAGAAAAATGTAGTACATTGGATCACTAATATGTCAGAGAAAAAGTGAGATATGATTTTCTATACACCAAGGAATGTGACACATTATTAGTTTAAAATAAAGAACCCATTTACTCTAAAGAAGAAGAAAATATATCAGAAGATTCTAAGTTGAAATAATCCATGAATTCAAAATTGGATTCTATATACTAGAAAATATGATTGGGTTTTTGTAGATCATCTATTTGAATTTGTGATTATTGGGTGAAAATGGGTATTCAAAAAGAAACTAGACATTGATGGATAAATTATTAAATATAAATAATGAACAATTTAAAAATAGTTTAAGAAAAATTGAGGAAAATAATATGAAGAAACATTTTCAACATTAACTATACTAAAATTCATTACAATTCTACTTTCCATAACTTCTTACAATGATTATGAGATTTGGAAAATTGATTTCAAGATCACCTTAATTAATGAAATATTTTCTAGAATATCTCTATATGACACAACCAAAAGGTCTCATGACAACAAAGGATTATAATAAGGTTTAGATATTTCATAAATCCATTTATGGGATAAATAAACTATCAAGATCATGGAACGTACATTTTTATGAAACCATACGAGAATTTGGTTTTAGGGAGAAAAAATATGAGAACTCTTTCTAAAATTTCTTCACTGGAAGTTGAGTAGTTATCCATGAAATATATGTTGATGATATATTACTGATGAGAAATGAGAGACCAATCTTATTCACAATTAATAAATGGTAAGAAAATTATTCTTCATGAAATAATTAAGTTATGTAGTATATACTCTATGGAACAAGATCCATACTGAGAAATTTAACATGTTTTTTGTACCAATCCAATGTATATACATTGAAAAGGTATAGAAAAGATTCAATATGAAGTAGTTTGATATAGTATTGTTTCCAATATCACATGGTATACATCTCTATAAGAAAATTAGTCCTCAAACACAAGAACAGATAGAAAGAATAATTTGAATCTCTTATGCTTCTATAATAAGATATATGATGTATGCCATGTTATGTACTATGCTAGATGTTGTTGATTCATTGATCATTATATGAATACTTCAAGAAGACCAAGTGAGACAAATTATTTACTTGAAAAGACTATATAAAAGTATATCAAGCATACAAGGGATATACTACTAGTTTATAAAGTATGACATGAACTAGTTACGAGGGATACATATATTCTACTTTCCAAATAGACTAAAAATATATGAAATCATAGTTTGCATGTGTTATTTTTTTTAATATAGGATTTAAAAGATATAATAGTTATAAAATGTTATTTTTCCCCAATTATATAGAGATTTATGAGTAGATTTCATATTTGGATGTAGCTAAAGAAGTAGTGTGGATACATAACTTCATCTAGGACAATGATATTTTACCAAATAGTAAAAATGTTGTCACTTTCTATTTTGATAATACTACTATAATAGTTCTATGAATGTAACCCAAGTAACACAAATGTATGAAACATAAACATCATAAGTATCACCTCTCGATGGATTTTTCTCAAAGGGATAAAGTCACAGTAAGTAGAGTGGCCATAATGGATAATATTTTAGATCCATCAACTAAATACTTTTCTCATTAGAATTAGGAATATCATGTGAGATTAATTTGACTAAAATTTATTAGCATTAAAATCTAGTGAATGCGGGAGACTGTTAGAGTTGGTACCCTAGAACCAACTAACTTTCTACTTTCAATTACCATATTATTAAAAAATATCTTATCACATAGTGAATTTTCTTTTGTGTAACATTAATGTGACAATGTCATTAGAGTATTTGTCACATTAAATGGTTATAATAGTTCCTCTCTATAATAAGAACTAAGAGATACTATGAAAATATTTTTAAACATATATCCTATGGATAAGAGAAAATTTTCCTAATATGATATAGATTATACCTGAATATCAGGTATTGGGGGGTCATAACATATTAATACTTATTCTCATAATGTTCACACTTATTAATATTCAATAAGGAAGTCATGAGGAGAGGCTAGCAAAAAAATCAAAATTTTTTATATTCCAGTAAATATTTCTATCTTTGAACATGTTTATTGGTCCATATACTTGAGATTATTATTAACCTGTATCATGAATCATGTATATTGATGTTGGGATGAAAACCATGTTGATATGTGATATTGGTGAGATAGAATATGTTTTGTGTTTCATAAGTGATATTCCATTAATTGAATAACTCTAGAAATTATTTTTTCCATTTTGAGTTAGTGTAAGGTGAAAACATTGGCCATTTTTTTGAAATGGAAGTCTCTAATTAAATTTAAATCCATGTTTTTATCATTGCAAAGTTAATTTCATAAATTCAATGAAATATAAATTAAGTATATAGGGTGTTGAAAAAGGTATGCATCATACTCGATGAGATATTGGTGGTAAAAGGGATTATATTACATACTAGTATACATAAGAAGGTTTTTATCATTACAATATTAAATTTTTTCTCAATGGTTTCCAAGAATTTTATAAGAAAATTATCTTGGAATTTTGGTAATTTCACCTAATTCTTTTGAAATGGTGGATTATAGGGTCACACACTAGGTATATCTAGAATCTCATTAAATTTTTGTGAATATAAAACTAATAATAAGTACCATTTTAATATTTTGGAATAATAATTATTCATTTTTTTTATAACAAAACTTTTATCATTATACATTCAAGGGTAGAATACGTGAGTTGAATTTTATCTTTTTTATTATTTATAGGGTAATAAATTGAGATATATTTATTCACAAGTTTAGTGAATAACACAACATAATTTTTCATTTAGTAACATGAATATGAAAATAAATATTTATCCATCAGTTTGGTGAATATAATATATATTTATTTATTTAAAAAAAATTATTTGATTATATATTTGATTATTTAAAGGATCAATGAATTACTAAAAGGACTAATAGATCAAGTTCATGGATCGACAGAAATTATATATTTTATTTAATATAATTTCCATAAATATTAATATATTTGTTAGTTTATTTAGCAATTAATATCTAAAAAATCAATAATAATGTGATATAATAATTATAATAATAATTTTGTTATTTTTATTATAGACGAATAATTAATTAAAATAAATATTTCAGAAAGGTTCATTGTGTAATTATCAAATGTTAATCCATATTATACATTTAAATATATATCATTTTTCAATATATAGCCTTACTATGAACAGAAAAGAGATTTCTAGAGTTCTATTGATTCTTTGGGAGATTATTCCTCGAACCTACCTCTAAAAAACATAGAGATAACAAGAGAACCTTTTGTTATAATCAACAATGCATGTTGTAATGAACTTATCTCTACCATGTTCAAACTCAAAGACTTAAGATCATAGTCTATAGATTTTTAGAGCATGTGTGGATAAACCTATATGAATCCTTATATGGAAACTACATCATAATTATGAAATGAATAAATTTGAAACAAAATTGGTCAAGAATCATTATCATGTTTGAGCTCATTCATGTTTTAAATAATTTATAAATTAAATTTTCAAAATACTCTATAGATAATGTTAGATAATTTTTTGGATAAGAAGATTTTTATAAAACATATATTATATACTTTCTAAAATTTAAATGCATCAAAAAAATATTCTTAACATGGATATTTACTTTGTGTATATGGACTCTTTTAAGATGTATTTTTATGGACTTAATGAATTCTTAAATATAACTCATATCGTCTTTCCCCCATTATGTGATATTAATTTTGAATGAATGTGTAATGGTTCAAACCAGGGAGTAGGACAGGTACCATTCAAGAATATTTATGGACACCCTAATGTCATATAATATGTTTCAATAATATTATAGTGAACATGGATTAATTATAAAACAACTAATAATGATTTTTTTAGATAAGTGGGAACATTGAATATTGAAAAATATTACCTTATTTATTCAGTTAATTGAAAATTTAATATTGTAAATCATTTGGAAAATAGTAGGGAATAAGTGTATGGTATGGGGCATGTTATTTTAGGATGTAAATATTTTTATCATGTTTTATTTATTTTTAGTGTGTTTGTGGAATTTGAGCTAAAATAGAAACCAAATCAACAATTCACTCCGCTCATTAGAAAATTAAATTCAATTTGGAACCATGGAATATTTTATTTCAGATCTTAGGAAAATATTGGTTAATGGAAAATTATTTAGTGGAATAAAAATTTTATCATGATGGAATTGGATTTATAAATTGGAAATTTGTTAACTTAGCCACTGTGAAAAATTAACACATCAGAGATATGACAAAAAACACGATAATTCATATGAACTGGAGTAAAAAAAGTATACATAATATGATCTATAAATTCACCTAAGATTTAAAATAACATGTGTGTGTGTGTGTGTTTAAGAAATAAATTAATGTTATATTAACCTAATAGATAGCTTTCGGGGTTATTCTTCCATTCCTTTACTAATAAATTTAGCCTTGGAAGATTCCTTTTTTCCTTGGATAACTTAGTTCCATGTGAGATGAACTCACTTAATATGTGTTAAGCACAAAATATGGCTGGGAAAATCCAATAAGTTCTATTTGTAAAAGGGAATATAATGTTTTGGTAAATTATGAACTATAATAAATAAGGTTCATATGAGTTGTTATATTATTATATAGGTTAAATTAAGGAAGGTGAAAATGGGGAATTGGTGAGGGGAAACTGAGAGAGATGACTAATGAGAATTATATTGTTAAAGATTTTTATTCCATAAATGTCTATCCTTTTAAAAATAATTGAACTGAATATTAAACTTATGGAGAAGTTGGACCATTTGGAACATGATGAAATGTTCTTATTCAATTGTGGGGGAGTGATCATGTTATAATTTTACATTTTTTTACAATATTGTTGTTTTTTTCATTTATTTACCTTTAATTGTAAATAAATGAACGATTTTTTAGATTTTCATTTATTTTCAATTTATTGTAAAAAGTATTGACTCTTGAGTTTAATGCATTAATTAATTTTTACATATTTTTTAAAAATAATCCAACATCAATTCAGGTGATATATTCTGATTATGGGTGAAAATATTGGCAAAGTGAGTCATGTATGAGTATATTGGAGGATGTAGATGAGTAAAATAACCTTATAAGAAATTTTATAAGAATAATTTAGGTGTAAATGGACATATATATGATTTAACTCTACATATTAACCGTTTAGATTCCCTTTCAGGATTCTACATGTAATAAACCTAATAATTTAATTGTATTTGTAAGGATAAATTTAGAATGACAGGAAATGCATAGTAATGCCTAGATAAATTCACGCCTTATTAAATATTAAAACATTACTATATTATATTCTAAAAGAATCTACTAGCCTGGAGAGTTCAATGAAAGATTACACTACCATTGATAAATCATTAAATATATAATACCTAAACAAATGAAAAGTCGTATAATATTAAATTCCAAAATGTGTATCTCATGTATAATTAACATAACCATTTATTAGGATTTTTATGATTAACTTGAGGGATATAAAATATTAAATATCATCTTATAGTGAAATAGGGGGTTCTCATTTATAGCCTAGGGAATTCACTAGAGGAATTCACTATTTTCAAATAGACCACAAACTATAATTTAAGGGATGTTTCATAGAGTCTAATATTATATATTTCTCACACAGTTTAAGACCCAATCAACCAAAAAATGTTAAATCCATACCATCCCATTATATCATTATGAAAATGATTGTGGATCCCTCATAAAGTATTGAGGAAGGATTGAGACATTCCTTGGAATTCATTAATCATTAATGAGGCCACCTGGATCCCAAATTGGTATGAGTGTACCATGATAATATTACATTATAATTGTCCAATTGAATAAAAAAGTTATAAAAAAATTAGATACTGCATGATCCTTGACTGATAAGGGTTCAATTGGGATCAAGGTAATGCATTGTCCATCCATGTATTCAAGGAAAATATATATGTGCCACATGCAGGAGATCAATATTTGAAATCATGTGTAGAGATAATCTATGATATATGAGATACTTGAGAACATTAATTTTCAACCTATAAAGGTAATAAATACCACTATCCATGGGATAACTAATCTCACAATGTTGTACATTATAATCCCATTGTACACTATATGCGGTGGCGGTAAATAAGGTAGTCATGAAATTTATTCTTTTATTTAGACTAATCATATCAAGTATTTGTGTTGGAAAATATACCTTGAATATATCATGTATGTTAAATCAAATGAAATAACAATAAAGAGAATATATATTAAATGTTTAATTGGTTTATATATGAAACACTATATCCAAGGAGGATATATCAATAGTGTGTAGATATTCTTATTTTCCTGAGGTGAACTAATACTAATAAGAATATATTTTACATAATTTTTATAATTTAACCAATTCAACTCATAAATAATATTTCAATCCCAGAACCCAAAGGTTTAGTCTCCTCGGTGATTATCTACAAAAATATATTATTACACATATTTATTCAACATCTCCCACATACATATTTATATAAAAATAAATTCAACATATAATCATACAAATAATTTCAATGGGATGGAAAAAATGAAGGAGTGAGCTCCAAAGCTAAGTAAGAGAAAACTTATCAATGAATCATAAAGGGTTATATCATAATTAATTAAGATAACATGATCATGTGATATATATTTTAATAAAAATTTATAGAGTGATAAGATATAATCATTTTAAATTATAGAACAAAATAGATCATGAAATGAGATCATATATTCGTAAAAGGACAATAATGGATGTGTAAAACATATATCATGTCTTGGAAACATATGAAAATAATCCAAAACCATGGAAAAATAACATTATAACATGAAATAACCTAGAAATTTTGTATATATAAAAAATAGGTAATCATTACATTATTAAAAAAACCCAATCCGTCCAACATATTAAGTCATGAACAAAAAACACCATGTTCACATTTGATGTTCAGTGTAAACCAAATCATGAACACACATTAATTTGTGAACAAACACAATAATGGCCAAGAATTATCATCATCTCATGAGTCATAAAACATTCACCAATGAATTGGAGGTAGATATAGGAATCTACCATCACATAATAATAAACCATACTTATGTATTTGACTCCAATGAAAACCCTAATGTGACTACACTATGGATTTTTGAGTTGGTGAAGAACTGCTTTCCAAATACAGGCAGTCCATAGGACTTATCCAGTAACACCTTGAAATGCATATTGGTCGAGGAGATGGGGGGAATATATCATCTATAGATTTTGAGTTATAATAGTTTTATACTCTGGGACTCACTTATAGATTGATTTAAATCTCTTTAATCCTTACCAAATTCGATGGTTTGATTTATCACCACCACCCAAATGATTTATCATTGGAACGAATAGATGTGAATGTTTGTATATACATGAGATTCTCCTTTAATGTGAGCATTCACATGTATTTTATTTTCTCTATCGATGGAACCATTTTTATGCATTAAACCCTCCCTATCTTTTCTTTATTAATTAGTGGTGGTACTTTTTTAAAATCCAAATAATCAAGACTCTAGAGTTTTTCACCATCTATGGGGGTGGTAAATGTTCATGGTGATTGGATCTGGCCCCTAAGATGTGATTCCTATATATCATTATGAATTTAATCAAATAAAATGTATTCTTGTGATGCTTAATGGGACATTTCATAACTTTTATATTCATGTGTAAAGGCCCTCATAACCATTAGGAAATTGTTTTCTACAACTAGTTGGTGCATAACTGATGAATTAGCATCCCTTTATATTTCTTATCAAGGGGAATATGGAATTTTATTCTTTTATAGTGAATATGGGGTTATTTCGGCCGGTGGGGATGTGTTCCCCCATTTTGGGTGTGGTCTCATTAGGAATATGGCCTGATGTGAATGGTTCCCTTGGAATATGGTCCTAATGAAAATACATTCGAGTTCACAGGGATAATGGATTTGTGAGAAAGGAAATTTGTAGGTATGATGTTGAGTTTGATCCTTAGAGAGTCTATAGCCACCCAATATTAATGTACATTGACATTACATCAAATATTACAAATACTTAAAAAATTAAAAAACATATGCCCAAAGACCGTATTAGTTTAGTGCCTTTGGAAACATGGAAACATGAATACTTGTAAATATGTAACTACATTATCTCCCACTATGTGATTAATAAATAGAAACCTTCTTTGACTCATCAAACATAATACATATCTTCATAACCTGGGGTAAAGGAAGCACAAAATGGTTGATCTCAGATTTTCAATAAGGGTGAACAAGGGAGATATGTGAACATAATCATGAGCATAAGGGTGTGATAACATGATCATGAAAATAAAAGATCATACATTTCCTATTGAAGATCATATATAGAAATCATGGAATAAATATAGGTTGTTCATAAGAGATGAATCATAAGGAAATAAATAACATGATCTATGAAAGAATAATATAAGAATAATACAAGGAATCATGGTAGATGAATAAGCATATAAAAATGATTTCCATAGTAGTCAAGGCATCATTCCTAAGGTAATTTTATTTGTATGGGTTCACTCCTCATACCATCATGGTAGTTATATTTCACTCCCATGGCCATCTAAGTAGTATTATTTCACCCACATACTATCTTGTTAGTCATGGTTCACTCTCATGGCCATGTTAATAGTCATGATTCATTCCACATACTTTCTTAGTCTATCTCATGAGATATAAATCTTTTCCCAATTCATTGGAGGGACATATTGGTCTAAGACATATTAACATTAAATAATACAAACATGTGAGACAATATCATATACGATCATATAATAACCCATGGAATAAAATGGGTATCATACACATGTAATCATATCAAAACCTATGAAAAAATATATATGTTTTATGATTAATTAATAAAAATCATAAATAGTAAAAAGAATTGGGTTTCAAAATCATATATCCTATGAAAGGGAAATGGGTTTCATAAATATCATTAAATTAAACCATAATCCTCTTAAAGAAATATGTTATTAGAACCTTGGATATTATCAAAAAGAAGTTATGAAAAAAACCAACAGATGTTATCTTAGATGATAAATAGTTTTGAAATATATTTAAAAAAATTCATGAAGAAATTATCCTTTCTCCATTAGAAAACTCTTCTTAAAATTTAAACCCTTTTGAAAACAATTTTCATGAAAATAAACTACATAACATATAAAGTAATAATTGAAAACATTTTAAAATCCTTTTTTCTATTGAAAAAATGTAGATGATCCTGGAAAAACTTTTAAAAAACATTTTTCCTTGGAAAATTATAAAAGAATAATGAAAACGTTTTCAAAACCACTTACCTTAAAAAATTACATTGTAAAAATATAAATAAATATTGAAAACAATTTGAAAACCATTTCATTGAAATAAGTTTTAAAAATATTTTCTTTAACATTAACCTTTTAAACATTTAATGAAATCATAAAATAATGTATTAAAGGTAAATATGTACATGTCGTATGGGGTAAAAAGAACATTCTTTTTCACATTAAAATGTTTCGAAATATGCCTTGTTCAAAAGGAGAAAATAATATTCCTTTGAAAACATTGGTAAAAGAAAAAAAGGGTAAAAATTTCTTTTAATGATCATTGTAGAATATTAAAATATTCTTGGAATTCATTTTTGGAAATCATGGTTTTAAAAGAATATGGATTTTTTCATGAAGAGAGAGGTATGATTATATTTTCTTAAATTTGTTTTATCAATTATCATATGTACCAAAGAGTTGGAAAATTATACTAATACATGAGGATATTAGTACGAAAAAGATGAGAAGAAAAGTCATGAGTGTTCTTGAAATATGGATAATAATATTTCATCAATAAAATAATGATCATAAATAATCTCAATAAAGTGTGAGAATGTTTCAGTGAACTCTTACCACATGGTAACTTTGAATCCTTACTCCCCATGTTAGAAAATGAAATTAACTGGAACATAAAATATCATGAAAATATTTAGATTCATGGTATAATATTTAAAAGGTATATTATTAACCACATATAAAAATATAGGTGTATAACATGGAATTTGTGTCAAAGAATGAAAATTGAGAAAAAATTACATTTCTAATTTGATAAATTTGGAAACTTAACCCCCATGTTAGGAATATCATAAAACATTTATTTAAATTAAAATATATTTAAGTGTAATATTAATATAATTAATTCATGTTTAGTATATATATCAAAGAAAATAATTGAGTGTTGAATAAGGTATGTATCTCACTGAAATAAAGAGTAAGATGAAATTATGTTACTTCGAGTACGGCCAATCTTATGTGTCTTTGTATTTATGAATAATAAAATTATGTTAATTAATTAATTTATTCAAAAACATATACCTTTTTATTATTAATTTTACATCACAAATTACAATTTTTAATACAACTACTTAAATAATAAGCTTTATGTTGGGTGTTTTGACCAAATTCGGTTCATGTGTTAAAAATGAATTTGGTTGGCTGACGCTGGTCAAAGGGGTCATTTTATAAACATCCCAGAATATTTATCATTAAATAATTAACATATTTATAAATAAATTATAGTCATAAAACCAATAATTAAACAAGGTTGTGAAAAATGAATCAACATTACAATCATGGAGATAGTAGGTCATACACACACATGATTAATGTTCCCATTTCTCAATGATCATTATGAAAAGAAGGTAAGCCACTATAATTTTTACATAATAATAATTATATCATAAATAAAATATTATTTAATCATAAATTATGAAATATATAATTCTTGTGATGTAAAATTAATCACATCATGTCGAGGAGGTGGTAGTCCACACATCCACAAAGAACGTTATCACTTTTAAAGTGTGTGAAAGGGTAATAAAGAAAATGGTATATATTATATTTCTAGAAAGGTAACTGTATAATGAATATAATATTTTTTATTTATTTATAATATGTTTAATCAAAACCATCCTTTATATATTCCATGTATCACGTGATCAAATCAAATTTCTTTTAAGAGGTGGTAGTCGACACTTCCACAAATGATGTTATTATGTCTACACATAATGGAAATAATGAATAAATGTGTTATAAAAGAATTATATAAGTATAAGTACATTATATATATCATATATAAAAATATATAAAAATATTTTTCATCATATTTCCCAACCATGAAATGTGGGAAAGAAGAAATGAACAATTGTTGTTTCATGAGGCGGTAGTTCGTCGTAGATGAATGTTAATTTTGTAACCCATTAGATAGAGGTGTGAGTAAGTGTAGCTAAAAATTAATATGGAAACATCTCAGTATATTTAGTACACTTTGGTTTTATATAATCTTGAAATAATTTGATTTTAGGGATTGGATAAAGAAAAAAAATAAAGGAGCTTGAGGAAAGATGTTACCTCTTCTCTGGGTACCTCATTTTGGATTGCACCAAAGGTCTTCCTTAGAAAGATTTCATATCAAAATGAGTCTTGAAAGAGTAATTTAGGGATTTTTTGAAGTTAATTGGGAAGATATTAGTTGAACAAAAGTGTCTTTAGAGGTTTGAGTTAGTGGGTGGATATGAGGCTGTTTTATAATGGAGGAGGAGTGGCGCTCTTGTAAACTTTTGGAGAAGGGAAACCCCACCAATGTTTTTTTTATTGAAATTAGAACCAATAATATTACAAATTATATACAAGGGAGAATAGGGTCTACATATTTCCATAAAATGGATTTTTTACAAGTTTCTAGGTCATATTAGTCCTTTACTTTAGGTTTTAATCCCTTGTTAATCTTAATTACATCTTAATCATATTAATTACTTTTAATTATATTCAATAATAATTTTTTCAAAAACTAAGTTCAAATTATTATAAATTATAAATTATTAATATGAAAAATATTAAATCATTTTTTCAAAATTCCAATCATTGAAGATGTAGAAATTAATTTAAATTTATTCCCACAAAAGGGATAAAAAGGTGATATTTTTAAGTAAAACGACGAAACCTTTGCTAGGTTTTTATAACCCATTTGAATGTGAAATTATTTAAAATTACCTAAATTGGATTCATTGATAAAAAATTTTCTAATTAAAATTAAAATAAATAAAAAATATAATTTAACCATAAAATAAATTAGATAAAAAATCAATTTTGATTTAAATTTTAGTATTTTCACTATTCATTAAAAAATGAAACATAAAAGAAAATTTCAAAAGATTCATCCTAACATAATTTTTGTGTTTCTATTTAAAAAAATATTATTGTAACATTTACAATTTATAAAAGTTCAAAAATTTATATTTAAAATAGGTTCTCCATCAAAATGCAGTAAAATTTCTTTAATAAAAACTTAGGTTTTTTTGTGATATATTGGGTTTATTTTTATCTTACGCATATTGAATCTGTTGGATGAATATCAAAAAATATTTTACTAAATATATAATATATATTACATTAATATCTCTTAGAAATATTAATTAATTTAATTTATTAGGATAAAACATCTTTGTGGAAAGAAAAATGGTTTTCTATAAAAATATTACCTTTATATTCAATTGATTATTATATTCCTTCTAACTACTAAATTCACATTATACTTCTGTAAACTAAAGTTTTTCATAATTCAGTTAATAATATTCATAAAATCTAACTTAACAGCTAGGTTCAATCTTTTTTTATTAAATAATAATATTTTAATAATATATTAATATTTGGAAAAACTCAGTCTTGCATGTACTCATGACATCAAGGAAAGTCAGTATTGAATGTAATGTAACCTGACCTTAGTGTTTTGTGTAGAGAAATATAACCTTTATATTCCATATAGTGCAAGATTAGATTGGTATTATGTTAACCAAACAAGGTGCTTTAATATAAAAAAATTATATATTCAATGTTGTGTGAAATGGAAAAATATATCAATAAAATGAAAAAGATTCAAAAAAATCATAAAATCTTGGGTTGTTACATTGTTCCCCCCCATAATTTAATTTCACCATCAAAATTCATCTGGTTTATCATTGTTTTAATACTTGAAAGTTTCTTTCATAGAATCCCACGTCATAAAAATGAATACCTAAACTTTCTTTAGAAAACACGAAAGTTGGAAACATGATGGTTACCCAAAATAACAAATAACTAGTTTTCTAGACTGGATAAAATAGGTAGGAATTTAAAATATGGACATGTAGGAAAAGAATAAATATTATGGAGTGATTGAGGTCATCAATAAAAAAAATAATGTTTTTATTCATCATATTTTTAACTAAAATAAACAAATTAACCAAGACATCGCATAGGATAATGGTAGGAGTGAAACCCTTATCATTCTTCAGTCATGGGTACAAGACCAGTGGACCTACCTAACATTATGGGTAGTCACCTGACATATAGAATTTTTTTTAATTAAACTTCATTAATATAATTTCCAAAAAATATGATGTAAATCATTGAAATATTTTTAATCACTAGATAGGATTTTAACTAATGTTTTCAATGCAAATACACTACAAACATAACCCTCATAACCCTCATAACCCTTATAACCCTTCATCAAATGTTTAAATTAAACTTTACATAACTGGTTAAGCTTAAAACCCTTTGAAAAGTTTAAAATCCAAGACACTAGAAAAAAAGTCACAAAATCAGTGTAACATTGATCCCTCATATATAAAAAAGTAACTCTAGTTTATCACATTCCAAACATGTGAATACCCTCATCTCATATTCTCTTAAAACACGGTAATAACCTAAATAACCTTAAATAATTTTATAGAAAACACATTCTTGCTTATTCCAAAGGTTACTGGAGATATTCCATAAATCTAAGAAGTTGTAAACTTTATCCATGGTGACATAGACCATTTTATCAACCAATCAACAATCAGACCTAGGGTTATTACTCCTATCTAATTTACATTATCCAAATCAATCATCCCTTTATCCAAGTGAAAAACAATTTTTGCAACATCTTGATCACATTAAAGGTTACCTTCCCTTAATCAAAATATCACTTTTATAAGTCTTCATTGCCAATAAAAATTTCATTTTCAATCTTTAATGAAACCTTATACTAAATATACTTATAAATTTCATGATTCATATAACATAATCATTGAATTATAAAACATGAGTACTGCATTCTTCCCAATTTATTCATAAACCCTTCCCCCAGATTCATCAACTTATTCCATAATACCTATTTCTAATAATATAAATTTTGAATCACATATAAAAGCTTATAAACCTCAATCTAATCATTCTTCATATGATAAATGTAAACAACACTGGAAGAACATCCTATACCATTCACATGTCATTTTCAATCTCATTATATTTAAAAGTATAACCAATAATCATTCCACCTTCTAGATTAAACTTTTGAGATTTCCACTTGGGAAATAAATTTTCATAATGCCCAAAATTTCCATATCTGAAACATTCAATGTTATCCATGTTCCATCATGTTCTCTTCATTGACTAAAACCAAAAATCATGGGATGAGAAGCACATATCATGGAATAAAACCGCATCATCAGGAAAAATTACTTATATGAAGTCTAAATCATTCATTTTAATCGATGACACAAAATGTTTATCCTAGGTTATTCATAGTAATATTCTATTTAAATCCTTCATAATTTTTGGTGAAACTTTTCTGAATTTACAAATAATATCCCGTCATGAGTGTCCAACTAGGTGTACATCAAGCAATGTTGTTATGTACCAGATTATCCCAAGTTAGGATCGAGACATCTTGGAAGAGTTATTACCCCTAGGAACATATATCCTAGATCCAAATCCACTTGAAGCATCTAGTAATGTATTTATTTCTATAAAAACACACACTCTATCCTTTAGGAAAATTCTAGGACATTTTCCTGAACTTTTCCTTATCCGTTGACTTATCTGTAGACATTTACTTAGAGTTATCACATGGGTTTTATCATCCATGTCTCCTATGGTTAACAAAAACATTTATCTTTTACCAAATATAATTACCTAGTCCTAACTTACATAAACATTACATCAAATTTTTGGAATACTTAAAACATTACAAAAATAGATTCCCAATGATTGTATTTGTTTAGTGCCTTTGTAAATAAGGAAACATGAACACTAGTACTTATGTGAGCTATATTATATTTATCTAGGTTCTTCTTAATTAGAACCCTTCTTAGACTCATCAAGAATAATACCTATCCTCATGACCTATGTGAAAGTTAACATAAAAAGGGTTGTGATTAGATGATCAGCAAGGGTATGTAATGGATATATGTAAACATAATCATGAGAATAATGGTATGAGAGAAATTTCATGAAAATAGAAGATCGTTCCCTACTTATAAAATATCATAAAAAGGAATAATGGAATAAAGATTGGAAGTTAAGAATACATTAATATTAAGGAAATAAAGAATATGATCCATTAAATCATAATATAAGAATAAGACATGGAATTGTGGGAGACATATGATCATATTAAAATGAATTACATAGTAGTAAAGGAATCTCTTCCAAGGCCATATTAGTAATATGGGTTTACTCCCTATACCATCTTAGTAGCCATAGTTCTTTCCCATGACCATCTTTGTAGTATTACCTCACTCCCCATTCCATCTTTGTAGTCATGGTTTACTCCCTTGGCCATCTTAGTAGTCAATATTCACTCACAATTCCATTTTAGTCCTTCCCATGAGATATAAGTCTTTACCCAATTCATTGGAGGGAGATATAGGTCCCATAAATCTACAAATTAAATCATATATATGTTCCAAAATACCATAACCAATAATATCATAACCCAAGTAATTAAATGGGTACCATAAACATATAATTGTATTATAACCTGGGAAAATGAGACAAGTTTCATAATCATTTCATCAATATCATAACCAATGGAAAGAAGTGAATTTCAAAATCATATATCCCATGAAATGGAAACTGGTTTCATAAACATTATACCACTAAAATAAAAACCATAAAAATACATAATTGATTAGAATCTTGCATCATATCCCTAATAAGGAATGAGTAACACCAACGAATTCTATCATATATGGGAAATTATTTTAAAATATCGTTAAAAATTATTTCATGAGGAAATTATCATTCCCCCTTTGAAAAATGTCTCTTAAAACATAATATCTTTTCAAAACCAATTTCCTAAAAATGAAGTTGAAAGCATATAAAGGAAGAATTGAAAAAAATGGGAATCCTATTAACATTGAAAACTTGTAGGGGAACTAAAAAAATATTTTTAAACCCTTTTCTCCTTAAAAATATATAAATGAAGCATTGAAAACTTTTGAAAACTACTTTCATTGAAAAGTAAATTGAAATCATATAATTAAATATTGAAAAAAAATTCAAAAATCATTTATTTGAAAATCATTTTAAAAAGCATTTTCTTAAAAATTATCTTCTTAAACATGTAGAGGAAGCTTCTAAGAAATGATGATAAGTACATATGTACATGTCATATGAGGTTAAAGGAATATTATTTTTTCATGGTTAAATGATAAAAAATGTCTTCTTCAGAAAGTGATAATAACATTCCATTGAAAACATTGATAAATGAATAAAAGGGTAAAAATTAATTTTAATGATCATAGGATACTAATATAATATTCTTGAAATCCCTTTTTGGAAACTGTGGTTTTGAAAGAACATTGATTTCTCATTAAAGAGATAGGTAAGTTCATATTTTCTTCAAAACATTTTCTTAATTATATTAAGTACCAAATAGTAGAAAATGGTACTAATAATTTAATAACTAAATACTTACCATAGGATAAGAAATTTTATGATTTTTCTTGAAATATGTATAATAATATTTCATAAATAAAAAATGATCATAAATAATATATATAAAGAGTGATATTGTTTCAATAAACTATTACCACATGGTAACTTTGAATCACACTACCCATTTAGTAAAATGGAGCTAAATGGATATCATACTATAAATAAAAGAATGATACATATGATATAACATTTAAAAGGTAGTTTATACACCTCATGTCAAAATATAGGTGTATAACATGGCATGTGTCTTAAAAATGGTAAATTGAGACAGAATTACTTTACTAATTTGGGAAATTTTGAAACATTAACCCGATGAATGGAAGATTATAAAATGGTTATATAAATACCCATATATTTGAGTATAATATTAATAGAATAAATTTATGGGCATTACATACACCATAAAAAATAATTGAGTGGTGAATAAGGAATGTATCTCATAGAAAAAATAAATATTGAGATGAAATTCCATTATATTGAGTTTGACTTTTCTCATGTGTTTTTATATTCATGACTAATAAAAATATTTTGTTTAATTTATTTATTCATAACCTTATTCAATTTTGTAATTAATTTTACTTCCCTTTTTACCTTTTTGTACACAACTAATTAAGAAAGTATTTTTAAGTCGGGTGTTTTGACCAAATTCAGTTCATGTGTTAAAAACGATGGTACTTGGTCGACTATACTAAAAGTGGTCACTATTTAATAATATCCATAATAATAATAAAGAAATATTTTTCATTTTTAAACATTAATTTTAATTTTTAAACCAATTATTAAATATGGTTTTTGAAATGAATCAATGTTACAATCATGGAGACAGTTGGTTGTACTTACTCATGAGTAATGTTCTTATTTCAAAATGATCAATATAGAAAGAAGGTAATTGAAATTAATCTTTTTTTAATGATAGTTATATCCTAAATACCATATTATTTAATCATATATAATTATATGTCTATTTTTTGCGATATGAAAGTTTTAATATATTGTCGAGGAGGCGGTAGTCAACATGTTCATGAACGATGTAATAACTTTTTAAGTGTTTGATAGGGTAATAAAAAATGGTATATAATATATTTAAATAATATTAATCATCTAATAAATATCATATAAATTTTATTTCACCTATTTTTAATTAAAACCTTCTTTTATACATTCCATGTATCGTGTGATTGAATAACATCGCTTTTAGGAGGCGGCAGTCCACACTTCCACAGACGATGTTATCATGTTCACAAAAAATGGAAGGAATAAAGGAATGTGTTGAATTAGAATTAAATAATCATAAATACATTATATATATAATATATATATATATTTATCATAATTTTTAACATTGTAATGTGGGAATGGAAAAAAACGAACAATAGTAATTTTGTGATGCAGTAGTTCACCCTACATGAATGGTATGTTTGTTACAGATTAGATAGTGGTGTGTGTAAGTGTATGTATAAACCTTAATTAAAAACTCTTAGTATATTTAGGATACTTTTATTTGTATATAATCATTAAATAAAATTATTTTAGGGGGTGGAGAAAGAAAATAAAATTAAGGAGCATAGGGAAGGATATTAACTCTTCTTTGGGTAACTTCTTTTGGTTTGAAACAAAGAGCTCCCATATATTGGTTTCTGACAAAATTTATGCTTCAAAGAGTAATTTAAGTATTTTTTATGTGAATTGATCTGATTTTGGACGAATATATGAGTCTTTAGAGCTTTGAGGATGTGGTAGGAGATGAGTCTTTTTTATAGTGGAGGAGGAGGGGAAGTCTTGTAAAATTTTGTTAAACGGAAACCCCACCCACGTTTTCTTATTTAAAAAGGATCCAAAAACTGTAAACCATAGATAAAATGGATAATAGGGTGTAAATATGTCCATAAGGTTTCTTATTTACAAGTTTCTTTGTCATACTAGGCCTTACGATTATGGTTTAGTCCCTTGCTAAACATAATTTCATCTTTATCGTTGTAATTCATCTTATTTAACTTCACTAATATTTTTTTTCAAATAATAATTTGATCGTATTATAAATTATAATATTTTTTAATTACAAATATTGAATCCATTTTTCCAAATTTAAATCCTCTAAGTGGAATAAACTATTTTAAATTTAATCCCACAAACAAGATGATAAAGTGGGTTTTTAAAGTAAAAAACATTCAAAAGTTTAATATGTTTTTATAACAAATTTCATTGTGAAATTGATTCCAATTACCTAAATTGGATTAATTGGTAATATTTTGATATAATTAAAATTTAAAATCAATTAAAAATATATTTTAACTATATAAATTTATTAGAAGAAAAATCAATATTGAGTTAAATTTCCATATTTTTCCATATTCATTAAAAAATTGAAACTTCATAAAAACTACCCAATGTTCTCCCTAAAATAATTTTAATGTTTAAATTTAAAAAATGAAGTTTATTTTAATATATAAACTTTATAAAATTTCTAAAATCTATATTTTTAATAGGTTCTTCATCAAAGGATGGTAAAATGTCTTAATAAAAATATAGGTTTTTTCTGTAATATTGAGTTTGTTCTTTTATTATGCCTATTAAATATATTAGATGAATATAAAAAATATTTGATTTAATATATAATATATATTGTATTAATATCACATTATAATTGTAATTAATTTAGTTTTTTTGGATAAAAAATCTTTATGAGAATAAAAATAATTCTCTATAAAAAATTCCCTTTATATTCAATTGGTTGTTATATTCATTGTAGTTACAAAATTCAATTTATACATGTGTAAAATAAAGGTTTTTATAATTCCAATAAATCTATTCATAACCTCTAACTTGATATCTATATTAAGTCTTAATGTATTAAATAATAACATTTTAACAATATATTGTTGTTTGGTAAAACTATGTCTGGCATGTTATGAAATTCATCAAGGAAAGTAATTATTCCATATAACATATTCTAACCTTAGTATTCCACGTAGAGAAATATAACCTTTCTATAACATGTAGTGAACAATTAACTTGGTATTATGTAAGCCAAACATAGTGCTTCAATATAAAAAAATGATATATTCAGTGTTGTGTGAAATGTAAAAAATTATCAATTAGATTAAATTAATTAGAAAAAATATAACAAAATCTCGGGGTGTTAAAGGGGAATCCTACTTATCTAGGTTTTTAAGAATCAAGTACCACATTGTTAAAATAATGCAATTTAATGTCATCTGGATTAATTGTACCATGCAGTTTGATGTTATGGGGTGATTATATGGTGCATTTTTACATCATGTGACAAGAATTTCCATGTCATAAAAGGGGTGACAATAGGAATTTATTGGGTTCTTATGCATGGAAAGATCAGTTTTATGAAATAATGGGCTATTAATATGAGATCATTAATAATTGAATGATTTTATAGAGCTTACACCTGAGGAGGAGGCCCAAATATTTGACCTAATTGATGACTTAGGTTAATATGGGGGGGATTCTGGGATTACATTTATTAGTAGACCCATTTTATTACTCAGTTACTGGGATAGAATTTGTGGGGATTATGCATGGGTTCATGCTTCCAATATATACATGTCGTTGGATCCCTAAAGACTAATGGTGATAAAATCGTCACTAGGTATATAAATAGGCTTACACCTAAGTATATCAATAGATATTACACTTAGGAGGAAATCCCATTGATCCATAACATAGTGATTGGAAATTAAATCAATGATAATAATGTTTATTCAAGAAATTCTGCTTTAATTTTATCCATATATTGACACTTATTATAAAGGGAATACATAATAATGATCATCCCCAAGGTTAAATCTATTTGGGATTACCATTCATGAGCCTCCTTTTATCAAGGGATTACATGATTGAGAGAGAATGATTTGATTCACTTGATGAATTGATCATATAGGTTAGTTATTTTCATAAGAGCTGAAATTTGGCCTTTTAGGGTATCAACCTTGGAAAAAGGGATCTATAAATATATTCTGGGTCATCAGGGTCAATATAAGAGACCAATTTGATGTTTTTTTATAGGAGATCGATTTTTCTATTCTTTGATTTTTTTCAAAGTGTCTATGGGGTGGCTAAATGTTACACAATTGAGAACCATTAAAATAAGGTTGATTAAAACCAAAAATATCCTCCATCTTTCATTGGATAATTTCCATGTGGGTTGAATGAGTTTATATGTTATATCAACGTTTACTACGTGTAGGGCTTGATACATTCCCCATTCTCGTTAAGATTCACAATCCCATTTATTTGTGAAATGATTTGAATTCCATATCATTCATAGAGGGATTTTCGAACCACTAAATTAAAAAAATTATTTTGAAGCCGATTTTATAAAAAAATGTCTCTAGTATTTCCTTTATTCATAAATATCATCATGAAGCCATTTATTTTCTTCCTTTATAGTCAGTGGATTTCCTATCGATTGCTTAATGAAAGAATATCTGGATCTCCTCAAAGATTCTAATAGAATAAAGTCTCTCTCTATTATTTATTTCATACCCCTTTTATGGGTCTACTTTTAGGTGGGTATGGGGTATTTATAGATGGTAATGTGTAATTTTCCTTTGAAATGGGTAGTCAAATAGGGAGTATTCATCCACATTCTAGGATCTTGGATGGTGAAATTATCATATAAAAATTCTTCTACAAAACACTATACAATACATCCAAAATCTCTGCCTTCATGTCGAAAATGATTTCATTTTACTATATGAAAATCCAAAAATCAATAAGTCCCCCAATTTATGGAATTTATGATTGTCGAAAGATAAAAATCAATTCCTCCCCCAAACGATGACATTACGCTACACAACAAACTAAAAATAAACACCTACCATAAACAATAGTAGTTCATGAGCCATTGATGGATATATAATGCATCATTAAGTTACTTTATGGTGGTCTAAAATATACCACCTAATTACTATAAATTATGATTCATAAGGGGAGGGAATGTCACTTTATTAAGGAAGAAATAATTTACAAATCACTTGAGATCTATTATAGAGCTCTTAAGCCACTATATGAAATACTTACATTTCACAAATTTTATTGAATTTTTATCATGTTTATCCCATCATTGATTAATGACCTTTTCTAGGGTTTTTTTCTCAAATCATAATTATTTTTAAGTCCACTTAAAATGGAACCACATAGAATGGGGTTAGACCACCTTGAAGAGGATTATATTTCGAGAAATAATTGTGGCTCATGAGAGTAATAAGTGGTCAATGTTCTAAAGGATACCCTATATAAATGGAGTTTTGGAGATTTATTTTTCATGTTTTTATTGAGGGTGTTTTATGATGGAAAATATCTCCTGATATTAGATTTATTGTACATATTTTTTCCCTTATTATTGGCATCATCTTCAATAAACCACTGATGTAGACCACTTACTAGAAATTTGAAAATAATTTTCTTAAATAAAATTAATTCCCCCATATAGAAAAAATATAGCTCGCATCATTCTATGTAGTTTATATAGTGTTATAGGTACCATGTGGGATTTCAAACATTCTCAAAATTTTCATCCAAAGAAACAAAAATCTAACCAAACCATTTTACAAAAAATGAATCCATCACAAGTCCTCTATACTACTAAAGAGAGAAGTAATGTTATGATTGAGGGAATAGAAATTAAAGTGAGTCTATGTGTGTGTCCGACACAACATTTCTTATCATAAATCTTGTGAGATATTTTTTGGGTAACCTATTATCATACATGATATCAATTTATAGTTCCAGGCTACTGATTGATGTCCCCAGATTTTCAACGCATCATCAAAATAATCTAATATCTTATAATAATCAAAAACATAAGGCTATCTAATAAAAAAAATCATCAATGGGAAATTTTATCTGGGAAGACTGTATGAAGGGTATTTCTTAATCTATACTCCTTTATCATTAAAGGAATAATAGTGGACCCTAAAGCTAGAAATTCATAAGTATGGATAAATCCTAAATAAAATAATAGAAAATAATAAACTAGGATAGTCATATATGTGGGATAATTTTCCAAGGTTTTAATTTGGAATTTATATATGGAGTCCTATATAGGTGTGCTAGAACATTGATGAGTTTAATAAATAGCTGCATGTAGTTGGGTTATACGATGTTGTTTTAGACTAATATTCATGATCACACTTCAAGTGGTATAATATCACCGTATTTATTAGAAAATGGATTCTAGATATTAATTAATTCTAGATAGTGCATAGAGTGGTCGATATAAAACATCAATCCATATGTATTATTATGGAGGATATGATCCTAGGGGAGATTTAAGATGAGTTCACCCCCCTCCCCTTCTTCTGTAAGGGATAATATATAGATTCACCTCCTCTTATTAGGTATATATTTATAATGGTTAAAATCACTAGGCGTAAGATATCTTCCCTAAGATTTCCCTTCCATTCCATGACTGGGATTACATATTTATCCTACAAAATGGTTAAGAACTAAATATGAGAAGATCATAGACCTTTCCAACCCAAAACCCCCATAGAAATTCGGATGAATATGTTAAAACGATAGGGTATGGATGTTTTTGTGAGTGGGGGTGTAATGTTTTTCTTGAGACCAATCAGCTTATTTGATTGTTAGAATTTACTTCTATACTCTTTAGCATCTACTTAATGATAACACAAAAGATACATAAATAGGTTAGAGCATAAAAAAAGTTTCTTGAGGATCCATTATAGATTAGAACATGCATAAATTTAGTGGTCCCAATGCAAGTAAATATCTTCTATATTCATTTACACATCGTTATAATAAAGGCCCATTAAAATCTTGTTGGCTTGTTTTAGGCCCTCAAGGGTAGGATCACAACTCACATCAGGGGACATGAATTTATGAATGAAAAAAATACTAGATTCTTATTTATTACCATATCATCATTATATAAGAAGATCCAAACCACCATTTTTATAGGAGATAGATGTAAAGAATATAATCAATCAAAATGATCCTTTTTTCTTTATTCCCTACATTCCTATCACTTTTATTATGAAGAAAAATCCTTATAATAACTCGGGAGAATGATGGAATCACATATCCTTAAGTGAAGGTGTATTATTCCCAAGGATTTATGGGTAGTTGATTGAAAGGGGTAATAAACTTGAAGATTTTAGTGATAATTCATCTGAATCTAGAAACGATATTATTATAACTCTAAGTAGCATGTTGGAAGATAAATAATAGATGGCTTCATACCATCTTTGGATTATGTTCACATGTGAGGGGATTCAAATTTGGGTGTAACTTCAACCATTTTAAGTAATTTTCATATCTTTAAATAATAATTTTTAAGCGTGTATCCCTATATATCCAAATGTAAATGCGAAACTTGTTAGCTTAGTAAAGGGACATATAGTATTTTAGGCGGATGGGGGATGACTACCTCAAGTAAGAATTGAGAGGCCAAAAAAATATTGGCTCCAATAAAGCCACTAACTTCTCATCTTTCAAAAAATTGACTAATGCACTTGGACCTAGAACCCTTAATAATAAGGGTTCTCCCTTCATTAGTTTCCCTAGAAAATTTATCATTTCTGGGTGCTTAGAGGGAATGTGATTCCAAGAGGGGGGGTTTTTCTTCTAAAGAGTCTTGGAGAATTGTAACACCCTGAGATTTTATGAGAAATAATCTTTTTAATTTCATTGATGTCTTGTGTTGTACGCTAATCCAAGATTAGATTGCGCTATATGCAACACCATATTAGCTTGCAGTATACTCAAGCACTATTCTAGGCTTGTGTATCATGCTAGAGGAACCTTCCTCGATTGCGTGTGTTGTACGCAATACAGAGTTTCACTAAACGAGATATTATTATTATATTATTATGAACTAGCCGTTATGAATAGTAATACCAATTTTTTGGAATTTTATAAATTTTATCTTTCAAAATGGAATTCATTTTTGGATTCGGAATATCGAAATTATCTTAGGGTGAATTTTTGTTATTTTTCTGAAAACTTTCAATTTTTGATGAATAGTGAAAAAACATCGAGTTATAGTTTAAAACCGAATTTTTATTTAAATAGTTATTTATTTTATATAAATTTATTTTATGTAAAAATAGATACATAATACCTATATAAGTTTAATTTAATTAATTGGAGTCATTTTATAATAATTTTATATATATAAAAATTTTATTGAACTTTTTACCGTCTTTTACCCACCTCCTAGGAGAATTTGCAAATTTACATAATACATGATTTTACCACTTCTTTGAGTGGAATTTCAAAAATAAGATAAAAACGGTTGATATCAGTATGTAAAATTTGTATCAATAAGATAAAAATAATTTTTGGTGAATAGTAACTATTTACTATTATTTACTGCGGTTAAAAGTGACTAGAGTAATTAAGGGTAAAAATGATATTATTATTACCCTAAAACATTTCCTAATTTTATTGGATAAGTGTAATTAGAACAGAAACAACCTTTGGAATAAAATATGACCCTTTAGGTCCATTTGGATTATATTAGAACATTTATTATTATTTAATTCAAAGAAGAGTTAAAAGAGTTAAAATCGATGTTTAATAACTAAATCATTTTTAATATAGGGTTATAAATAAGATAAATTCTACTATAAATATTCATTAGAAAGATAAAAATATTTAATAAATAATGGTATTTTATTTATAATTTTTATACATTAAATAATTTAATTTATTTATGAGTCAATGATGATGCAGTAATTACGTTATTAATGAAATATTAACATAATTGATGTTATAAATACCCAAATAAAAGTAATTTGAGACTTTTTATGAATTACACTAATTTTATTGGATAATATAATATATTAGGGTTGGTTAGATGAATTGTTTTCTTAGTAAAATTTCTGTTATGAATTTAGTAAAAACAAAATACCAAATAGTGTCAAAATTGACATAAAATAGTTTTTAAAACAAATATTATATTATTAATTTATATAATGGTCCTAAAAATATATGTTTAGTCCAAAAGACTTATATATTAATATATATGACATTGATGGACCAATTTGGGTTCTATGTGAAGTTTTTAGTAAGTTTATTAACCATATAATGTAAGAATAAAAGAAGACACGGTAAAAGTTAAATTATTTAACTTAGAGGTAAATCTAATTGATCGGGTTAAAATGGTACCCTAAACTTGTCTAAAACCTATTGGTTGAAAGGATTTCTACCCATCCCCAACCTAGACTCAAAATATGTAACTTTTGAGCTATTATAAACTGAATATGACTTTATTATAAAATAATATTTTAAGTTTTTCCTAAGGTGACCCTCACCTCTCTTATAAAAGGGTACTCCCCCTTCTCTCTAATTCACACCTCCAAAGACATTTGGCTCAGCCAAACCCAGCCCAACTACCCTCTAAACTATCCTACCTTCCTCTTATAGGCCTTACTTTAGTCATAAATCCATCCTAAGGATCCCTTTTGATCAAATCAAAAGGAATAACTCGAAGAAGAGGAGTTTCGGACACGTACGGAAGAAATTAGACCTAAGGTAAGGGATAATTATTCCAATATCATTCTTATCCAAGATTGAATATTTGTAATTATTTACTAGGGTTATGTTTTTCATCCATGTCCATGTTTTCTCAAATTGTTTTCATAAAATGGTTATTATTCTTCCATGTATGTTTAAATTCATTTTTACTTTTTTTTGACTTTTACCACAAGGTATGGAAGGAATCTTTCTTTTGATTACCATACGAAGTATTTTTTAACTTTTTTTGGAAAAAGTATGAGAATAATGTTTTTTTATACGGTATGAATGGATTTTTATGGTTTCATAATGCCGTATATTCAAGAATATTCTTCTACATGACTTAATGATCACTTTCAACAAAAATTTGTTTCCTTTAAAATTGCATTGCATTTTGTGAAAAAAATGATTTTTAAGAAGAAAAGATGTTTTCCTCAAGAATTCTTTTCAAGTGTTTTATGAAAACTACTTTCCATCTAAGATGACATTATTTAGTATGTTTATGTTTCAAGTATAATGTCTCTATTATTTACATGGTTTTATTTTTCTTATGATGAAATGATATCCATTTGTTTTATATGGATTATGTTATGATGGGATGATGTTAATGAAATCCATATTATTATTTGGGATACGATGAATGATTTATGTTTATTTCGTGGCACACGAAATAATGATTTCATTTTGAGATGGGTGGGACATATATCTCCCTCCAATGAATTTGGTAAAGGCTTATATCTTATGAGATAGACTTGGATGGAACAACAAGTGAATCTGGTTCAGTAATACAGTGCCGGAACTGCAAGTAAACCCAATTCAGTAATGGACTTTGTCCACTATGATGGTCTTTCTAGCAATGACATGGCTACTATGAAAATCATATCATGTACTTAATTATTTTCTACAATTAAATGTTTTATTCCCATGTTTTTTTATCATTACTAATGTTCCTTTATGATATATCCCTTACGTACTTCCATGATTTATGTCATCACTCAAGTTATTGATGTTTAGATTTTATGTTCATGTTTTTTCAATTAAATGTTTATGGATTGTTTTATTTTATCTATTTTTACCCTTACTGAGCATTTGAGCACACCCTTTTTATGTTTTCTTTTCCCCATGATATAATTATATGTTTTAGGTAAGAAAATAAAAGGGGAAGATCTTTATGGGAGATTTTGAAGAACTTTCACCATGATTAGAAGATTTTATTCAAAGTTTCCAAAGTCACTAAACTATTACGGTCCTTGGGTGTCTATTTTCGTTTTGTATTAAGTATTATGTAAAAGTAATGTAATGTAATGTACGTCAAGATTGGGTCTCTATAGTTGGTATCATGGGAAAGGTTTTGTTAACCTTTGGAAACTAGGATGTGAAAACTTTAGTGAGATCCTTAGAGATATTTATAAGGTATGTCTAGGGATGTCCATAAGGTTATGTATAAGTATAGGTTATAGTCCTAGAATTACGGAAACGATATTAGAATTAAACCTAAGATGTTATATATTGAAGTTGCTACACCTTTATTATGTTGTTTTCCTAGCTTTATTTTTGCCTCTCACACTATTCTATTTAGGTTTTAGACGATGGATAGAACCCTAAGGAACCATTTTGATAAATGTAATGGATGATCCAATGATTTCCCTCCTGAACAAATCAATTTTATGGGAGATAGAGTGGAAAATATTACTGTTATACTTACACAATCTATGAATCATTCTGGACTTCCAAATGAGCGGAGAAGAGAACAATATTCTATTGAGTCCTTCATGAGGCAATGTCCACCTTCTTTTAATAGGTCTTCTAATCCACTTGTTACTGAACAATGGATTTGTACCATTGAAAAGATATTTTCCATAATTCTTTGTTCGGAAAATGAAAAATTGATTCTGGATATTTACTGTTTAGAAGGTGAAGCAGACCCGTGGTGGACTCTAATTAAGAATACAATGCCCCATGATGAAATTGAATCCATGGAATGGGACGAGTTAAAGAACTTGTTTTTCAATAAGTAATTTTCTCGTATTCTTCAAAAAAAATATGGAAAAGGAGTTCCTTGAGCTTAAGAAAAAGGATGATTAATCTGTTGGTATATACAAGGCGAATTTTACAAGGCTTCCAAGGTATGCATCTGGCTTTATCATCCAACCTGAAATTAAAGTTGATCGATTATTTAGTGTCTTAAAACCAAGACATCGAATGGCATTAATGATAAGAGACAATAGTAGCTATGAATAAATTCTGCGTTGTGCTATCAAGGCTGAAATGGATGTTGGTGTTACATATCCATCTCATGGTTTTGACAAGAAATGAAAGATAGATTTCAAGGAAAAATCTCAAAACAATAGTGAAAATAAGATAGATGTTTCATTATGCTCAAAGTGTGGAAAGAAGTATGGTGGTGGTTGCATTAAAGGGACTAGAAAATGTTTTAAGTTTGGAAAAGGAGGTCATTGAGAAGTTGAGTGACAAAGTAATGGGAAAAAGGTTTTTAATTACGTGAATAGAGAAAATACTATAGAGAATTCTCCACCAACACTTCAGTGCTACAAGTGCAAAGAAATGGGTCATTATGCTAACCAATGCCCTAATCCAAGGGTTAATGATGATTGAAATCAAAAAACTCTTAAGGAAAAGGACAAAGGGAAGTCACATGTGATAACTATTTGTGATGTTGAGTATTCAAATGATGTGGTGGAATGCTTAAGTGTTTACGTAATGGGATTTCAAAATAGTATCATGGAATCTCATTTATAGTATTGTGGCATATTGGATTACCTATGTATTGGTTTTTTCTGGTTTTTAATAATTATATGGTACTGGTAATCATGAAAAGTTATTGAAATACCTATGTATAGAAGATTATATGCATAATGAATAGATAAATAGAAAATAATATGTTTGACTGTATTAATGAGCTCATTACTGATATAAGACAAAGTGATATCATGGATTGAGTATATTAAATATTTGGGATTATGGTATGTGGAAAGAGTTATGTTTTGACAACATTCATGTATTCACTAAGGTTCTATGGTAACTCATGTTTCAATAGAATACATTATTAAGAAATTCACCTATTTGGAATGTGACCAACAAGATATTTATGATATACGGGTGATAAATGATTGTATTCAATTCTTGGTAGATTACCTTTCTAGTAATCATTTTATTTTCACTATGAGATTGGACAGAAGTATTTTGGATAAACATAAAGATTGGAATAGATTATGTTAGACACCTGATAGTATTGTTTGAGGCTATAACTTTTTGTTATGTTATAATAAGTATAATTTTAGAAAAAGGATAGCCCATAGGATAGGTGACAACCCGTCACGTCTGAAAAGGATGCGGGAATCAAAACCACAACCAAAGTGTGACAGGCCTTTATCACCTACCACTGGCCTACAGGAAATCCCTGTTTAGTATAAACTAGTTTTATTTTATTAAAAGGTATGATATATGATGTATAAGTTGATTATAGTAACCATATATGAGTAATCTCATCATAGATGGACTTATGTATATTTAATAAATTGTGATAATTATTTTGTGATAAAGACAGATCGAATGAACCACAATTCTATCACATGATTTGATAACACTTCAAAAATGACAAATTCAACTTCATTTCTTTCAATAACAGATGAATTGGAAATTTTTCATGGAATGACCAACGATAACATTACACTGAAATCTAGTAAGTATTTCTCCTTGTGCAAAAATTTATCAACTTTAGGTAAATGATCGTGAAAACCGAAACGTTGTCCTAGTACACTCATATCCGATGAATTAGATGGCACCTTAGATCATCACAAATTTATGGCTTTGTGATTGTTGGATTTTTCATAGCCATTTCCTCGACCACTCTCCATCAGAACTTGATGGTTAGATTTTTCTTCCATATCCATATTTTCACTTATGTTCTCCTATGTGGAAACCCAGTGATGAGTTACTTTGGGTAATCGTTACGTTTCATACATTTGTTTTTAAAATTAAGTTTTAGTATTCCTTTTTATGATGTGGGTTTTTATGAAAGAAACATTCATGTAGTAAACAATTTATAACCCCGATGAATTTCGAGGGCGAAATACATTTTAAGGGGGGTAGAATGTAACACCCTGAGATTTTATGAGAAATATTCTTTTTTAATTTCATTGATGTCTTGTGTAATACGCTACACCAAGATTATCTTGAGCTCTATGAAACACCATATTAGCTTGAAGTATACACAAACACTATTATAGGCTTGTGTTGCATGCCAGAGCAACCTTCCTCAATAGTGTGTGTTGTACACAATATCGAGATTCACTAGACGAGATATTATTATAATATTTTTATGAACTAGTTGTTATGAATAGTAATACCCACTTTTAGAAATATTATAAATTTTATCTTTCAAAATGGACTTCATTTTTTTATTCAGAATATCGAAATTATCTTAGGGTGAATTTTTGGTATTTTTCTGAAAACTTTCAATTTTCGATGAATAGTGAAAAAACAATGAGTTATAGTTTAAAACTGAATTTTTATTTAAATTTATTTTAGGTCAATATAGATACATAATACCTATATATATTCAATTTAATTCATTGGAGTCATTTTATAATAATTTTTTATCTATAAAAATTTTATTGAACTTTTTACAGTCTTTTACCCACCTCCTAGGTGAATATGAAAATTTACATAAAACTTATTATACCACTTATGTGAGTGGAATTTCAAAAATCCAAGAGACACGGTTGATAGCATTAAGTAAAATGTGGTTCAATTAGATAAAAATAATTTTTGGTGAATAGTAACGTTTTACTTTTATTTACCACGGTTAAAAGTGAACAGGGTAATTAAGGGTAAAAATGATATTATTATTACCCTAACACATGTACCAATTTTATTAGATAATTGTAAATTGACCAAAAACAACCATAGGAATAAAATATTACCCTTTAGGTCCACTTGGATTAGATTCTCACATTTATTATTATTTAATTCAAAGAAGAGTTAAAAGAGTTAAAATAAAAGTTTAATAACTAAAACATTTTTAATATAGGGTTATACAAAAGATAAATTCTAATATAAATATTAATTAGAAAGATAAAAAGATTTTCTACATGATTGTATTTTGTTTATATGTTTTATAAATTAAATAATTTAATTTATTTATGACAAAATGATGATGCAGTAATTATGTTATTAATGAAATATTAACATAATTGATGTTATAAATACCCAAATAAATGTAATTTGAGAGTTTTTATGAATTACAATAATTTAATAGGTTAATATAATATATTAGGGTTGGTTAGATGAATTGTTTTTGAATTAATAATTCTTTTATTAATTTAGAAAAAACAAAATACCAAATAGTGTCTAAATTGACATAAAAGAGTTTTTTAAAACAATATTATATTATTAATTGATATAATAGTCCTAAAAATATAAGGTTCTCCCAAAAGACACATATAATAATATATATGACATTAATGAACCAATTATGGTTCTATTGGTAGTTTATAATATGTTTATTAACCATATAGTGTAATAATCCAAGAAGACTCGGTAAAAGTTAAATTATTTAACTTAGAGTTAAATTTAAATGATAAGGTTAAAATGGTAACATCAACTTGTCTAAAACCTATTTGTTGAAAGTATTAAGACTGATCCCCACCCTAGCCTCAAAATAAGTTACTTTGAATCCATTATAAACCGAATGTGAATTTATTATAAAATAATATTTTAAGTTTTTCCTAAGGTTCCCCTCACCTTTCTTATAAAATGGGACTCCCCCTTCTCTCTAATTCGCACCTCCAAAGCTATTTGGCTCAGCCAACCCCTTCCCAAATACCCTCTCATATTCCTCCCTTTATCCTAGAGGCCTTCCTTTAGTCATAATGTCAACCTATGGATCCATTTTTAACAAATCAAAAGGAAAAACCTAAAGAAGAGGAGTTTCAGAAACAAACGAAAAAAATTGGACCTAAGGTAAGGGATAATTATTCCAATCTCCTTCTTATCCGATATTGTTTATTCATAAGTATTTACTGGGGTTATGTTTATCATCCAAGTCCACTTTTCCTCAAAATATTTTCATAAAATGTTTAATACTCTTTCATATATGTTTAAATTCATTTTTACCATTTTTTGACTTTTACCACAAGGTATGGAAGTAATATTTCTATTGTTTACCATACGAAGTACTTTTTGACTTTTCTGGAAAAATTACAAGAAGAATGTTTTTTTATATGGAATGAACAGATTTTCGTGTTTTTATAATGACTTCTCTTCATGAATCTTCCTCTACAATATTTGATGATTATTTTCAACAAAAATCCTATTCTTTTAAAAATTCATGGAATTTTGTGAAAAAAATGATTTTCAAGAAGAAAAGACGTTTTCCTCAAGAATTCTTTTCAAGTGTTTTATCAAAACTATTTTACATCTAAGATGAAATTATTTAGTATGTTTATTTTTTAAGTATAATGTCTCTATTATTTACATGGTTTGATTTTTCTTCTGATGAAATGATATCCATTTGTTTTATATGGATTATGTTATGATGGGAAGATGTTTATGAAACCCATATTATTATTTGGGATACAATGAATGATTTATGTTTATTTTGTGGCACACAAAAAAATTATTTCATTATGGGATGGGTGGGACCTATATCTCCCTCTAATGCATAGGGTAAATACTTAAATCTCATGAGATAGTCATGGCTAGAACAACAAGTGAATCCAGTTCAGTAATATAGGGCTAGAATGGAAAGTAAACCTAATTCAGTAATGGACTTTGTGCACAATGATGGTCTTGGAAGCAATGCCTTGGATACTATGAAAATCATATCATGTGATTAATGGTTTTCCACAATTAAATGTTTTATTCCCATGTTATTTTATAATGACTAATATTCCTTTATGATATATGCCTTAAGTACTTCCAAGATTTATGCCATCGCTCAATATTTTGATGTTTAGATTTTATGTTCATGTTTTTGCATTTAAATGTTTATGTATTGTTTTATGTTCTTAATGTTTAACCTTACTAAGCATTTGAGCTCACCCTTTTTATGTTTTCTTTTCCCCAGGATATAAAGAATGGTTTTAGGTAATAAAAGAAAAGGGGAAGATATTTATGGGAGATGTTGAAGATCATTCACCACGATTAGAATATTTTATTCTGAGTTTCCAAAGACACTAAACTATTTCCATCCTTGGGAATCTGTTTTTTTATGTATTAAGTATTCCACAAAAGTAAAGAAATGCAATGTACGTCAAGCTTGGGTCTCTACAATGATACTCCAAGAAGAGGATGTTCCCCTAACATATTTTGGGTATGTGACTACTCATGAACCTATTTCTTTCAAGGATCAGAGTAATGAGGTGGGATAATACATTAGGGAGATTGATGAGTAATACAAACGTTCATGTAGAGAGTCTTTTATTTGAATCAAGTGTTGGATATGTTAATACCTATAGTATAATACTATGTTAAAGAAATAAATTCAAAATGATATGTAACAAAAAAATTATATACATCTTTATATAATCATCAGAATAAATTAAAAAAATTCATGCTCTATATGTATAGATAGTAGAGGAAGCAACCACTCTAACCATATATATGGTTTACATTATAGGTGTAATGGTGGTCAATAACACTATTTATATGTATATAAATTATGAATATGTGGGCCCCCTTCAGTGGTGGACCATATACAGGCTATACATTCAGACAGTGTGGGGAAACTCCAACCAATGCCATTATAGATCTCTCTATACAAAAGAATAAACTTTGGGTA
This sequence comes from Viscum album, assembly GCA_963277665.1. Classification (NCBI taxonomy): domain Eukaryota; kingdom Viridiplantae; phylum Streptophyta; class Magnoliopsida; order Santalales; family Viscaceae; genus Viscum; species Viscum album. The sequence continues at coordinate 140,805,598 of OY728119.1, forward strand.
AATATTGAATATGAATAGCGAAAAGTATTTTGAGGTTATTTTTCAATGGGAAACAATGTATCCTTTGATACCTATTACTGTTAAGAAAAATCCAAATGTCTTAAAAGAATTAAATACTTAGGGGATCAAAATTTACATATATCTTATTAGTACTGTCGTAATAAAAACCGACGTGATGTAATATATTGGTAAAATTCAAGAGGAGATGGCTCCAATATTTTACCCAAGTCTAAATAATGATGAAAAAGAGGTTTGAGGTTGAGATTACTAACTTCAAAAGGTCATATACCCCTTGATCTTTGAGAGTGGGACTCTCTAGGAGTTTTTGTAGGATGAACTCGTGAAAGTACAGATCCACTTTTAATGGAACTAATCCAATAAAATATGATATTGGTAGAAAATTTTTATAGGGGTGTTAGTATCAACAACCCAATAGAACATTTATCCCATCGTTCTAGAAGTTATAATTATAAAGACGAATGTGTATATCCTAAGGGAGATCGAAATTTTGAATAAATATAGATTTGATGTTCACCGTTTATGTGCATTAAATACCATAGATAACCTAAAAAATGCATCAGATCTGAAAAATTACATGGAATCTAATTTTAATGAAACATATGTGTCCATACAAGATGTTCAATGATCTTGATATGTTTCCATTTCCTTTTTAATTATACTCTCTTATGTAAATTTTTTTATATTTCCTTTGATGGTGTTGATTTAGGAAGTCATGGCTAAAAGTCACCTCATGGCCCCACCAATTCAGTGGTTTACATGGTTCCCTTAACAATGGAAGTGGATGTGGTGACCACAATAATAGGTGTAGAATCTTGAAGCCCAATAAAGGAATTTTTACAAGGGGACCCACCCACTACACGGACCGATGGGGAGATATCAATTTAGGGGAGTGACATTATATAAAATGAATGTGAATGATCTCACCTATCATCATCTGTACCCTTATCATATCAATTGTTTAACATTATTTGCATATGAATTCCAATGACCATGTTATCAACTATCAAGACAAAAAAATTCATTATCTCAACATATCAGTCAATGGGATGCACTATGATATAAATCAATATGGTGTGAGTGTATACATGATGTATTTACATTACTTCCACTCTATGTGATGTGGATTTGGAATTGTGTTATTACATGATATTTAAATTGATACATACCCTAAGGTTATTTCATTTCAGTTGTAGGTGCAGTGATGGTTTTAGGAGAGGATCTCAAATTTGAACCTTAAGACTCCCATTAGTGAACTTGGTATCCAATCACATCATCTCCAAAATAAGGTTTTTACCTTGGGATATGGTAGGTATAACTACCACTAAATTTCATTCCAAGGTTAAATAGGTGGTTTCTACTTGAGAATGAGTGTTAATGTCATGGTCAACTATTTCGGGCATAATATCCTCATTATATTCTAATAACCTCATTGATAAATCAATTCAAAACTATTCTCAACATGTTCTGGTGGATACTAAGTTTTAGCAGTGTATTACTAAAGATGGGTCAATTGGGTATCTCCTTCACTAGAACCCAATATAAATTTAATGGGAGATTTTTCTTGTTGAAAATGAAATAGATTATTATAATTTTTATGTTTAGAACAGAAAAAATGTATGTATAGTTGAAAATTATAGGCTATAGAAATTATGGCTTGATGCATAGGTGAAAATTTGAAATCTTTAACATCTATTCCAATATGTTTCCATTTCACATAAATTACTACTTTAACTTATGCAATCTATTTAGAATTACGTATAAAATTATTTTTATATACATATCATTGTTCATATGTAATGATATAGGCTATTTTTTGTGGGTCCTCCTCCCCTAATTTCTTTATTAATGAAAATGGATTTGATCTCAATCATTGAAAATTCTTCAACCTTTGTTTCAATTTGATCATCATTCCATAATATCAGGTAAAACCCTAAAAATAAATATTAATATTAGTTTAATCCACTTGAAAATTGAATTTGGATATATGGATTCAATCATGATTCTCAAACACTTTATTTGGGAAGGTATTTTTCAAGGCATGACCCTTGGATGGGTATAGAAAGAATTCTCTTCACCAAAACACTAGATTCGGTCCATTCAGATATGAAACTCAGGTTCCACCTGGGTAAGGTTCATGGATTGGTATAGGAAAAAATGGAATCATGTTATCACTAGAGTTTATCAATTTGGATGTGAAACATAGTTTCCTATGAGGAGTGTCTCATTAACATGTATATGAAGAAATACCATCACTATAACACTAGAGTGGGTCTATTCATATGTGCAACATGTTTTACTCAATGTAGTGAGGATAAAAATTGGGGATTCATTGAATGAGTGTTACAATTTCCAAAAGGGATCAAGCACCCTAGAGTTATGTTCTTATGTGTTCTATACAAATCCTCTGAACTGATTTTCCATGGTTGATGGAATGCTTTAATTTAACCTATTCCAAGGGCCCAATAAATCAAAGATTGACTTTCTTGTGGATCATATTTTGTCACCAAAATCATTATGTATTATATTATATTTTATTTTCTTTAGGCCTACCATTTTCTTAAACCTCACATAGGGGATGATTATTTGGAAAGAATTCTTATTTTACATAGGACTCCCTTCATGATTTTTAAACAAAATATGTTTCATGAATTCTTCATTAGTAAATATACTCAATGTGTTCCAAATTATGAATAGTGTATTCCCAGGTATTAGAGAGTTGAATTTTCCCCAAGATTCCCATTTCATGTTTTCATACTAGAATGTTTTATGTCTCTTTTTAGAGGTAATTTAATTTCATGCATGTAAGATAGATGTAGTGGATGTTTAGGGTTAGATATCATTGACCAAGAGGTGAGATGATTTATCAAGAAATGAAAATTAAGAAACCCAATATGAATGGAGTTCCATTTTTTGGTAGCAAAGATAATTATATGGGTAGGTGTATGTATCTTAGGGCCTTAATTCTTAGACCAATCGAGCTAGTTCTTAGGGTCTCAGATATTTGACCATGTATCATTATAGTTTAAGGTCATATAAATATGACTAAGTGGATGAGAAATTTATCTAGAAAAGGATAGGTAAAAAAATATTTGAATGAATGGGCTATTGATAGTATATAATATCTTAGGAATAGGGTTATTTTTGTTTATATTCATGATGCTCATACACTTTTTCTATGTAGTTTAAGGACATGAAATGAGGTCCCAAAAATGGTTCAACGGTCAAATTTCATAATATTACTATAAATATTGGTATTATGAAAAAGTGTGTAATATTAAAGTTATGAATATACATGAATAGTTATATTAAAGAATGTTTAGGTTAGGTCCTAGGATATTTTAATTGTTAGATGGTGGTATAGAGTTGGTGCTCTGGTAATGCACATGGGCCATAATAGAATTAAATGTTATGATGTAGTGTATCACAGTAATATGGAGATTAGAAGTTATTCCCCTTGGGATGAAGATTCTTCTATTTTACAAGCCACGTGAATGTTTCATATTCAAATCCACATTGGGTAACTTTTTCATAGTCAAACAGAGGTGTCATTTCGAGCTGAATACACTCATTATAGAGAGTCATGCAAGATTTTTAATGATTCAAACATGAAAAAAATAAATTTGGTCCAAGGATAATTGGATTTTTGAGAATGGTTCGATAACCCTTCAGGTTACACCATCATGTATTAAACACGTTATTGGGGTGAAAATTTAAGTTAGATCACTTTGGTTCTTTTAAAACCGGTCAGTCTAATGAGCATATCATGAAACTGGAAACAACGTAATGTTTAATATCTTTAACTTGCTTCTACAAGGGTCTAAGGTCAAAAACATTGACCATGGAGTGAAAAGGAATATATAAAAAGGGAAAAGGAAAACCCTATTTAAATTAAGGGATTATTACTAGTATGAACAATCTCATTTAAAGGTAAAAAATGTTGTAAGGTCCTTATATTTTGAACTATGATGTTGGGTAATTTTATAGTTGGGCCTAGGATAAGGGATTATAGAATCATTATGCGTCATATGGAAACATGAATCAATCTATATATGGTTTTCATGAAGGATAAAACCTGCATTGATCTAGGTCAAATGTATATAATATGGAATTTTATCTTAGTCAATCTTAATCCATGCACTAAAGCTTCCTACATGGATCTATCTCTAAGATAAGAAAAAAAGAGCTCATAAATATGACAACCTATAAATCATTAGTTGTTCGTAATAGTATATTTAATTACATATAGTTTTATTTCATTTCATAATGACCCAAACTATGCAGTTTAACATCTTATAGCGAGGGATTGAATTTTGGGTTCATTTTGTCATTGCTGAAAACATAAAAAATATATAGTGGGAACTCTTACATGGATATATATCATATGTGAGGAATATATAAATTAGAGTGTAGAAGATTTTTTTAGGTCCTAGGATTAGAGATCATTTAATCAATATCAATAATATTTTGAGAGGAATAAAGTAACAAATATTTCACGTATTATAGTCACCTCATCTCTGTGGTTAAAAAGGAAAAAAACAATACCCTGAATATGATGCAGGTTATGACATTAATAAAAATTTAGGGATATATAATGGATTGAGTTTGTGGCTTGGTATAATTATCCAAAATTCATTACATATCCTGAAATAACAAGAATCAATATGCATGTAGTTCTTATAAAGATATCATCCACATATATCTATATCATATGTAGGAACGGGGAACAATTTACCTAAAAACATGTTTATAGATGTTAAACCTCATGTTGGGTGTATTTCAATTATCAAGATCATGTGTAGAAGAAAATTGATTTATCTCAGTCTTGGACATGTTTGTATGAAACTTAAAGAAAATTAAGGGGGGAAATCAACAAAATGGAGTAGGGATTTTATCAATGATTGTAGTTGGTCTTGGGATTAGGGATCATGGAATCACTATATATCCTAATGGGTTAATAATAAATACATTCATAGTTCTTATGAAGGATAATCAACACATTAATTTTTCATAGATATAGGTAATATGGAATTTTATATTAGTATGGATCAGTTAGTTAATTAAAGATTTTTATATGGATCTATCTCTCATGTAATAAAAAATTATCTCATAAACATATAATCCTAGATAAATCAAGAGGGTTTTAAAGTATATTTAATGTCATGTAGGTTAATGTTAGACAAAATTGACTCAAACTACGTAATTTAATCTCTTATAGTGATGTTGAGTATTATGGGGGCATTTTTTGGGGGGAAATTGAAAAAATAGGTAGTGGGAACTCTATCATAGATCTTACTCACATGTAAGTAAAATTGGATTGTGAGTGTTCTAAAATTCATAGATGGTCCCAGTACAGGAGATCTTGGAATCACTATGTTTAATATTGATATATAAATCATCCACACATATTTCTTAAAATATGGTCATCCTGTTTAGGTGGTAATAAAAGTAAGGGAATATATCATAAAGAGGATTCAGGTTATATAATTGTGATTAGACAAGGGGAATACTTGATATTGATGTTGTTGTTGTGTTTTTTTATTTGGATGTTACTACATATATGTTGAAATAGCCAAAATCCAGCAACACATAGTACTTGTGAATAGATCTTATGTATAGATCTAACTCATAAGGAATATATAATTTTGACCTAAGAAGAGGTTTATAGATGTAAACCCCTACTCTATGGGTCATGCTCTAATATAGATCATGCATAGAATAAAATGGCACCATTTAAGTGTTGGACCCATTTGAGGGAAACTGGATACAAATTGAGGGGGAAAATTATCAAAACAAGGTGTGGATTTTTTCAATATTTCTAGTTAGTATTACGATATAATATTATGGAATTAATAAATATCCTATTGGGATATAAATACATACATCTGTGGTTTATACCAAGAAACATTTTCATAGATCAAGAATAGGTATAAGAGGAATTCTATTAGGTTTAACTTTAATACACATTAATTGAAAAAACATAATGTGGATGGGGATGCTCTAACACAATGGTGAATATGTAAAATTTTGGTGATAGAATTTTGTGACTCGTCCTAGATTTTAAAATACCAAAGTCACTTCATATCTTTTCAAAATAAGAATCAATTAACACATAGCTCTTGTGATTGGGGTAATTTTACAAGAATGGGGTTCCATGTGTTGGTGAACTCTTACACATATCTGGCTCTCATGTAAGGGAATTTATACATAAATAGTAGGATTCTTTAAGCAATATTATTTCTTGAATGATGTATTGGATTTTTTTTACTTTATAGTCAATCATCTAAGACTTGACTCCTTATTTTTAAATTAGTATCTTCTTTATCAAGATAACCAATTCAATCATTTTATTCATACTCGATGTGAGAAAAAATATGTGATTGGATGATTACCAATGTCACATGAGAGTTTAGGACAATAGTGAAATTTAAATATGCATATTACAGTCATACAATAATGACATGTCATTCAATTTTATGTCACATGAATAGAATAATGTTTTTTTGTTTAACATCATATGATTATGATGAAGTTATAAAAAAAATTATGTCATGTATCTAAGATGTTATCCTGTATATTTGAATTGTGTGACTGAGATAAGATTATCTAGAGTTTAATGTATTGTATCTCATAACATTAGGTTAAACCAACATGAAATTATGTAAAATACTAATTTAGAAACCTCATATTGTTTGATCGAATTATGTATTCCCCATCCATTATGATTAAATAATATTCTATGTTGGTGTAGGAAATGTGTATATCATAAGGCCCCTCCCAATTTGGTTCAAGATTTAGAGGATCCTTCCTTGGAATCATCAAAGATTTTATAAATAATTCCCACTCACCTTAGAAGCCTAATTATAGGTGAACTTTGTCATTAATGTCTCTCATAACTCATTTTTCATGGAGCTCTAATATTTCCAGTGTGTGTGATATTTTATTATTTATTTTCTCTAGTTCATTCAGTCACTTTTGAGAATTTTCATCATATAAAAAATGGTTGAATTTGGTGACATGGAGAGATGGTAATTAAACCTCATTTGGAATGAGTTCCTTTTCCCATGTATTTGTAAATTTGTTGTCTCATTTATAGCAATATGGTTCATGGTTATAAAATATCAATGGTATAAAGAATTATATCAAACCAGGATTTTTCATCTTTGTCCACCATCATTTGAAGTATGTTAGACTAAGTATGTTTTAATTCCTCTATCTATCCATTCATCATAGGATGGTAGCAAGATGAGTGGTTGAACTGAATTTTAAATAATTTATACGGCCTTTTAAAGGTAAAATTGCATAAATTTGTTCCATTTTCCATCAATATTGTGTGATTGATGCCAAATATAGGTATGTTTTTTTACTTTATTAAGTTTATAATAGCATTTTTACTAACTTACATGAGGGATATAGCATCATCCCACTTTCGGAAGAAAATAATGGTAAAAATTATTAACTTGAACAACCTAGTTGTGGCTTTGAGATATGGCCCCCTGACATTTATTCCACATAAAAAATGGATAATGATATTTAGTTAGATCCAAAAACTCTAGGGGATGATGAATGAAATTGGAAAATTTCAATAAAGCAAGGAGTTTTCTGGTGAACACTCTATATTCTTCTGTCATTGATGTCCAAAAGTATCCAAGCCTCTTGATCTAGTTGGAGAGATCAGTTATGGACTGATGATTATTGTATGTGCCTACATGGACTTACTAAATATCAATGAGAGTCTCTACTCCTTAAATTTATTTGATGAAGACTCTATACAATTCATCATTGTAGAGGACTTTCAGAAAATTCGGCCCATCATAAGGGTTGATGTTTACTACATGATGTTGGATATAGTTTTTTCTTTATTTGATGAGAGGAATCCTCTCTAGAGGTAATATATTATTGGATACATCCATCCAATGGTAGTATCATTTGGTATAGAAATTCTTTGGACTTGATCCGAGTTAGTGTTGATCGCATTGATTTCCTTTATCTTTTTAACGATGAACAGAGACACAACCTTTTGGTACGCAGTTAATAATTATATCATCATCTCCTAGACATTATAGGGTACTGGATGCATTATATAGTTCATCAGAATGATCATTATTTTAATTTGAAATGTATGATAGTTTTGGATTAGAAGGAGTTCAACCATCAACACTAATACAAAATAATTAAGAGGAATTGATTCAAATTTCTAATGGAATATTCTCTATTAATATGGTTGGTCAATAATTTTTAATCACCCTTGATATTTAGGAAACACACTAGAATTTTTTGATCCAATTCTAGACACACAATAAGAGACTAGTATTAAATATTTTTTTAGTCTTCTAATAACCTGAATAAATAATGTAAGACTACATTTTCTTTAGAGATGAGTAAAATTACCAATATGAAATTTTTCAATATTGGATTTTCCATTATACTATCTTTTGGAATTTTAAAAATACCAATGAAATAAATCTCCCATGATTGGGGAGTTTCTGGAATAAAGAATCTGTATTTATCATGAAATTATGAATCTAGGGTTGTACTTTTTGTAGGGGTATGTTCCGTCAGAATCTCTATAATTTCTTTCCCTTTGACCGCTATTTTCAATATGAACTGGATGAAAATTTCTTACCAGATGACCACCCATCATTCCAAATTTCTATTTAACATTGAAGTTTTTAGATATTTTTGATAGGATCAATACGATATAACAGGTGGACCTATAGATGTTGCAGGTAGTGTCTCTTATTCTGAACCATAAAGATTAATGGAGGGAAATTACTCTCGATCTTAGAGTGTTGAGTTTCAATATCTATGAAAGAACTATGGTGATATTAGAGAACATTTTCTTTCCTTACATCATTATTTTTAGAAAATGCAACTAATTTTTTCAATAAAGTTTCCATATAAAAAATGAGTGAATTTATTTTCATGAGAATAATTACTAGAATTAGGATCAATAAAAATTTCTTGGTGATTTTAGAAACTTCCTGGAAATATACATCCCAACAATAGGGGACTATATTCCTCATAAACATTGTAAAGGGTGGAAATTTTCGAGAAATGATTTCTAAAAAGAATATAATCTAACAAAGGAACTTAACGCTTTCAGATTTGAAGGTTGTCGTATATTTAGGATTTCCCTTCCCCTCTTGGGATTGACCTCAGCACCACCATAGCATACCCTGAAGATGAGTAATGTTCATTATATTACACTGAAATCACATTTCAATAGATTCAAAATTAAATTTTTTTCTCATAACATATTAAAAATTTTCTCAAAGCTGTAAATATTCTCATAGTGTTTTTATATTTGACCACTAAATAACCAATGTAACATTCCATAGTATTCCCAATAAAGGATTAAGGATATAATTTGTCGCACGCTGATACATATCACTGACCATATTCAAGATCTAAGGAATTAATTGGTAGGAATAACCCAATTGGGATTCCCAAAAAGATGTATCTTTCTCATTTTTAAGGGAAATACAAGTTTAGTTGTAGCCTATGAATTCATCCACAAATTTGGGGGCTTGGAAACCAAACATTAAAATAATAAAAATCTCAATAATTCGTAATAGGAAATCCTCTATTGTTTTATACTAGTTGAGATACATGAAATCTATCCAGACCCTAATTTTCCCACATTTATTTTTGATGGAGATCATGTTGGAATGAAATTTTAGAAAATGTAATTCTCAAATAAATATCTTTTGGTGATATTGTCAACCATGGTTTTGACTTTGTCATCATGAGAATAAATTCTCTTAAATACCTTCTTTAATCCAAGGTGACACTCAAGTTGTCCCAAATGATGAATGGCCACATCAATGTTATGTCCATGCATTTTAATGTAATTCCCATTAAATATATCCCACTACTACCTCAAGAACTAAGTACATGTCACGTTCTCCTCAGAAATTATGAAACAATAATGAATGTAGGTTATAGATATTCCTCTATAACCAAACCCAATCGTTTGAATTCATTAATGGTGGGATATATAGCTTCTTCAAAAGATGTAGGGTCATTTTAATGGTCTTATTCCTCTAATTATACCTCATATTTTTGAGAGTTTGTGATGAATGGATATTTTTGTTACTAGAAGAAAATTAAACGGAATTATTATCATTAATTAATAATGAGGATATAAATTTTGATATAGAGGATTCAACTACATCTTTATCATGATTGTTCTGGATATATTCACCTTACTATCATATATCATCAATGATATAAAATGTGTCAACATCCTAATACTCATAAGGTGATTAGGGGGGTTTTTTTAGCTTCTACCGATAACATGGATGATTAATTTGATCATGTTGATAAGGAAAGGCTATCCTAAGGAATTTAAGATAATGTGAGAACATATTTATTTGATTAATTTTTCTCTTGTTTTAGTTTACATCCTTTTTCATAGATGGATTTAGCTAACATGGTCGATATCCTGAAGATGGTGGAAATGTTCCCAATCCATGTTCCATCATTTTTATCTAAGGTGATATGTCTAATGGATTGAAGATAATCGCTTATTTTTCATGGATATTGGTATACCAACCCTTTTATAGAGACTCATTGGATCAATATTGATAAAAATAATAGGTATTGTCCCTTTTTCTTTTCTAGTGAAAGTTATATAATTGGGGCATGCACTAGAACCTCATATGATATTTTATTTGACCTCTAAAATGGGATTCACGTGACCTGATTACTAACTAAATTTGGTGATATTTCCTCAATTTGATAGATGAGAAACACAATATTCTCCAAGTTCATCAAAAGAATTGATAGGATCTATCCGCAAACAATTTGGGGAAATAACACATGCAATGTTATCAGTCATCAATTGATTCCCATCCCTTCAGTTGAATCATATTTCTATCCATTAAAATTATAGAGATTCAATACAGAAATTATGACCATACAAAACTCCAATTTTGTCGTCAATGGAGTACATTAGGAATCAATAATATCATACGGGAATTTTTTCATGACAATGAAGCCATAGTTTTTCCAATAGGTCATTAATTGAAGTATCCTTAGAAAAAACAATGAATTCAGAATATAATACAAGTTCAACAAACTATGATCTATTATTTATCTATCTTAGATTCTTTTAATCACTTAATACCATTTTATTGAAAGTGTGGAGGTTAAAAAATTAGTTTTTTTACCCAATCTTCAATGAGTTTGGATAGGTACATGGTTGACTCTAGAATCATTTTTAATATAAGAATGAAAGAAATAAATATGTTCTATCTCTCTATATATGTATATAATCATTATATTCTGGTATTTTAGTATTTTATTCATTTTTTATAAATGATATAATCATATGTAATTTAGCTAGACTTGTCTTGGTACGATGTAATTTAGTGATAGTGGACTCGACTTTAAACAAATATGGGATTAAAATTTCCTCAACAAGTGATTCACATTGCTCCTTTGATAGATGAAGGGCATGTAATACTAATAAAATGGATAGAAAAATAAAAAAATCAATATTTAATACTTTTGGAATAGGGGATTGAACGTATCACAATAAGATTTATTTCTAGTATTAGACATGGAAACTAGAGATGCCTATTCAAATAGCCTCTTTACCTTACCAGAGATTGAGGGAATTTTTGTTATCTATGGATCGGGTTGAGCTGAAACTCCCTAACTATAATTGTAACCATGAAATTGATTATTTTCAAATTAGTTATCTAGTATTATAGTTCCCAAATGATCTCTATGTGATTCAATAGTATATTGGTGCTCCTGATGAATCCGCTAGAGTGCATGTCTCCAGGTCTTTGCAATATACATGGCTTCGGTAGAGACATAGTCAGAATGTTGAGATTCACATTGACCATTACATCCTCAAACCCATTGAACACTATAACCTATTCCCCCTTTTATATTATTGTTTGAGAGAAACTCATGTTTTTGTATGTCTTCATTACCAATAAAGGGGTTTTCCAAGTGAATAACAATGATTGAGTTTTATTTGTATTCATTTCCTAATAAGAATTTTATTCACTAGGGAAAATCCCATAAGACTATTTTATGAGATAGTTCCCACCCTAATAATGTTGGAGGCATAAACTCTAGAATATTGTACACTATATTAGGCATTATGATTAATTTCTCCTCATTTTTTTAATTCTTGATATTTTGATTTCAGTAATTCATATAATGTTTTTTCTTAGAGGAATGTGGTGTTGATGAAGTTAGTTCATCCATAATTGTTGGAGTCCGAGTCAAAACTAGTTGATTTGGATAATCCATCAGTATGTAATTATCATGTTTTATCTACTTTTGTGTATTAAAATCATTAATCTTTTGTGTTCAATAATTTTTTTCATTCTTCTATTCTTTCTCCTCATTCTTTGCAATGGAAAAACTACAATACAGTTATGTTAGTGGTTTTCCCAACATAACATTCCTAGAATCAACTATATTTTTATGGATGTGTTTAATGAAAAATAACTCATGTATGGTGTACCCAAAAACTCAAAGATATACGTAATAATTTCATCAATCATTGAGAAATATTTACCCATGTTTCCTAGCTTCTTGTATTTTAAATATATCATTCTTTATATCCATAATAAAGTAACCCAGAATGTTATTCTTATTTAAAGAATACACATTATTCATATTATCTTTATATGATGAGAACCTATTCCGTTTTCTTCACTCCTGATAAAGGAATTTTTGTTTTTTTTCATTTAGGGGAAGGTGATGTGTTATTTTTCACTATTTTATGTTATAAAGCCATACAATGAGTCAGATTGGGCATAACACCTATTATTTATTCTTTTCTAATATTGTTTTTAATGATATGGTTGTGTTGGATAAGATGTGTTCCATTACCATGGAATATACCATTAGATGGGTGAATCAAGGTATTGCAATATGATCATTTTTTTATCTTGTTTTCTCAACATAAGGAACACTTCAAACACCCTCTTTATTTTTCTATTGAGTGAATAAAGTATAAAATGACACATATGATTTTACTTTGTTCACACAAACTATGGTACATCCAAGGATCATGCATGTAAATGTTTATGTGCACTAATCATAATGAAATATCACTTCATGAAAATTTATTATATTAGAGTAGTCTCACTAACCCTCCTGGTTCACTGCAATTAACATTTGGATTTGTAAATTCTATACAAACTAATAGAACCCACTTCTCCTCATGATATAATATTTTTCTCCAAAAAATGATGATTGAAATATTCACCAAATATGGTGTTTCTTCTTTAGAATAGTTTTTTTTGATGAGATATTGGACCTTCTAGATCACCCTCTTCTTTATATTCTTCTTTCCAGATGAGATCTAGAATTTCCCTTCACTTTGCCTCTATATTTAATGTCTCCTTCAACCCTAAAATTTATCCTCTATTAAATTTAATCTTTAATGTTAATTTCCTCCAAGAAATTAATGCATAAAGTTTAAGGCCTTCAAAACTAACCAAAACTGCCGATCAAATAATGATTAAAACTGATATAAAATCTCTTTAAGTCATGAAATGTACTTTATAGAATTGTTAACTCAATATATGAAACAGATTACAAAACAATATTTTCATATAACCTTATCCATTATTCCATAACACACTAATAACCACAATCATAGTCTTATTTTTTCATTTTGAAAAAGAATACTTCCACTGATCCACAGCCTCTAGCATGTTCATGCATCACTGTAGTGTGAATCCCCAAGATTCAAAAATGGATAATAAATTCACCACTCCATGATCCATGTTCATATTATGACTCTAGAAGACCTCCGGTTGGATGGTAATTCCACTAAAATCATTTAAATGGAATGGTACATCTAATTTGGTTGTTTTGTATTCCCAATAGCTAACAACACACCCATATAGGACAAATCCATTTTTCATTGATGACTTCCCAGATAAACACACACATCATTGTTGGCCTAGTCCCCAACACCAAGCATAACCAACTTCAACATGTCCTAGATGAAATCACCATAGCTTGGAATAAGACATGGTGAATACTTTATTCACCAATTGGAACAACACTCTCAAATAATCTTTTGTGAAAAGACATAAACTTCTATTGAAATATCCTTCATCATATTTGTCAACAAACACAAAACAAAACTTCCTAAGTGGGTATTTTTTTCAAAAAATATAATCCGTTCAGTTTTTTGAAAATCCTCAATCACAATAACTAAAATGAACTCCAATTAAGGTCAATATAATCAAATATAAACATTCAATGTCATTAGTAAATGATTCACTAATCAATAAATCTAATCCCATGTGAGCCATGATCAGTGTTAGAAACAAGATGTGAATGAAAATATTCTCATGAGAACATTCCTATAAGCATACCTTCTCCCATATGCAATATAGAATGCTCTCCCCCATTCAAATAAACATTAAAAACATGAAGATATCAATCTCCATTTTATAAAGAACCCAAAGAGATAACTTCTTTAAAAGGTTACATTTGAGGGAAAAAATATAACAAATAAATTCAATAGATTATTATACCTTGATCTTGATGAAAAAATACCTTATAGGATTGGGGGATCTTCTATTTCTAACTATTAAGATGGATTTAGTTGGACTCCAAGAGCCATACAAAAATTTTTAGGTGCCACTGTGGGTATTTCCATTTTCATTATATCCATAATTTTCTCTTCAGTAGAGACATACTCCAATTTCACAAAACATTTCTCCACCTTATCCTTTATGAAATAATACTTGATATAGATCTAATTTTATCTTTATTGATGTATTTTGTTTTGTTATGGTTTATACAACTAATTTTTCCATACATGATTAGAATAAGATATCTGACCTCAATTACAACATCATTAGTTATTGTTTCATCCAAAGCAGATGAGTGAAAGCTCGAGAGGCCATAATATGATCATCCACCAGGGTGATTAAATATATAAAATCATACTTTTTTATGAAAAATGAAAATAAATAATTACCATTATGTAATAAAACTGAAAAAATTAATTTTCAATAGTCAACTTGTAACATCCCAGGTAATTAAAGAATAAAGAATTTTCATATTGATTAATAATTACGAATTAAATATTAATTTTAATTAAAAGGGGTTTCTACGTTCGATAGCGTACTCAATACGCAACGATGAGTTTCTTTGAAAACTTACGTTGCACACAAGTAATAAAATAATTTTATTTTAAATGTTAGTTAACAAGTAGCCGTTGTACTGGCGGGAATGGATAGAAATAACTAAAATATGATTATATATGTTTTTAAATGTTTTTACATTTACCCAATAAAATATAAAGGCTTAAAATACGGAAGGAGTTCAATTTTAGGCATTTATACCCTAATTTTCACGAAAGGTCCAATTATCACCTTTTGACGGAGAACCGTCATTAAATATAGTTTTGATCGATATTATAAATTTTATTGGACCAAATATAACTCTTCTTTAGAATCGAGACATCAAAATTTACTTTTTGTAAATTTTTGGTACCTTTCTGATAAAGTTCATTTTTTTAATGAATAGTGTAAAATGTTGTATTTTAATTCAAAACCTCTTTTTAATCTAATTTATTTATATGATTATATTATCTTTTGAATTGGTTTTAAAGTGAAATTAGAAAATATTTTTAGCATTAAATCCAATAGTGGTCGTTGGAATTAATTTCACTTTGAAATCGGACTTAAACTAGTGTCAATCTTTTGATACTTATTGTTTCACAAAAACACGCTATTTATCATGACAGCAGGAATTAATTATTAAATTAATTAATTTGACTTATATGTTTTGAATTTTGTAAAATGGACTTCATTTTTGAATTCGGAATATCAAATATAGCTTAGGGTGAATTTTTGGTAATTTTCTGAAAAACTTCAATTTTTGATGAATAGTGAAACCACTAAGTGGTACTTATAAAGACTGATTTTCCGTTTAAATGAAATTTTTACATCATTGTGTTTTTAATTTCAAAAATCCGACATACATGGTTGTCATTAAGAACTAAAATGTGGTTCAATGAGATTATAATAATTTTTTGGTGAATAGTAACTTATTATGTTCTTAATCGCGATTATTGGTAATTATTGTAGTTTAAGGTAAAAATAATGCTTTAATAAAATAAGATGAGCTTGAAACATGTCCTACCCTCATTGATTGTGTCATGTCCGACCAAGAAAAGCCATGGGTCAACTTGGGGACCCCATGGAGACACTTTGGTTGGGAAATGACATAAATAACTTTTTATTTAATGTAAAAGTAAAAATGACAAAAACATGATATGTTTTACTAAAACAATTTTTAAATGGGGTTATAAAAGTCATATTTTTGATTATAAATAGTCATTGGAAAGATGAAACGATTTCCTACATCATAATATTTTTTTTATAATTTTTAGACACTATATAAATTAAATTAGTTATGACAACATGATGATGCAGCGATGACCTCATTATTTAACGATTTAAATAAAATGGAAAGATAATGTAAAATCTGTGAACTACACTTGTCCAAAACTTATTGGATGGGTGGATTTAGAACCCTTATCACATTATCCACGAATTATATCAATGTGGGACCTTTTAAAACCGAAACACATTTTCAAATAAAGTAATATTTCTTTACTTTCCAAAAGTGCCCCTCCTCTCCTCTTATAAAAGGCCCCCAACTATACCTCATTTCACACACTCCTCAAGTCTTTGGATCGGCCAACCCCTACCCATTTACTCTCTCCACATCCCTCTCCTCATCCTAGAGGATTCCCTTTGGGCAGAATCCTTTCGAAGGAAGCCTTTAGGATCAAATCAAAAGGAGTTACACTTTTAAAGGTAATTCATTCTCTCTTGTTCATTTGATTTATTTTGCTTTTCCAACCCTCTAAACTCTTTTTATTTACTTGTTTTGTAACAAAACCTGTATCTTCAATATACTCGGATGTTTTTATAAGATTTATTCGAGCTACACTCTCACACAACTACATCAAATGGTTAAAGAACATACGGTTTCCGTGGATGGCGAAATTCTGCCTCCCGAAACGATGATTGTTCAATACTCATTTAACACCTTCAAGGGTGGCCATTATGATGTCACTATTTTTATATATGATATATAATATGTTTATGTTTTCTTTAAGCTTCTGTATTTTTCATTTTGGGCATACCTTTATGGTTTCCATTATGGGTAAACACGATATCTTCATTTAAGGAAGTGCGGACTACCGCCCCCTCAAAGTGATGTGATTCGTTAATGCCATATGTGGGATGTGTAAAAGATGGATTTAAAGTTATTATATATAATGTTATATTTGAATTATAATATACCTATATATCATTATTATTTCTTTCCATTAAATTATGAGATAGAAATGAAAGTAGCGTTCATGCGTACGTACGGCTTACCGTCTCCACGAACGGTGCATTTCATTTCTTATCCCCAAATGTAATGTACTATTAAAATTAAATGTATATAATGTATATAGAAAATTAATAATATATCTAAATGATGAATATAATTCTGGAATTAAAATATACATACCTCTCATTGAGTTTTAATTCCATTAATATGACAAAGAAATGAAAGTAGCGTTCATGCGTACGTACGGCTTACCGTCTCCATGAACGGTGCATTTCATTTCTTACCTCTAAATGATTATGTAATATTATAAATACATGTATATTCTGTATATATATGATATATCTGATATCCAAATCAGGAATTTCATTCTGGATATAAAGAACTTTTGACCACACGAACAACATGTAATTGTAAGAAGTCCACTTTCGACTTAAGAACCAAATATTGACAAAACAAACATTATTAACTTAAATGGTTACATAATGTTTATAACATGGCAATAAGTGATATAAAAGGAATAATAAACTTTAAAAATTTTCTTAATCAAGTATAAATTAACTCAAGTTTATTATTTAGGACGTTAAAGAACGATCGAGTCAAGTCGGACCCGAGGTAAGGGACTTCCTCTCAATCTCCTTTCATTGAGGCATATTTCGTTTTATACACAACTTTATTTTATATGGTGTATAAACCCCTTTTAATTTTACTTTTATACAAAAGGAATCTTTTTCTACGAAGCATTTTACAAAACGACAAAAAGGAATGTTTATTTTAACTTACGCGGTGACAAAGACCTTTTCCGCCACCGCGAGTATTATTTGGTCTTTGGCTTTCTCAATAGGCCGTAATGTTTTTAGAATAAAATAAATACCATATAATCTTTTATGTATTTTGGTATTGAAAATGGTTTTGAAAAAGGATTCTATTTTGTCAATATATTTATGATATATTGTGATTGAAATGTGGAAATGTTATCATTCCTTTATATTGGTTTTATGTTTTATGATTTTATATTGGTACTTGGACATTTTAACATGTGGTTACGTTATAAACCATATGAAGGGTTGTGCCGTGAATACCAAGACGGGTGGTTACGTTATAACCTCCAATGCATTGGGTATGGAAGTCGGCCGTATGGCTATTCCATTAAGTATGTATGGAAATTGGCTGTATGGCTATTCCATTAAGTGATATGTGTGGAAGTCGACCGTATGGTTATTCCACTTAAGTATGTTTATGTCCCAAGTTACCTTTATATATGTTATGTGTTTTTTATGGGTTTTATGGTAATCCTTTGGTTACAAAAAGGCAAGTAATGATACTTTATTCAGTGAAGAGTTTTTACTACTTCATGAAGGTGAAGGTATTACTTTGATAGAGTATATATGGTTTATTTGATGTTTGAAAAACTAACAGTTTTCATTCTTTCTGTATCCCTTACTGAGCTTTTTATGCTCACCCCAAGTTTTTTTTTGAAATTTTTTTCACAAGACATAATGTGGAATAAGGTCAAGGATGGGATCAAGGGAATGTCATGCTATATAAAACATGGAACTAGACATGTTTCTTTTAAGAGTCTTTTTTATTATGGAAACTTAGTAGAAGTGACTACTTTGTAATCTTTTGAGATGTAATAGTTATGTTCTAATTCTCTAAAACTCTAAACCTGAAAAGATCCTCAACGTGAATTATTCATTTAATTTAATATTAAGTAAGGTTTAAGGTCGGGGCCTTATAGTTTGTATCAAAGGTCGGTTTAGACAACTTTAGGAGTTAGAAAAGTGTTAAATTATAATATGATTGAAATGATATAGCATTTACGGATTACCATGTTGCTTCGCATAAGATATTTTTGTGTTCAAAATGGTTTTCCGCAGAGGAATCAAAGAAGCTATGTTGGGATGACATCAGGAGGAAGATAACCTTCCAAATCAGCAACCTGAGATGATCGGAATCGGAACTGAACAGTTTGTTGCAGTGATGGCATAGTTGACTCAGGCTATAAATGGTGGTGGTATCCATGCACGAGATCAGCCAGATCAACCGCAGAGGAACATGTCAGTGGTGGAACATTTCATGAGGCAACATCCCCCATCATTCAGAGGATCATCTGACCCTGTGCAAGCTGAAGGGTGGATTAAAGCACTGGAGACGATTTTTGATGTCATGGGGTGTTCAGAACATCAAAAGGTTAGTCTTACTGTTTACCATTTTGAAGGGGAAGCTGATCAGTGGTGGTCGATGGTGAAAAATATAAGGGATAGTGATGAGATTGAGGATATTTACTGGGAAGAATTCAAAGGTATGTTTCTTCAGAAATATTTTCCTAAGTTGGTTCGTCTTAGGATGGAAAAACAGTTCCTAGAATTGAGGCAGGAGGATGATTCAGTGGCTGCTTATGAAGAAAAGTTCACTCGATTGGAAAGGTATTCTCCAAACTTCATACGAGATCTTGATAGTAAAATAAACTGTTTTTACTTAGGGTTAAAGCCAAATTATCGAAGGGCTTTAGGTTCTCGTGAGTTCAAAAGTTATGAAAAACTTGTTCGATGTGCGGAGAAGTCGGAAATGGAGTTTGCCGATGATCAGGTGTTCTATGACAAACAACAGAATAAGAGGTCTAGTTGGCAGGCAAAGGGGAATAATTCATCAAAGAAGCAAGGAGGTAAGAAAACCAAATATCCATCCTGTGAGAAGTGTGGTAAAATGCATCCTGGAAAATGTTTATCCAAGTCTAGTAAGTGCTTTCGGTGTGGTAAGTCTGGTCATATTGCTCGTAACTGTAAGGAAGATGATCAAGAAGGAAATGAAAATCCAATGGTAAGATGTTTTAAGTGTAATGAAATGGGTCATTATGCAAACGAGTGTCCAACGAAGAACTCAACTGGGGGAATGCAGCCAGACTACAAGTAGAAAGGGGTGGTAAAATCCTTTGCAACAACTTTAGCAGATGTTGGGCCATCTAATGAAGTGGTATCAGCTCCAGGGAGCTCATTATTTTTTGAAAATTGACTTGAGGTCGGGGTACCATCAGTTGAAAGTAAAAGAACAGACGTTCCGAAGACTGCGTTCAATACTAGATATGGACATTATGAATTTGTAGTTATTCCTTTTGGGTTAACCAATGCACCTGCTGTATTCATGGACCTTATGAATAAAATTTTACATGAGTTCTTGGATAATTTTGTGTTTGTGTTTTGAGGTTTGGAAAGAGGTTATTTGTGCCTTGTGATTCACAGTTGAAGAATGAGTTGTTATGTGAGGCTCATAGTTCCCCGTTTTCAGTTCATCCTGGAAGTACTAAGATGTACATAGATCTGCGGGAGAATTACTGGTGGGATGGAATGAAAAGAGATATTGCTGATTTTACTGTGAAGTGTTTGACATGTCAACAGGTTAAAGCAGAGCGGCAGTTACCTAAAGGGATGCTTCAGCCTTTACCAGTGCCAGAGTGGAAATGGGAAAACATATCCATGGACTTTGTTGTGGGATTACCGAGGACATCTCGAGGTAATAATGCAATCTGGGTTATTATTGATCGCTTGACCAAATCTGCTCATTTCCTTTCTATATGAGATACTTTTTCCCTAGATCAACTTTCCCGTTTGTATCTTAAATAGATAGTCAGGTTACATGGAGTTCCTCTCTCCATTGTATCTGATCGTGATCCCAGGTTCACATCTAACTTTTGGAAAGGCCTTCAGAAGTCGTTGGGTACTGAATTAAATTTTAGTATAGCTTTTCATCCTCAATCAGATGGGCAGTCAGAACGAACAATTCAGACATTGGAGGATATGCTACGAGCTTGTTCTATGGATTATCAGGAAAGTTGGGACCAACATCTTTCTTTGGTTGAGTTTTCTTATAATAACAGTTTTCATTCCAGTATACAGATGTCACCATTTGAGACACTATATGGGAAGCGGTGTCGAACTCCAGCATTTTGGGATGAAGTGGGTGAACGGAAGTTGATGGGACCAGAATTGGTAGAAGAGATGGCAGAAAAAGTTCAACTGATTCAGAAACACATGAGAACAGCTCAGAGCAGGCAGAAGAGTTATGCGGATAACCGGAGGAAGGATCTATCTTTCGAGGTAGGTGATCATGTTTTTCTCAAGGTTTCTCCTTGGAAAAGCGTGATGAGATTTGGTAAGAAAGGAAAGTTGAGTCCAAGGTTCGTTGGACCATACGAAATTCTGGAGAGAGTTGGATCAGTTTCATACCGAGTGGCTTTACCTCCGAGTTTATCTCAGGTACACAATGTTTTTTATGTTTCAATGTTGAGAAAGTATATGCCAGATCCATCTCATGTTTTGAGTCCAGAGGTAGTTCAGCTGGAAGAGAACCTATCTTATGAGGAACAGCCGGTCCAGATTCTTGACCACAGGGAGCAGGTGTTACGGAATAAGGTGATTCATCAGGTAAAGGTTTTGTGGAAAAACCATGTGATTGAAGAGGGAACGTGGGAATCTGAAAATGCTATGAGGGATAAATACCCCCACTTATTTTGATAAGTGAATAAAATTGCGAGGACGCAATTCCCAAAAGGGGGGAAGGATGTAACATCCCAGGTAATTAGAGAATAAAGAATTTTCATATTGATTAATATTTACGAATTAAATATTAATTTTAATTAAAAGGGGTTTCTACGTTCGATAGCGTACTCGATACGCAACGATGAGTTCCTTTGAAAACTTACGTTGCACACTAGTAATAAAATAATATTATTTTAAATGTTAGTTAACAAGTAGCCGTTGTACTGGCGGGAATGCATAGAAATAACTAAAATATGATTATATATGTTTTTAAATGTTTTTACATTCACCCAATAAAAGATAAAGGCTTAAAATACGGAAAGAGTTCAATTTTAGGCATTTATACCCTAATTTTCACGAAAGGTCCACTTATCACCTTTTGACGGAGAACCATCATTAAATATAGTTTTGATCGATCTTATAAATTCTATTGGACCAAATATAACTCTTCTTTATAATCGGGACATCAAAATTTACTTTTTGTAAATTTTTGGTACCTTTCTGATAAAGTTCATTTTTTTAATGAATAGTGTAAAATGTTTTATTTTAATTCAAAACCTCTTTTTAATCTAATTTATTTATATGATTAGATTATCTTTTGAATTGGTTTTAAAGTGAAATTAGAAAATATTTTTAGCATTAAATCCAATAGTGGTCGTTGGAATTAATTTCACTTTGAAATCGGACTTAAACTAGTGTCAATCTTTTGATACTTATTGTTTCACAAAAAGACGAAATTTGTCATGACAGCGGGAATTAATTATTAAATTAATTAATTTGACTTATATGTTTTGAATTTTGTAAAATGGACTTCATTTTTGAATTTGGAATATCAAATATAGCTTAGGGTGAATTTTTGGTAATTTTTTGAAAAACTTCAATTTTTGATGAATAGTGAAACCACTAAGTGGTACTTATAAAGACTGATTTTCCGTTTAAATGAAATTTTGCCATCATTGTGTTTTGAATTTCAAAAATCCGACATACATGGTTGTCATTAAGAAGTAAAATGTGGTTCAATGAGATTATAATAATTTTTTGGTGAATAGTAACTTATTAAGTTCTTAATCGCGATTAGTGGTAATTAGTGTAGTTTAAGGTAAAAATAATGCTTTAATAAAATAATATGAGCTTGACACATGTCCTACCCTCATTGGTTGTGTCATGGCCGACCAATACAAGCCATGGGTCAACTTGGGGACCCCATGGAGACACTTTGGTTGGGAAATGACATAAATAACTTTTTATTTAATGTAAAAGTAAAAATGACACAAACATGATATGTTTTACTAAAACAAATTTTAAATGGGGTTATACAAGTCAGATTTTTGATTATAAATAGTCATTGTAAAGATAAAAATATTTCCTACATAATAGTATTTTTTTATAATTTTTAGACACTAAATAAATAAATTATTTATGACATCATGATGATGCAGCGATGACCTCATTATTTAACGATTTAAATAAAATGGAAAGATAATGTAAAATATGTGAACTACACATGTCCAAAACTTATTGGATGGGTGGATTTCGAACACTTATCACCTTATCCACGAATTTTATCAATTTGGGACCTTTTAAAACCGAAACACATTTTCAAATAATGTTATATTTCTTTACTTTCCAAAAGTGCCCCTCCTCTCCTCTTATAAAAGGCCCCCAACTCTACCTCATTTCACACACTCCACAAGCCTTTGGCTCGGCCAAACCCTTCCCATTTACTCTCTCCACATCCCTCTCCTCATCCTAGAGGATTACCTTTGGGCAGAATCATTTCAAAGGAAGCCTTTAGGCTCAAATCAAAAGGAGTTACACTTTTAAAGGTAATTCATTCTCTCTTGTTCATTTGTTTTATTTTGCTTCTCCAACCCTCTAAACTCTTTTTATTTACTTCTTTTGTAACAACAACAATATCTTCAATATACAAGGATTTTGTTATAAGATTTATTCGAGATAAACTCTCACACATCTACATCAAATGGTTAAAGAACATACGGTTTCCGTGGATGGCGAAATTCTGCCTCCCGAAACGATGATTGTTCAATACTCATTTAACACCTTCAAGGGTGGCCATTATGATGTCACTATTTTTATATATGATATATAATATGTTTATTGTTTCTTTAAGATTCTATATTTTTCATTTTGCGCATACCTTTATGGTTTCCATTATGGGTAAACACGATATCTTCATTTAAGGAAGTGCGGACTACAGCCCCCTCAAAGTGATGTGATTCGTTAATGCCATATGTGGGACGTGTAAAGGATGGATTTAAAGTTATTATATATAATGTTATACTGGTATTATAATATACCTCTATATCATTATTATTTCTTTCCATTAAAGTATGAGATAGAAATGAAAGTAGCGTTCATGCGTACGTACGGCTTACCGTCTCCTTGAACGGTGCATTTCATTTCTTATCCCCAAATGTAATGTACTATTAAAATTACATGTATATAATGGATATATATAATTAATGATATATCTAAATGATGAATATAATTCTGGAATTAAAATATACATACCTCTCATTTAGTTTTAATTCCATTAATATGACAAAGAAATGAATGTAGCATTCATGCGTACGTACGGCTTACCGTCTCCATGAACGGTGCATTTCATTTCTTACCTCTAAATGATTATGTAATATTATAAATACATTTATATGCTGTATATATATGATATATATGATATCCAAATTAGGAATTTCATTCTGGATATAACTAACTTTTGACCACACGAACAACATGTAATTGTAAGAAGTCCACTTTCGACTTAAGAACCAAATATTGAAAAAACAAACATTATTAACTTAAATGGTTACATAATGTTTATAACATGTCAATAAGTGATATAAAAGGAATAATGAACTTTAAAAATGTTCTTAATCAAGTATAAATTAACTCAAGTTTATTATTCAGGACTTTAAAGAACGATCGAGTCAAGTCGGACCCGAGGTAAGGGACTTCGTCTCAATCTCCTTTCATTGAGGCATATTTCGTTTTATACACAACTTTCTTTTATACGGTGTATAAACCCCTTTGAATTTTACTTTTATACAAAAGGAATCTTTTTCTACGAAGCGTTTTACAAAACGACAAAAAGGAATGTTTATTTTAACGTACGCGGCGACAAAGACCTTTTCCGCCACCGCGAGTATTATTTGGTCTTTGGCTTTCTCAACAAGCCGTAATGTTTTTAGAATAAAATAAATACCATATACTCTTTTATGTATTTTGGTATTGAAAATGGTTTTGAAAAAGGATTCTATTATGTAAATATATTTATGATATATTGTGATTGAAATGTGGAAATGTTATCATTCCTTTATATTGGTTTTATGTTTTATGATTTTATATTGGTACTTGGACATTTTAACGGGTGGTTACGTTATAAACCATATAAAGGGTTGTGCCGTGAATACCAGGACGGGTGGTTACGTTATAACCTCCAACGCATTGGGTATGGAAGTCGGCCGTATGTCTATTCCATTAAGTATGTATGGAAATTGGCCGTATGGATATTCCATTAAGTGATATGTGTGGAAGTCGACCGTATGGTTATTACACTTAAGTATGTTTATGTCCCAAGTTACCTTTATATATGTTATGTGTTTTTTTATGGGTTTTATGGTAATCCTTTGGTTACAAAAAGGTAAGTAATGATACTTTATTCAGTGAATAGTTTTTACTACTTCATGAAGGTGAAGGTATTACTTTGGTAGAGTATATATGGTTTATTTGATGTTTGAAAAACTAACAGTTTTCATTCTTTCTGTATCCCTTACTGAGCTTTTTATGCTCACCCCAAGTTTTTTTTGAAATGTTTTTCACTGGACTTAATGTGGAATAAGTTCAAGGATGGGATCAAGGGAATGTCATGCTATATAAAACATGGAACTAGACATGTTTCTTTTAGGAGTTTTTTTTATTATGGAAACTTAGTAGAAGTGACTACTTTGTAGTCTTTTGAGATTTTATAGTTATGTTCTAATTCTCTAAAACTCTAAACCTGAAAAGATCCTCAATGTGAATTATTCATTTAATTCAATATTAAGTAAGGTTTAAGGCCGGGGACTTATAGTTGGTATCAAAGGTCAGTTTAGACAACTTTAGGAGTTAGAAAAGTGTTAAATTATAATATGATTGAAATGATATAGCATTTACGGATTACCATGTTGCTTCGCCTAAGATATTTCTGTGTTTAGAATGGTTTTCCGCAGAGGAAACAAAGAAGCTATGTTGGGACGACATCAGGAGGAAGATAACCTTCCAAATCAGCAACCTGAGATGGTCGGAATCGGAACTGAACAGTTTGTTGCAGTGATGGCACAGTTGACTCAGGCTATAAATGGTGGTGGTATCCATGCACGAGATCAGCCAGATCAACCGTAGAGGAACATGTCAGTGGTGGAACATTTCATGAGGCAACATCCCCCATCATTCAGAGGATCATCTGACCCTGTGCAAGCTGAAGGGTGGATTAAAGAACTGGAGAATATTTTTGATGTCATGGGGTGTTCAGAACATCAAAAGGTTAGTCTTGCTGTTTACCGTTTTGAAGGTGAAGCTGATCAGTGGTGGTCGATGGTAAAAAATATAAGGGACGGTGATGAGATTGAGGATCTTCACTGGGATGAATTCAAAGGTATGTTTCTTGAGAAATATTTTCCTAAGGTGGTTCGTCTTAGGATGGAAAAACAGTTCCTATAATTGAGGCAGGAGGATGATTCAGTGGCTGCTTATGCAGAAAAGTTCACTCGATTGGCAAGGTATGCTCCAAACTTCATACGAGATCTTGATAGTAAAATAAACCATTTTTACTCAGGGTTAAAGCCAAAGTATCGAAGGGCTTTAGCTTCTCGTGAGTTCAAAAGTAATGAAAAACCTGTTCGATGTGCGGAGAAGGTGGAAATGGAGTTTTCCGATGATCAGGTGTTCTATGACAAACAACAGAATAAGAGGTCTAGTTGGCAGGCAAAGGGGAAGAATTCATTAAATAAGCAAGGAGGTAAGAAAACCAAATATCCATCCTGTGAGAAGTGTGGTAAAATGCATCCTGGAGAATGTTTATCCAAGTCTAGTAAGTGCTTTCGGTGTGGTAAGTCTGGTCATATTGCTCGTAACTGTAAGGAAGATGATCAATAAGGAAATGAAAAGCCAATGGTAAGATATTTTAAGTGTAATGAAATGGGTCATTATGCAAACGAGTGTCCAACGAAGAACTCAACTGGGGGAATGCAGCCAGACTACAAGCAGAAAGGGGTAGTTAAATCCTTTGCAACAACTTCAGTAGATGTTGGGCCATCGAATGAAGTGGTATCAGCTCCAGGGAGCTCAGTATTTTTCAAAGATTGACTTGAGGTCGGGGTACCATCAGTTGAAAGTAAAAGAAGTAGACGTTCCGAAGACTGCGTTCCGTACTAGATATGGCCATTATGAATTTGTAGTTATTCCTTTTGGGTTAACCAATGCACCTGCTGTATTCATGGACCTTATGAATAAAATTTTCCATGAGTTCTTGGATAAGTTTGTGCTTGTGTTTTGAGGTTTGGGAAGAGGTTATGTGTTCCTTGTGATTCACAGTTGAATAATGAGTTGTTATGTGAGGCTCATAGTTCCCTGTTTTCAGTTCATCCTGGAAGTACTAAGATGTACAGAGATCTGCTGGAGTATTACTGGTGGGATGGAATGAAAAGAGATATTGCTGATTTTACTGTGAAGTGTTTGACATGTCAACAGGTTATAGCAGAGCGGCAGTTACCTAAAGGGATGCTTCAGCCTTTACCAGTGCCAGAGTGGAAATGGGAAAACATATCCATGGACTTTGTTGTGGGATTACCGAGGACATCTCGAGGTAATAATGCAATCTGGGTTATTGTTGATCGCTTGACCAAATCTGCTCATTTCCTTTCTATACGAGATACTTTTTCCCTAGATCAACTTTCCCGTTTGTATCTTAAAGAGATAGTCAGGTTACATGGAGTTCCTCTCTCCATTGTATCTGATCGTGATCCTAGGTTCACATCTAACTTTTGGAAAGGCCTTCAGAAATCGTTGGGTATTGAATTAAATTTTAGTACAGCTTTTCATCCTCAATTAGATGGGCAGTTAGAACGAACAATTCAGATATTGGAGGATATTCTACGAGCTTGTTCTATGGATTATCAGGAAAGTTGGGACTAACATCTTTCTTTGGTTGAGTTTTCTTATAATAATAGTTTTCATTCCAGTATACAGATGGCACCATTTGAGGCACTATATGGGAAGCGGTGTCGAACTCCAGCATTTTGGGATGAAGTGGGTGAAAGGAAGTTGATGGGACTAGAATTGGTAGAAGAGATGTCAGAAAAAGTTCAGCTGATTCAGAAACACATGAGAACAGCTCAGAGCAGGAAGAAGAGTTATGCGGATAACCGGAGGAAGGATCTATCTTTCGAGGTATGAGATCATGTTTTTCTCAAGGTTTCTCCTTGGAAAAGCGTGATGAGATTTGGTAAGAAAGGATAGTTGAGTCCAAGGTTCGTTGGACCATACGAAATTCTGGAGAGAGTTGGATCAGTTGCATACCGAGTGGCTTTACCTCCGAGTTTATCTCAGGTATACAATATTTTTCATGTTTCAATGTTGAGAAAGTATATGCCAGATCCATATCATGTTTTGAGTCCAGAGGTAGTTCAGCTGGAAGAGAACCTATCTTATGAGGAACAACCGGTCCAGATTCTTGACCACAGGGAGCAGGTGTTACGGAATAAGGTGATTCATCAGGTAAAGGTTTTGTGGAAAAACCATGTGATTGAAGAGGAAACGTGGGAATCTGAAAATGCTATGAGGGATAAATACCCCCCACTTATTTTGATAAGTGAATAAAATTGCGAGGACGCAATTCCCAAAAGGGGGGAAGGATGTAACATCCCAGGTAATTAAAGAATAAAGAATTTTCATATTGATTAATATTTACGAATTAAATATTAATTTTAATTAAAAGGGGTTTCTACGTTCGATGGCGTACTCGATACGCAACGATGTGTTTCTTTAAAAACTTACATTGCACACAAGTAATAAAATAATATTATTTTAAATGTTAGTTAACAAGTAGCCGTTGTACTTGTGGGAATGGATAGAAATAACTAAAATATGATTATATATGTTTTTAAATGTTTTTTCATTTACCCAATAAAAGATAAAGGCTTAAAATACAGAAAGAGTTCAATTTTAGGCATTTATACCCTATTTTTCACGAAAGGTCCACTTATCACCTTTTGACGGAGAACCGTCATTAAATATAGTTTTGATCGATCTTATAAATTCTATTGGATCAAATATAACTCTTCTTTAGAATCGGGACATCAAAATTTACTTTTTGTAAATTTTTGTTACCTTTCTGATAAAGTTCATTTTTTTAATAAATAGTGTAAAATGTTGTATTTTAATTCAAAACCTCTTTTTAATCTAATTTATTTATATGATTAGATTATCTTTTGAATTGGTTTTAAAGTGAAATTAGAAAATATTTTTATCATTAAATCCAATAGTGGTCGTTGGAATTAATTTCACTTTGAAATCGGACTTAAACTAGTGTCAATCTTTTGATACTTATTGTTTCACAAAAACATGCTATTTTTCATGATAGCGGGAATTAATTATTAAATTAATTAATTTGAATTATATGTTTTGAATTTTGTAAAATGGACTTCATTTTTGAATTCGGAATATCAAATATAGCTTAGGGTAAATTTTTGGTAATTTTCTGAAAAACTTCAATTTTTGATGAATAGTGAAACCACTAAGTGGTACTTATAAAGACTAATTTTCCGTTTAAATGAAATTTTGCCATCATTGTGTTTTGAATTTCAAAAATCCGACATACATGGTTGTCATTAAGAAGTAAAATGTGGTTCAATGAGATTATAATAATTTTTTGGGGAATAGTAACTTATTAAGTTCTTAATCGCGATTAGTGGTAATTAGTGTAGTTTAAGGTAAAAATAATTCTTTAATAAAATAAGATGAGCTTGACACATGTCCTACCCTCATTGGTTGTGTCATGGCCGACCAATACAAGCCATGGGTCAACTTGGGGACCCCATGGAGACACTTTGGTTGGGAAATTACATAAATAACTTTTTATTTAATGTAAAAGTAAAAATGACACAAACATGATATGTTTTACTAAAACAATTTTTAAATGGGGTTATACAAGTAAGATTTTGGATTATAAATAGTCATTGGAAAGATAAAAAGATTTCCTACATCATAGTATTTTTTTATAATTTTTAGACACTAAATAAATAAATTATTTATGACATCATGATGATGCAGCGATGACCTCATTATTTAACGATTTAAATAAAATGAAAAGATAATGTAAAATCTGTGAACTACACATGTCCAAAACTTATTGGATGGGTGGATTTCGAACCCTTATCACCTTATACACGAATTATAGCAATGTGGGACCTTTTAAAACCGAAACACATTTTCAAATAAAGTAATATTTCATTACTTTCCAAAAGTCCCCCTCCTCTCCTCTTATAAAAGGCCCCCAGCTCTACCTCATTTCACACACTCCTCAAGCCTTTGGCTCGGCCAACCCCTGCCCATTTACTCTCTCCACATCCATCTCCTCATCGTAGAGGATTCTCTTTGGGAAGAATCCTTTTAAAGGAAGCCTTTAGGCTCAAATCAAAAGGAGTTACACTTTTAAAGGTAATTCATTCTCTCTTGTTCATTTGTTTTATTTTGCTTCTCCAACCCTCTAAACTCTTTTTATTTACTTCTTTTGTAACAACACCAGTATCTTCAATATACTAGGATATTGTTATAAGATTTATTCGAGCTACACTCTAACACAACTACATCAAATGGTTAAAGAATATACGGTTTCTATGGATGGCGAAATTCTGCCTCCCGAAACAATGATTGTTCAATACTCATTTAACACCTTCAAGGGTGGCCATTATGATGTCACTATTTTTATATATGATATATAATATGTTTATTGTATCTTTAAGCTTCTGTATTTTTCATTTTGGGCATACCTTTATGGTTTCCATTATGGGTAAACACGATATCTTCATTTAAGGAAGTGCGGACTACCGCCCCCTCAAAGTGATGTGATTCGTTAATGCCATATGTGGGACGTGTAAAGGATGGATTTAAAGTTATTATATATAATGTTATACTGGTATTATAATATACCTCTATATCATTATTATTTCTTTCCATTAATGTATGAGATAGAAATGAAAGTAGCGTTCATGCGTACGTACGGCTTACCGTCTCCATGAACGGTGCATTTCATTTATTATCCCCAAATGTAATGTACTATTAAAATTACATGTATATAATGGATATATATAATTAATGATATATCTAAATGATGAATATAATTCTGGAATTAAAATATACATACCTCTTATTTAGTTTTAATTCCATTAATATGACAAAGAAATGAAAGTAGCATTCATGCGTATGTACGGCTTACCGTCTCCATGAACGGTGCATTTCATTTCTTACCTCTAAATGATTATGTAATATTATAAATACATGTATATTCTGTATATATATGATATATATGATATCCAAATTAGGAATTTCATTCTGGATATAACGAACTTTTGACCACACGAACAACATGTAATTGTAAGAAGTCCACTTTCGACTTAAGAACCAAATATTGACAAAACAAAAATTATTAACTTAAATGGTTACATAATGTTTATAACATGGAAATAAGTGATATAAAAGGAATAATGAACTTTAAAAATGTTCTTAATCAAGTATAAATTAACTCAAGTTTATTATTCAGGGCGTTAAAGAACGATCGAGTCAAGTCGGACCCGAGGTAAGGGACTTCGTCTCAATCTCCTTTCATTGAGGCATATTTCGTTTTATACACAACTTTCTTTTATACGGTGTATAAACCCCTTTGACTTTTACTTTTATACAAAAGGAATATTTTTCTACGAAGCGTTTTACAAAACGACAAAAAGGAATGTTTATTTTAACGTACGCGGCGACAAAGACCTTTTCCGCCACCGCGAGTATTATTTGGTCTTTGGCTTTCTCAATAGTCCGTAATGTTTTTAGAATAAAATAAATACCATATACTCTTTTCTGTATTTTGGTATTGAAAATGGTTTTGAAAAAGGATTCTATTTTGTCAATATATTTATGATATATTGTGATTGAAATGTGGAAATGTTATCATTCCTTTATATTGGTTTTATGTTTTATGATTTTATATTGGTACTTGGACATTTTAACGGGTGGTTACGTTATAAACCATATGAAGGGTTGTGCCGTGAATACCAGGATGGGTGGTTACGTTATAACCTCCAATGCATTGGGTATGGAAGTCGGCCGTATGGCTATTCCATTAAGTATGTATGGAAATTGGCTGTATGGCTATTCCATTAAGTGATATGTGTGGAAGTCGACCATATGGTTATTCCACTTAAGTATGTTTATGTCCCAAGTTACCTTTATATATGTTATGTGTTTTTTATGGGTTTTATGGTAATCCTTTGGTTACAAAAAGGTAAGTAATGATACTTTATTCAGTGAAGAGTTTTTACTACTTCATGAAGGTGAAGGTATTACTTTGATAGAGTATATATGGTTTATTTGATGTTTGAAAAACTAACAGTTTTCATTCTTTCTGTATCCCTTACTGAGCTTTTTATGCTCACCCCAAGTTTTTTTTTTGAAATGTTTTTCACAAGACATAATATGGAATAAGGTCAAGGATGGGATCAAGGGAATGTCATGCTATATAAAACATGGAACTAGACATGTTTCTTTTAAGAGTCTTTTTTATTATGGAAACTTAGTAGAAGTGACTACTTTGTAATCTTTTGAGATGTAATAGTTATGTTCTAATTCTCTAAAACTCTAAACCTGAAAAGATCCTCAACGTGAATTATTCATTTAATTCAATATTAAGTAAGGTTTAAGGTCGGGGCCTTATAGTTGGTATCAAAGGTCGGTTTAGACAACTTTAGGAGTTAGAAAAGTGTTAAATTATAATATGATTGAAATGATATAGCATTTACGGATTACCATGTTGCTTCGCCTAAGATATTTCTGTGTTCAGAATGGTTTTCCGCAGAGGAATCAAAGAAGCTATGTTGGGACGACATCAGGAGGAAGATAACCTTCGAAATCAGCAACCTGCGATGGTCGGAATCGGAACTGAACAGTTTGTTGCAGTGATGGCACGGTTGACTCAGGCTATAAATGGTGGTGGTATCCATGCACGAGATCAGCCAGATCAACCGCAGAGGAACATGTCAGTGGTGGAACATTTCATGAGGCAACATCCCCCATCATTCAGAGGATCATTTGACCCTGTGCAAGCTGAAGGGTGGATTAAAGAACTGGAGACGATTTTTGATGTCATGGGGTGTTCAGAACATCAAAAGGTTAGTCTTGCTGTTTACCATTTTGAAGGGGAAGCTGATCAGTGGTGGTCGATGGTGAAAAATATAAGGGATAGTGATGAGATTGGGGATCTTTACTGGGAAGAATTCAAAGGTATGTTTCTTCAGAAATATTTTCCTATGTTGGTTCGTCTTAGGATGGAAAAACAGTTCCTAGAATTGAGGCAGGAGGATGATTCAGTGGCTGCTTATGAAGAAAAGTTCACTCGATTGGCAAGGTATTCTCCAAACTTCATACGAGATCTTGATAGTAAAATAAACCATTTTTACTTAGGGTTAAAGCCAAAGTATCGAAGGGCTTTAGCTTCTCGTGTGTTCAAAAGTTATGAAAAACTTGTTCGATGTGCGGAGAAGTCGGAAATGGAGTTTGCCGATGATCAGGTGTTCTATGACAAACAACAGAATAAGAGGTCTAGTTGGCAGGCAAAGGGGAAGAATTCATCAAAGAAGCAAGTAGGTAAGAAAACCAAATATCCATCCTGTGAGAAGTGTGGTAAAATGCATCCTGGAAAATGTTTATCCAAGTCTAGTAAGTGCTTTCGGTGTGGTAAGTCTGGTCATATTGCTCGTAACTGTAAGGAAGATGATCAAGAAGGAAATGAAAAGCCAATGGTAAGATGTTTTATGTGTAATGAAATGGGTCATTATGCAAACGAGTGTCCAACGAAGAACTCAACTGGGGGAATGCAGCCAGACTACAAGCAGAAAGGGGTGGTAAAATCCTTTGCAACAACTTCGGCAGATGTTGGGCCATCTAATGAAGTGGTATCAGCTCCATGGAGCTCATTATTTTTCAAAGATTGACTTGAGGTCGGGGTACCATCAGTTGAAAGTAAAAGAAGCAGACGTTCCGAAGACTGCGTTCCGTACTAGATATGGACATTATGAATTTGTAGTTATGCCTTTTGGGTTAACCAATGCACCTGCTGTATTCATGGACCTTATGAATAAAATTTTACATGAGTTCTTGGATAATTTTGTGTTTGTGTTTTGAGGTTTGGGAAGAGGTTATTTGTGCCTTGTGATTCACAGTTGAAGAATGAGTTGTTATGTGAGGCTCATAGTTCCCCATTTTCAGTTCATCCTGGAAGTACTAAGATGTACAGAGATCTGCGGGAGTATTACTGGTGGGATGGAATGAAAAGAGATATTGCTGATTTTACTGTGAAGTGTTGGACATGTCAACAGGTCAAAGCGGAGCGGCATTTACCTAAAGGGATGCTTCAGCCTTTACCAGTGCCAGAGTGGAAATGGGAAAACATATCCATGGACTTTGTTGTGGGATTACCGAGGACATCTCGAGGTAATAATGCAATCTGGGTTATTATTGATCGCTTGACCAAATCTGCTCATTTCCTTTCTATATGAGATACTTTTTCCCTAGATCAACTTTCCCGTTTGTATATTAAAGAGATAGTCAGGTTACATGGAGTTCCTCTCTCCATTGTATCAGATCGTGATCCCAGGTTCACATCTAACTTTTGGAAAGGCCTTCAGAAGTCGTTGGGTACTGAATTAAATTTTAGTATAGCTTTTCATCCTCAATCAGATGGGCAGTCAGAACGAACAATTCAGACATTGGAGGATATGCTACGATCTTGTTCTATGGATTATCAGGAAAGGTGGGACCAACATCTTTCTTTGGTTGAGTTTTCTTATAATAACAGTTTTCATTCCAGTATACAGATGTCCCCATTTGAGGCACTATATGGGAAGCGGTGTCGAACTCCAGCATTTTGGGATGAAGTGGGTGAACGGAAGTTGATGGGACCAGAATTGGTAGAAGAGATGGCAGAAAAAGTTCAGCTGATTCAGAAACACATGAGAACAGCTCAGAGCAGGCAGAAGAGTTATGCGGATAACCGGAGGAAGGATCTATCTTTCGAGGTAGGTGATTATGTTTTTCTCAAGGTTTCTCCTTGGAAAAGCGTGATGAGATTTGGTAAGAAAGGAAAGTTGAGTCCAAGGTTCGTTGGACCATACGAAATTCTGGAGAGAGTTGGATCAGTTGCATACCGAGTGGCTTTACCTCCGAGTTTATCTCAGGTACACAATGTTTTTCATGTTTCAATGTTGAGAAAGTATATGCCAGATCCATCTCATGTTTTGAGTCCAGAGGTAGTTCAGCTGGAAGAGAACCTATCTTATGAGGAACAGCCGGTCCAGATTCTTGACCACAGGGAGCAGGTGTTACGGAATAAGGTGATTCATCAGGTAAAGGTTTTGTGGAAAAACCATGTGATTGAAAAGGCAACATGGGAATCTGAAAATGCTATGAGGGATAAATACCCCCACTTATTTTGATAAGTGAATAAAATTGCGAGGACGCAATTCCCAAAAGGGGGGAAGGATGTAACATCCCAGGTAATTAGAGAATAAATAATTTTCATATTGATTAATATTTATGAATTAAATATTAATTTTAATTAAAAGGGGTTTCTACGTTCGATAGCGTACTCGATACGCAACGATGAGTTCCTTTGAAAACTTACGTTGCACACAAGTAATAAAATAATATTATTTTAAATGTTAGTTAACAAGTAGCCGTTGTACTGGCGGGAATGCATAGAAATAACTAAAATATGATTATATATGTTTTTAAATGTTTTTACATTCACCCAATAAAAGATAAAGGCTTAAAATACAGAAAGAGTTCAATTTTAGGCATTTATACCCTAATTTTCACGAAAGGTCCACTTATCACCTTTTGACGGAGAACCGTCATTAAATATAGTTTTGATCGATCTTATAAATTCTATTGGACCAAATATAACTCTTCTTTAGAATTGGGACATCAAAATTTACTTTTTGTAAATTTTTGGTACCTTTCTGATAAAGTTCATTTTTTAATGAATAGTGTAAAATGTTTTATTTTAATTCAAAACCTCTTTTTAATCTAATTTATTTATATGATTAGATTATCTTTTGAATTGGTTTTAAAGTGAAATTAGAAAATATTTTTAGCATTAAATCCAATAGTGGTCGTTGGAATTAATTTCACTTTGAAATCGGACTTAAACTAGTGTCAATCTTTTGATACTTATTGTTTCACAAAAACACGCTATTTGTCATGACAGCGGGAATTAATTATTAAATTAATTAATTTGACTTATATGTTTTGAATTTTGTAAAATGGACTTCATTTTTGAATTTGGAATATCAAATATAGCTTAGGGTGAATTTTTGGTAATTTTTGAAAAACTTCAATTTTTGATGAATAGTGAAACCACTAAGTGGTACTTATAAAGACTGATTTTCCGTTTAAATGAAATTTTGCCATAATTGTGTTTTGAATTTCAAAAATCCGACATACATGGTTGTCATTAAGAAGTAAAATGTGGTTCAATGAGATTATAATAATTTTTTGGTGAATAGTAACTTATTAAGTTCTTAATCGTGATTAGTGGTAATTAGTGTAGTTTAAGGTAAAAATAATGCTTTAATAAAATAATATGAGCTTGACACATGTCCTACCCTCATTGGTTGTGTCATGGCCGACCAATACAAGCCATGGGTCAACTTGGGGACCCCATGGAGACACTTTGGTTGGGAAATGACATAAATAACTTTTTATTTAATGTAAAAGTAAAAATGACACAAACATGATATGTTTTACTAAAACAATTTTTAAAAGGGGATATACAAGTCAGATTTTTGATTATAAATAGTCATTGGAAAGATAAAAAGATTTCCTACATAATAGTATTTTTTTATAATTTTTAGACACTAAATAAATAAATTATTTATGACATCATGATGATGCAGCGATGACCTCATTATTTAACGATTTAAATAAAATGGAAAGATAATGTAAAATATGTGAACTACACATGTCCAAAACTTATTGTATGGGTGGATTTCGAACACTTATCACCTTATCCACGAATTTTATCAATGTGGGACCTTTTAAAACCGAAACACATTTTCAAATAAAGTTATATTTCTTTACTTTCCAAAAGTGCCCCTCCTCTCCTCTTATAAAAGGCCCCAAACTCTACCTCATTTCACACACTCCACAAGCCTTTGGCTCGGCCAACCCCTTCCCATTTACTCTCTCAACATCCCTCTCCTCATCCTAGAGGATTACCTTTGGGCAGAATCATTTCAAAGGAAGCCTTTAGGCTCAAATCAAAAGGAGTTACACTTTTAAAGGTAATTCATTCTCTCTTGTTCATTTGTTTTATTTTGCTTCTCCAACCCTCTAAAATATTTTTATTTACTTCTATGTAACAACAACAATATCTTCAATATACAAGGATTTTGTTATAAGATTTATTTGAGCTAAACTCTCACACAACTACATCAAATGGTTAAAGAACATACGGTTTCCGTGGATGGCGAAATTCTGCCTCCCGAAACGATGATTGCTCAATACTCATTTAACACCTTCAAGGGTGGCCATTATGATGTCACTATTTTTATATATGATATATAATATGTTTATTGTTTCTTTAAGATTCTATATTTTTCATTTTGGGCATACCTTTATGGTTTCCATTATGGGTAAACACGATATCTTCATTTAAGGAAGTGCGGACTACAGCCCCCTCAAAGTGATGTGATTCGTTAATGCCATATGTGGGACGTGTAAAGGATGGATTTAAAGTTATTATATATAATGTTATACTGGTATTATAATATACATCTATATCATTATTATTTCTTTCCATTAAAGTATGAGATAGAAATGAAAGTAGCGTTCATGCGTACGTACGGCTTACCGTCTCCTTGAACGGTGCATTTCATTTCTTATCCCCAAATGTAATGTAATATTAAAATTACATGTATATAATGGATATATATAATTAATGATATATCTAAATGATGAATATAATTCTGGAATTAAAATATACATACCTCTAATTTAGTTTTAATTCCATTAATATGACAAAGAAATGAAAGTAGCATTCATGCGTACGTACGACTTACCGTCTCCATGAACGGTGCATTTCATTTCTTACCTCTAAATGATTATGTAATATTATAAATACATGTATATGCTGTATATATATGATATATATGATATCCAAATTAGGAATTTCATTCTCGATATAACGAAATTTTGACCACACGAACAACATGTAATTGTAAGAAGTCCACTTTCGACTTAAGAACCAAATATTGACAAAACAAACATTATTAACTTAAATGGTTACATAATGTTTATAACATGTCAATAAGTGATATAAAAGGAATAATGAACTTTAAAAATGTTCTTAATCAAGTATAAATTAACTCAAGTTTATTATTCAGGACTTTAAAGAACGATCGAGTCAAGTCGGACCCGAGGTAAGGGACTTCGTCTCAATCTCCTTTCATTGAGGCATATTTCGTTTTATACACAACTTTCTTTTATACGGTGTATAAACCCCTTTGAATTTTACTTTTATACAAAAGGAATCTTTTTCTACGAAGCGTTTTACAAAACGACAAAAAGGAATGTTTATTTTAACGTACGCGGCGACAAAGACCTTTTCCGCCACCGCGATTATTATTTGGTCTTTGGCTTTCTCAACAAGCCGTAATGTTTTTAGAATAAAATAAATACCATATACTATTTTATGTATTTTGGTATTGAAAATGGTTTTGAAAAAGGATTCTATTATGTCAATATATTTATGATATATTGTGATTGAAATGTGGAAATGTTATCATTCCTTTATATTGGTTTTATGTTTTATGATTTTATATTGGTACTTGGACATTTTAACGGGTGGTTAAGTTATAAACCATATAAAGGGTTGTGCCGTGAATACCAGGACGGGTGGTTACGTTATAACCTCCAATTCATTGGGTATGGAAGTCGGCCGTATGGCTATTCCATTAAGTATGTATGGAAATTGGCCGTATGGCTATTCCATTAAGTGATATGTGTGGAAGTCGACCGTATGGTTATTCCACTTAAGTATGTTTATGTCCCAAGTAACCTTTATATATGTTATGTGTTTTTTTATGGGTTTTATGGTAATCCTTTGGTTACAAAAAGGT
This sequence comes from Viscum album, assembly GCA_963277665.1. Taxonomy (NCBI): domain Eukaryota; kingdom Viridiplantae; phylum Streptophyta; class Magnoliopsida; order Santalales; family Viscaceae; genus Viscum; species Viscum album. Next base: position 140,844,938 of record OY728119.1, read on the forward strand.
AAGTAATGATACATTATTCAGTGAAGAGTTTTTACTACTTCATGAAGGTGAATGTATTACATTTGATAGAGTATATATGGTTTATTTGATGTTTGAAAAACTAACAGTTTTCATTCTTTCTGTATCCCTTACTGAGCTTTTTATGCTCACCCCAAGTTTTTTTTTGAAATGTTTTTCACAAGACCTAATGTGGAATAAGGTCAAGGATGGGATCAAGGGAATGTCATGCTATATAAAACATGGAACTAGAAATTTTTCTTTTAAGAGTCTTTTTTATTATGGAAACTTAGTAGAAGTGACTAATTTGTAATCTTTTGAGATGTAATAGTTATGTTCTAATTCTCTAAAACTCTAAACCTGAAAAGATCCTCAACGTGAATTATTCATTTAATTCAACATTAAGTAAGGTTTAAGGCCGGGGCCTTATAGTTGGTATCAAAGGTCGGTTTAGACAACTTTAAGAGTTAGAAAAGTGTTAAATTATAATATGATTGAAATGATATAGCATTTACGGATTACCATGTTTCTTCGCCTAAGATATTTCTGTGTTCAGAATGTTTTTCCGCAGAGGAAACAAAGAAGCTATGTTGGGACGACATCAGGAGGAAGATAACCTTCCAAATCAGCAACCTGAGATGGTCGGAATCAGAACTGAACAGTTTTTTGCAGTGATGGCACAGTTGACTCAGGCTATAAATGGTGGTGGTATCCATGCACGACATCAGCCAGATCAACCGCAGAGGAACATGTCAGTGGTGGAACATTTCATGAGGGAATATCCCCCATCATTCAGAGGATCATCTGACCCTGTGCAAGCTGAAGGGTGGATTAAAGCACTGGAGAAGATTTTTGATGTCATGGGGTGTTCAGAACATCAAAAGGTTAGTCTTGATGTTTACCGTTTTGAAGGTGAAGCTGATCAGTGGTGGTCGATGGTGAAAAATATAAGGGATAGTGATGAGATTGAGGATCTTCACTGGGACGAATTCAAAGGTATGTTTCTTCAGAAATATTTTCCTAAGGTGGTTCGTCTTAGGATGGAAAAACAGTTCCTAGAATTGAGGCAGGAGGATGATTCAGTGGCTGCTTATGAAGAAAAGTTCACTCGATTGTCAAGGTATGCTCCAAACTTCATACGAGATCTTGATAGTAAAATAAACCGTTTTTACTTAGGGTTAAAGCCAAATTATCGAAGGGCTTTAGCTTCTCGTGAGTTCAAAAGTTATGAAAAACTTGTTCGATGTGCGGAGAAGTTGGAAATGGAGTTTGCCGATGATCAGGTGTTCTATGACAAACAACAGAATAAGAGGTCTAGTTGGAAGGCAAAGGGGAAGAATTCATCAAAGAAGCAAGGAGGTAAGAAAACCAAATATCCATCCTGTGAGAAGTGTGGTAAAATGCATCCTGGAGAATGTTTATCCAAGTCTAGTAAGTGCTTTCGGTGTGGTAAGTCTGGTCATATTGCTCGTAACTGTAAGGAAGATGATCAAGAAGGAAATGAAAAGCCAATGGTAAGATGTTTTAAGTGTAATGAAATGGGTCATTATGCAAACGAGTGTCCAACGAAGAACTCAACTGGGGGAATGTAGCCAGACTACAAGCAGAAAGGGGTGGTGAAATCCTTTGCAACAACTTTAGCAGATGTTAGGCCATCTAATGAAGTGATACCAGCTCCAGGGAGCTCAGTATTTTTCGAAGATTGACTTGAGGTCGGGGTACCATCAGTTGAAAGTAAAAGAAGCAGACGTTCCGAAGACTGCGTTCCGTACTAGATATGGACATTATGAATTTGTAGTTATGCCTTTTGGGTTAACCAATGCACCTGCTGTATTCATGGACCTTATGAATAAAATTTTCCATGAGTTCTTGGATATGTTTGTGTTTGTGTTTTGAGGTTTGGGAAGAGGTTATGTGTGCCTTGTGATTCACAGTTGAAGAATGAGTTGTTATGTGAGGCTCATAGTTCCCCGTTTTCAGTTCATCCTAGAAGTACTAATATGTACAGAGATCTGCAGGAGTATTACTGGTGGGATGGAATGAAAAGATATATTTCTGATTTTACTGTGAAGTTTTTGACATGTCAACAGGTTAAAGCAGAGCGGCAGTTACCTAAAGGGATGCTTCAGCCTTTACCAGTGCCAGAGTGGAAATGGGAAAACATATCCATGGACTTTGTTGTGGGATTACTGAGGACATCTCGAGGTAATAATGAAATCTGGGTTATTGTTGATCGCTTGACCAAATATGCTCATTTCCTTTCTATATGAGATACTTTTTCCCTAGATCAACTTTCCCGTTTTTATCTTAAAGAGATAGTCGGGTTACATGGAGTTCCTCTCTCCATTGTATCTGATCGTGATATCAGGTTCACATCTAACTTTTGGAAAGGCCTTCAAAAGTCGTTGGGTACTGAATTAAATTTTAGTATAGCTTTTCATCCTCAATCATATGGGAAGTCAGAACGAACAATTCAGACATTGGAGGATATGCTACGAGCTTGTTCTTTGGATTATCAGGAAAGTTGGGACCAACATCTTTCTTTGGTTGAGTTTTCTTATAATAACAGTTTTCATTCTAGTATACAGTTGTCACCATTTGAGGCACTATATGGGAAGCGGTGTCGAACACCAGCATTTTGGGATGAAGTGGGTGAATGGAAGTTGATGGGACCAGAATTGGTAGAAGAGATGGCAGAAAAAGTTCAGCTGATTCAGAAACACATGAGAACAGCTCAGAGCAGGCAGAAGAGTTATGCGGATAACCGGAGGAAGGATCTATCTTTCGAGGTAGGTGATCATGTTTTTCTCAAGGTTTCTCCATGGAAAAGCATGATGAGATTTGGTAAGAAAGGAAAGTTGAGTCCAAGGTTCGTTGGACCATACAAAATTCTGGAGAGAGTTGGATCAGTTGCATACCGAGTGGCTTTACCTCCGAGTTTATCTCAGGTACACAATTTTTTTCATGTTTCAATGTTGAGAAAGTATATGCCAGATCCATCTCATGTTTTGAGTCCAGAGGTAGTTCAGCAGGAAGAGAACCTATCTTATGAGGAACAACTGGTCCAGATTCTTGACCACAGGGAGCAGGTGTTACGGAATAAGGTGATTCATCAGGTAAAGGTTTTGTGGAAAAACCATGTGATTGAAGAGGCAACGTGGGAATCTGAAAATGCTATGAGGGATAAATACCCCCACTTATTTTGATAAGTGAATAAAATTGCGAGGACGCAATTCCCAAAAGGGGGGAAGGATGTAACATCCTAGGTAATTAAAGAATAAAGAATTTTCATATTGATTAATATTTACGAATTAAATATTAATTTTAATTAAAAGGGGTTTCTACGTTGGATAGCATACACGATACGCAACGATGAGTTTCTTTGAAAACTTACGTTGCACACAAGTAATAAAATAATATTATTTTAAATTTTAGTTAACAAGTAGCAGTTGTACTAGCGGGAATAGATATAAATAACTAAAATATGATTATATATGTTTTTAAATGTTTTTACATTTACCCAATAAAAGATAAAGTCTTAAAATACGGAAAGAGTTCAATTTTAGGCATTTATACCCTAATTTTCACGAAAGGTCCACTTATCACCTTTTGACGGAGAACCGTCATTAAATATAGTTTTGATTGATCTTATAAATTCTATTGGACCAAATATAACTCTTCTTTAGAATCGGGACATCAAAATTTACTTTTTGTAAATTTTTGGTACCTTTCTGATAAAGTTCATTTTTTCTAATGAATAGTGTAAAATGTTGTATTTTAATTCAAAACCTCTTTTTAATCTAATTTATTTATATGATTAGATTATCTTTTGAATTGGTTTTAAAGTGAAATTAGAAAATATTTTTAGCATTAAATCCAATAGTGGTCGTTGAATTAATTTCACTTTGAAATCGGACTTAAACTAGTGTCAGTCTTTTGATACTTATTGTTTCACAAAAACACGCTATTTGTCATGACAGCGGGAATTAATTATTAAATTAATTAATTTGACTTATATGTTTTGAATTTTGTAAAATGGACTTCATTTTTGAATTCGTAATATCAAATATAGCTTAGGGTGAATTTTTGGTAATTTTCTGAAAAACTTCAATTTTTGATGAATAGTGAAACCACTAAGTGGTACTTATAAAGACTGATTTTCCGTTTAAATGAAATTTTTCCATCATTGTGTTTTGAATTTCAAAAATCCGACATACATGGTTGTCATTAATAAGTAAAATGTTGTTCAATGAGATTATAATAATTTTTTGGTGAATAGTAACTTATTAAGTTCTTAATCGCGATTAGTGGTAATTAGTGTAGCTTAAGACAAAAATAATGCTTTAATAAAATAAGATGAGCTTGACACATGTCCTACCCTCATTGGTTGTGTCATGGCCGACCAAGACAAGCCATGGGTCAACTTGGGGACCCCATGGAGACACTTTGGTTGGGAAATGACATAAATAACTTTTTATTTAATGTAAAAGTAAAAATGACACAAACATGATATGTTTTACTAAAACAATTTTTAAATGGGGTTATACAAGTCAGATTTTTGATTATAAATAGTCATTGGAAAGATACAAAGATTTCCTACATCTTAGTACTTTGTTTATAATTTTTAGACACTACATAAACTAACTTATTTATGACATCATGATGATGCAGCGATGACCTCATTATTTAACGATTTAAATAAAATGGAAAGACAAAGTAAAATCTGTGAACTACACATGTCCAAAACTTATTGGATGGGTGTATCTCGAACCATTATCACCTTATCCACGAATTATATCAATGTGGGACCTTTTAAAACCGAAACACATTTTCAAATAAAGTAATATTTCTTTACTTTCCAAAAGTGCCCCTCCTCTCCTCTTATAAAAGGCCCCCACCTATACCTCATTTCACACACTCCTCAAGCCTTTGTCTCGGCCAACCCCTGCCCATTTACTCTCTCCACATACCTCTCCTCATCCTAGAGGATTCTCTTTGGGCAGAATCCTTTCAAAGGAAGCCTTTAGGCTCAAATCAAAAGGAGTTACACTTTTAAATGTAATTCATTCTCTCTTGTTCATTTGTTTTATTTTGCTTCTCCAACCCTCTAAACTCTTTTTATTTACTTCTTTTGTAACAAAAAAAGTATCTTCAATATACTAGGATGTTGTTATAAGATTTATTCGAGCTAAACTCTCACACAACTACATCAAATGGTTAAAGAACATACGGTTTCCGTGGATGGTGAAATTCTGCCTCCCGAAACGATGATTGTTCAATACTCATTTAACACCTCCAAGGGTGGACATTATGATGTCACTATTTTTATATATGATATATAATATGTTTAGGTTTTCTTTAATCTTCTGTATTTTTCATTTTGGGTATACCTTTATGGTTTCCATTATGGGTAAACACGATATCTTCATTTAAGGAAGTGCGGACTACCGCCCCCTCAAAGTGATGTGATTCGTTAATGCCATATGTGGGACGTGTAAAGGATGGATTTAAAGTTATTATATATAATGTTATACTGGAATTATAATATACCTCTATATCATTATTATTTCTTTCCATTAAAGTATGAGATAGAAATGAAAGTAGCGTTCATGCGTACGTACGGTTTACCGTCTCCATGAACGGTGCATTTCATTTCTTATCCCCAAATGTAATGTACTATTAAAATTACATGTATATAATGGATATATATAATTAATGATATATATAAATGATGAATATAATTCTGGAATTAAAATATACATACCTCTCATTTAGTTTTAATTCCATTAATATGACAAAGAAATGAAAGTGGCGTTCATGCGTACGTACGACTTACCGTCTCCATGAACGGTGCATTTCATTTCTTACCTCTAAATGATTATGTAATATTATAAATACATGTATATTCTGTATATATATGATATATATGATATCAAAATCAGGAATTTCATTCTGGATATAAAGAACATTTGACCACACGAACAACATGTAATTGTAAGAAGTCCACTATCGACTTAAGAACCAAATATTGAAAAAACAAACATTATTAACTTAAATGGTTACATAATGTTTATAACATGGAAATAAGTGATATAAAAGGAATAATGAACTTTAAAAATGATCTTAATCAAGTATAAATTAACTCAAGTTTATTATTCAGGACGTTAAAGAACGATCGAGTCAAGTCGGACACGAGGTAAGGGACTTCGTCTCAATCTCCTTTCATTGAGGCATATTTCGTTTTATACACAACTTTCTTTTATACGGTGTATAAACCCATTTGACGTTTACTTTTATACAAAAGGAATCTCTTTCTATGAATCGTTTTACAAAACGGCAAAAAGGAATGTTTATTTTAACGTACACGGCGACAAAGACCTTTTCCGCCACCGCGAGTATTATTTGGTCTTTGGCTTTCTCAACAAGCCGTAATGTTTTTAGAATAAAATAAATACCATATACTCTTTTATGTATTTTGGTATTGAAAAAGGTTTTGAAAAAGGATTCTATTATGTCAATATATTTATGATATATTGTGATTGAAATGTGGAAATGTTATCATTCCTTTATATTGGTTTTATGTTTTATGATTTTATATTGGTACTTGGACATTTTAACGGGTGGTTACGTTATAAACCATATGACGGGTGGTGCCGTGAATACCAGGACGGGTGGTTACGTTATAACCTCCAATGCATTGGGTATGGAAGTCGGCCGTATGGCTATTCCATTAAGTATGTATGGAAATTGGTCGTATGGCTATTCCATTAAGTGATGTGTGGAAGTCGACCGTATGGTTATTCCACTTAAGTATGTTTATGTCCCAAGTTACCTTTATATATGTTATGTGTTTTTTATGGGTTTTATGGTAATCCTTTGGTTACAAAAAGGTAAGTAATGATACTTTATTCAGTGAAGAGTTTTTACTACTTCATGAAGGTGAAGGTATTACTTTGATAGAGTATATATGGTTTATTTGATGTTTGAAAAACTAACAGTTTTCATTCTTTCTGTATCCCTTACTGAGCTTTTTATGCTCACCCCAAGTTTTTTTTAAATGTTTTTCACAGGACTTAATGTGGAATAAGGTCATGGATGGGATCAAGGGAATGTCATGCTATATAAAACATGGAACTAGACATGTTTCTTTTAAGAGTCTTTTTTATTATGGAAACTTAGTAGAAGTGACTACTTTGTAATCTTTTGAGATGTAATAGTTATGTTCTAATTCTCTAAAACTCTAAACCTGAAAAGATCCTCAACGTGAATTATTCATTTAATTCAATATTAAGTAAGGTTTAAGGCCGGGGCCTTATATAACTGAACCATCCCAATCCACATCATAATATCCCTACAAATGCTGCTGTGAATTGTTTTTTTAAAACATGTCGTATTTCTCTATATGACTGGTATAGTGAATTAAGCTTTTCACAGCTATCATGTGACTTTATTTAGGATATATTTTTTAGAATTTGTCTTTTATATTGAAAATATAATATCTAGTTGAGTGGTTTTGAAGAATAATAAACTACTAATCAATTTTCTACGAATTGTGACATCAATCTCTTTCCCTTATTCATCTTTTGAATATTTTTCTAAGGTATTTCACAAAAATTCTATCAGTCTACAACCATTCATCTAAAATATTTCTCAGCACATCTTTGGCATGTTTTTTTAGATATAAATATCACATCCATTGCTTAAATGAACTGAAAGCCTATGAAAGAAGAAAATTTACCAATAAGATACATCTCAAATACGCACCTCATAAGATCAAAAAATTTCATTCATTGTATGTTACATGAGCCTTTAATGATTATATTATTCACATATATAAGCACCATCATACACTTCAAATTTTATTTCATGACATATAGGTTGGTATCAACTCCCCCCCCCATTAAAATCCATGTTTACGTAGATATAGGACCAACCTTCAGTTCCAGGCTCTAGGTATTTAATTTATACCATTCATGGAACTCATTTATCATCATACTTTATTTTCATCATTATCAATGAGAAATCCATATGGTTTCTCTACGTAGATTTCCTCTTCTAGGTGATCAGTAAGAAAGGTTTATTTGACATCCATTTGAATCACCATGAATCTTTTATTCACCTCCATCAGCAAGAATAATCTTATTGTTCCATGTCATTAAACCTATAAAAATGTTTCATCCAATTAAATTACTTAAATTGGGGAATACCCATTTACAAACAAGTCATTATTTTTTTCTTGTGACATTTATATCTTCATTCAATTTATTTTATAATACCAATTTATTCCAAATGATATTTTTTCATGAGGCTTTAAAATTACTTCCCATGTATTTATATTCCATTTGGTCAACATCCTCATGCATATATTTGAAACAAATTTAATCCTTATCATCTTCTCTAAAATATTTCTATCCACCAAAGATAACAGAGACACTTGTTTGTGTTCCTTAATTATTCTTTTTTGAATGGGGTTAATTGATCTCCAACAATATTTTTTCCAAACATTTTTGTAATGCTTGATCATCTGTTTGATCCTACTATTCCAACTATGTTTTCTACATCTTTATATTTTTATAAGAGTTATCAATATTCCTTTTAACTCCCCCTGATCCAAATACTCCTTTGTCAAAGTCATCTTCAAAAACTAGATTGTCTCTATGTGTCATTATTACTGTATCATTTTCAACAGAAACAACATCATTACATTCAATTGCTTGTCTAAGCATTTTATTGAAGCACTGGTGTGCTCTATTCTTTGATAAATAACTATGAAATATTCCATTTTCTCTGTGAGACTCAAGTTTTCAATTAATTTCTTTATTGAAAATTAAATAGTTACTTACAACAACCCAACATTATTTATGTAAAGGTTTATTTCAAAACTATATTTCATGTGGTGTTTTATATTCAGTTATATATAGTATGGATCTATTAGAAGTATATAAACCTTCATGATCTAACCCTTTCAAATATTTCTCTATTAAGTACTTATCAATATAAATTTTCTAAAACATATTGTTGATAATTTGATTCTTTCTTTCAATTACTCTTCTTTGTTGAGGAGTTCTAACTTTTCAAACATGGTGTTAATTCCCAAGTTCTTCAAGATATTCTACTACTTGGGTGTTTGTAAATTATATATAACTTTCTATGTCAATATTTTGAAATTTTACACTAATAATATTTTCATCCAAGCTCTGATATCATGTGATACAGTTAAACACATTATATTTGTGAGCTATAACCATATGTAATGTCATTCTACTAAAATAATCTACAAAAAGGATAGTACCATTTTCCATACATGTATTTGGGTTGAATTAGTACACATAAATCCACATGCATGAGTTTAATAAGACTTCATGATTTCCACTTATTTTTATTTTATGTCTTTTGTTTATCCTAATAGGCCCTTTGATGGTTGTAATAATTTGTGAGGATAAATATTTGTTGAAGAATATATGATTATGCATGTTGAATTTTTTTTCAATATATAGTTCATATTCTTATTTAAAATAAATGGATCCATGTGAAATGTTCTTATATGATTATTTATATAATGATGGGAGTTCATGATACCAGTAGTATTGAAGAAGAAGTGGATATTTTTCATTAGTTCTAGAGATTAAGGACCATGATACAATCCTCAAGACAATTCCATAGATCCTAGGAACATGTTGTAGATATTTTTCTCAAGGATACATATTATTCCATAGAATCTCATTTTTTGGTATGAAATGGGAGACCTCACCAGAAAGTAAGATTCTTGACCAGAAAAGAGACTCCAACTGAGTTCTCTACATCACAGTGAAGGACCATGTTGTATATGAGGTGAGGTTTATTTTTAGTGGCATTGGAAAATATGGGGCATCATGCCATAGAAGGTATTAAACATAATAGGGGAATAGTGATGGATTTCAAGGGATCATGAAATATCAATACCTCTATCCCACAATATTAGGACTATGTTGTAATCATGTGAAATCAAGAATGATTATTCCTGAGTCATTAGAACATGCCAAAAATTTAATGAACTAGATTTTTGTGGTATTGAAAATATTGGAACTTTCAAGCCATAACACATTTACAATGTAACAACCATGTTTAGAAGTTCTCTAAAAACTAAAAGAAACCCACAGGATGCAGCATAATTCGTTGACCATGAAATTAATGCGTAAACTAGGTAGTTTAGATGGAGTTTTATTACTTCAATTCATCTGATAACATTGGTTCTTATATTAGTCTAAAATAACTAACAATTAAAATTGGATGATCAAGATAATTTGGGTAGAGATAAAAAAATATAAGTTTGAAAGAAGATTTTAATGGATTTTTTGTTTTGAATTTGAATTTCAAATTCAAACATGAAAAGAAAAAATACCGGCTTATCTATATAATAGTAGCGGGAAAATATGTGTGGAAATATTTTGAGAAAAAAAGAGATGATAAAGAGTTCAAGATTAATAATAAGTGTTTGTGCATATTTTAATAGAGGGAAGAGATCATTCACATATTTCAATGGGTTCATGAAGAAGAGTATCATCACTATATTAACAAAATAAGTTTATTTTGGAAGGAATTATTCTTATTGATATCAAAAATCTATTTTGTTATTTCAGTGTGGGATGAACTATCACAATTAAGAGACTTTATATAATACAAGTTCAAGGATAAATCATGATATTTGTACCTACATGTTAAAACTAGTGGGTCATATGATCTTGGTGGAATCTATATCTTGACATGGAATTGACTTTTAATTTTGAGAGGTGTACCTTATAAATATTTTGTGACCATATTGTGTGTGTGTGTTGAACAACAATCCAGATTCACCTTAACTAAGTAAAATCACTAATTTAACCCCTAGTGATAACTCCCTGATATAGGAGTAAATTTTAAAGTGGTATCAGAGAGAGGTTCCCCTCATTAGTGATTTTATTTTTTGATGTTAGTGTCATCATCTCTCTATTTTTGAAGTAAGTGTTACTAAATTTATGGTAAATATCCAAGAAAATCATAATTCGGTGAATAATAAGGAGATTAAAACCTTTTATAAAACAACTATAGTATATGGATGAATATGATACTTCCCTATCATTTATCAATTTATTAATATTTTTTTGAGTCTAAAAATGTGTTTACACCTCATGTTGAGAATATTTCTTTGAGAGCAACGATAGAAGAAATATTGAGAATGGTTTTAATGGAAATAATTGTTTAAATTTGGTATTATCAAAGAATGAATTTCTCAATGTGATAGGTATCAATACAACCAAAGGAATTTTGTATAAACATGTAAATATCTATGATGGTAATAAAAAGTTTAATTATCTTATGTTATAAATCTTTATATTCAAATACAAAGATCTGAAAATACAAGAATCTGAAACTGGTGATTAATTCTTTACAAGATTTAATGATATTCTATTTATAATCAAAATTTATGGTAGTAAATTAGAAGATACCATAATTTATGAGAATATACTTCACATCTTACCATATACATTTGATGATAACATTTATTCTCTTTACGATAGTGATCCAAAATCACTTCCTCTAGATTATTTTCATTCCTATGATATGAGGAAATAATGTTTTCTCAAGAATAATTTCAAGGATAAAAAAAGCGATATATTTTGAGACCTAAAATTAATAAATGAATAACAATACAGCTAATGAATAATATGGTTATTATTCACAATATAAGTTTTATTTGAGTTAGATGTTTGATAAAATGATGTCTCTAATATCTATTAATGTGAGAATAGGCGAGCGATAGATATAAGGTAAATATATACCAAAATTATTTCAGCGTAGAGTAATTATAAGTTGTTCTATATACCATATTAGGGTAAAAGAAGATGGATTTAGTGATGATGATGATGATAATGAAGTTAAAATGATAGTATTTAGGAAGAGATCAAAACCTTTCAAAAACCAGATGTTTCTTTTAAAGGAAAGAGGAAAAAATTCTCAAAATTCAGAAAAGGTACTTTATTATAAAAATGTGAAATAAAATACAATAGTGATTAGGAATAGTAAATATATTCTTAATGATAAGTTTATGATAAAATTATTAATTCAATGGGGAATGAAAAAATATTTAACAAGTGAATGTTCTAGTGAATTTAAAGACAGTGAGGAAACAGAGATGGAATTATTGCTAGAAATTAAATTAAAGGATTTCCTCACAATGAACTTTTAGTTGTAAAAAGATATAAAATATTTAAATAAGTAAAATAATTCTAATAGAATAAATTAATATGTTCATATTAATGAAAAAGTAGATTTTTAGAAAACGTTTTATGAATTACGTTATAGCATGAAGATGTACTTCTTGATTTTGTACTAAAAACACGTTGAGAAGTTTTTTTCAAAAAGATAACTGAAAATTACACAATTTATTACATAAAAATTGATCATTTCCATCCTAGGTTTTAGAGTATTATGTAAATAATTTACATAATATCATATTTTCCAAAAACATATAAAATAACTAATTGGATTCATTGGTGATAACTTATTAAATGAATTCATCCATCTTACAACTTCTAAAAGTCCTGTGAAAAATATTTCAAAAAGTGGGGTGGGATTAAAATATCCAAATAATGGGTATTAAAAATAGGGATAAAATCTATTTAAAATACATTAAAAATTCCTTTGGAAAATATTTTATATCAAATATAAAATATTTTTATATGATATAATATTTTCAAAAATAAAAAACTATGGTTCTCGAGAAATAATTTAAAAAATATTAAAATTGTATAGTAATTTGAAAGTACATTTAAAAATAAACATGGAAATTATTATTTGACATATCAATTTTTAAAAAAATAAAAAATAATCACTTTTAAGGATTAAGATGATACTTGGAAAACTTTCTGAAATCCATGAGCCACTTAGAGTATCACATTAAAGACAACAAACCCATTATGTAGTGGGCTTACTCCCCACTTCTCATAATCGCATTAAATATGGATGAACCCAAATTTATTTTAAGAAAACTTCTTTTGAAGATCATACTTTCTCATTTATAACCCATTAATAAACCTTTCAATAACATCTTGAATTATTTTAAAATAAGATAATAATTCGTTTCTTCATAACCAGGAAAAATATTATTTTTCAGGTAATCCATAATATTTAGGAAAAATCCAAATTTTAAAAATAATTACTTATATTTAAAATTCATTAACATAAATACTTTGAAATTGAATCAAAATATTTTTCAAAAATTCTTGAAATTTCATTAACAATTATATATGATGGCTATATCTAGTAACATGAATGAAATTCATGGATATACAACAACAATTTACACATAAAAATATATCTTTTATCATTGTAAGATAATATTATAAATTTTTAACTTGAAATAGGTAACTAAAAAAGGATTTATGAAAATAAACTTCCCTTGTAGGGGTTTCATAAAAAATATCATAGCATAGAAATTGTGAAAACAAACAACCTAATTTTGAGATATTCTAATTTTGAGAATAAAAATATTCTTTCAATTTTAAAATATAATCATTTGAAAATTAATACTTCTCTTTCCTTATTTGTATGCAAGGATAAACTAAGGAAACAACTAGAGTTTGAAAATACTGAATAGATGAGAAGAAATAAAGAAAGTTTTAGTGAATAGAAGATGATTTTTCGAGCATGAATCTTCTATCTATTTATTGAAGTTTTTATGTAAATTTCCCTTTAATAAACTACTCAACTTTCTCCAAAAATATATTTAGTGGATATTTTCTATCACATAAAATAATTAAAGTTATTGTTTGGTTTCAAAGTTGGTAACGTTTCAATTTATTCCCCTCTTTACTGTATATTGATAGTAAAAAAGTTAAATGATACATGGATGATGATTTATTAGGGGATATACATGTATTTACAAGACACACTTTAAGTGACAATTGGAGATGTTCAATTCATTCAAAATGATGGGAAATATATATTTATATATACTCATCTCGCTACTTATGGTGCAAGATAAGGAGGAAGAAATTAAAACTATCTTCCACTTTCTCAAACAAGAAAACCTGATTTAAAATTGATTAAAATTGTATATAAACTTACATGTAGTTATTGAAAACAATGAAAAAACACGCTTCTTCAAGAAGATTTAAAATACATTTAAATGAAAAATTATTGTATGTGGAGAGATAATTACCCAATAATCAATGTTATTGAACCAAATCAATTAAAAAATTGGGTATATACATTTAATGAACCACAATATATATAGGAAAAGGATAAATAGGGGACAAATGATAACTATCAAGGATGAAACAAATTAAATAAGAATTATAATCTAATCACTATTATATTTAAAATGATCCCTAATGTAGTATCTTCATAATTATTTTTGATATTTAGATAATAAATTCTTTAAATAATTATTTAATGAATAAGGAACATGTTGGGATCTCTATCGTGCACTGTTTTTGTATGATTTTCCCACTCTATGTTTAAAACCCTCTCTATGTTCAAAACCCTTCGGCATTTGATCCTTTAGTTTTCCACCCCATATTGATTCTAATTTTCTCACCTGATCTCTATCGATGTTATATCTCTCATTCACACTCGAAACCACATCCATGTTCAGAGTCCTAATAAAATCAATCCCCCTATTTGACTCCCCCTAATCAGATCATTTATTATTATTATTTCTATCTAATATAATTTATTTAATATTCATAAATTAAATTAATAAAACCAAATTTTAATATTTATAATTTCATATAATTATATGAAAATATATTTCCTTTATTTTATATTAATTTTAGAGTTTTCTTTATTCCAAATACTTTATGATGGTAAAAGTTTAATTATAATTACTATCCTAAATTTAAATTTGATAATTAATATACATTTTATTACATATATATTTATATTCTATTTTTAAAAAATATAATTTATAACATCGTATTTATCATTTCTTTTAATGTCATAACATAATTATTTTATTTCTAAAATACCCTTTTGATATAAATTACAATAAGGATTTTTATATAAATTATTATTTTTTACAAAAAAATCATTATATATTAAGACAAATAAATAGAAAAATGGCTTCATAGTACTTCTATAATAATAAATATTAAAACCCATAGTTTTTTACATTAATAACATCTCACTACCTCATGAATTAGCATATTAAAACTATGAATAAAAATATTCTGAAATAATAAACAATTATAAATTTATATAATATTTTATAATAAAATAAATATATATATAATTTTAAACAAAATAATAAAACATTTTTTAAAAAATATGTTTTTATAATTTTTAATAATAATTTAAAATAAGATATTATTTCATTAAAATATTTTTTTATTTAAAATTATTAAAATATAAGTTTTGAAAACAATAAGTATTTCATATTAAAATGAAATAATAGTTGATGAAATAAGTTCATATATATATATATATATTAAAATTTTAATATGCCATCATTTGTAATAAAGGTATTATTATTTGAAACATTATACAAAATAATACTATTTCTATGTATTATTATATAATTATAAATATTTATATTAACTTATAATCAAATTTTATTTTGTTTTATTTAAATTTTAAAATAATACATTTAATAAGAACTTAGAAAAATATCCTAAAACTCCAAGGATGTTACAAGTTAAAAAATTCTATTTTCAAACAAAATAATTCAAGATTTGAGATAGTAGAAGAAGTGGGAGATAAAGAAAATGAGTCAAAAAGTTTTCTATAAAAATGATTATTATGGAAAAAGATCTTGGAAAATGTAAGTTAAACTTCCATAACTCTATTTATGACAGTAGGGAATGATAAATTAAATACATGGATCATTGAAATCAATAGATATTTTTAAAAAATTGTGACAAAACACTGATTAAAATTGAGTTATGTCAGAGAATATGAATCAAATTAGGATAACCAGGTTTGTAGAAAATTAAAGTGATTCTCCAAAATATGGAAATTTCGAATATGTCAAAAAAATGAAAAAAATACTCAAAATGGAGAAGGAAAAAATAGTTACAAATAAATTTAATGTTAAGAAGAAATATTAATAAGTACCACAAAATTTTGTTTTATATAAAGGATTCATGATTATTTTTGGAAAGAAGGTTTAATTATAGGATAATAGTTTTGGAAAACATGATTTTTATAGAGTAAAATATGATTTTCATGGTTATTGTTGGCATCATGGATGTTTTGGTCGCATCAAAAGTATATGTCGGAGTAATTTCCAATATAACAATGTATTTAGGTGGTTTTGAAGATAAAACTTAAGGGTGAATCATCTCTCTCAAAAGTGAATAGTTCAAAGATAGCCTATGAAAAATAAATTAAAAACTAGAAATATATCTCAACCACTAAAATATATTTGAAAAAATGTGAGAAATATGGTCTTCTTGAAAAAAGGGTGTCTTTTTATACTTGAAACTAAATTGTGCTCAAGCTTAAGTGTAGAGATGTTTTATAATAATAGATATAAAGAAAAATTAAAAGATTTGAGTTGTAACATTATCTACAAATCATTACATAGAAAATATACATAGATTTTTGGATAGTGGTTGTTCTTCTAATTTGAAATCAGATCTTAATATACCTAAGGATGTTACAAATTTTAAAGAAGGATTAATTCCCTTTTAAAATTATGGTCCACTTAAAATCGTTGGTGTTAGATAAGTATTGATTAGTAAAGATCTATTAAATTTCAAAATCACATTATATATTGAAGTATAGAATCATAATTTTCTTAGTGTGCACCAACTAAGTGATGAAGTGAGTGAAGTTATCATTTAGATTAAGGTATTGTTTTGAAGAGCTTGAAAGATGGATGTATCATGGAAATATTACTAGGATAAAGTTGTAATTTGTTTCAGATTGGTGATATTTGAAAATCATGTTATTTTATAATGAAATAATAAAATAAAATATTGTACTGAATACTAGACGTTTTTTAAAAAATAACATCTGTAAAACTATTTATGGATAAAATGTGCATGATGTCTCTATATTGAAAATATAAAGGAATTGGATGTCTTCCAGTTTTTAAAAGGTAAAAATTAGGAATACGTCACATAAAAATGATGAAGAAAAAATTAATCATCCTTTAGGGTTGATTCACTTTAACATTTGTGGGCTTATTAGGAAGCAGTCAATAAAACAATCTAGGAATTCAATGTCCATTATTAATGAATTTACTCATGTTACATTTATTATTTTTATGAAACATAAATCACAGAATTTAAATAGGTTTAAATATTTCATTAGAGGAGTCAAAAACGATATTGATTAGACTTTAAATTATATTATAACTGATAATGTTGCTGATCTTTCCAGAGAAGGATTTAAATACTATGTTGAAAAATATATCATTGTTCATGCACTCAGTGTACCATACAAAAAAACATAAAATTGTGTGGATGAATGAAATAATAAAATACTTTTAGAGATATCTTGAACTATATTGCTATAGCATGATAAATATCATTTATTGTAGATACAATCTATTAGATAAGCGGTCCATATCTTAAATATTTATCTTTATAGTTGAAATTATGTTATTGTATCTTAGGATAAGTATTATAAGAAGTATCCACGTTTTATGAATTTGAGAGTGTTTCATAGCCCTACATTATCAATGTTAAGGTGAAAATTAGGGAAAATCTAAAACAATATGTATCAATGGAATCTTTATTGGTTATCTAAAAAATGAAATAGGATATCATTATTAAAAAAATACATTAAATAGTGTTGTTGTTGTGGAATAGAATGTGATGGAACAGAAAAATAAATTAAACTCTCATGAAGAAGAAAGTTACATAAGTTGTAATGTTGAATCCATTTTTTTAAATATCATGGTTAAGCTTCATAAAATAGTGAGAATATTGAAGAAGTTTCAGTTGAATAAGTAGATTTAGAAATTTTCGGTGATGAATAATACACTTTTTCACATAATCCAAGATTTAGTAAGAATGTTCATGTTCAAAATATCATCATAAATCTTAACGAATAGATTCAAAGTAGAATAACTTTGACTAAAAAATATCATATCTCATTGTTATATGAAGTCAAAATAAAATATTTAATGAATTAATAAAACAAAAATAGTGTATTTATGTAATGACTGAAGATATAGATCAAATTTAGAAGAATGATACTTGGGATATAGTTTCCAAGCCTAATGAAAAAAACATTATTTAGACAATTCGGAGTTCTAAAACAAGATGAATAACAAAAAAAAGTAGTGAGAAACGAAGAAATATTGGTGTGTAAGGTTTATTCATAGGTTAAAGGAGGTGAATGGGATGAATCATTTTCACTAGTTTCAAGACAGGATACTATAATAATTTTTCTTTCCATTACAGCAAAAAGGAACAACATGGTACTTTTAATGGATGTCAAGTCATCCTTACTCAATAGTGAAATTAAATATGATGTATATACTGAACAACCATGTAGTTTCTTTCTTAGAGAAGATGAGAATTGTGTTTGGAGATTAAATAAGGATTTATATGGGCTAAATCCATCCCTGGGAGATTGGTATTCTAATATTGATACAATCCTGAAGGAGTATAATATCAAAAAAACAAAGACTTGATAGTAATATATACATCAATGATACTACCACAGTATTTCTCATGTTCATTATTTATGTAGATGACAACATTTTTGTGGGAAATAATTAAGGAGTATGTAATGAATATCCAGAATAAATTAGTAATATTTTTAAAATTTTCATGCTTGGTGAGATGAGATACATTCTTTGCATACAAATCTCTCAAGAGAAGGATTAAATTTTTTATCCCAAGAAAAGTATGATAATGAAATGTTGAATAAGTTTTTAATAGATGATACTATGAGTGATTGTACACCAATTTCTATAGTAGTGTAGTTAAAAAAATATGAATAAGTAAAGAAAGTTGATCTAATAGAATTTTGTAAGGTGATTGGAAGTTTACTTTACTTAACAACATCAAGACTAAATAATGTGTATGATATTACACATAGTGTAAGGTATAATAATTAACCAAAATATTCTCCTATTGTGGCTATAAAATGAATAATTAGTTGCATAAAATTTACAATAAATTTTGGGTTTAAATATGAAATCAAATGGAATATTGGTCTATTTGGTTTTCAGATGCAGATTGGGATGGATGTATCGATGCTAGAATATCTACATATGGTGGAGACATCTCTCTATGATCAATAATTTTTTTAGGAATTCAAAAAAAGAAAAATCCATTTACCTTGATAAATATTGAGGTTGAATATATGGATACTACTCATGCCTTAACAAATCATATATGGATTATGGCTCGACTATAAGATACGAAACTGGAATTGAAGTTTTATTACATTGGGGATGTGGAAATCAATGTGTAACTAACATTTCAAAAAAATAATTTCATTATTCAAGGTCGAAGAGAACTAATATAAATTATCACTTCATCAAAGAGTTAGTGTAGAAGAATTACTTAAACTCGGAAATTTTATATAAAGGTTAAAATTACTTATTTGTTAACCAATCAATTCTAAAAGGAAAAATTCTATAATTTTAGGTCAAAATTAGGTGTTCAACCACATTCACTAAAAGGGACAACGTATGGGGTTTTTTCCACTATCTTATCTTGATTTTGCATGTTATTTTCAAAGGGGTAGATAAGTTAACAACATAAATCCTTCTTTTATGTTTACCTTCCTAATGTTTTTCAAAGGGGGTATATAATTTATAGGGAGTATCAATTAATATGTGTTACCTTTGTAAGAATCATATATTTAGAGAGACTTATTAAAAAACACAATCTTTTATTTTGGAATTTACAAACAATATTAACAGATTATTATAAGTGGTTTCCGGAATATTTTATGTTTCAGAGATTTATTGATGTGTTGATGATGTTTAGGTTTAAAATTGTAAATTTGTGTTTAAGAAAGCTGCGTATAGTTTACTATCTTATGGACAATAAGGTATTATTTATTCAATGTTCTTTTTTCTTACATCAATTTCAAAAAATTAAACTTAAAATTATTGAATGGTGATTTGTTTCTATTTTTTCATAGTCTAAAAGTGATTTATGATACTTGGTTGTCAAAAACATATAAAGGGGGAGATAATTGAGCTCAATATGTTCATTAATTGTTGTTTTGATTTGTGTGGGTAAAGATTTTGTGAAGAAGGAATGATTAAGTATGTTGGAATTTTTTGCCAATAAAAAAATCAAATTATAAGTTAAATAATAAAATTCAATTTTAAATATTCTTATGTGTTTATATATATCATGAAGGGAGTTTATGATAAAATTATTATTTAAGGATTATTGAATATTGGCATCAGTTCTAGAAATGAAGGACTATGCTGCAAACCCAAGGGCCAGGCCACAAAGACTAGGACCATACTGAATATCATTACCTAAAGGATTTATACTATTTCATAAAATCTCAAAGATTTAGGCATGAAATGGAGGACCTCTCCACAGATTATGTGTCCACGCCATAGAGGAGACTCCAACTGAGTTCTCCAAACCATAGTGAATGTCTGTACCATAGAAGATTCATAGTTTTTTTAGGGGTATGAGAAAATATAGGACCTCTATTCCATAGTGGGAAGACTACACATCAGGGAACAAGTGATGAATTTTGGTGGTTCTATAATTATTAGTACATTCGTGGAAAAACACCGAGACCATTTCACAAACATGTGAAATCTTGAATTACAAGTTCGAAGTAACCATTCCATGTTGTGGACTTAATCAGATAGATTTTTGTGGTTGTATAAATATAGGGATAGTTATGCAATAACACATTTACGATGCTATATCTATGTGTGTTAGTTGTGTGAAAACACCTAGAATCTAATAGGGTTCACCATAGTTACTTGACCACATCATATAATTGAAAATTGGGTAGTTTCAAGAGAGTTTTATGAATTAGATTCACCTGAGAGCTATGTTGTTCAAGTTAGTCTAAAATAACTAACAATTGAATTTTGAGAATTGGGACATTTTGTATTATGAATCAAAAATGCATTTTAGAAGATTTGTTCAGAATAGTTTTTTTGGAATTTTAGTTTCAAATTCAATTTTTTTTAAAAGAAACCAACATTTATGAAAAAATATTAGTGAGAAAAAATGAGAGAAAATAGTAGAGAAGAGAACGAAGTGGAATAGGAGGAAGAATTGTTTATTTATATCTTTAAACAGGGAAGATATCCATCCTGTATTTTCATATATTGAATAATATGAGGCAAATAATAGATCAACAAATGATGGTTATGGTTGGAAGGAATTATTCTTGTTAATATCAAAAATTTATTTTATTATTTTAGTGAAGGATACATGTTGTAATATGATTTTAATGATAAAATGTGCATGTTGTACCTATATATTGAAATAGAGGGTCATATATTATTGGTGGAATTAAGATCATGCCAAGGATGAACCATATCATTTTGAGACATTAACCTTATAAATTTGTTGTTCCCTTGTTGTGTGTGTGTGTTCAACAGTGATCAAGATTCAATTTAGCTAGTGATGAGGGTTATTTCACAAATAACATGTAAAATAAATAGAATCACACATTTACCCCCTATTAGTGATTACTCAATGATCCAAGAGGATCCTTTACAGATTCAACAATTATAACTTTGGAGTGTTCTCACTCAACCTCTTGGTTCACTACCAAGAATGTTTGGAAATATCACTAGTCTTTTACACCAGGTAACTCACTTATCTTCATGATTAAAAATTATTATTAAAACATTAATGATAGAAATATTCACCAAATATGGTATTCTTTATTTAACATAGATATTTTAACCTTTAAGTAAGATATTAGGCATCCTGGATCACCCTCTTCATAAACGTCTTCTTTCTAGAAAAGATGTAGAAATTTTCTTTGATATGCCAATATATTTTTCATCTCCTCCATCCTTAAAATAGATCACATATTGATTCACCTATTAATTTTGGATTTTCTGCATTCATAAAATATAAGGAATATTATGTTATTAAAAACCACCCATCAAATGATGGTTACAACTACCAGAGGATCCCTTCATGTCAAGATGCATATTTTCTAGATTTATTAACTCAGTATATGAAAAGTCTTGTAACAAAACATGGTTAATGATCCTTGTATTTTATTCAAAAACACACTAAGATAAATTCCCATATTCATCTAATATAGATAATTTTCCACATGTAGACATCCTCAGAACTACATCCTCCAACATGCCCACAAGTCCATAGAATGACTCTTCATACTTCATAGATTGATGTTCTGTTTCCTATGCCCTGCTCCAAACCTGTAGTATTACTACCCATGCGTCATAGTTGGACATATATTCTACCACTCCAAGTAAAATGGTGTGGTTTATTTATACAATCCATTTCATACTCACCATGACTTTCAACATTTCCATAAAGGACTTAACCATTCTACAAAGACTAATTCCTTGGTAAAAATTCCACTAGTGTGGGAATGGTCACAAAATCCAACCATAACCAACTTCAACATTGCCTAGATGAATTCAACATGGTGTTTATAATCCCTGGTGAAGATCTAGTTTGCCCATTTGAACAAGAATCTCTAATTCTCCTTTGTGTAAAGTAATTCAACTTTTGGTGAAACATCTTTCATCATATTTTTCAACCAACACAACCCAGAAATTCCTTGTATAGGATTTATTATAACACTAAGATTGAGATTTGGTTAACTAGAAGTAATCATATAAGAGTTTCATTGTAACCATGAACTCCCAAAATCCAGTAATAAATTTCAATGGAATCAAAAACCTCTAAAATTAATCATGAATATTTTCAATGAAAATATCCAATACCTTCTCCTATGGGAGTTTTATGTTAAATGACTAGGTAAATACCTTCAATCAATAAATGAAATCCAAGACCATCTCTTTCTCACATTATTTGAAATTGAATAGGTTTAGGATCATATTATTTCTTATAATAGAGATGAATTATTATATAAAATAACAGTCAAGGTCTTCTTATACTATGACTAATCTATCAAGATGATTTCTATACTAAAAAAATGTTTCCCCTTTTGAGTTTTCATAAATTATTTGAGTTGGGTTACCTCTCTCTGCTCATGTATTCCCATAATGGGGATAAATTGAGACATGAACTGAATGAGATGATGCTCTGGTTCCATAAATCTATTAAATTTAAGGAAGACCATTTTTTTTGAAGTTGGAAACAGGAAGGCTCGCATCCACCCATTCAGGATATTGAATCCTTTCTGACTGTATTGGTGCACATCACCCATAAATGATCTCTATTTTATATTAAAGAGATTTTATGGATTCAAAAAGCTATTTTTAGATGAATTTATTGAAAGAAATTTGGGGAGAGGCAATAAGTGGAGCATAATAAGTCCAACTCACCTATATAGTTTTTTAATTACCAATGTGAGTCATCCTAGGGTAGATCACCTAATATGGCTCTGGTTCCTCCTTATGGGATCTAACTCCTAATATATCTTTTTCTTCTTTTTTACATACATTGGTTTCCCAAGTCACATGTTGGTTATATTAATAGATTCTTATCTTTTCGGTATAGTAGTTCATTTTTATTGGGGTGTTAGAGGAGAAACATGATTCTCTACTTGGAATTTATAGTTAATGTGGATATTACCCCTAATTAGTTTAGGATTCAATTTCTTATACTACTTTATATATGTTTCATAATGGGAAAATATTTCCCCAATAGTAGTATCCTTAACCTCATTGGGTAGTGGGTGGGATGTGGTCATTATTTTAACTCTATCTATTATAGATGCTCATCGAGTGGGTAGTAGTTTACTATTCTGAAGGGGGTTGATATTTTGAGTACGTCTACGATTCTTTGTATGCACTGCTTCCACAACTGTCTCGATGTAGATCATGTTTTGAATGGAAATCTCATAATTATTTCATTTTGTGTCTTCTTAAACCTCCATGTTATGCACAAAATATATGTTGATGATATTCATTAATTAATAATGTGTTGTAGGTATCATTTACTCATCATTAAGTTAGGGGATTTTTCTACCGTTGAATAGTGACCTAGTGAATAATCATAATATTCATTTGTTTTTTCATTCCTGGAATATTGGTTCTCCATTTAACCCATTAGATTATTTCTCTTGTCCTTTTTATAATCTTCTAGAAGTGATCTATGGAGGTTAATCATAATTTAAACCCCAATGATATTTATATAGTTCATTCCCATGTATAAATATGGGATGTGTAATTGATGAAATAGAAAACATCATTCTTGTGAAGATTCACCTAGTATGGAGAAGACTAATTTCCATGTGAAAGGAGAATGTTGTGATATAAATGACCCCATCCCAATGATATAGGGTTTACTCCCACTTCCACCATCATGTTTTGTATAATTTAAGGATTTGATGATCCAATTGGTGGTGATTCTAGTAAAATTTATCCACTCCATATTGGTTGGGGTTGTTCTTTTATTACTATTGTAGTGTTTATGGTTGAGACCCTATTTATTTTATGGTGTTTAGTCTTGGAATGGTCCTAATACATCGTATTATCCATGTTCGAACTATTTTCTGTTGGGGGTAGTGTTATAGATAAGAGATTATCTTTTCTCTATTAGGAATCTTGTTCAACAATTTTAGAGGATTGATATAGGATTTCATCAATGGATTTATTTTGTTGGGTTCTTCATTTCTAAGCATTCGAGATTATAGGATTTTATGATATAGACCAATCATTATATGTGTATCTTACACCCATAACCTATTTTGAGGTAATGGTATTACATGTTACTTTTCTTATCAATTATTATTTCTAGGGAGTGGGGTGAAATATATCACTCCATGTTCTCCCCACACACTATAATTTACACCATATGGGGTACTATAAATAGGATAGATTAAATCCCTTAAAACTGTAATTCATGTTTGTTGGAGGTCTCTACACTATATTCTTGATCTTGGATGTTTTATGGATAAAAGGGATTATAGGTCTATTTGGCAACAAATTTCACATATCTAATTAACAAATTAGTAATACTCCCTATAAAAAAATGAATTGTCTTGAGATCATGATGATAAATCCAAATATTCAAATGAAGATAATGTAGGTAGTCCTCATTAAATATTTTTGGAATGTTATATAGAGACAGTACATAGTCTAAAACATGATAAATATATTTTCATAATAATATTATTTACTCATGATCATGGTATGATATCCATCTTCTAAGAGATACTTCTCTACCTGATCTAAATATATCAGTAATTTTGTAGAAACCTTAACGAGGGGAGTGGGATCATTTAAAATATCATTAATTTAATTATTTAATAAGATGTTTGGGGAAGGTGTAGATAATTACCACCTCTCTAGGATTTTTCTGGATTAGAATTTAATATCAAAAGTCAATTATGAGGTGCTTTGTGTAAATGGAGACATCCTCTAAATCACCTCTTGATATGATGGGGCCTTCAAATTAGTTTTGATAAGGGGATGACCTTCTTATCACGGTGAGATTCCATTACTAGGGTCCCTTCCCAATATATTTATTTAGGAGGACCTCTATTTATTTATTAATATATTTCATTATTCAGAGTACATCCACTCAAAATTTTCATATATCTACCAGGAGGGCCACTTTAGCCTATTCCCCAGGGAGGACCTTTCTGGTGGACATACTTGATTCTATGAGGATGAACTTCATGACTACTACTGTCAAATAAATTGGCAATGAGACGAAATTGTTTCCAATAATATTCTGGTTATGATGATTTTTTTTGTTTCTCTCTCCATGGGAGAAGTTACCATGACTAATATTAATATTTCCATGTAGAGTACCTTCATAGAGGACACTTTGGGAATGAACTCTATTGATATTGATACTAATACCATGCATAAGAACTCCATATCTATAGATTATATATCTATATAATGATGATTCAATAGATTCTTATGATTTTATCAAGATATATTGAATGGTTTCAAGAACAACATTGTTGAACGACGTAGTTATATGAGGCTTCTCCTGAGTTGTATTCTTCCCTCGGTGGGATCTCATTTTGGTGTTCCCTGTAACACCCCAAGATTTCATAGTATGTTATTTCTTCAAAATAATTCAATAACTTGCATTACACGCAACACCGAGTTCAATCACACCATGAATTACAAATAAAAAAGCCATTAAAAGAGGTCATGAATAGAATTAACTACATTTTAAACTTTATATAATCCTTATAATTTTAGAATCCATATTATGAGTTTCTTAGTCATAATGCAAGAACAGATTCATTTTCAGTATTACACTTTTATCGACTTTTAATAGTGAAACCTTTTTAAATAAAATATTTTAAACTTTTTGACTAAATGGGGACATCAAAAATTTAAAATGAAACATCCCAAGCTTACACGGTATGCTTTCCTTTGAATAAAACAGTAGTGTGTGTTGTACGCAACTTCGAGTTTTAACACACACCACAACCGATTAAACTAGCCGTTATGAATAGTAATACCTAATTTTTGAAATTATATATATTTTATATTTCAAAATGGACTTCATTTTTGGATTCAGAATATCGAATTTAGCCTAAGGTGAAATTTTGGTACTTTTCGGATAACTTTCATATTTTGATGAATAGTGAAAATTACTAAATTTTAATTAAAAACAACTTTTTTAATCAAAATAATTAATAGTGATAAATTGTGAATTTGAGTGGTTTTAAAGTATATTTAGAATATATTTTTACCATTTAATATAATGTTGGTCATTGGACATAATTTTACAATTAAACCGAACATAAACAAGTGTCAATCTTTTGATAGTTATTATCTCTTAAAAACACGCTATTTGTTTTGACAGCGGGAATTAATTTTAAATTAATTTCTGCCACTTCTGTGTTTTGAATTTAGGAAAATGGATTCCATATTTGGAATCAGGATGTTCAAATTGTGTAAATAGGTAACTTTTATTTTTAGACATTTTGAATAATTACTGCGGTAAATATTTTATTTACCATGGTTAAGGGTAAATCCGGTAAATAAGGGTTAAAAAATAATATTATAATAATACAAAATTACCCTAAAACGTATCTTAACCCTATTGGATGATACATGGTCGACCATGGGCATCTTTGGGTCTATTTTGGGACCCCATGGATCCACTTGTAAGTGATAATGACACATTATATTAATAAAGCTAAAATAAAAATAAAAATGGCATAAGCTTACATCTTTTAGAAGGACACTTTTTACATAGGGTTATACATGTTTTATTTTTGATTATAAATATTAATTAGAAAGCTAAAAAGATTTCCTACATAATGATATTTTATTTATAATTTTTAGACATTAAATAATTTATTTTATTTATGACACAATGATGATGCAGTAATTACTAAAATAGAAGAAAATTAACATAATTGATATTATAAATACCCAAATAAATATAATATGAAACTTTTAATGAATTACACTAATTTTTAAGGATAATATGATATATTAGGATTGATTTAATTGACTTTGTTCGAAGTAATCAATCTGTTATGAGTTTCACAAAAATCAACTATTGAATAGTGTCAAAATTGACATAAAAGAGTTCTTAAAACAAATATTATATTATTAATTGATATTAAATTCCTAAAGATCTAAGGTTCGGCCAAAAGACTTATATTATGATAGGTTAATCATTAATGGACCACTTGGGGGTCTCCTGTATGTATATGGTAAGTCTATTAACCATATAATATAAAAATACAAAGAGACATTGTAAAAGTGAAACTAATTAACTTAGAATTAATACTTAAAGATAAGGTTAATATAAGTACCCAAACCTGTCTAAATTCTATTGGATGAGTTGTTTTCGACCTATCCCCACCTCATCCTTTGAATAGTCAACTTTGGAGCCTTTGTAAACCGAATATGAATTTATTATAAATTAATATTTCTAACTTTTCCAAAGGTGCCCCTCACCCCTCTTATAAAAGGGCACTCCTCCTTCTCATTTCTTAACACCTTCAAAGCCTTTTGGTTCGGCCAAACCCTGCCCAAATACTCTCCCAACATCCCTCACTACAACCTAGAGGCCTTAGTTTGATCAGAAAGCCAACCTAAGGAGCCCTTTTGATCAAATCAAAAGGAAGAACCCAAAGAAGAGGTAATGATTTCACCACCCTTTTCTAAGTTCATTTCTTCTACCACTTCTTATTCCTTTGTTCTTACCATTCTGAAATAATAACTCCAGTATCTCACATATACTGTGATGTTATTTTAAATATGGTACAATCATATTCAGTATTCTATCCACCCTTTGAATAACATGTCACCATACGTGCGTACGTACGGCTTACCGTCTCCACGTCGTGGTGTAATTGTTATTCAATATAATATTATTTGGATGGGTATAATAATGATGTGTAACTCATGTAAATAATAAATATAACATGTTAATGATTCTGTATATATAATATACCATACATTTATATATTATTTTAATATCAAAAGAATGATATTGTCGCTCGTGCGTACGTACGGACTACCGTCTCCACGAACGCGATGAGATTCATTCTCCATCGTATCCATTCAAGTATAATTATCATTTTATGATTTAAAAATGATGTTTAAGGACTTGATATCATTCTGGATATGAATAAGATACAACAAACATGGCTTATGTAACAAAACATATAAAAGAAAATGAGTAAGTTAACACCCGAAACGATGATAATTCTAAGATATTATTAATAAATCAATGTTAAAAGATCATATATGATATCATATTAATATATATGATTCTTGTATAATTTAATAACAATTATTTCACCATTATACAGGAGGTTAACCTACCCCAACCAAGGAAAAGTACAAGGTAAGGGTTATTTCACAATCTCTTCATTATCCGAGGTTGTTTATACGTAATAATCTACTGGGATATCTTTATCATCCACATCCATGTTTCTTAAAAATGTATTTCAAAACATTTTTTATGGGTTAAAGTCATTTATACCCTTGTTTGAATTTTTATAAGAGGTTTATAAAGGAATCTTTCCGTCGTTTTCAAAACAAGGTCCTTTTTAACCTTTTCGATAGAATTGAGGTAAGAATGTTTTTTTAACTTATACGGCGGGTGCGGTTATTTTACGCCGTTATAAAATCGTCGAAGCTTTCCATACAAGCTTATACAAATATTTTCAAAGAAAATGTTTTATTTCAAAATAAAAGGAGATACTTCTTTAAAAAGAATTTTGATTTCATCTATGTCAACATCCTTTGAATGGATTTTAAGATTATTTGAAGTTGATTTATTATGATACAAAACTTCTATATTGTATTGAAGGTTTTGTGATATGTTTGACTGTGGATGTGCTATTTTTATACCATTCATAGTTTATGGTGAAATTATTGACATTTCGTATGCTAGTTTTAATACGAATGTTTATGTTATGTTTAAACCTTTTCATATGGGAATGCATTGGACTTAATAAGTGACGGGTGGAGCCCGCTATAGCTCCTCGATGCATCGGTAGGTCTCATGAGACAAACTAGTGTCTTGGCACAAGGCCTTGACAAAATCTTATTTGTAGTCTTGGCACGAGGCCTTGGCTATGTGGTTATGATAGTCTGGCATTATGCATTCCAACATTATGAAAGTGGTTATTGATATTGCATGTGATTATTCGATTAGTAGAATATCCATGTGAACAAGTAAATGGCATTATTTCATTTTACTTTTGCCATACTATGTTGAAGTTCAATTTTAAAAGGCTTTTGTTTTAGTAATTCATTGCCTTAAATGTTTATGCTTATTTTGAATGTTCCGCTATATTGTTATCCTTACTGGGCATTTGAGCTCACCCCTTTTCTATGTTTTATTTTTCCCAGGTAGTGAAGAAGTAAATTATGAATGACTTGCAGGGATATTATGAGGGGTTAATAGTGTGGATATGAAGACTTTGTTGTTGTAGTAGTTTTTCACTTTGAAATGTAATGTAAAACTTTATGATTATATCTAGTGTTTCCAAGGCTACTAAACCAATCGGTATTTCGGGATTTGATCTTTCTTGTGATCATGCCAATGTTATGTAAGTAATGCACCGACTCTGGGTAGCTGGGGTCGGGGCGTTACAGTTGGTATCAGAGGAAGTTTAGTACAAACCTTGGAAGCTAGATTTAGATAAACTCTGATTAGAGCACGTAGACCTAAGATGAACTTTGAGGATTAGTATAGAAGAACTTCCTAGAATTTTGGTATTGTAGAGATTTTGTGAGTTTTCCGAGCAATACATCCCTGTCTGGATACGAGCAGGTAGAGGCGGCTCTGGCACAGATGTACCTAGGGGTAAAACCCGAAAACACCGCTTTGAGCTAGACTCGAACGGGAACTGGTGCACGACAACGGGCCTTTCTGCACTCTTGGTTACGACACTCCCGGGGGATATGCTTAGGATAACTCTCATTTTCTTTACAAATCATTATGAAGGGTTTATGAGTATATACTTCCTCAAAGAAAACATTTTTATGATTATGGATTATATCCATAAATAGTTCAATTTATGTTAAGTGTTTTATAAGTATGGGATTATGTATTTCGATTCATAAACTGATCTAGTTTATGCAATTGTTTAGAAATGGCGCCCAGTAGAAGGAATGAGAACTCCAGCAATGCACATGATCCAAAGAGAAAGAAGGATCATATCTTTCATGGTCTTAAGCCAGAATTTATAAGAGAAATAGTCTCCCATGTATTATCATCATATGAAGAAATAATATCATGTGTTAATAAGATAAGTAAAGAGTTTACTGAGTTCTATGGCTTTGAAGGGAAGCAAGAGAAGAAAAGGATGGAAGAAAGAAAGATGGATAAAGGGAAGAGGGAAAAGAATAATTTTCCCATATGTTGTAACTGTGGAAAGAAACACCCTGGAACTTGCCTGAAAGGAATGGGAGTTTGTTATAAGTGTGGTGGAAAAGGGCACAAAGTACGTGACTGCAAGGGTAAGAAAATGGTTTCAAATGTACAATGCTTCATTTTCAAGGAGTTTGGACACTACGCGAACCTATGTCCCAGTCATTAGACTATGCCGCAAATGATGCTATTGGATAATAATCAAGTTATGATACTACCACAGATGAAGAGGAATGATTAGAGTTCTTATGTTGATTATGTCAATTGAATGTTGTATCAACAATGTACTTGTTATAATAATATAAGGATTGTCCTGCAGTACTATTTCATTAAGGACTAGAGATCGTGTGGAACAAAGAAAAGTGACTCAATAGCAGGATAAATTTTTGGAAAATATATGGTTGAGAGAATGATAAATCATAATATAGTTCTGATACTGAGGTAGTGATTTTGGAATAATATGTGATTGTTTTGGATAAATTATATTGGATATTCTTGACTACCTTGGAACTGATCAATGATTTGTATATTCCATCATTGTTGGGGTTTAAAACATTTTTGGATTAATGAAGTATATCCAGCATTCTATATGGAATAAGGGAGGATGAATGTAATCAATAAGGAATATGGTAATACATGATGAAGGTATTCATATTCTATTACGGGGTAAAAAGGATCTATATTATGTTTACCTTCCTTATAAATGTTGGACTGTGAGTTTAGACAGAAGTATTTTGGATAGTTCTAGTTTGGATTATTTTGGATTGCCATAAAAGGACAACCCGGAGGTCGGGCGGCAACCCGTCGCGTCCGGCAAGGCTGCGAGACTTGAACCCGCAACTGAAGGGCGACAAGGGTGTATCACCTACCACTGTCCCACGAGATGTATTAGATTAAATAATGTAGTTTTTATTAAAAGATCTTGTAGATGAATTATAAATTCGTTTATTTTGGAACCCTATACGAATAGTGTAAATAGAAATTTTTACATTCTAGAGTGAAAGATGAGTTTGTGGTAGAAATTTATTAATGGATAAAACTCTAATTATAAAGTAAGTATATCTCCTTATGATCTTAGCCAATCTCATAAATAAATTCCTCAACATTAATAAAAGGAACTTAGAACAAAAATGTTGTCCTAGATGGTACCTTAAATCATCACTAATTTATGGCTTTGGGATTTTTGGCCTTTTCATAGCCATGTTCTCTACCACTCTCCATCAGATAATTGATGGTTAGATTTATCCTCCATATCCATATTTTCCTACATGGAACCCTAGTATGTGTTATGTTCGGTAATCTTCATACTTTCCACTCTTTGTTTAAAATAGAGGCCTCATTAATTCATTTTTCGATGTGGGATTTCAACTAAGATATTTTGAAACGTCAAAAATGTGTTATCCCAATACCCTATGTTTTGTTGAACCGATAGTATTTCAAATCATCATAGATTGATGAGTTTAAGAACCTCAATTTTATACTTGTTTGTGATTGATGACCTCAATCACTACCTATAAATATTTAGGTTTTTCCTGCAATTATATGTCTCTAATTGCCACCAATGTTCTCCTAATCGAGATCATAATTTGGTGGTGACCCTTTCATTTCTCTTTTCCTCATATTAAGACTAAATATTAGTAAACCAATTTCCTATGCGGGTTTTCCCACAAATATATTTTCTATTTTCGAAGAACAATTTCAAATTGCGAGGACGCAATTTATTGAAGGAGGGGAGAATGTAACACCCCAAGATTTCATAGTATGTTATTTCTTCAAAATAATTCAATAACTTGCATTACACGCAACACCGAGTTCAATCACACCATGAATTACAAATAAAAAAGCCATTAAAAGAGGTCATGAATAGAATTAACTACATTTTAAACTTTATATAATCCTTATAATTTTAGAATCCATATTATGAGTTTCTTAGTCATAATGCAAGAACAGATTCATTTTCAGTATTACACTTTTATTAACTTTTAATAGTGAAACCTTTTTAAATAAAATATTTTAAACTTTTTGACTAAATGGGGACATCAAAAATTTAAAATGAAACATCCCAAGCTTACACGGTATGCTTTCCTTTGAATAAAACAGTAGCGTGTGTTGTACGCAACTTCGAGTTTTAACACACGCCACAACCGATCAAACTAGCCGTTATGAATAGTAATACCTAATTTTTGAAATTATATATATTTTATATTTCAAAATGGACTTCATTTTTGGATTCGGAATATCGAATTTATCCTAAGGTGAAATTTTGGTACTTTTCGGATAACTTTCATATTTTGATGAATAGTGAAAATTACTAAATTTTAATTAAAAACAACTTTTTTAATCAAAATAATTAATAGTGATAAATTGTGAATTTGAGTGGTTTTAAAGTATATTTAGAATATATTTTTACCATTTAATATAATGTTGGTCATTGGACATAATTTTACAATTAAACCGAACATAAACAAGTGTCAATCTTTTGATAGTTATTATCTCTTAAAAACACGCTATTTGTTTTGACAGCGGGAATTAATTTTAAATTAATTTCTGCCACTTCTGTGTTTTCAATTTAGGAAAATGGATTCCATATTTGGAATCAGGATGTTCAAATTGTGTAAATAGGTAACTTTTATTTTTAGACATTTTGAATAATTACTGCGGTAAATATTTTATTTACCATGGTTAAGGGTAAATCCGGTAAATAAGGGTTAAAAAATAATATTATAATAATACAAAATTACCCTAAAACATGTCTTAACCCTATTGGTTGATACATGGTCGACCATGGGCATCTTTGGGTCTATTTTGGGACCCCATGGATCCACTTGTAAGTGATAATGACACATTATATTAATAAAGCTAAAATAAAAATAAAAATGGCATAAGCTTACATCTTTTAGAAGGACAATTTTTACATAGGGTTATACATGTTGTATTTTTGATTATAAATATTCATTAGAAAGATAAAAAGATTTCCTACATAATGATAGTTTATTTATAATTTTTAGACATTAAATAATTTATTTTATTTATGACACAATGATGATGCAGTAATTACTAAAATAGTAGAAAATTAACATAATTGATATTATAAATACCCAAATAAATATAATATGAAACTTTTAATGAATTACACTAATTTTCTAGGATAATATGATATATTAGGATTGATTTAATTGACTTTGTTCGAAGTAATAAATCTTTTATGAGTTTCACAAAAATCAACTATTGAATAGTGTCAAAATTGACATAAAAGAGTTCTTAAAACAAATATTATATTATTAATTGATATTAAATTCTTAAAAATCTTAGGTTCGTCCAAGAGACTTATATTATGATA
Source organism: Viscum album (assembly GCA_963277665.1). Lineage (NCBI taxonomy): Eukaryota > Viridiplantae > Streptophyta > Magnoliopsida > Santalales > Viscaceae > Viscum > Viscum album. The sequence goes on from OY728119.1 coordinate 140,879,180, forward strand.
GGTTAATCATTAATGGACCACTTGGGGGTCGCTTGTATGTATATGGTAAGTCTATTAACCATATAATATAAAAATACAAAGAGACATTGTAAAAGTGAAACTAATTAACTTAGAGTTAATACTTAAAGATAAGGTTAATATAAGTACCCAAACCTGTCTAAATTCTATTGGATGAGTTGTTTTCGACCTATCCCCACCTCATCCTTTGAATAGTCAACTTTGGAGCCTTTGTAAACCGAATATGAATTTATTATAAATTAATATTTCTAACTTTTCCAAAGGTGCCCCTCACCCCTCTTATAAAAGGGCACTCCTCCTTCTCATTTATTAACACCTTCAAAGCCTTTTGGTTCGGCCAAACTCTGCCCAAATACTCTCCCAACATCCCTCACTACAACCTAGAGGCCTTAGTTTGATCAGAAAGCCAACCTAAGGAGCCCTTTTGATCAAATCAAAAGGAAGAACCCAAAGAAGAGATAATGATTTCACCACCCTTTTCTAAGTTCATTTCTTCTTCCACTTCTTCTTCCATTGTTCTTACCATTATGAAATAATAACTCCAGTATCTCACATATACTGTGATGTTATTATAAATATGGTACAATCATATTCAGTATTCTATCCACCCTTTGAATAACATGTCACCATACGTGCGTACGTACGGCTTACCGTCTCCACATCGTGGTGTAATTGTTATTCAATATAATATTATTTGGATGGGTATAATAATGATGTGTAACTCATGTAAATAATAAATATAACATGTTAATGATTCTGTATATATGATATACCATCCATTTATATATTATTTTAATATCAAAAGAATGATATTGTCGCTCGTGCGTACGTACGGATTACCATCTCCACGAACGCGATGAGATTCATTCTCCATCGTATCCATTCAAGTATAATTATCATTTTATGATTTAAAAATGATGTTTAAGGACTTGATATCATTCTGGATATGAATAAGATACAACAAACATGGCTTATGTAACAAAACATATAAAAGAAAATGAGTAAGTTAACACCCGAAACGATGATAATTCTAAGATATTATTAATAAATCAATGTTAAAAGATCATATATGATATCATATTAATATATATGATTCTTGTATAATTTAATAACAATTATTTCACCATTATACAGGAGGTTAACCTACCCCAACCAAGGAAAAGTACAAGGTAAGGGTTATTTCACAATCTCTTCATTATCCGAGGTTGTTTATACGTAATAATCTACTGGGATATCTTTATCATCCACATCCATGTTTCTTAAAAATGTATTTCAAAACATTTTTAATGGGTTAAAGTCATTTATACCCTTGTTTGAATTTTTATAAGAGGTTTATAAAGGAATCTTTCCGTCGTTTTCAAAGCAAGGTCCTTTTTAACCTTTTCGATAGAATTGAGGTAAGAATGTTTTTTTAACTTATACGGCGGGTGCGGTTATTTTACGCCGTTATAAAATCGTCGAAGCTTTCCATACAAGCTTATAAGAATATTTTCAAAGAAAATGTTTTATTTCAAAATAAAAGGAGATACTTCTTTAAAAAGAATTTTGATTTCATCTATGTCAACATCCTTTGAATGGATTTTAAGATTATTTGAAGTTGATTTATTATGATACAAAACTTCTATATTGTATTGAAGGTTTTGTGATATGTTTGACTGTGGATGTGCTATTTTTATACCATTCATAGTTTATGGTGAAATTATTGACATTTCGTATGCTAGTTTTAATACGAATGTTTATGTTATGTTTAAACCTTTTCATATGGGAATGCATTGGACTTAATAAGTGACGGGTGGAGCCCGCTATAGCTCCTCGATGCATCGGTAGGTCTCATGAGACAAACTAGTGTCTTGGCACAAGCCCTTGAGAAAATCTTATTTGTAGTCTTGGCACGAGGCCTTGGCTATGTGGTTATGATAGTCTGGCATTATGCATTCCAACATTATGAAAGTGGTTATTGATATTGCATGTTATTATTCGATTAGTAGAATATCCATGTGAACAAGTAAATGAAATTATTTCATTTTACTTTTGCCATACTATGTTGAAGTTCAATTTTAAAAGGCTTTTGTTTTAGTAATTCATTGCCTTAAATGTTTATGCTTATTTTGAATGTTCCGCTATATTGTTATCCTTACTGGGCATTTGAGCTCACCCCTTTTCTATGTTTTATTTTTCCCAGGTAGTGAAGAAGTAAATTATGAATGACTTGCAGGGATATTATGAGGGGTTAATAGTGTGGATATGAAGACTTTGTTGTTGTAGTAGTTTTTCACTTTGAAATGTAATGTAAAACTTTATGATTATATCTAGTGTTTCCAAGGCTACTAAACCAATCGGTCTTTCGGGATTTGATCTTTCTTGTGATCATGCCAATGTTATGTAAGTAATGCACCGACTCTGGGTAGCTGGGGTCGGGGCGTTACAGTTGGTATCAGAGGAAGTTTAGTACAAACCTTGGAAGCTAGATTTAGATAAACTCTGATTAGAGCACGTAGACCTAAGATGAACTTTGAGGATTAGTATAGAAGAACTTCCTAGAATTTTGGTATTGTAGAGATTTTGTGAGTTTTCCGAGCAATACATCCCTGTCTGGATACGAGCAGGTAGAGGCGGCTCTGGCACAAATGTACCTAGGGGTAAAACCCGAAAACCCCGCTTTGAGCTAGACTCGAACGGGAACTGGTGCACGACAACGGGCCTTGCTGCACTCTTGGTTACGACACTCCCGGGGGATATGCTTAGGATAACTCTCATTTTCTTTACAAATCATTATGAAGGGTTTATGAGTATATACTTCCTCAAAGAAAACATTTTTATGATTATGGATTATATCCATAAATAGTTCAAATTTATGTTAAGTGTTTTATAAGTATGGGATTATGTATTTCGATTCATAAACTGATCTAGTTTATGCAATTGTTTAGAAATGGCACCCAGTAGAAGGAATGAGAACTCCAGCAATGCACATGATCCAAAGAGAAAGAAGGATCATATCTTTCATGGTCTTAAGCCAGAATTTATAAGAGAAATAGTCTCCCATGTATTATCATCATATGAAGAAATAATATCATGTGTTAATAAGATAAGTAAAGAGTTTACTGAGTCCTATGGCTTTGAAGGGAAGCAAGAGAAGAAAAGGATGGAAGAAAGAAAGATGGATAAAGGGAAGAGGGAAAAGAATAATTTTCCCATATGTGGTAACTGTGGAAAGAAACACCCTGGAACTTGCCTGAAAGGAATGGGAGTTTGTTATAAGTGTGGAGGAAAAGGGCACAAAGTACGTGACTGCAAGGGTAAGAAAATGGTTTCAAATGTACAATGCTTCATTTGCAAGGAGTTTGGACACTACGCGAACCTATGTCCCAGTCATCAGACTATGCCGCAAATGATGCTATTGGATAATAATCAAGTTATGATACTACCACAGATGAAGAGGAATGATTAGAGTTCTTATGTTGATTATGTCAATTGAATGTTGTATCAACAATGTACTTGTTATAATAATATAAGGATTGTCCTGCAGTACTATTTCATTAAGGACTAGATATTGTGTGGAACAAAGAAAAGTGACTCAATAGCAGGATAAATTTTTGGAAAATATATGGTTGAGAGAATGATAAATCATAATATAGTTCTGATACTGAGGTAGTGATTTTGGAATAATATGTGATTGTTTTGGATAAATTATATTGGATATTCTTGACTACCTTGGAACTGATCAATGATTTGTATATTCCATCATTGTTGGGGTTTAAAACATTTTTGGATTAATGAAGTATATCCAGCATTCTATATGAAATAAGGGAGCATGAATGTAATCAATAAGGAATATGGTAATACATGATGAAGGTATTCATATTCTATTACGGGGTAAAAAGGATCTATATTATGTTTACCTTCCTTATAAATGTTGGACTGTGAGTTTAGACAGAAGTATTTTGGATAGTTCTAGTTTGGATTATTTTGGATTGCCATAAAAGGACAACCCGGAGGTCGGGCGGCAACCCGTCGCGTCCGGCAAGGCTGCGAGACTTGAACCCGCAACTGAAGGGCGACAAGGGTGTATCACCTACCACTGTCCCACGAGATGTATTAGATTAAATAATGTAGTTTTTATTAAAAGATCTTGTAGATGAATTATAAATTCGTTTATTTTGGAACCCTATACGAATAGTGTAAATAGAATTTTTTACATTCTAGAGTGAAAGATGAGTTTGTGGTAGAAATTTATTAATGGATAAAACTCTAATTATAAAGTAAGTATATCTCCTTATGATCTTAGCCAATCTCATAAATAAATTCCTCAACATTAATAAAAGGAACTTAGAACAAAAATGTTGTCCTAGATGGTACCTTAAATCATCACTAATTTATGGCTTTGGGATTTTTGGCCTTTTCATAGCCATGTTCTCTACCACTCTCCATCAGATAATTGATGGTTAGATTTATCCTCCATATCCATATTTTCCTACATGGAACCCTAGTATGTGTTATGTTCGGTAATCTTCATACTTTCCACTCTTTGTTTAAAATAGGGGCCTCATTAATTCATTTTTCGATGTGGGATTTCAACTAAGATATTTTGAAACGTCAAAAATGTGTTATCCCAATACCCTATGTTTTGTTGAACCGATAGTATTTCAAATCATCATAGATTGATGAGTTTAAGAACCTCAATTTTATACTTGTTTGTGATTGATGACCTCAATCACTACCTATAAATATTTATGTTTTTCCTGCAATTATATGTCTCTAATTGCCACCAATGTTCTCCTAATCGAGATCATAATTTGGTGGTGACCCTTTCATTTCTCTTTTCCTCATATTAAGACTAAATATTAGTAAACCAATTTCCTATGCGGGTTTTCCCACAAATATATTTTCTATTTTCGAAGAACAATTTCAAATTGCGAGGACGCAATTTATTGAAGGAGGGGAGAATGTAACACCCCAAGATTTCATAGTATGTTATTTCTTCAAAATAATTCAATAACTTGCATTACACGCAACACCGAGTTCAATCACACCATGAATTACAAATAAAAAAGCCATTAAAAGAGGTCATGAATAGAATTAACTACATTTTAAACTTTATATAATCCTTATAATTTTAGAATCCATATTATGAGTTTCTTAGTCATAATGCAAGAACAGATTCATTTTCAGTATTACACTTTTATCAACTTTTAATAGTGAAACCTTTTTAAATAAAATATTTTAAACTTTTTGACTAAATGGGGACATCAAAAATTTAAAATGAAACATCCCAAGCTTACACGGTATGCTTTCCTTTGAATAAAACAGTAGCGTGTGTTGTACGCAACTTCGAGTTTTAACACACACCACAACCGATCAAACTAGCCGTTATGAATAGTAATACCTAATTTTTGAAATTATATATATTTTATATTTCAAAATGGACTTCATTTTTGGATTCTGAATATCGAATTTAGCCTAAGGTGAAATTTTGGTACTTTTCGGATAACTTTCATATTTTGATGAATAGTGAAAATTACTAAATTTTAATTAAAAACAACTTTTTTAATCAAAATAATTAATAGTGATAAATTGTGAATTTGAGTGGTTTTAAAGTATATTTAGAATATATTTTTACCATTTAATATAATGTTGGTCATTGGACATAATTTTACAATTAAACCGAACATAAACAAGGTTCAATCTTTTGATAGTTATTATCTCTTAAAAACACGCTATTTGTTTTGACAGCGGGAATTAATTTTAAATTAATTTCTGCCACTTCTGTGTTTTGAATTTAGGAAAATGGATTCCATATTTGGAATCAGGATGTTCAAATTGTGTAAATAGGTAACTTTTATTTTTAGACATGTTGAATAATTACTGCGGTAAATATTTTATTTACCATGGTTAAGGGTAAATCCGGTAAATAAGGGTTAAAAAATAATATTATAATAATACAAAATTACCCTAAAACGTGTCTTAACCCTATTGGTTGATACATGGTCGACCATGGGCATCTTTGGGTCTATTTTGGGACCCCATGGATCCACTTGTAAGTGATAATGACAGATTATATTAATAAAGCTAAAATAAAAATAAAAATGGCATAAGCTTACATCTTTTAGAAGGACAATTTTTACATAGGGTTATACATGTTGTATTTTTGATTATAAATATTCATTAGAAAGATAAAACGATTTCCTACATAATGATAGTTTATTTATAATTTTTAGACATTAAATAATTTATTTTATTTATGACACAATGATGATGCAGTAATTACTAAAATAGTAGAAAATTAACATAATTGATATTATAAATACCCAAATAAATATAATATGAAACTTTTAATTAATTAAACTAATTTTATAGGATAATATGATATATTAGGATTGATTTAATTGAATTTGTTCGAAGTAATCAATCCGTTATGAGTTTCACAAAAATCAACTATTGAATAGTGTCAAAATTGACATAAAAGAGTTCTTAAAACAAATATTATATTATTAATTGATATTAAATTCCTAAAAATCTAAGGTTCGGCCAAGAGACTTATATTATGATATGTTAATCATTAATGGTCCACTTGGGGGTCGCTTGTATGTATATGGTAAGTCTATTAACCATATAATATAAAAATACAAAGAGACATTGTAAAAGTGAAACTAATTAACTTAGAGTTAATACTTAAAGATAAGGTTAATATAAGTACCCAAACCTGTCTAAATTCTATTGGATGAGTTGTTTTCGACCTATCCCCACCTCATCCTTTGAAAAGTCAACTTTGTAGCCTTTTTAAACCGAATATGAATTTATTATAAATTAATATTTCTAACTTTTCCAAAGGTGCCCCTCACCCCTCTTATAAAAGGGCACTCCTCCTTCTCATTTCTTAACACCTTCAAAGCCTTTTGGTTCGGCCAAACTCTGCCCAAATACTCTCCCAACATCCATCACTACAACCTAGAGGCCTTAGTTTGATCAGAAAGCCAACCTAAGGAGCCCTTTTGATCAAATCAAAAGGAAGAACCCAAAGAAGAGGTAATGATTTCACCACCCTTTTCTAAGTTCATTTCTTGTTCCACTTCTTCTTCCTTTGTTCTTACCATTATGAAATAATAACTCCAGTATCTCACATATACTGTGATGTTATTATAAATATGGTACAATCATATTCAGTATTCTATCCACCCTTTGAATAACATGTCACCATACGTGCGTACGTACGGCTTACCGTCTCCACGTCGTGGTGTAATTGTTATTCAATATAATATTATTTGGATGGGTATAATAATGATGTGTAACTCATGTAAATAATAAATATAACATGATAATGATTCTGTATATATGATATACCATCCATTTATATATTATTTTAATATCAAAAGAATGATATTGTCGCTCGTGCGTACGTACGGATTACCGTCTCCACGAACGCGATGAGATTCATTCTCCATCGTATCCATTCAAGTATAATTATCATTTTATGATTTAAAAATGATGTTTAAGGACTTGATATCATTATGGATATGAATAAGATACAACAAACATGGCTTATGTAACAAAACATATAAAAGAAAATGAGTAAGTTAACACCCGAAACGATGATAATTCTAAGATATTATTAATAAATCAATGTTAAAAGATCATATATGATATCATATTAATATATATGATTCTTGTATAATTTAATAACAATTATTTCACCATTATACAGGAGGTTAACCTACCCCAACCAAGGAAAAGTACAAGGTAAGGGTTATTTCACAATCTCTTCATTATCCGAGGTTGTTTATACGTAATAATCTACTGGGATATCTTTATCATCCACATCCATGTTTCTTAAAAATGTATTTCAAAACATTTTTTATGGGTTAAAGTCATTTATACCCTTGTTTGAATTTTTATAAGAGGTTTATAAAGGAATCTTTCCGTCGTTTTCAAAACAAGGTCCTTTTTAACCTTTTCGATAGAATTGAGGTAAGAATGTTTTTTTTAACTTATACGGCGGGTGCGGTTATTTTACGCCGTTATAAAATCGTCGAATCTTTCCATACAAGCTTATAAGAATATTTTCAAAGAAAATGTTTTATTTCAAAATAAAAGGAGATACTTCTTTAAAAAGAATTTTGATTTCATCTATGTCAACATCCTTTGAATGGATTTTAAGATTATTTGAAGTTGATTTATTATGATACAAAACTTCTATATTGTATTGAAGGTTTTGTGATATGTTTGACTGTGGATGTGCTATTTTTATACCATTCATAGTTTATGGTGAAATTATTGACATTTCGTATGCTAGTTTTAATACGAATGTTTATGTTATGTTTAAACATTTTCATATGGGAATGCATTGGACTTAATAAGTGACGGGTGGAGCCCGCTATAGCTCCTCGATGCATCGGTAGGTCTCATGAGACAAACTAGTGTCTTGGCACAAGGCCTTGACAAAATCTTATTTGTAGTCTTGGCACGAGGCCTTGGCTATGTGGTTATGATAGTCTGGCATTATGCATTCCAACATTATGAAAGTGGTTATTGATATTGCATGTGATTATTCGATTAGTAGAATATCCATGTGAACAAGTAAATGGAATTATTTCATTTTATTTTTGCCATACTATGTTGAAGTTCAATTTTAAAAGGCTTTTGTTTTAGTAATTCATTGCCTTAAATGATTATGCTTATTTTGAATGTTCCGCTATATTGTTATCCTTACTGGGCATTTGAGCTCACCCCTTTTCTATGTTTTATTTTTCCCAGGTAGTGAAGAAGTAAATTATGAATGACTTGCAGGGATATTATGAGGGGTTAATAGTGTGGATATGAAGACTTTGTTGTTGTAGTAGTTTTTCACTTTGAAATGTAATTTAAAACTTTATGATTATATCTAGTGTTTCCAAGGCTACTAAACCAATCGGTCTTTCGGGATTTGATCTTTCTTGTGATCATGCCAATGTTATGTAAGTAATGCACCGACTCTGGGTAGCTGGGGTCGGGGCGTTACATTCCCTGTCATGAAGTCGGGGTTGTACATTGAGTACAATGACTGTCAAAGGGTTTATTATTCGTAGGAGTCTTCTATGTTTCTATTAGAGTATGCTAATAAGATTTTTTGAGGATAGATAAATATATTAGGATAATTTTAACATTCCATCAGAACATACCAATAGTCATTTGAATAATTGGTAGAATATAGTCATACCATAGATTGACTAATAGAATGATTTGATCGAATCATGTCAAAATAAGTATATCATCCTTCTTATATTCTTCATTTATCACCAATATGTGATAAAAATAATCTTAAATGGTAATAAGAATATATTACCACTCCAAAGTGTCTTCTAGTGTATACTGGTGAGTTAATATAGTGACAGGGGTGGGAGTTTGGGCCTACTCATCATTGAACACTAGGATATACTAAAGTGACCTTTTTATGTTTCTATAAGAATATGTTAATAGTTTTTAAGGTCATGATAATGGATATAAGAATTACTAATGATTTATTCAAGAACATACTATTTCAATTCTTCAATAGGAATTGGGATGTGGTCCCACTCTTTGAATGGAGTGGGTATATGAGCCCACTTATGTCCTCTAGTTTTCAAAGAAGGGTGATGGAGGGATTTATGTGTACTGAAAATAATATGGACTTTCCCTTGGTTTTAATTGGGATATTTCTATATGCTCCTCTATATACTTCTTGGGTACACTGGTGGATTTGATGATTAGAAGTAAAAATATGGCCCTTCCACCTATTGGATACTGGGATAGGACAAAATGATTCCATTTGTGATAATAAAGTATGTTGGTAGACTTTTTAAGATCAAATAGGAATATTTTCATTCCCGTTAGTTTTTTCCATATTATATTGGTAGACTTCTTTTGTTAAAATGGGGATATGGGCTTGATATCTTGTTTAATGGATCAGCTACATTAGTGGGATATCATGCGTTCCAATTTCTTTTTGGAGAGGCTAGAGACTTCTTGGGTAGTATTCTTGGATGGTTTTTGAGGAGTTAAAGACACATGACATTGGAAGTAGTGTTCATTAGGATGATCCCACTTAAGAATCTCATTAGAATTTGTTAGGTGAAAATTGTCCTCTTGATCTTCCACACAAAGATATGTGAGGTTTTCATTTATGTTATTTTAGGTGAGGATACTAGAATAGTTATAGGTTTGAACATTTGAAAAATTCTCCCTCATTGATCATAAATTACATAATGGTTTATTGGGCTTCATCTTCTTTAAGATCTCTTTTATATGCTCTAGAATTGAAATACCATTTGGGTTGTACTCTTGGATATGTTTTTTTTATCAACGAGAATTATAGATTCTCAACATGTGAAATCGTCCATTTGATCATCAAATTCACAAAATTCATGGAATTTGTACCATTTTGTTAATTTTTTGAGGAATCCATTTATTTTTATTAATGTGGGGTTGTGTTCTAAAATTCATGGAAATTAAAAAATATAAATAAAATAAAACTAATCAATGCAGTGTCACAAGTAAGATCATGGTCAAAAAATTACTTTCAAGGTTAAAGTATTCATGCTTAGTACATCATTTTTGTCTCTAATGGAAACTATGATATAACTCCAATATTGAATTTTGAGTTGGTATGGACCTACATTCAAATGGAAGGTGCCCATTAATACTTTTTCAGTGATGCCTTTGAATGCGTATTCATTGGGAGGATGGTATGTCAAGATCATCAGTATATTTTGAGGGGGTGTTTTTTCTACTATGGAACTCTACAATAAATTTATGTCATATTCATTAACCCTACCCAAATACCATTTTGGTACTTTTATAGATCATTAAAAAGCATTTATGTGAGACTCTATATATACTAGAGCTTCTCTATTAATGTGAAAATTTGTATGTATTAGAAGTTATATATCAATGATACCATATTTATGTATATTATCCTCTATATATTTTAATTTATTAGAGTTACTAATTTGTTTTAAAGCCATATAGTTCAGAAATCTAGAGTTTATCTCCATCCAAGGAAGTCAAAAATGTTTATAGTATTGGGATCAGTCCCATATAAAATCATTTCTTCATATCCTTGAATGAATAAAAAACTATGTACTTTGGTTCCACCAAATGGGTCATATCATACCATTTAATGTCACGTGACAAGGAAATGTTGGCCACTAGTCAAAAGGTGTCAAATAACAGCTAGTGTGGGACTTACGTTTGGGAACCATTTTTGATTCTTCTCAGGGGGAATATGGAACATTGAGGAAAACAATGCTTTCACAAGGAATATGGGGTTTCTTTGGATAATGGTTTTGTGGGACACTATTTAAAGTTTGGTCTTGTTTGAAATATGGCTTAATGATAAAGGTTCCGAGAGATTATGGGATTTTTTAAAGGATGTTTGAGGTTGTGAGGAACATGGCAGATAGAGAAAGGAAATGGGCGGTCATAATGTTGGGTTTGGACCCCAGGGAGGCATCTTATGTATCTTGGTTAATGTTAATCAAATCCCACATAGTTTGAGGTGTTCAGTTTAAGGTTATTGGATAGGACCATTCAATGAGGGCTAATTTTATACGTTAAGGAAATTATCCTATCGTTTTATGTCATATGACTAGGATTTATATGTTATGAAATAAGGGGAAATGAGAATCAAGTGGGGCCTTATATATGATCGGCCTAGTTTTACAAACTAACGAATTATTAGGATGGGATCATTAACAAGGGAATGGATGGTTGGTGATTAAACCTAGTGATGCTGCCCAAATTTATAACCCATTTGATAAATTAGGTCAATGCGGGGAGAGATTTGGAGAATACACAAAGGATTATTTCCATTTTACTACTCAGGAATAGAGAGAGCATCAATTGGGCTTACATGTGAGTTTTTTCGGCCAAAAATCGGTATCCCAAGCTCACTAATTACTCTATCTGAAAAATAGAATAAATGGGGACATCATGGGGCATAAACCTCAAAAGGAATCCCATTGGCACATGATATTGATTAAAATCGAGGGCTAGGGTGAGAATATTAATCTAGGAAACACAAATACAATTTCATTATGATGGAAACCATCATTTTTTTAGGGAATACAAAATTTTGATCACCGATGGGGTTATACCTATCGAGGATGAAAATTCCAAATCCTCTTTTTACCAAGGGAATACATGATTTAGAGATGGTGATTTGATTCACCCGAAACCTAATCATGAAGGAAAGATAGTTTTGGAATAGTTATGGATTTGTCCTTATTGGGTTATCAAACATGGTGTAAGGATCCATAAAAATATTTGGAGTTGGTGTGTCCCATATAAGAGACCTAGGTGAAAGTTGGTATTTATAAGAGATCAATTTTCCCATTGATTGAATGCTTCACAAATTTTTTATGGGGGGATAAAATTTTACATGGTTGAGCACCATTAAATTAATAAATTAATTCTTTAGATAATTTTCAACTCATATAAGATAATTTTCATGTTTTATGATGTTTTTCATTGGTTGAATGAAAGGTAGCTCTGTCACAGGAATCACACGATTCTTATATGTAAAGGTCTTTGTGAGACCCATCATTTTTGGATGGATTTGAGATCCCAATCATTCAAAAATTTATTTTCAATTCCATTTATTTGGGAATGGGCCTTGGAGAATATTATATTATTAATGGATTTAAAATTTCCTTTGTTCATGAAGGGATTCATGATGCTCTTTATTATTATCCTTTATGATTTGTGGATTTATTGGGGACTTATTTGTAAAAGGAGATCAAAATTTCTGGATAATTTTAAAAATTGAAAATTTTATCGCATAGGAAATATTTTACTTCTCCTTCAATATATGTACTTTTAGGTTAGAGTTTGGAATTTATAGTTGGTGTTGGGTAATCACCTTCAAAATTGTCAGGCAACATAGGCAGTATAGATAATCATACTATGCTCACAGAAGACATGATTTTCATATGAAAATATATCGACAAATAACTATGTGAGTTATATAGAATCACTCACTCTATTTCAGAAACGATACCACTTCACTATGAGGAAATCAAAAAAAATCTATTCCATTCATAAACGAATACATTTCACTACATGGAAAGAAAAAAATCAACACCACCCATAAATAATATAACTTCATGGAAATAAGAGGGATATAAAATGCATCAAAAAAGTTATATATTATGGGTTATCAAGTAACAACCTAGCACAAAAAATAATGGTGCATAGTGGGTGGTCATGTCGTGCTAAGATAGGAGAAATGGTTAACAACGTTCCTGAACTACATCACAAATCTTTTAAGTTTCTATGAAAGATACTTTCCATTATAAATTTTAATCTATTTTTCATCATTTTTTTCATATATTTGATTATTGACTTTCTACATGGTTTTTTAATAAAATATTTATGTTTTTCTAGGCCCTGAAATTATGAGTCAAGAACATAATATCATTCATCATTCCCTTATAAATAAATTAACTCTTGGAAATCAAATGGAATTCAGGAAAATTTCATCCAAACATCATCATTATTTATCTAGTTAAAAAGTATAGATAGTTTAATGAGATAATATACCTAGTAAAGTATAAAAATCATTAATATATGTCGATATTGATGAAATATACTTTGAAAATAGAATTAGAAATATGTTTTTAAAAATAAAAAGAAATATCATCTTCTTCTGGTAACCATTAATGAAATAAAAATACATAGAACAATGAGAATATGATTTTCTTCAATAACCCATGGAAACATGGAATGAAATATTTAGAATAAATAATGGATATAAAATCAGTAAAATGTGAGCAACAGTTAAATTTTAAAAATTGAATTTTTACATCTTTATAAAGAAGTAAAAAATGACATGTAAGAAAAAAATTAAAAATAATAATTTTAAACATTTTTAAAAAATGTAAACGATAGATTGAAATATCCCCAAAAAATTTAATTATATTGAATGGTATTATTTAAATAATATATAGAATAAGGATAAGGGGGGAAATATATGGGTTAAAGGCTTCAAAACTATTAAAGGAATGATTTTAAATAAAACCTCTTAAGACCTTTTAAAACAAAAACCCCTTTAAATTAAGAACACAATAAAGAAATAAAAATACCTTGAGTTTAAATATATTGATGATATTATATTTAAAATAATGGGTATATTCAACATATAAATTAAAATAAGTGTATAATATATAACATTTACTAATGAGGTGGAATTTAGATGAAATACCCTTACGTTGGACTTATACGTAGCTAGATGTACTATAACATATCTATATAATAAACATAGGTTTGTTATTCATATAAATAAAAATATTATTCATAATTATTTCACATTATTGCATCTATTTATAATTCCACATTCCACATATATTAATTGTTAATTGATAAAATTATTAATCAGTTGTAAACAATTCTATATCCCTTACGTGCTCTGGCTTCTCAGTTCTGGTCCTTTAGCCTTTTTCATTGATTTATAACCTATAAAATCTTCAAGGTAACTTAATAAATGTGTTATATATGTATATTTACTTATTATCTTACCTATTTCATAGAACAAATGCTGACAATTCACATTGATCACTTAAAATTTCTTGTTTTTTGTTATATTGAAATAACAAAAGAATTAAAATTATTAGTAAATATAATTTTGAATATTCCCTCTTCAGAATTAGGAAAACATATATAGTTAATAAATATTACATATTTTTATACTATTTATATTTTTGTATTCATTCATGAGATAAAAATTATATCATTATTCGTTTTCTGGTTAAACGAACCAAAATATTAACATATTATAATGGTTGAATGAGTAAGAAAAAGCTATTTTATATTGATAAAATAACTTTTCAAGAATACAAATTGTTTTAAAAACTTTTTTTATAGTGATAAATTAGATTCAATAAGAGGTATATGAATAGGATGTAACGCCCCGACCCCAGTTACCTAAAGTCGGTGCATTATTACATAACATTTGTATGATCACAAGAAAAATCAAATCTCGAAAGACCGATTGGTTTAGTAGCCTTGGAAGCACTAGATATATTCATAGGTCTTACATTACATCATAAAGTGAAAAAATACTACAACAACATATTTTCTCCATATTCCACACTCATATCCCCACATAATATCCCTACAGGTCATTCATAATTTACTTTTTCACTTCCTGAGAAAAATAAAACATAGAACAGGGGTGAGCTCAAATGCCCAGTAAGGATAACAATATAGCAGAAACTTTCATAATTAAGAATAATCATTTAAGGAAATGTATAACTAAAACAAAATCCTTTTAAACATGAACTTAAACATAGAATAGAAAAAATAAAATTAAATAATTCCATTTACTTATTCACATGGATATTCTACTAATCGAATAATCACATGCAATATCAATAACCACTTTCATAATGATGGAATTCATAATGCCAGACTATCATAACCACATAGCCAAGGCCTCGTGCCAAGACTACAAATAAGATTTTGTCAAGGCCTTGTGGCAAGACACTAGTTTGTCTCATGAGACCTACCGATGCATCGAGGAGCTATAGCGGGATCCACCCTTCACTTACTAAGTCTGATGCATTCCCATATGAAATGGTTTAAACGTAACATAAACATTCGTATTAAAACTAGCATACGAAATGTCAATACTTTCTTCATAAACCATGAATGGAATAAAAATAGCACATCCACAGTCAAACATATCACAAAACCTTCAATACAATATAGAATTTTTTTATCATAATAAATTAAATTCAAATAAGCATAAAATCCATCAAAGGATGTCGACATAGATGAAATCAAAACTCTTTTGAGAGGAATATATATTTTCTCGAAATCATTGAAAAGTCACCCATTTATAAAGGAAGTAATTTAAAAGAGATTTTTGAATCAAAGTGTCCCATACCACTTTGAAACTTTTGAAAAGAAATGTCATTTCAAAACATTCATGTCCATATAAAACAATCCTTAAAATCATTTTGAAAACAATGATATTAATTAAAAATATTTAGAAAGATAAATCTTTAAAACATTTAAAATTCTGATTTTGATAAAGAGTAATTTCATAAATTCTTAAAATATTCATTTTGAAATCATTTAAAAGTCACATAATTATAAAATAAAACATTTTCTTTGAAAATATCCTTCTAATCTTGTAAGGGAAGCTTTGACGATTTTATAACGGCGGAAAATAGCCGCACCTGCCGTATAAGTTAAAAAAAACATTCTTACCTTAAATTTATCGAAAAGGTTAAAAGTGGCTTGTTTGGAAAATGACGGAAAGATTCCTTTCAAAACACATAAGGGTATAAATTACTTTAACCCATTGTCTAGTAAATAGTAAAACTGTTTTTAAATAAATTTTTAAGGAACATGGATGTCGATGATAAAGAGACCCCAGTAGATAATTACGTATAAACAACCTCGGATAATGAAGAGATTGTGAAATAAACCCTTACCTTGTACTTTTACTTGGTTGGGGTAGGTTAACCTCTTGTATAATGGTGAAAATAATTGTTATTAAATTATTCAATAATCATATACATTAATATGATATCATATTTGATCTTTTAATATTGCTTTGTTAATAATATCTTAGAATTATAGTCGTTTCGGGTGTTAACTTACTCGTTTTATTTTATATGTTTTGTTACATAAGCCATGTTTGTAATGAATAGGTTGTATCTTAATCATATCCAGAGTGATATCCAGTCCTTAGATACTATTAGTAATCATGAAATGAGAATTATACTTGAATGGATACGATGGAGAATGAATCTCATCGGGTTCATGGAGACGGTAGTCCGTACGTACGCACGAGCGATAATATCATTCTTTTGATATTAAAATAAAATATAATTGGATGGTATATCATATATAAAGAATCATTATCATGTTATATTTATTATTTACATGAGTTACACATCATTATTATACCCATCCAAATAATAATTTATTAAATAACAATTACACCACGACGTGGAGACAGTAAGCCGTACGTACGCACGTATGGTGACATGTTATTCAAAGGATGGATAGAATACTGAATATGGTTGTACCATATTTATAATAACCTCACAGTATATATATGATACTGGAGTTATTATTTTGGAATGGTAATAACAAAGGAAGAATAAGTGGAAGAAGAAAGGAACTTGAAAAAGGGTGGTGAAATCATTACCTCCTCTTTGGGTTCTTCCTTTTGATTTGATCAAAAGGGCTCCATAGGTTGGCTTTCCGATCAAAATAAGGCCTCCAGGTTGTAGTGAGGGAAGTTGGGAGAGTATTGGGGCAGAGTTTGGACGAACAAAAAGGCTTTGAAGGTGTGAAGAAATGAGAAGGATGAGTTCCCTTTTATAAGAGGGGTGAGGGGCACCTTTGGAAAAGCTAGAAATAATAGTTTATAATAAATTCATATTCGGTTTCTAATTTCTACAAAGTTGATTATTTAAATTTTAAGGTGGGTATGGGTCTAACACCACTCAACCAATAGAATTTAGACAAGTTTGGGTACTTATATTAACCTTATCTTTAAATATTAACTCTGTAAATTAGATTTACTTTTACAATGTCTCTTTGTATTTTTATATTATATGGTTAATAAACTTACTATATACATCCAAGAGACCCCCAAATGGTCCATTAATGATATAAATATCATGATATAAGTCTCTTGGTGGGTCCTTATATTTTTAGGAATTTAATCTCAATTAATAATATAATATTTGTTTTAAAAACTCTTTTATGTAAATTTTGACACTATTCAATAGTTGATTTTTGTGAAACTCATAAAAGAATGATTACTTCGATAAACTTATATTAAATCAATCCTAATATGTCATATTATCCTAGAAAATTAGTTTAATGCATTAAAAGTCTCAAATTATATTTATTTGGGTATTTATAATATTAATTAGTTTAATTTTTCACTATTATGTAAATTACTGCATCATCATTGTGTCATAAATAATTCAAAATATTAAATCTCTAAAAAGTATAAATAAATTATAATTATGTATTAAATCCTTTTAGGTTTCTAATGAATATTTATAGTCGAAAATCCAACATAAATAACCCTATGTAAAAATTGTTTTGCTAAAAGATATATGCTTGTGTCATGTTTGTATTCATTTTAACTTAATTAAAATAAAGTGTCGCTATCACCTACAAGTGGATCCATGGGGTCCCAAAATCGACCCAAAGATTCCCATAGTCGGACATGTATCAAAAAATAAGGTTAGGACACGTTTTAGGGTAATTTTGTGTTATTATAATTTTATTTTTTAACCCTTATTTACCAGATTTACCCTTTAACCATGGTAAATAAAATATTTACCGAAGTAATTATTCAAAATGTCTAAAAATAAAAGTTACCTATTTACACAATTTGAACATCCTGATTCCAAATATGGAATCCATTTTTCCAAGTTCAAAACACATAAGTGGCATAAATTAATTTAAAATTAATTCCCGTTGTTAAAACAAAAAGCGTGTTTTTAAGAGATAATAACTATCAAAAGATTGGCACTTGTTTATGTCTTGTTTAATTGTAAAATTTTGTCCAATGAAAAAAATTGAATTAAATGGTAAAACTATATTCTAAATATACTTTAAAACCACTCAAATTCATAATTTAACAATATTAATTATTTTGATTCAAAAAGTTGTTTTTAATTAAAATTTAGTAATTTTCACTATTCATCAAAATATTAAAGTTATCCGAAAAGTTCCAAAATTTCACCCTAGGATAAATTCTATATTCCGAATCCAGAAAAGAAGTCCATTTTGAAATATAAAATATATATAATTTCAAAATGTAGGTATTACTATTCATAACGGCTAGTTTGATTGGTTGTGGTGTGTGTTAGAACTCGAAGTTGCGTACAACACACGCTACTGTATTATTCAAAGGAAAGCGTACCGTGGAAGCTTGGGATGTTTCATTTTAAATTTTTGATGTCCCCATTTAGTCAAAAAGTTTAAAATATTGTATTTAAAAAGGGTTTACTTTTAAAATTTGATAAAAGTGCAATACTGAAAATTAATTTGTTCTTACATTATGTCTAAGAAACTCATAATATGGATTCTAAAATTATAAGGATTATATAAAGTTTAAAATTTAGTTAATATTATTCATAACCTCTTTTGAACGTCTTGTTAGGTAATTCACGGTGCAATTGAACTCGGTGTTGCGTGTAGTGCAAGTTATTGAATTATTTTGAAGAAATAACACACTATGAAATCTTGGGGTGTTACATAGGCTGTGGAATGAATATCAAATAATATGATATCCCTTATGTTGGGAGCTTGAATCGTCTCTTAAAGTACCTCTTGGAAATAAGATTTTTAGGTCCACTTCTTTGCAACATAAAACTAATAAAGTTTGTGAGGATTATTTGGGATGTAAAAAAACATATTAATTAGTGGTATTAGAAAGTTATTTTTTTATTTTAATGGGTGTACGGGAGATCCTCTTATAAGTGTGATGAGAATAATTTTTGGAAATACATTTTTTATTAAAAAAATGGGGAGTCATTCTTAATAAAACTGACTTCAAATTAAAAACGTTTCTAAGATAAGATATTATAGGTTAATAATAAACTAAATAAAAAAATAAAAATAAGGTTTTGAGATATCTTTTTCCTTATCTATAAATTTAATCCAAATTTGGCCATTTAAACCTCTTTCTTGGTGACTAAATATTATTATGGTAAATTAGTTTTTATGACTAAAAATGAAATATATCATATTTAAAAATTTGAACACACTCATTCCAAATTTTAAAATTATTTCATAAGATTTAATATATATATATATATATATATTTATATTTATATATCTGTAGGCTGTAAATTAATTTTTATAAAAGTGTTTTAATACAATAAATCCTATTTTTAAAAAAATTTCCTTTTACCATAAAAATTAATTTTTCCTAAATTATTTTATAGTATTTATTACCATTAAAATTATTGGTTTATGATTAAAAAAATAAGAGTTTTTTTATTTGTAGGTAAATAAAATAACAAATGGATCATTGTTAATAATTTATTAATGGAAAACAACTCAAATGGTTTTCTTATTGAAATAAAATACAACCTAAGTTCCAAAAAATCAATAATTGATTTCTAAGTTCAATATATTACTTTTAAATAAATTATTTTTCTCCTTTAATTAATTTTATATTTAGAGAAATGTTTTATGTACTTTTATTCCATAGTATTTTCATAAAACTTGTTGTATTTGAAAAAGGTGTACTTTCATTATTCACTTAAAATCATTTTTTTAAAAGGAAAATATTTCACACAAATATTATTTGGAAATGATAAATCAAAAAATTAACTTTATTTTTTAATACTATAATTATAAAATTTAGAAATATATTATTTAAATAAAATATTTATAATATATATTACAAATAATATTTTTAATTGAACCTCTTATTAGGCATGAATAAGTAAGTAAAAATTCCTTATAGTTTCTTAATTGTTTATTTGATGTTATTAATTTATATTCGATTTAATTTCATTAATAAATTTCATAGATATAATTATTTAAAAGTAATAACATTAATAAAAATTCATATTTTAAATAAACTCCAAAAAATACACATAATAATGAAAACATATTAAATTTATAATATTAATAATTATATGTTTATAACACATTAATTTTTACATAATAACATATCATTTCATATATATAATTTCTATGTGAATGATATGAGTTGGAGGTATTTATT
Source organism: Viscum album (assembly GCA_963277665.1). Classification (NCBI taxonomy): domain Eukaryota; kingdom Viridiplantae; phylum Streptophyta; class Magnoliopsida; order Santalales; family Viscaceae; genus Viscum; species Viscum album. Next base: position 140,899,923 of record OY728119.1, read on the forward strand.
GGTTGTGGTTTAGCTAACATATATCTTGGAGTGATTTTCACAAGCATCCACTTGTCTTGTAGAATATTTTTCTCCAACCATATTTGTTGAAGTTTAGCATGGTCTGGGTCGATGTAATACCCAAGTAATTCCATATCATTTATATTTTTTTAAAGTAATCCTTATATGTAAGTCTACTGCTACTTGATTCCTTTTTTTGACTTCCTAATGCGATTACATTAATTTATACTCACTAATGAAATGGATATATTAAAATAAACATATTTAATACTTATAAACTATATGAAATTTTGTTTTAGTTAATTACTATAAGAGAAATAATCTATTCAAAAAATATATATTTAAAAAATATCTACTAAAAATCACGATTTATTACATTCTACCCATTAAAAATACTTTTTTCCTCAAAGACCCATTAATTAGATAAAATCATGTGAGGGTATTATTGGATCATTACATCCTTGGCGTTCCACTTAACATCCTCATACTTATTATTTCTTCACAAAAAATAAAATATGTGGTTGGTCAAATTCATCATCACATTATCACTTCTAGCATGGATCTCAATTTTTTCTTCCTCATAAGAGAGATCATGAAAAATTTCACATCTTAAAACATGAAAACATGTATTGGATCAAGTATGATCTTCATGAAATGTGATACATGGAATTAAGGGTTTGGGTACAACAACATCTCTTATCGAGGTCGATCCTAACTCAAAAAATATCAGATTCTATGGATAATTATCATATACGACAATATGTGAACATCATGAAAAATTAATTTTTTTCGAATTTAATATTTATAAGAAATGTATCTGGAATGAACATGATATACTTTCATATTAAATTTATAATACATTTAATTAAATCAAAATAAATACTACCTCATTTGAGATATCATTCTTAAAAGTATATCTTGAACACACCAAACCATTTTTGATACTTTTTCAGTGTGATTATTTGATCAAAGTATAGAATCCCTCTAGCAGTGATCCACACAATCCCCTATAATCTTCGAACGACATCGATGAATCTCCAGGTAATATTATGGTCGATTGATCTTATTGAATTTTTTATCTTTATCACTTCACCTTTACACAATCATAATGAGACTCTGTTGATGTTATCATTCTTGAGTGTGTTTGAAATGGAAGTGGAAAATTCTAGAAACTAATATATTAGTTACAATAATTATCGATCAACCTCTCTTATAATGTATAATTAATCTATTTATAGACCTGGGGTTTGGGTTTATAAACTAATTAATTTAAAAAATTCACTTAATAAAATTTTAAACTCATGTCTGACCCCATTCCATGTATCTGAAAAATAATATTATTTTTATTCTATGACATACACTAACTAGAATAATGATAAAAATTATGTTATCAGTTTCCAAATTAAAATTTACCACTAGACATAATCTGGGTTCACTCATCGTCCTAGGTATTTATTGAATACCATACTAAATATTTAATTAAATCTTTATTCACAAAATAAAAATTATTTTCACATTCTAAAGAATAAATATTTATTATCTACTCAATAAATAAATACATGTTATTTATCTGTGTAATTTAACAAATTAATTTGTGAATAAATATTTATTTAATTTGTGTGATAATTTATCCTAAATAAAATAATTCAAGTGAATATTATTTATTTAAATAGGTAAATTATAATAGAATTTAATTTTTGATAAATGGAAAGACATACTATGTGACCCTATTTTCTTCTTTCTCATTTTCATTAGTTGAGTATTCTAAATGTCCAAGACTTTTGTCCTGTAATGGTTCAAGACACTCAAGATAGATAAGTTAATATCACAACCTCTACAACCAAATATGAGTGATAATTGTACAATATAATACATTTTTGAAAATATTTAATTGACCATATTACATACACATGTTGTAAAATTATGCCTGATACCTCTTTCTTTGGATATTTGAAATAGTCTTATAGTTATACCATATTCATGTAATTTAATACTATAGTTTTATTTCAATCAAAGTGATAAGATAACATCATCCATTAATATGGATTAGAAAATACTTCCTCAGATTTCTTATTAATAATGAGTCATTTGTGACTATTTTATTACACTTTCCATTAAGGATTCACATCAAGATTATGACACACACATTTTTTCTCTTTGGGAGTAGTCTGTGTCCTTAAGCTGGTCATGAATCCCCCTTATAGTGTGTCCTAATGTATTCCAAATTTCTAAAGGAGTGATTCCTCTACCACTATGGTAAATGATGTGATCTTCTTAATTAAAAAGGGAGGATGGGATGTCTGTTATTCCCTCCATGGATTCCCCCTTTGAGTCTATTTCCTATTCTGGGTATTCCTAAAATATCTAAGATGTTTATAAATCTCAATCTTTACTCAATATAAAGGGGGAAACCATATCATTACATTATTTATTATCATGATGTGTAAACTTCATTGGATATAGAGATGATGATGATGTTGTGAATCATGGTCATGTTGGTCATTTATAAAGACCTTCTTCATTGAATTTTTAGGGAATCTAATGTTTGAGGCATCTTGTGTGTGGAGCCCATGGAATCTTATATCCTCTATGAAGAAACATACTTCATGGATATAATATATACTCAGATTGATGCCAAGGCTATCCCATGTACACTTCATGATGCCGAAATTCATATAACTTAAGATTGTTCACATATTTAAAGTACAGGGGGGATATGTTAGACACATTTTAAATGTATTGTGGGGATATGTTAGTCATAGGATTAATGTCTTGTAGGGATAGAATGGTCACAAAAATATCGTCTAATGGGGATAGGTTGTTCATGGGTTTAACATCTTTTGGGGACTTGTTCTTCATAGGTTTAACATCTTGTGGGAATATGTTGGTCATACGTTTACGTCTTGTAGGAATAGGTTGGTCACATGTTTAACATATTCTAGGGATAGGTTGGTCACATGTTTATTGTCTTTTGGTCATAGGTTTGTCACATAATTAATGTCTTGTGGTGATTGGTTGGTCACAGGTTTAACATCTTGTGGGGACAAGTTGTTCATTGGTTAACATAACATTGTGATACCAAGGTCAAGTAGTGACTTTAAATTTTTGAGGTGAGATTGATTGTGTTCCCAGGGGAAATGATCATACATTCAATTTGAAGCCTCCTAATGGGGATAAATACAGATTCAATGGTGTTGGCAAGTTATTGGGATTGAACATATAGAAGTCAGCCTGTATAACTTGTTAGGAGACAAAAATCAAAATCCATGTAGTTTTTGTGAACTATATAAGGTCATTTGACCGAACCAGTCCATGTAGTTTAACATCAAGTGGTTAGTATTATACTATTATTAATTATGTCTCTAGTGTGTTTATGAGTTGAGGTTGCAAAAATTGTAGGCACTTCCAGGTTTGGGTGACATGTTGGGGTCCCAAAATTATGGTGTCTATTATTAGGAGAAAGATGAGAAGATGTTTCCTATCCAATTATTGGATTAAAGGATTTCATCATAATGGTTAGTGACATTGGGCATGTAGAATGGTGGGACATTACTGATCCTAGTTTAATGGGTATAGGGCCCTTCAGAACTCAACTTTCACGAAGTTATGTCTACTAAAAGGATAAATCATGTAGCGGACCATGAGGTGGGTTTCATATGTGGGTACATGAAGGCTAGGGGATTCACGATGTCTAATATTTCTTCAAACATAGATTCCCTACTTATGGATGATGTCATGGTTCCCACGGTGTGGGTGCCTTGTGTAAAACCAAAGGGAATGAGGGAATATCTTCTACAAATGATGAATTAATCCTTCATGAAGGTCTTCAACACCATGGTATTAATGTTTCAAGTAATCATGGGAGTTTTTTCTCAAAATATGGCTTCTTGTAGGAATCCACCTACACTTTGTCTCATGAAGGATGAAGTTTCACAAATTCACACCGTCTTTTGGAAGCCTAAATCTCACATCCACTTAAATTGTGGGTGAATGGATTTATTTATAATAACCTTGGTGTGGATATAAACATTTCAGTAAAGATTAAAATCTTCAAACAAGATGATATTTTATGAAACATTGATAACCTTTGTGAAACCATTATCTTCCATGAATGATAAATCTTTTTTTAACCCAAATCCTTAGGTGTAATATCACCCGGTTCCAATGAAGATTAACTTCTAATCATATAATAAATCCTTGAGTTTTACCATAAATTTTGTTTTTTGGTGTCTAAAATTCCCAACTCCTCTCATAATTAGAGCTGAAATGGGAGAGGAGGACTAGATTCTCTAGAAAAATCATCCAAATTTGATGATTTGGGTTCCCCACAAAAAATAAATTTCACCTCCATTAGACTCTAAATTATGGAGGGACACCATGGGTTATGATATTCTCATGATAGATTATATAAACCTCCCTTTTCATGAAACTCACCACTTTCATGATCATTCTATAATTGAGATCTGTAACACTCAAAAATAATTCCACCTTTGCAAAAGGTGCTTCTATGAGACCACCATTGAGGACCCACATTCATGAGAAACATATCCAATGAAGAACAAACATCATGAATACATATATAGAAAATTTTAAAGTATTTATGATTTAATATGTTTTTTCTAAATCTTCTACTGCTAGGTGGATGGATATGGGTGGGAATATCATGGTTTTAGGGAGATTGTAGAGTGTGTTGAAGCATGAAATACTTTCTAATTTGATGAAAGGATTATACACTCTATTTGAGTGTTATTATATATTGAATTGTAATTTTATTAATATATTAATCATGGATTCAAATAGAGACACCCCTTTTTTTAGGTTTCATAGTACCCAATGGAAATATAGGTGGAATAGGGGTAAAATTATTCATTATGTTAAAGACCATGCTGCAATCACAACTAACTCCCTATGGAACCCTATGAATATCATTAATGGGAAGGAACTTACTACAGAGACAACCCCTCCATAATATGAGTGCATCTTCAAGGTGTTCCTAATAGACCGCATCTAGGGATGGATGGAGGAGTGTGACCTATGATAGGGTGGAAAGTTCGCATATTAATGAGCCTAGGCATACTGGTAATACTAGTCACGCGATGCATTTAGAGGGGTTCTAAAGTGGATCACTCTATATGAGGCAGCATGGACTTCCCAGTTCCATGTCCACTACCACCCAAATATCATGCTTGAATTTCCGGTTAGGTGTTCATCAAAGACCAATACATTTCGTCTATATCATGGGAATTTTGGAATCATCCTAGGGAACCTATATCAGATCACCATAATTCTCATTCAAGGGGAATGTATAATGAGTTTATACCTATAGATAATGCGTGAGAATACCATAAGTATCTTCAAGCACTATAAATGGATATTTTTTCACATGGTGAAAGGGTATAATTAGTAAAATCACAAGATAAAGGTCATCTTTATCAAATAATTGATCATCTAGTTCCTAAACAAGCTCCCAAAGAGGATACTGGGAGACCCCATCAATGAATAAATGAATTATAGTGTTTGAAGGGTAATTTCTACTAGGTGTTCTTCTAGGTGATATAGAGGCATATGTGGGGGTATAATGTGAATCCCCTCAACCATATGGTCAAGTTATAAGGACTTATTACAGTGCTAATTTTGTGTAATATTTTCCCAGTTAATGATATACATGTGGGGGAGAAACCAAAAAAATTTATCATGAAAGTAATGATGATGATGTGGAAGCATATAAATCTAGTTTTTTTGTGTTGTTGATGTTTTATATGGTTCTAGTACCCTTAATCAAGAGAAATACCCTCCCTTATATGTATTCCCTATTCCACTTTCTGTATGACTAGACCACCATGCACATGGGAGGGTATGATTACATGAACTAGATCTAACCGACCAGCAAGAACTTCTATACATCAAGGTTAAACATCACTGAGATCCACCCTCTATAGCTAGAGTAATTCAGTGTCTATATGAGTTTCATAATTATGGAACACTTCATGTTTCACCTATTACACATTACAATTGGGAACATCGTGGATGATGGTGTTGTAACAATGAAGCTGTGATCGTACCACCATGACATTTGTGGTGGTTTACTCATAGTGAGGATTGGATTAAAGGTAGTCATTAAAATATAAGACCTATACAGTTTCTCTATGAAATTATTCTACCTCTATAGGATTAACCCAATGTTCACACCATAGTATGTATCAAAATCTATCTGATGATCCTTTTCCAGATGTGGAACATGTTCCTATGGGAAGAAAGATAGGATAGATTTTTTGTTGGGAAATGCTCCATATGGTCCTATTCATAATTATCTAAAGATCTAGGAGATAAAATTTTCTAGGGACATATTGAGGCTTCCAATCATCTAGGTGGACTCTAATAAAGGGATCACATATATATGGGTTCGGGGCCATGCAACGGTCAAGCGATTACACTAAGGAGGGAGAGATGGTACAGTTAGTGGAGTAGTGGTTGTAGATCTTATGGTTCCTATCCCTGTGAAAGGTGAATACACTAATGTATGAGTTATGGAATTCTTGTGGATCCTAGTAAAGCATCTTTGATATGAGGTTGAAGTCTCTAGAGTGATCCTAAGGTCATGTGTTATGGCTATGGGGAGTTTTTTCACCTTGCAGATGTATCTATCGATGCAGGTTTCCCAGATTCCTATAGGGACGACGAGATCGTCCAACAAATCAACTCTCTTTGGCTGATGTGGCTGAATCTCCAAGATGAGGGGATTTTTCTTCCCATATCAAGCCATGTTACGGCCAACTTACAAGATTACTTGTTTGATATGGTGTATTATCTGCATGATATGAAAGACAAGTTCCACTATTATGGCCTTACATACCCCCTGACATATTTGGTGAGGAAATTGATGGACACACCTTCTCCTACATACCTCCCTAAGGATCATTTAGATGAATGTTTGGTCAGTTATGTGGGTTCATCCAAGAAGTATTCTTGTCAAATTGATGATTTCTTTCACTCCCTCTAGAAATAAAACTCTACCACTATTAGGTAAGACCCTAAATTTCATGTTGATTTGTTCCAATTGTCATTATTTTGGGGTTGATGACTCGTTTTCCTTGATCTATGTAGAGATAAAATAATAATTAAGTAGGATAAATTAATCATGAATCTTTAGGGTAGGATGTGTAGGCCTTGATACTTGAAACTGTGGGATTATTTCCTCCCTCTAACATTGTCGTCACATGCAGTCAATCATCTATTGTTGAGGAATTATTTGTAGCTAAAGAAATTAGTCAATAGCCTTATGTTTCTATTGATACTTTACAATCCCCTCCATTTTTTATTAGGTTTTAAATTTTATATTTTGACACTTATTCTGCCTTGTTTATTTATCTTAAACAAATCCAATGTGTATGGCTATACAACAGTTTCTAGTGGATGAGGCATCAGTTACTACAGGGATGCCATCACTAGAAAAGTTTTTGGTGACCGTCTCTAATAAATTGGTCATCTTTAAACTATATCTAATTCTTCTCCTCATACCACCCTTTTCATTCATTCATTTTTCAAGATTGGATTTAATAACCTTGTAATACAATGACATTTCATCCTATGTGGGGGTTCTATACTATGCTGGAAATACCAAAGAAGGTAGAGACGATAGCTGTGGTGGAGACAACCAAATCCATGGGTATCACAAGGGTTTTTGAGGAGTTTGTAATGGTTGAGACATATCATGTGTTGGAATATGAGGTTGATGAGGCTCTTGCTATGTGGAAATAGTCTGGTGAGGAGGACCTTCCTATGGGCATTGAGACTATTCCAGCTAAGATGATTCCTATGTAGGACCCTACTGCTAAAGTCTTTGAAACTTTTCAAGAGTATCAATCTATGCCACATAAGGACTAAGAATACCTTGGGTTAGATTTAGTTGAAGATAACAACAATTTTTATGATAGGTCTTGGTGAATTATAGGGAACTTTATCACCTAAACCTCATTGGTAGACCAAGTAAGGAGGATGGAATCCATCCATCACCGTGTGATGAACCTAGTGACTAGTGGTTTGGGAACCCATTCTCTCTACAAATTTCCCCATGAATAATTGTTTGAGTGGGTGTGCACATAATTGTGGGTCCTTGATGTCTCCTAGTATTATGTGAAATTTGAAGGCACAGAGGCTATCTGAGGGGCATAAAAAGTGCTTGATCAGCAATAGGAGAAAGTATGAAAGCACATTTCTATCCCCAATTCCAAATGAGATATCATCATCCTACTAAGTTAATAGTTGCTGATAGTAGAGGATAACATATTGTAGGAATCATCCATTGAGTTTGAGTGTAGGGTTAAACAACATTATGTGAAGATATAGGTTGATGAGTTTCTTCTTACGACCGAGGAGTAGGAATCAGAGCTCTTCAGTTGGTATTAGAATCTAGAAGCTTTTTGACAATTGTTGGATAAACTAGACTGCTCAATTTTCATCATCGAGTAATAGAGGGTATTTCCTTACCTATCTCTTCAAAATATCGGATAGTCCATATCCTCTATTTTTACAACCTCATTATCACCTCTTTATAATTGTGTAATTTCATCAATTTTCATTGAATTATTTATGAAACTCGATCATATTAAAAATAAAATTGAATGTATGTATCTAAGACCATGTGAGTCATTCTAAGTGTGAGAAACATGAAAAAATAGAAGAATATTTATTTCTATGAGAGTTACAGATAGTTAATGAAATGTTAGGGTTAGAAAGATCCATCAACCCCTAAGCTTTTCTTGACTAGAAAAACATTGGATGGAGAGGGGCTCTTCACAACTGACATTAATTCACAATGTGTGTGGGTGCATGAGCAGGGTAATGTTAGGGGCATTGTATTCTACCAAAAAAGGGGAATATAAAGGACATGAATTATAATGTCCGAGATTTCAAATTAAAGGAGTTGAGATATGTTGAATGAGGATAAAGACCGACCATGATCGAAATGAGGGTTCCACAATCACATTTCCTAGTGTGAGGAAATACAAATGAGTATGGGAAATTTTCCATGTTCAAAACATGAAGCCCAGAAAATTATCTTCAAAATTTTCTTGAGGCATGTTCCTAGGATGGGATGTGATCCTATTTATTCTATAAAAATTGTCGTTAGGGGGAATATTCAGACATAGAAGATGTTGGGGATCCAGATCAAGGAATATTCAAAGCATGGTAGTGAACATGAGGAAAGGTTCAAATAAAATTCAACACTCTAGGAACTACACCACATTAGATATGAGAATATTGAGAGGGAATATCAGCCTAATTTGGAACCAAACTCTCCTTTAAAGGGGTTCATCTTCTTGTTTTTCTAAGAGAAGTTCAAGAAACTCAAATTGTGTGGTAGGTGACTGGAACCAAAGGAGAAATAAATCCTTTAAGGTGAGGGTTGAAACATTTAATAGTTTCACATCATCAAATATGGATGTGAATCATAAAGTTTAGTGTATTTTAGAAAGGACATTGAACATGAAGTTTATCATTATATTTTAATTTCAAGTGAAAATACATATGTATCACATTTTATCATCATGGGACCAACATGTGTGAACCAATGTGTATAGAATCTATTATGTTGTTGTTTTGGGATGTATAATGTGGGAAATAAGATGTTGTTACCTTGTGGAAGGCCTCGTGAAAGATATATAGCGGTATCTAAACATTGGATATCACTTCTTATTTAACCAGTGGGTCTAGATAGCGAAGATGGGTTTTTATTGGGGTGTGGTGGCGAATCTCCCAGTCTTTCTACCTATTCTATTGATGCCATCAATTTTTCCATGTCACAAGGATGAATTAATGGGTAAATTTTTAACTATTTCTTATATTTCCCTGATGGTTTTTAAACCTGAAAGGCATTTGTGCCTATTTACTTGTACAATTTTTGGTCATACCATTTGGACTATATAAGTAAATATTTATAGTCTCATGTGTGGATGACAGAACATAATTTATGGTCATGATTCCTCGACCAAGGATACTAGTTTAAGGTCATATAGTTTGAGATATTTGGGCCCATCATGAAGGGGGTAAGTAGGACTAGGGAAACAATATCTACTATATTTGAGTCCATAATACTTGAACAACGGTTTTCTAATCATTAAACTACCTTTTTATGTGTGATGGATCTATGGTTCGTAGTGGGATGATAGGTTTCAAAATAATATGTGGGTGAAGAGGTAATTTTATGGTTGGACCTAAGATTAGATATTAAAGATTCTCTATGTATCCCATGGAACTAGGAATCAAACCGTATGTAGTTTTGGAATGTGGTGTAGTTAGAGAGTAGAACAAAAATTGGAAGTCCTCTCAAGTGAATACGCAATGAAAAGGTGGGAATTAGTCTACTGAAAAAACCATGGTGATGTAAAACAGATGTGGATTGGGGCCCACAGGGGGATAATTTCATATGGGTTAATTTCATAATGATTATACCATATATGAGAATATTGTCAAATTTAGGAAACATGGGATATATTCGAATTAGATGTGGAGATAGGGCCATGGAGGCCACATGCCACAGAAATATTGCAGAGTAAATACACACAGAGTTTAAGGCCATGATACTTGGATAAATGGTGAGCGTGAGATGTTTTATCACCAATTAATTAATGAATCCATCATAAATAGAGGGTTGGTGTTGGAATAATGTTGAATATGGTGTCTCCAGATGAAGGTATCCACTATTAGGCCAAAGAAAAGGGGAATTAAAGTCACTATGTATCACATAGATATTGAAATCAGGCCACAAGTAATTCTAGAGTGTGGTGTGGTGGGATCACATTGAAAATATAAGAAGAGAAGAACATCTTAGGAAAGGATTAAAATTCAATTGTATAGATTAAAATGTCATATAAGAAGACACTAGAAACATAGTTTAAGGTCATGTAATTGGTATTAGGCATGGTTGTTTTTTCATGGGATGTTAGTGTAGTATAAAAGAATAGAAGCCTTAGGTGAAGAGATTTCCAAGAATTCCTTATACCACACACAAAATATTTTTTAGTGTTTTCCCATGGTTTAAGTTCATGATGCTTAGACCAAATAGTGGTTTAAACTAGTTTAAGTTCATGGAGCTTTGACTAAGTTGGAGTTACTTCTAGTTTAAGGTCTTATAGCTTAGACCATGGGGTGTATTAAATAAGTTTACATGCTATGAAAAAGTAATAACACAACCTAAGTAGAGGTACAAGAAGGCCTTATATCACATGAAGTATTTTTTATATAGGGCACACAAAGTTTATTATTATGATTCTTAGACCAGAGGATGCTTTTTTAAGTTTAAAGTCATAAATCTTGGACTGTGGCTTTACAAATAGTTTTAGGTCATTCTTTATGGACCATTTCCGAAGAGTGAAATTCCATTATGGAATTCCTTTTAGTCTCAATTTCTCTCTGTAAAATACCACAATGACATCTAAACCTAATTGATCCATGCTCAACATGAGAGATAAGGACAGATGAGTAATTACCCTTACCTCAAGGGAGTTCATGATAAGGGGGAAATAAGTCAACATGGGAAGGTCTTGATAACATTAACTTGCTTGGTCATCATTCTCGAATTCATGGGGGAATAACACCAAGGGTGATGAAACACCACTATAATAAAGAAAGGTGGAATGGGAGGTAAATTTATCTTTTTAGATCTAGATTGTAAAAGGGGGAGACATATAGGTAGGGAATGACTGCTAACCATGTTCGAAACAAAGGTTTCAAAATCTTACTAGTCAAGTATGAATAAAATAAATGATTGAAAATTTATTGTATTTAAAGCAAAAAACACATCATTAGCCGCTAGGGATCCTTTAAGGTATGTTCCCATTTTAGGAGGTGAGGTAGTTTGGCTAGGCACCATCAACCTTAGGGGGGGGGGCATTCATATTGGTAGGGTTATTATTGGTGTTCGTTCCCTTGAACCAAATTTTATGTACTTTATGATTACCTTTATTCATAGTTTTTAATTTTAGTAAACAAATTATCACATCAATATTTTTCTCCATTGTAACATAGTATGTGATAGTGACTTAAGTGTAGATGTCATAATTAGAGGTCGTAGAAGTACCCCAATATGATGAGAACAAAGAATAACCCAAATTGTATTCATAATAATACGATCTATAGATAGATGAAATAATCTTAGTTATAGAAATTATATCATAAATTAGGGTTGGTGACTTATCGGATGTACGTCCCGGTTCTGAGTGCTTCCCATAGGTTCCCTATACCCGGTTGGTCACATGGGGTAATTTTCATTTTCCCAAACACCAGAGGCTACCGAATAGCAGCAGAGGAATTGGGTGTGATAGTGGGGAACCTATTCTCTCATTGGTAGAGTAACGCAGTAGAAATAAATAGATAGAAATAGCGAATATTGTAATAATACAATACAATAGTAAAAAATGGAAGACTAAAAGAAATAAACAACTAGAACACATATTTAAATGTTTCATGTCACATATGTCAAGGAAAGAATCCAAAAACATCACCATGTTGGAGGTAAAGTAATAAAAAAAAGTAAAAAAGAAAAACAAATAAACAAATACAACAGCATCGCAAGCCTCAACTTTGTCCCATGCTCTTCAGCTCCACAACAATCATGTACTGGAAGTAGAAGGGAGTTTTCCCTTATCTAGTCCTGCAACAATATAATATGATCGGGCCCAAAATCATGACCCAAATAGGGTGTGAGAGGAATCCTAGTAGGAAACCACCCAAATATTTGTGCCTAATAGTTAGTGAATATATATGGTAGGAAATATGAAAAACACATAATAAACATGGAAGTACTCAAAGTAAATAGTTTCAATTACAAACATTTACTTTAGAAACTTTTCCCAACCAATTACAATACAATAAACACTATGGGAAAGTTCTCAAAGCCTAAACCCTCTGGTTCAACATGCAATAAGGATAAATAAATGACTCTCTAAGGAAGAACTAACCACCAATTCCCCATATAGTCTAGTATAATCAAAGACTGACTGAGTAATCACTCACTGTCAATTCCCCCTATAGTATTTTAGCGGTAAAATACAGACACTCTAAGGAAGAACTCAATGTCATTTCCTCCTATCATATCGTAACATATCTATTGACCCTCTAAGGGAGCACTCAATGTCAATCCCCCCTATGGTCTCACAGTGTGCTAATTATAACAGACACTCTGGGAAAGCCCTCAACGTCAATTTCCCCTATGGTCTCACTACACTAGGTTGCCACAGCCCTGTGTAAAGATATCATACAGAGACAACAATTATCATCCAATGTAATCCTCAAGGTATTACTTGGCTAAATAGCTACAAGGCATGTCACAACTTATCAGATAAATATCACTCCATCCTAACAATTCTAGGCATGGAAAACAAATTATCCCAACATGAAAAGATAGAGAAAACAGTCAATATCAGGAAATCATGGGAAAACACATCCATTGTAAGGTAAACAAACATATTTACCATCATAAATCCTATAACCAAGAACGTAAGACATAATAGGCATTAACAGGGATAGAAACCCTAAACACGCAATACACTGTTCTAGGGTATCGGGATAAGATTCACATAATATTCATAGACTAACTACGGAAAGGCACAAATCACCTACATCGACATTCGACGGACGATATACGGGATCCTCATGCCTTGAATTACCCTAGAACACCATAAACCTACAAAAATACTAAAATCGCTCAACTAAGGATATATCATAGGAGAAAAGAAGTCAAGGAATGATGACATAGAAGAATGAATAGCTTACTGTGGCGATTACAATGCAATTTACGGTGGTCGATTCGGATAACGGATGAAGAGTTGGTGGCTCAGAGAAGAATCGGGACATACGGTCGCTCCTGGATGAGACAAATGGAGAAGAAGGTTGTTTTGTCGTTAGACGCAATCTGAGTCTGTTTAATGAAATAAAAATAAATTACATCGTGTGTAAATTAAAGGTACACGGTGTGTACTTTCCTTAACTATCCCTAGATTTAGGAAGTCTCTAGGTCACCACACACGTCCATGTACTCAGCTGTTACATGGCCAGTACACAGTCACCCACGGTAACCGGGTACACGATGTGTACTTATAAGTACACAACGTGTACTCTCGAAATTTCCAAAAAACTCTACTTTTTCTTGAAAACATCAAGAATAAAAAGACATACCTGAAAAGAATATTCAGGTTCATACAAAATTCCCCCTTAAAGAAATTTTTTCCTGAATTTCCCTAACAAGGTGTCGTAGAAGAGGAATCCATGAGAAGCACCGGCCACTACAATCATACATCGGCTTCCCTCTCTCAAGACTCATCCTATAACTGCCAATGCTTCCACAGTACTCATACCAGAGGAATAAACTGGCCATAGAGAACCTTCACACTGTGATCTAAAATCCGGATAGGATGATCCTCAAACGATGCATCCACTTATAGCTCAATTTCCTTGGGTTAAAAAACATGAGACAGATTTGAAAAGTATTTTCGTAGATGAGAAACGTGGAAGACGTCCTGAAAAGTCTGGTACTTCTGTGGTAACTGGAGCCAATAGGCAACCGGCCCGACTATCTCTAAAATCTCAAACAGTATGACATATATCGGTGAAAGCTTACGATGTCTCATAATCCTTCTATGTCCTAACCTCGGTGTGACACATAGGGAAAACTGATCATTGTCCTCAAACTCCAGAGGTCATATCTGTCAATCAGCATAAGACTTCTTTCATGACTGTTCAGTATCTATCATGTTCTGAATCAACTCTATCTACTCTGTGGTCTCCTAGAAAAGACGAGGTACCATAATAGCTACCTCTTATTCCTCCAACAAGCATAAGGGTGATCAACATGGCCTACCATTAAAATACTCATAAGGTGCCATCTGAATAGTTTCTCGGAAACTATCATCATAGGAAAACTCCACAAGAGTTATGTGTTTCTCCCAAGAACCTCAAAAATATAGGACACATGCTCATAACATGTCCTCCAACACCTATATCATACGGTCAGACTGGCCATCTTTCTAGGGGTGTTAAGCTATACTTAGCAGTACCTGTGTAGCCAAAGCCTTATATAATCCCTACCAGACCTGAGAAGTAAAATGTGCATCTCTGTATGAAATAATGAACTGCGGAACTCCATGTAAACGTATAATCTATTGGATGTACATCCATCCCATATCATCCACCCTGAATTTCTCCTTGATCAGAAAGAAGTGAAAAACCCTTGAGAGTCTATCAATGACAATCCAAACTTCATCATTTCCTCGAGGAGTCCTCGGTAAGCCTATCATGAAATCCATCTCAACATTATTACACATCCACTAGTGAATGGGTAAATTCTGAACAAACCCTATTGGTCACTAGTGCTCCTCCTTCACCTGCATAAAGGTGGAACACCTCATTAAAAAACCAACAACATCTCTCTTCATACCTTTCCACCAATATTGACAATGTAGATCTTGATACATCTTGGTGACCCCAGGATAAACTGCCCAAACAGATGAATGAAAGTCTCGCATCAGCACCTCATGTTTGTTTGCTGACACCCACACATTCCCATTAAAATGCACAATCTCATCATTTCCTACTATTCATCCATGAATTGGTTCTTATATTAACATACTCTCTTATAGATCTAGGCCTTCGGAATCTAATAGTTGCCTCATTTTCCCCTATTGGTCGTGCACCTCCAAATGAATCTCAGAGAACATATCCATAAGCTTTCACTCACTACTAGCCTCCAAAACTTCCAGTATCTGAGTCCTCCTGCTCAGCCCTTCGGCCACTATGTTGACATTCCCAGGCCTATATGGAATCTCAAAGACAAAAGACTGAAGGTACTCAGCCCACCTTCATTTTCTCAAGTTTAGGTCACACTGAGTAAAGATATACTTGATACTTTTATGGTTGGTGAAAACCAAAAAATTATCTCCCGGGATATAATTTCTCCAACAGTGCAAAGCATGAACAAATGCATCCAACTATAGATCGTGCATTGGGTAATTCCTCTCATGTGGCCTCAACTACCGAGCCCCGTAACCAATAAAACCTTCCCCTGGTATAATCACTACTCCCATCCCAATATCTGATGCATCACAGTAAATAGTATAGCTCTTTCTCGACACTGGTGAAACTAGTATCAGTGCTATAATCAACCTCTCTTTCAGCTCCTGAAAGGCTGACTCACAAGAATCTGTCCATTGGTACTTTGCACCCTTCTTAGTCAGACCTGTCAGTGGATCTTCTAAGTGTGAAAAATAATTAATAAAACATCTGTAGTATCCATCCAGCCCTTGAAAACTTCTTAACTTAAAGAAATTCATTGGCTTCCCCTAGTAAACTACTGCTCTTACATTCTTTGGGTCTACTGATACTCCTATCTCTGAGATAACATGACCTAAGAAGTGAATCTAGTTCATCCAAATGTGTAATTTTGAGAGCTTATAATGTAATTGATGCTCTTTCAATGTACTCAAATTGATCTCAAGATGTATAGAATGGTCATGTAGAGTGTGAGAGTACCCCAAGATATCATCCACAAAGATCACCATGAAGGAATCAAAGTATGGATGGAACACTCAATTCATTAGTTCCATGAAAATTGTAGGCACGTTCGTGAGAACAAATGGCATAACCACATACTCGTATAGACCATACATGATCTAAAAGGTTGTAAGAGGTATATATGATGGTCTTATGTGCAATTGATGATTGCCGGATCTCAAGCCAATCTTTGAGAACACCCAGTCTCCTTGTAGCTGACCAAATAGATCATCAATCCTTGACAAGGGATATCAGTTCTTAACCATCAACTTAATCAGCTTCTAAATAATCAACAACAATTCATAGGGAACAATCATCCTTCTTCACAAATATGATAGGTGAAACCCAGGGAGAAGTACTGGGTCAGATGAAACACTTAGTATGTAACTCCTCAAGATGCCTTTTGAGCTCCTATAGCTTTGGTGTAAGCATCTGTTAAGGAGGAATGGACAACGGTGTTGCTCCTTGCACGAGCTCAATAGAAAAGTATACCTATCACTTTGGGGGAAACCCAGAAAATTCCTCTAGAAAAAAATCTCTGAAACGATCCAACGCTAGAGGAATTTCCAATTATGAAGTCCCCTAGTCATCCAGATATAAACAAGAAATTTGGGTTGTAACTCCTCCCAACCCTTGATGCCCGGGTCCCGCTCTACTCTCCTGGAAATCCCATTCACCCTGATGAAGAAACAATCCACCCTCCAATGACATAAAACTAACTCTGTGGTGATAGAAATGCACAATGGCTTAGAAAGGAACTAACCAGTGTATTCTGATATTGACATCATTGCCCGTCATCTCTAAGACATACAAGTCCAATAAGAAATGACACCCACCAACCTTAATAGGGAACTCATTACACTGACGTAAACTAGTCGTTCTAGTCCCCAAAAGAGTGTCTAGAGTCAAGACATCAGTAGAAGAAAAGATACAGAGCCCAAGGATCTCCACAACTGCAACAGATATAAATCTATGTAAATCCCCTGTATCGAAAAGTGAAGAAGCTAAAACTGAGGCAACTAGAATCATAACTCGAACTGTAGAGGTTATTGGATCCTACTCCAACTGGGTCTACTCCACAACAAAATTCTGGCCTACACCATGGCTATGTGACCCTAACTGACCATCATGAGTAGAATCACCCTATCGTCGCGGAAATTCTAGCGACTGGCTACCACATCTATGACCTCCACCTCGGCCTGAATACCCAAAAAAATTCTAGTTCCTAAACTGGTGAAAACATGATGGTTATACACCTGAATGTGGAGTCATAGAAGAACCCATGTCACTAGATACTGGTGAGAAGGACTGATATAAGAACTGAAGAGGACCCATTGTGCCGCAAGATCGGAACTCCACTAGGTCTCTCGGGGTAATGTGGCCTCGTATGAACGACCATCCCAGATTGTTATAATACCACCTGGCTACCTGAAGGTGCATCCTTCCTACTCGAATCTCCATTTGTAGACTCCCTATAGTGCTTCCAACTATCAGCAGGAGATGTACCAACTCTGGATTCTAAATATCCCTGGCCCACAGCTCTAGAATCCCTTAGGTTGCACTCCGTGATCAGTTCCTAGTTGACTATATAAGATATATAAGTCAATATGATGATGTTCACCTAAGCACAAATGTCTTCCCTGAGACTATACCCAAACTTTTACAATATAAATAACCCATATCCTAGTACAAAGGGTGTAAAGCACTGCAGCTCTATGAAGTGAGAAGAATACTCCATGACTGAAAGAGTACCCTACTCCAAACTCAAGAACTCTCTTGCTCGATTAGCCCCCAAGGTCTCCGGATTGAAGGAATCATAGTAGGTACGCTAAAACTCATCCCAATCAATATACTGATAGAGTCCCGCTTATGATATCACATCCTACCATCTCTTGGAGGAATCTCGAAGTATATACATAGAGATCTTGACCCTCCTCTTCGGAGGCATCTCCATATGCTCGGTGATCATCAGCATGTCTCCCTGCCATGACTCTGCATCCTAGGGTCCTCCGTCCCCTGAGAAAGTGGGAGCATGCTGCTATTGAAATACCTACATCAACTCTACCATAGATAGGGAAGAAGGCAGTACTACCCAAAAGGTCTTCATAAACCTCATGAATCCCTCTCGGAACTGTGCACCGACACCTATATCCGAGATAATGGTTGGTGCCAACACTTGCACGATTGAAGGATATATGGTTGTCCCCGGTCTACCATGTCTAGTGTCTAGTCACTGCCCTGTAACTAGTGTACAACTAGAGGATGAATTAGTGGAATAACTCTACAAGTTCAAACACACACTTTATATCAAGATTATCAAGGACTGAAACTTGGAATTATAATAAGGTAACAGAAGAAATAAAGCATTCAATTTTTTAAAAACAAGGATACAAAGTGTGTATAAGACCAACATGGCGTGTTCCCTTATGCCTTCACATGGTTGTGTACTCCTGCCATCCCTGGTCGTGCAACACCCCAAACACACGACACGTTTTTCCTAACACACGACATGTACTTGAATCCTCTATCTCTACCTAAGTTCTTCTACACAACTTAACCCACATGGTTCTCCTAGAGAAAGACTTTATGGTGTAACACCCCAAGATTTCATAGTCTGTTATTTCTTCAAAATAATTCAATAACTTGCACTACACGCAACACTGAGTTCAAGCGCACCATGACTGGTTCACACCCAAATTTACCCAAGAGAAGAAGGGTAGAATGGTCCTTGTAGTGTAGCTTGGGTTGTCGATTCCACAGAGACCTAAGAAGATACCTAAGATACACAACCTAAGGGATGGATTTTTGGCTATGAAGTGGCCAACTTGGATTTGTTTTTAAGTGTTTTGGGAGAATACTAATAAGCTTAGTTGAGTTCAATTACAATGAAATGGTTTGATCTTAGGGTGACGCTTGGGTGGATTGAATGCATTTTATTTCTTTAGACAAATTTTTGGTTTTATTAATTCTTGATGAAACCATTCTTCAAAATAACACTTCCTTCATCATTTTCTGGTTAGATACTAACTAAACTCAATTAATAGTCACCAACACACTTAGAGAACCAGATTCATGATCTCTCCAAGGTATATGATCAATTTAGTAATTGGAATTAGCTTTTTCAAACACAGTGAAGATGAGGAGCAAAAAAAATTGAAGAACGGATGTCTTGAATTATTTAACCAATTAACAACAATTCGTGCATTAAATAACATTCAATCCAGACTTTTCATCATCCTAAGATCAACCCATTAAAGGGTTATCCCCCCATTGATTATATGCTATCAATGGTGGGCGGAATACGGCTTACAAGAATTGAATTGAAGAGATTAAAATCGCGGAAATAACGAGCACTCCTCCGTGTGTGTGAATGGAATTCACACCTATGTGTGAACTATATCACCAACACACAGAGTTATCACTGTGATTTTGTGATTTTAGAGATTTAATTATAGAAATTGGAAGAATATAAGAGAAGTAATTGGATTAAGAACTTTGAAATACAAAAATAAACTTACATGGGGAAATGGAAGCATTACAACGGAAATTGAGCATAATAACATTACATGAAAGAAAGTATATGTTCCTCCTCACCACCACTTCCTTAAATAAGAAAATTTGGATCTTTAGGAAAATATCCAACAGTCCAAGTCATCCCAATCAATTAGGGAAGGCATAGGTGGTGGAAAGTAGGTAGAGAGGAGACTTCTCCACCCTTGACCCGAGATGGCATCCATCTTGCATCCACTTGAGAGATCCGCTTCAAAGTCCTTCTAGATGGCAAATTAGGAGTGGGCCATACAAGACCAAAATGAAACCCCTGATGTCTTATAACTGCCTGTAAAATATCATCCCAAATTACTTTGTGGTTCTGGAGATATGGAAGATTCATTGGGCTGACATTCTGGGCCGCAGATTCTGGCCCAGATTCTGATCTTCCATTTGGGCTACCTTGAGCACCATCATGGAGACCGAATTAGCACTTTGGCCTGAAGAATGCTTTGTTCCCCTGTATGTCTTCTATCATCAAAAGAAATTTGGGCTTCATTGGACTAGTATTGTGGGACCCACATCCTCAACAGTGGGTTGGTGTCCAATCTGCCTTCACCAGAATTGTCTCCTTTCATCACCAAATATCTTCATCATCATTTATGAGTCTTTCCTTGTTCCCTGAATGAGAAAAATTTAAATTTTAATTTAAGATACATTTCCAAAAATATAATATTAAAACATGATTAATTACATTCAATAAAATCAGATGAGTCATTGGGCCTAAATTGGTGTACATTAGGCATGAAGTGCACAATTGATGAGAGTGGATGTTTAAAATTAAAATGTACTAACTCAGGACCATATCATCAAAAATGTACTTTTAATCCCAATAAAATGTAATTATAAAATGTGTTTTTATTGTCTAATCACACCCCCAACTTGAGATTTTCTAGTCCCGAGCAAATAACTCAAAGATTATGAAAATCAAATTCCCTTTTCCAAAAACATTTTAATAAACAATGCTCACCAAAATACCTCATACCAAACAATTATGCATCCCATCCAAATCATTTAATACAATGTAGGTTCTAAAGCATATCCCAAGCCCAAGACCATTCTTCTGATCAAATTCAATGCCACATTTCATCCAATTACAATTAATCATGATGATCTGTTGTGTGTCACAATAGACATGGGGGTTCATTTTTATTCAAGGGGGAAAAGATGGAAGCGCTAGGTGGAATCACATTTTAATATTAATATGAGTATTAAGTTTTTTTTCAATGTTTCCATGGTTATTGAAATTTAATTCAAATGAGTCAACCCTTGTAGCGAGACTTTGCCGATGACTCCCAGTCTCAAAGGCCTTAGGGCACCAAGTGAAGCCCACATACTCGGGCATCATCTCGAGTTAACTCATTCAAAAAGAAATTAGAATTTCCACAAATAGAGATAAAATTCCCAACTCTGGGCCAGAAAACTATGGATTCATGATCCCCAAGTGCCAAAAGCCACTCATTAAGTCATTTCATTGTTCTATGCGCAAATTTATTGTTGTTTTTTTTTTGTTTTTTTTTGTTTTTTTTTTGTTTTTTTTCACCTCTTTTATATATATATATATATTAAAATACTCATATTAAATTTAAAATTATCACCAAAACTATGCTATTTATTATGGGACCCCAAGAATTCAAATTAATACCCCACAATCCAACGGACGTGCATTGTGAATTTTTTTTATAAAAATTGGATGAAAATGTAACAGTGAAAAATCACATTAGACTGCCACACTTTCCAAAATTTTATGCTCAGGAACTTAAACATGTATTAAAATCAGAATCAAGGAATACAAAATTATTTAATATTAAGTTTTCAAGGTTTGCAATGTGTAATAACATGTTCAAGGTTAAGGAAAATTTTCATTCAATTAACACGCACATTTTATTTCTCTATGTGATTGATTTTTATTTTCACCTCCCACCAACATAATATAACATTGTCCCCAGTGTTTAAATAAAATATAATTTAGAAGGGGTAGAGGTAGAAAATTTTAGCATAGAACAATTTCACCTGATATTTGATGTTGAATTTTGGGATTCTCTCATTTAATCCCTTGGTCTCCATGTCACTTGAAGAATCCTCACGGTAGTTTATGCTTGTACTCTTATGATTTCCCTGAAAATCTATCAAACTTGGCAGCCCTTGTTAATTTTGAAACTCCAACGATCGACACTCATAACAAGTAAAAATAAAAAAAATTATGTATATATATAAAAATTTAAAATATAAGTATATATATAAAGAAGATAGAATAAGGAAGCACCAACCGCCGTAGTTCAGTGGTAGGCGTGCACCCCTGTCTCCCTTCTGTCCCGGGTTCCAGTCCCGCGGCTTCATCGGCCGTGACAAGGTTTGACCCACGTCCTACAGCGTGTCACTTTTTTTTACATTTTTTTTTGTTTTTTTTGTTTTGTTTTTTTAAATAATAATAAAATAAAAATAAAATAAAATAAAATAAAAACTTACAAACACCTATATTGTTGATACATTGTCTTCTTTTTAATTTCTGGGTAAGATAATACTCAGGGATCACACCGCGTGACATGGATGAATACGGCGCTCCCCTTTCATACCCATCCATACTCATAAGAGAAGAACAGGTCAACAATATGAGGTAGAATTATATCAAATTTTTTTCCTAAAAAAATTGATTAAAACAATAAAGTGATTGTAAATTTAAAAATCATAGGTTTCCTCTCATTCAACACTTTTTTTAACGTCGTTAGTTTGACTTAAACCCCTAATTGATTAATTATTTTTTCATCAAAGGTGGGTTCACTCAGGTCTTCATCAACTTCATGTTTTTTGAATGGTTCTATGAATGGTTTGACTCTATGGCCATTAACTTTAAATATTTGACCACTGGTGCGATCTTGAATTTCAATAGCCCCTTGGGGGTACACCTTATGCACTATGTATGGACCGGACCATCTAGACCTCAACTTTCCCAGGTGAAAATGAAGTTTAGGACTATACAAAAGCACATGTCTCCCTGGTTCAATGTGTTACGTTTTAAGATATCTAGACTGGTAGGCTTGAACTCTATCTTTATTGATCCTTGAATTTTCATAAGCCTCCATCCTAAGTTCCTCAAGCTCGTTTAGATCCAATTTCCTATTTATTCCGGCCAAAGAAATGTCAAACTTCATTTTTTTGATTGCCCAAAAGGCCTTATGCTCGATCTCCACTGAAAAATGGCATGCTTTACCATAAACCAACCTATATGGGGACATTCTTAGGATGGTTTTAAATGCTGTTCGATATTCCCAAAGAGCATCTAAGAGTTTGCTCGACCAATCTTTCCTAAATGGATTAACAGTTTTCTCAAGAATTTGTTTGATTTCTCGATTGGCGAACGCATCTTGACCATTGGTTTGTGGGTGGTAAGCAGTGGACACTTTGTGAGAAATTCCATACTTCTCCATGAGTTATGAGAATGGGCGATTGCAGAAATGAGTTCCATGATCACTAATGATAGACCTAGGAATCCCAAATCTAGAGAAGATGTTTTCTTTAAGGAATCTAATCACAGTTTGATGGTCATTGGATTTTTTAGGAATGGCCTCAACCCATTTTGAGACATAATAGACAGCCAAGAGAATGTAAAGATATCCCCTAGAGTTTGGGAAGGGACCCATGAAATCAATTCCCCAACAGTCAAAGATTTCAACCACTAATATTGGATTGAGAGGCATTTGATTCCTTTTTGTGATGGAACCTACTTGTTGACACCTAGGACAGCTTTGAAAAAATGTGTAGGAGTCCCTTGAGAGGGTGGGCCAAAAGAGACCACATTGAAGAACCTTGGCAGAGGTTTTCTTAGAGGAAAAGTGACCTCCACAAGCCTCACTTTGACAGAACATTAGGATGGAATCTTGTTCGGATTCTGGCACACACCTCCTAATGACTTGGTCAGGACAGAACTTATAGAGGTATGGATCATCAAACACATAATGCTTGACATCAGAAAGAAATTTTCTTCTAGCTTGGGTCCCTAAGAATTTTGGAATGACCCCAGAAACGAAGAAGTTGGGTATATTAGCATACCAAGGGCAATCACTCACAGAATAGAGGTTCTCATCGGGAAATGAATCAGACACAGGAAGGTGATGTGAGTTGTCTTTGAATTCCAACCTAGAGAGGTGATCAGCTACAACATTCTCGACACCTTTTTTATCCTTAATGGTTAAATCGAACTCTTGAAGAAGAAGGACCCACCTAATCAATCTAGCCTTGGAATCTTGTTTTTGGAAGAGATATTTTAGAGATGAATGGTTGGTGAAGACAATGATGGGTGATCCTAAGAGGTAGGACCTGAATTTCTCTAAGGCAAACACAACAGCAAGTAACTCCTTTTTAGTGGTAGTGTAATTGATTTGGGCATTATTTAAGGATTTTCTTGCATAGGAAATGACATATGGAGTTTTATCACACCGTTTTCCTAACACATATCCTACAGCAAAGTCACTTGCATCACACATGAGTTTGAATGGAAGGTCCTAGTTTGGAGATTTCATAATGGGAGGAGAGGTGAGAGCGGATTTAAGGGTTGAAAATGAACCCTCACAGCTTTCTGTCCAAACAAATGGAGCATCCTTTACTAGGAGAGCACATAGAGGATGAGATATTGAACTAAAGTCCTTAATGAATCTTCTATAGAAACCATCAAGTCCTAAGAAGGACCTCACTTCCTTAACAGTTCTGGGTGATGGAAGGTGACAAATGATGTCAACCTTTGCTTTATCAACTTCAATTCCTCTACCCGAGACTATATGGCCAAGGACTAACCCCTATTTTACCATGAAATGGAATTTTTCCCAGTTTAGGACCAGATTATTTTCTTCACATATTACAAAACTCTATCCACATTCCTAAGACATCCCTCAAATGTATCCCCAAAGACAGATAAGTGATCCATGAAGACCTCTAGAAAATCCCCTACCATATCTGAGAAGATTCCCATCATGCACCGCTGGAAGGTTCCAGGGGCATTGCATAACCCGAACGCCATGAGTTTGAAGGAAAAGGTGCCGAATGGACAGGTGAAGGTTGTCTTTCCTTGATCCTCCAAGGAGACCTCGATTTTATTGTACCCTGAGTACCCATCTAGGAAGCAATAGAATTGATGACCCGCCACTCGCTCGAGGACTTGATCACTAAAGGGAAAGGGAAAATGGTCCTTCTTGGTACAAGAGTTGAGCTTCCTATAGTCAATACAGACTCTCCAGCCACTACTCACCCTAGTTGGAAGAATTTCCCCATCCTTATTAGTGATCACAGTGATTCCAGCTTTCTTCGGGACAACTTGAATTGGGCTTACCCACTCACTCTCAGCTATGGGGTATATGATACCAGCTTTCAAAAACTTAAGAAGTTATTTCCTTACCAAATCTATAAGATTTGGATTGAGTCTCCTCTGAGTTTGATGACATGGTTTGGATTCAGATTCAAGAGTAATCCTATGAGTTCCAATAAGTGGTCTAATCCCAGGAATATCAGACAGGGTCCAACCAATGGCTTTCTTGTGTTTCCTAAGGACATCTAGAAGCATCCCCTCATGATTGGCTTCAAGAGAAGAAGATATGACTTTAGGATGTGTTTTATTTTCCCCTAGGAAGGCATACTTGAGGGAAGTATGAAGTTCCTTCAATTCAAGATCAGGTTGGTTTAGAATTTCAACAGAAGATTGGGGCATTGGATCAAGATCCGATTTTTTTCCTAGATTTTCAGATTGAATTACTTCCCCATGTGTAGAAGTTTCAGCCACAAGATTGTATTGACCTAGGTTAGGGAAGGGAGTTTGAGTTGTCTCCATGAATGTGGTTTCCTGAAAGGTTTTACTGATTGTTGGTCCTAAGACATCATCATAGGAGCAATTTGAAAATGATTCGAGCCAAGGAGATAAACTTCCTTCATGTGAACAAAGGAAATCAATCTCATCCTAACTTAAACATCCATCAAATATTTCTTGATGTTCTATGGATTTATTTTCAATGCTTCCTAACATGTTTACTTCATGAATGTCCTCGTCATCTCCTATTTGTGAGCTTGCATTATAGATGTTCAAGTCTAGACTCATGTTCCCAAAGGTGATGGTCATGTTCCCATTTCGGACTCGGATAACAGAGTTGATTATTGCAAGGAAAGGACGACCAAGAATGATTGGGGTTTTCTCCCTAGGACCTAAGCTTGGATGATTGTCAAGGACAATAAAGTCAGCAGGGTAAATAAAATTCTCAACTTTCACTAAAACATTATTTAAGATCCCCTTAGGAACCCGAACACAGCGATCAGCGAGTTGAAGAGAGACAGATGTGGGTTGGAGTTCTTCGAGCCCTAACTGAAAATACATGGCATAAGGAATGAGGTTTACACTGGCACCTAGGTCACACAAGGCCTTGACAACCTTTTTCTCTCCTTGTTCAACATTTATGTAAGGGCATCCCGGGTCTTTCATCTTTGGAGGAATGGTCCCTTGAATGGTGGTACTCACATTAATAACCAAAAGGACTTGGTTTTTATGTAAAAATTTCCATTTAAAAGTGCACAAGTCCTTAAGGTACTTTGAGTAGGATGGTATGGTTTGTATTGCATCGAGAAGTGGAATGTTCATATTGACTTGAGAGAAGATTTATCTCATGGTTTCACTCAGTTTAGGATTGGATTTCCCCCTCATGCGTTGAGGGAAGGGAGCAGGTTGTTTGAGTGTTTGGTGTGGTTGTGGTTCCTTCTCATTCTCATTGGTTTTTTCAGAATCTGTGTGTTGTTCTTCGTCATTTTAAAGTGAGGTTGAATCTTTTAATAGTTCTGAATTGGTTTGTTCAGGTTTTTCAATTGATTCCCCACTTCTTAAGACTATCACTTCTTTCAATTGTTCATGATTTTATTGACTGCAACATGACTCTCCCCTTGTTTTTTGTTGTGGAATGGCTTAGGTAGGCATGGGTGACTTCCCAGTTTTGATTGTTTGAAGTTCTTGTTTAAGGGAAGAGACTTCTGAGTTCATCCTTTCCATTTGTTTGCAAAGTTGTTCTAGTAGGCTTTGTGGAACAGTTTGGGTTGGTGCTTGAGAAGAATGGTTTATCCATGGGTAATATTTTGAAGGTGGAATGGTTTATTGAAAATGGACTGGTGGTTTTTGGTATTGGATAGGTTGGGTTTGAAACTGATTATGGGTTTGGTAGTTCTGTTGAGGGTAAGGATTTTGCCCTTGTGGTTGGCTATGTTGTTGGTTATCCTTCCATCGAATGCCTGGGTGGTCATTGTACCTTGGATTGAAGGTGTTTTGGTATTGGGGATTTTGAAATATTAGGGCATTGACTTTCGTTGGGGGTCCTCCAAGAAGAACATCCTTGATGGATGGAATGGTTGGGCAGTTGTCTGTTTTATGGTCATGTTTGTCACAAATTGTGCAAACAAGGTCTACATTTTGGATTTCATGGAATTTCCTAAGGTCTATCTCTTCAACCTTCCTAGAGAGTGCTGTGAGTTTAGCCCTAAGGCTTTCCTCTTCTCTAAGTGCATGAATTCCAGTGGTTCTTTGTGGCTTTTCAGAATAAGGTGAAGTTCCCCAAGTTTGGTTTTGTTCAGCCAGACTTTCCAGATACTCGTAAGCATCATTTGGGGCCTTGTTTTTAAAAGTTCCATTACACATCATGTCAATGAATTGTTTATTACCCGGACCCAACCCTTCATAGAAAATTCTCACTTGTTTAGGTATGGAAATCCCATGGTGTGGAACCATGTTTAGGGTGTCTTTGAAACTCTCCCATGTTTCATAAAATCACTCTCCCTCTTTTTTAAAAAAGTTTTGGATGCTCTTTTTAAGTGCAATTGTTTTGTGATGAGGGAAGTATTTTTTTGTAGATTTCTCTTTGCAGTTGGTCTCAAGAGTGGATTGATGCAGGTCTCCAGTTGTTTAGACAGTTTTTAGCTCGATCCTTTAATGAAAAAGGATAGAGCCTCATCTTAGAGGATTCTAGTTGATGTGGGGGACACATGGTTTCAACAATGTCGTTGAACTCTTTGACATGAAGGTATGGCATTTCTGACTCCATCCCATGAAAGGTTGGAAGGTGGTTTAGGACATGGGATTTGAATATGTAGTTGGTGTCTCCTATGGAATTGTGTCTAATGCATGAGGGGGCATTGGTCCAAGCTGGAGTGAGGTAGTCGTTCATGGTTTGATCAACTACATTCCCTAAGTTTGGAGCTTCTTGGTTTTGGTTTCCCATTTGATTCCCCCCAGGTTTTACAATTGGATTTTGTGGATGAACCTCCATTGGACTTGTTTCAAGTTCTGACTTTGGGGTTTCAAGAAGATTTGGATCTGATTTAAACAATCTCCTAGGTTCACTTGACTCCCCTATCCTAGGGCTTTCCACCCTAACTAGTCTATTTGAGAAATCGCGGGTGTAGGCGGACATGCGCCAAAAAAACGAGAAAGGGACAAGATAAGAGATCTTGGGTGATAGTAGAAGAATGGAGGTGAGGAAAGAAGGTTTTTTGGATCTAAGGTACTTACTTGGTCCCCCGGAAACTGCGCCAAAATTTGGTTCACGCCCAAATTTACCAAAGAGAAGAAGGGTAGGACGTTCCTTGTAGTGTAGCTTGGGTTGTCGATTCCACAGAGACCTAAGAAGATACCTAAGATACACAACCTAAGGGATGGATTTTTGGCTATGAAGTGGAAAACATGGATTTTTTTTTAGTTTTTTGGGAGAAGACTAATAATCTTAGTTGAGTTCAATTATAATTAAATGGGTTGATCCTAGGGTTACGCTTGGGTGGATTGAATACATTTTATTTCTTTAGACAAATTTTTGGTTTTATTAATTCTTGAGGAAACCATTCTTCAAAATAACACTACCTTCATCATTTTCTGGTTAGATACTAACTAAACTCAATTACTAGTCACTAACACACTTATAGAACCAGATTCATGATCTCTCCAAGTTATATGGTCAATTTAGTTATTGGAATTATCTTTTTCAAACACAGTGAAGATGAGGAGCGAAAATAATTGAAGAATGGAAGTCTTGATTTATTTAACCAATTAACAACAATTCGTGCATTAAATGACATTAAATCCAGCATTTGCATATTCCTACAATCAACCCATTAAAGGGTTATCCCTCCATTGATGATATGCTATCAATGGTGGGCGGAAGACGGCTTACAAGAATTGAATTGAAGAGATTAAAACCGTGGAAATAACGAGCACTCCTCCGTGTGTGTGAATGGAATTCACACCTATGTGTGAACTATATCACCAACACACAGAGTTATCACTGTTTTTCTTTGATTTTAGAGATTTAAGTATAGAAATTGGAAGAAGAGAAGAGAAGTAATTGGATTAAGAACTTAGAAATAAAAAAAGAAACTTACATGGGGAAATGAAAGCATTACAACAAAAATTGAGCATAATAACATTACATGAAAGAAAGTATGTGTTCCTCCTCACCACCACTGCCTTACATAGGAAAATTTGGATCCTTAGGCCGAGATCCAACAGTCCAAGTCATCCCAATCAATGAGGGTAGGCATAGGTGGTGGAAAGTCGGTGGAGAGGATACTTCTCCACCCTTGACCCGAGATGGCATCCAGTTTTCATCCACTTGACAGATCTGCTTCAAAGTCATTCTAGATGGCCGATTTGGAGTGGGAAATATAAGAAAAAAATGAATCCTCGGATGTCTTCTAACAGCCGGTAAAATAGCATCACCATTTACTTTGTGGTTAGGGAGATATTGAAGATTCATTGGGCTGACATTCTGGGCCGCAGATTCTGGCCCAGATTCGGATCTTCCATTTGGGCTGCCCTGATCACCATCATGGAAACCGAATTATCACTTTGGCCTGAAGAATTATTTGTTCCCCTGTATTTCTTCAATCATCACAAGAAATTTGGGCTTCATTGGTCCAGTATTGGGGGACCCACATCCTAAACAGTGGGTTGGTGTCCAATCTTCCTTCACCAGAATTGTCTCCTTTCATCACCAAATATCTTCATCGTCCTTTATGAATCTTTCCTTGCTCCCTGAATGGGACACATTTAAATTTTAAGTGAATATAAATTTCCAAAAATATAATATTAAAACATGAATAATTACATTCAATAAAGTCAGATGAGTCATTGGGCCTAAATTGGTGTACATTAGGCATGAAGTGCACAATTGATGAGAGTGGATGTTTAAAATTAAAATGTACTAACTCAGGCCCATATGATCAAAAATGAACTTTTAATCCCAAAAAAATGTAATTATAAAATGTGTTTTGATTGTCTAATCAATGAATTAACAAAAAAGCCATTCAAAAAAGGTTATGAATAGTAATAACTAAATTTTAAACTGTATATAATCCTTATAATTTTAGAATCCATATTATGAGTTTCTTAGACATAATGTAAGAACAAATTCATTTTCAGTATTTCACTTTTACCAAGTTTTAATAGTGAAAACTTTTTAAATACAATATTTTAAACTTTTTGACTAAATGGGGAAATCTAAAAATTTAAAATGAAACATACCAAGCTTCCACAGTACGCTTTCACTTGAATAATACAGTAGCGTGTGTTGTACGCAACTTCGAGTTCTAAAACACACCACAACCAATGAAACTAGCCGTTATGAATAGTAATACCTACTTTTTGAAATTATATATATTTTATATTTCAAAATGGACTTAATTTTTGGATTTATAATATCTAATTTATCCTAGGGTGAAATTTTGGAACTTTCCGGATAACACTTATATTTTGATGAATAGTGGAAATTACTAAATTTTAATTAAAAACTACTTTTTTAATCGAAATAATTTATATTGATAAATTATGAATTTGAGTGGTTTTAAAGTATATTTAGAATATATTTTTACCATTTAATATAATGTTGGTCATTGTACATAATTTTACAATTAAACAGGACATAAACAAGTGTAAATCTTTTGATAGTTATAATCTCTTAAAAACACACTTTTTGTTTTAACAATGGGAATTAATTTTAAATTAATTTCTGCCACTTTTGTGTTTTGAATTTGGAAAAATTGATTTCATATTTGGAATCAGGATGTTCAAATTGTGTAAATAGGTAAATTTTATTTTTATACATTTTGAATAATTACTTCGTGAAATATTTTATTTACCATGGTTAAGGGTAAATCCGGTAAATAAGGGTTAAAAAAATAATATTATAATAATAATAAATTACCCTAAAACGTGTCATAGCCTTATTGGTTGATACATGTTCGACCATAGGCATCGTTGGGTCGATTTTGGGACCCCATGGAGCCACTTGTAGGTGATAGGGACACTTTATTTTAATTAAGTTAAAAATAATACAAAAATGACACAAGCATATATCTTTTAGAAAAACAATTTTTACATAGGGTTATATATGTTGGATTTTCGACTATAAATATTCATTAGAAAGATAAAACGATTTCATACATAATTATAATTTATTAATAATTTTTATATATTACATAATGTAATTTATTTATGACACAATGATGATCCAGTAATTACCATAATAGTGAAAATTTAAAATAATTGATATTATAAATACCCAAATAAATATAATTTGAGACTTTTAATGAATTAAAATAATTTTTTCTAGGATAATATGACATATTAGGATTGATTTAATTAATTTTGTTTGAAGTAATCATTCTTTTATGACATTCACAAAAATCAACTATTGAATAGTGTCAAAATTGACATAAAAGAGTTTTTAAAACAAATATTATATTATTAATTGATATTAAATTATTAAAACTCTAAGGTGCATCCAAGAGACTTATATCATGATATTTGTATCATTAATGGACCAATTGGGTGTCTCTTGGATGTATATATTAAGTTTATTAACTACATAATATAAAAATACAAAGTGACATGGTAAATGTCAAACTAATTAACTAAGAGTTAATACTTAAATATAAGGTTAATATAGTAACCCAAACCTGTCTAAATTCTATTGGTTGAATGGTTTTCGACATATCCCCACCTTAACATTTAAATAATCAACTTTGGATCCATTAGAAACTAAATATTAATTTATTATAAATTAATATTTCTAGCTTTTCCAAAGGTGCCCCTCACCCCTCTTATAAAAGGGAACTCCTCCTTCTCATTTCTTCACACCTTGAAATCCTTTTGGTTCGGCCAAACTCTGCCCAAATACTCTCTCAACTTCTTTACCTTCGTCCTAGAGGCCTTCATTTAGTCATAAACACAACTAAAGGATCCCTTTTGATCAAATCAAAAGGAAGAACCCGAAGAAGAGGTAATGTTTTCACCACCCTTTTTCAAATTCATTTCTTCTTCCACTTCTTCTTTCTTTGTTATTACCATTCTAAAATAATAACTCCAGTATATTATATATACTGTGATGTTATTATAAATATGTTACAACCATATTCATTATTCTATCCACCCTTTGAATAACATGTCACCACACGTGCGTACGTACGGCTTACCGTCTCCACGTCGTGGTGTAATTGTT
This sequence comes from Viscum album, assembly GCA_963277665.1. Lineage (NCBI taxonomy): Eukaryota > Viridiplantae > Streptophyta > Magnoliopsida > Santalales > Viscaceae > Viscum > Viscum album. Next base: position 140,932,523 of record OY728119.1, read on the forward strand.
ATTCAATATATTATTATTTGGATGGGTATAATAATGATGTGTAACTCATGTAAATAATAAATATAACATGATAATGATTCTGTATATATGATATACTATCCAATTATATATTATTTTAATATCAAAAGAATGATATTGTCGCTCATGCGTACGTACGGACTACCGTCTCCACGAACGCGATGAGATTCATTCTCTATCGTATCCATTCAAGAATAATTATCATTTGATGATTTAAAAATAATTTTTAAGGACTTGATATAATTCTGGATATGAATAAGATAAAACCTATCCATGACAACAATGGCTTACATAACAAAACATATAAAAGAAAACGAGTAAGTTAACACCCGAAACAACGATAATTCTAAGATATTATTAACAAAGAAATGTTAAAAGATCATATATGATATCATATGAATATATATGATTCTTTTATAATTTAATAACAATTAATTAACCATTATAAAGGATGTTAACCTACCCCCAACCAAGGAAAAGTACATGTTAAGGGTTTGTTTCACAATCTCTTCATTATCCGAGGTTGTTTATACGTAATAATCTACTGGGATTTCTTTATCATCCACATCCATGTTTCTTCGAAATGTATTTCAAAAAAAATTTACTATTTAAAAAGAATATGTGTTAAAGTCATTTATACCCTTATGTTTTTTTAAATGAATCATTCCTTTATTTTCCAAACAAGTCAATTTTAACCTTTCGACAAATTTAAGGTAAGAATGTTTTTTTAACTTATACGGCGGGTGCGGCTATTTACCGCCGTTATAAAATCATCAAAGATTCCATTAAAATATTATAAGAATATTTTCAATGTAAATATTTTATTTTATAATTATGTGACTTTTAAATTATTTCAAAATGAATATTTTAAGAATTTGTGAAAGGTACTCTTTATCAAGATCATAATTTCAAATGTTTTAAAGATTTATCTTTCTAAACCTTTTTAATTAATGACCATGTTTTAAAAATGGTTTTAAGGATATATTTGTATCGACATTAAAGTTTTAAAATTAAAACTCCTTCTAAAATGTTTCAAAGTGGTATGGGACACATTGATTCAAAAATATATTTTTAAATAGCTTCTTGACAAATACTGTGACTTTTAAATGATTTCAAGAAAAAGGGGGATATTTCTCTCAAATAGTATTGATGATTATTTTCATCTATGTCAACATCCTTTGATGGATTTTATGATTATTTGAAGTTGATACAAAACTTCTATATTGTATTGAAGGTTTTGTGATATGTTTGACTGTGGATGTGTTATTGTTATACCATTCATGGTTTATGGAGAAAGTATTGACATTTCGTATGCTAGTTTTAATACGAATGTTTATGTTATGTTTAGACCTTTTCATATGTGAATGCATTGGACTTAATATATGATGGGTGGTTCCCGCTATAGCTCCTCGATGCATCAGTAGGTCTAATGAGACAAACTAGTGTCTTGGAACAAGGCCTTGACAATATCTTATTTGTAGTCTTGGCACGAGGCCTTAGCTATGTGGTTATGATAGTCTGGCATTATTTATTCCATCATTATGAAAGTGGTAATTGATATTGCATGTGATTATTTGATTAATATAATATCCATGTGAATAAGTAAATGGAATTATTTCATTTTATTTTTTCCATACTATGTTTAAGTTCAAGTTTAAAAGGCTTTTGTTTTAGTTATACATAGCCTTAAATTTTTTTTCTTATTTATGAAAGTTTCTGCAATATTGTTATCCTTACTGGGCATTTGAGCTCACCCCTTTTCTCTGTTTTATGTTTCCTAGGGTATGAAGAAGTAAATTATGAATGACCTTCAGGGATAGTATGTGGGGATATGAGTGTGGAATATGAAGAAATGATGTTGTTGTAGTTTTCATTTTTATGATGTAATGTAAGACTTATGAATATATCTAGTATTTCCAAGGCTACTAAACCAATCGGTCTTTCGATATTTGATCCTTCTTGTGATCATGCTAATGTTTTGTAATAATGCACTGACTCTAGGTAACTGGGGTCGGGGCGTTACAGTTGGTATCAGAGGAAGTTTAGTACAAACCTTGGAAGCTAGATTTAGATAAACTCTGATTAGAGCACATATAGTTAAGATGGACTTTGAGTATTAGTATAGAAGAACTTCCTAGAGTTTTGGTATTTTAGAGATTTTGTGAGTTTTCCGAGAAATACATCACTGTCTGTATATGAGAAGGTAGAGGTGGCTCTGGCACAGATGTACCTAGGGGTAAAACCCGAAAACACCGCTTTGAGCTAGACTCGAATGAGAACTGGTGCACGACAACGGGTCTTGCTACACTATTGGTTACGACACTCCCGGGGGATATGCTTAGGATAATTCTCATTTTCTTTACAAACCATTATGAAGGGTTTATGAGTATATAATTCCTCAAAGGATACATTATTATGATTATGGATTATATCCATAAACTATTTAATTTATGTTATGGGTTTTACAAGTTTGGGATTAGGTATTGTTATTCATAAACTAATATAGTGTATGCCATTGTTTAGAAATGGTGACCAGTAGAAGGAATGAGAACTCCAGCAATGCACATGATCCAAAGAGAAGGAAGGATCATATCTTTCATGGTCTTAAGCTAGAATTTATAAGATAAATAGTCTCCCATGTATTATCATCTTATGAATAAATAATATCATGTGTTGATAAGATAAGTAAAGAGTTTACTGAGTCCTATGGCTTTTATGGGAAGAAAGAAAAGAAAAGGATGGAAGAGGGAAAGATGGATAAAGGGAAGAGGGAAAAGAATAATTTTCCCATATGTGATATCTATGGGAAGAAACACCCTGGAACTTGCCTGGAAGGAATGGGAGTTTGTTATAAGTGTGGAGGAAAAGGGAACAAAGTACGTGACTACAAGGGTAAGAAAATGGTTTCAAATATACAATGCTTCATTTGCAAGGAGTTTGGACACTTCGCGAACCTATGTCTCATTCATCAGACTATGCCGCAAATGATGCTATTCGATAATAATCAAGTAATGATACTACCATAGATGAAGAGGAATTATTAGGGTTCTTATGTTGATTATTTCATTTGAGTGTTGTATCAACAATATACTTGTTATAATAACTATGGAGTATATAAGGATTGTACTGTAGTACTATTTCATTATGGACTTGAGATTGTGTGGAACAATGAAAAGTGACTCAATAACAGGTTAATTTTTTGGAAAATATATGGTTGAGAGAAAGATAAACCATAATATGGTTATGATATCGAGGTAGTGATTTTAGAATAATACATGATTGTTTTGGATAAATTATATTGGATATTCTTGACTACCTTGAAACTGATTAATGATTTGTATATTCCATCATTGTTGGGGTTTACAACATTTTTGGATTGAAGGAGTATATCTATTATTCTATAAGGAATAAGGGATCATGAATGTAATCAATAAGGTTTTATGATAATTCAGGATGTTGTAGTGTTTTAAAAGAATACACGATGAAGGTGATCACATGTTATTACGTGGCAAAAAAAGGATCTTCATTGTGTTTACCTTCCTTATAAATTTTGGACTGAAGTATTTTGGATAGTTCTAGTTTGGATTATTTTGGATTGCCATAAAAGGACAACCCGGAGGTCGGGCGGCAACCCGTTGCGTCCAGCAAGGCCGCGAGACTTGAACCCACAACCGAAGGGAGACAAGGGTGTATCACATACCACTGACCCACATGATGTCCGGGATTAAATAATGTAGTTTTTTTTAAAAAAATATGGTAGATTAATTATAAATTCATTTTTTTGAACCCTATATAAATAGGATAAATAGAATATATTTTTTAACGTTCAATTATCTTTTAGAGAGAAAGATGAGTTTGTGATAGAAATTAGTTAAAGGATGGAAATCTACTTGTCAAGAATATATTTTCTTTTTCTATTATTCTATGAAGAAATTAATTCTTACACTTTATTTAAGTAATCCTAAAACCAAAAATGTGTTATCCTAATACCCTATGTTTTGTTGAACCGATGGTATTTCAAATCATCATAGATTGATGAATTTAAGGACCTCAATTTTACACTTGTTTGTGATTGATGACCTCAATCACTACCTATAAATATTTACGTTTTCCCTCCAATTATATGTCTCTAATTTCCTCCAATGTTCTCCTAATCGAGATCATAATTTGGTGGTGACCCTTTCATTTCTCTTTTCCTCATATTAAGACTAAATTTTAGTAACCCAATTTCCAATGTGGGTTTTCCCACAAAGATATTTTCTATTTTCAACATTTTATTTTCGAAGAACAATTTCAAATTGCGAGGATGCAATTTATTGAAGGAGGGGATAATGTAACACCCCAAGATTTCATAGTGTGTTATTTCTTCAAAATAATTCAATAACTTGCACTACACGCAACACCGAGTTCAAGCGCACCATGACTTACCAAAAAATCCATTCAAAAGAGGTTATGAATAGTAATAACTAAATTTTAAACATTATATAATCCTTATAATTTTAGAATCCATATTATGAGTTTCTTAGACATAATGTAAGAACAAATTCATTTTCAGTATTTCACTTTTACCAACTTTTAATAGTGAACCCTTTTTAAATACAATATTTTAAACTTTTTGACTAAATGGGGACATCAAAAAATTTAAAATGAAACATCCCAAGCTTCCACAGTACGCTTTCCTTTGAATAATACAGTAGTGTGTGTTGTACGCAACTTCGAGTTCTAACACACACCACAACCAATCAAACTAGCCGTTATGAATAGTAATACCTACTTTTTGAAATTATATATATATTATATTTCAAAATGGACTTCATTTTTGGATTCGGAATATTGAATTTATCCTAGGGTGAAATTTTGGAACTTTTCGGATAACACTTATATTTTCATGAATAGTGGAAATAACTAAATTTTAATTAAAAACAACTTTTTTAATCGAAATAATTTATATTGATAACTTATGAATTTGAGTGGTTTTAAAGTATATTTAGAATATATTTTTACCATTTAATATAATTTTGGTCATTGTACATAATTTTACAATTAAACCAGACATAAACAAGTGTCAATCTTTTGATACTTATTATCTCTTAAAAACACGCTTTTTGTTTTAACAACGGGATTTAATTTAAAATTAATTTCTGCCACTTCTGTGTTTTGATTTTGGAAAAATGGATTCCATATTTGGAATCAGGATGTTCAAATTGTGTAAATAGGTAAATTTTATTTTTAGACATTTTGAATAATTACTTCGGTAAATATTTTATTTACCATGGTTAAGGGTAAATCTGGTAAATAAGGGTTAAACAAATAATATTATAATAATACTAAATTACCCTAAAACATTTCCTAGCCTTATCTTTTGATACATGTTCTACCATAGGCATCTTTGGGTCGATTTTGGGACCCCATGGAGCCACTCGTAGGTGATAGAGACACTTTATTCTAATTAAGTTAAAAAGAATACAAAAATGACACAAGCATATATCTTTTAGAAAACCAATTTTTACATAGGGTTATATATGTTGGATTTTCGACTATAAATATTCATTAGAAATATAAAATGATTTCCTACATAATGATAACTTATTTATAATTTTTAGAGATTACATAATTTAATTTATTTATGACACAATGATGATGCAATAATTACCATAATAGTGAAAATTTAAATTAATTGATATTATAAATACCCAAATAAATATAATTTGAGACTTTTAATTAATTAAAATAATTTTATAGGATAATATGACATATTAGTATTGATTTAATTAACGTTTTTTGAAGTAATAATTCTATTATGAGTTTCACAAAAATCAACTATTGAATAGTGTCAAAATTGACATAAAAGAGTTTTTAAAACAAATATTATATTATTAATTGATATTAAATTCCTAAAAATCTATGGTTCGTCCAAGAGACTTATATAATGATATTTGTATCATTAATGGACCACTTGGGGGTCTCATGGATGTATATAGTAATTTTATTAACTATATAATATAAAAATACAAAGTGACATGGTAATGTCAAACTAATTAACTAAGAGTTAATACTTAAAGATAAGGTTAATATAGTAACCCAAACCTCTCTAAATTCTATTGGTTTAATGTTTTTAGACCTATCCCAACCTAAAAATTTAAATAATCAACTTTGGAGCCATTAGAAACTGAATATGAATTTATTATAAATTAATATTTCTAGCTTTTCCAAAGTTTCCCCTCACCCCTCTTATAAAAGGGCACTCCTAATTCTAATTTCTTCACACCTTCAAAGCCTTTTGGTTCGGAAATAATCTACCCAAATACTCTCTAAACTTCCCTCACTTCATCCTAGAGGCCTTCCTTTTGTCATAAAGACAACTTAAAGAGCCATTTTGATCAAATCAAAAGGAAGAACCCGAAGAAAAGGTAATGTTTTCACCACCCTTTTTCAAATTCATTTCTTCTTCCACTTCTCCTTTATTTGTTATTACCATTCTAAAATAATAAATCCAGTATCTTATATATACTGTGATGTTATTATAAATATGGTACAACCATATTCAGTATTCCATCCACCCTTTGAATAAATTTCACCACACGTGCGTACGTACGGCTTACCGTCTCCACGTCGTGGTGTAATTGTTATTCAATATATTATTATTTGGATTGGTATAATAATGATGTGTAACTCATGTGAATAATAAATATAACATGATAATGATTCTGTATATATGATATAATATCCAATTATATATTAATTTAATATCAAAAGAATGATATTGTCGCTCGTGCGTACGTACGAACTACCGTCTCCACGAACGCGATGAGATTCATTCTCTATCGTATTCATTCAAGTATAATTATCATTTGATGATTTAAAAATAATGTTTAAGGACTTGATATAATTCTGGATATGAATAAGATACAACCTATCCATGACAACCATGACTTATATAACAAAACATATAAAAGAAAACGAGTAAGTTAACACCCGAAACAACGATAATTTTAAGATATTATTAACAAAGCAATGTTAAAAGATCATATATGATATCATATTAATATATATGATTCTTGTATAATTTAATAAAAATTATTTCACCATTATACAGGAGGTTAACCTACACCCAACCAAGGAAAAGTACAAGGTAATGGTTTTTTTCGCAATCTCTTCATTATCCGAGGTTGTTTATATGTAATAATCTACTGGTATTTCTTTATCATCCACATCCATGTTTCTTCGAAATTTATTTCAAATTTTTTTTACTATTTAAAAAGAATTAATAAACAAGGAAGCACTCAAAGTAAATAGTTTCACTTACAAACATTTACTTTAAACAATTTTTCTAACCAATTACAATAAAATCAACCCTATGGGAAAGTTCTCATAGCCTAAACCCTATGGTTCAACATAAAACAAGGATAAAGCAAAGAATCTATGAGGAATCACTCACCTTCAATTCCCCCTATAGTCTCATATAATCAAAGACTCTATAAGGAAGCACTCACTGTCAATTCCCCCTATAGACTTTTAGTGATAAACTAAAGACACCATCAGAAAGCACTCAATGTAAATTCCTAATGTGGTCTCATAATGTATCTATAGAATCTATGAGGGAGAACTCAACATCAATCCCCCCTATGGTGTCACAGCGTGATAATTATAACAGACACTCTGGGAAATCCCTCAATGTCAATCTCCCCTATGGTCTCATTACACCAGGTTCATGTAGCCCCATGTAATGGAATCATGCACAAATAAAAATTAATATCCAAAGTAAACCTTAAGGTATTACATGGCTAAATAGATACAAGGAGTGTCACAACATATTAGATAAAAAGCAATCTGTCCTAACAATGCTAGGCATGGAAAACTAAGCATCCCAATAGGCAAAGCTAGAACAAACGGTCAATATCAAGAAATCATGGGAAAACACATCCATAGAAAGGTAAATAACCCTATTTACTATCATAAATCCTCTACTCAAGAAAATAAGGCATAACAGGAATTAACATGGATACAAACATTAAACATGCAATACCTTATTCTAGGGTATTGGATAAAATTGTCACATAATATTCAATGAATAACTACATAAATGCACAAACCACCTACCTCAGCGTTTTATTGATGATATATGTGAACCTATAGCCTTGAATCTTCCTAGAATGGTGTAGATCTATAAAAATGCTAAAATCACTCAACTGAGGATATCTCGCAAGAGAGGAGAAATCAAGGAATGAGGCTCTGGAAGATGGAAGAGGTTACCATAGTGATTCCAACATAATCGATGACAGTTGATTTGGAGAATCGATGAAGTGTTGGGGTCTCAGAGAAGAATAAGGATGGATGGTTGCTCTTGGATGATAAGAATGAAGAAGAAGGTTGTTCTGTTGATTAGATATGACCCCTGTATATTTAATGAAATAAAAAAGAAAGTACACCACATGTAATTTAATGGTACACTGCGTGTACATTCCTTAACCAGCCCCCGCTTTAGGCAGTCTCCAGGTCACTACACACAGCCATGTACTCGGCCGTTACACAGCCTGTACACGGTCACCCATGGAAACCGGGTACACGGTGTGTCCTTATAAGTACACGGCATGTAGTCCTGAAATTTCCAAAAACTCCTCTTTTTCACAAAAACAATCATAAAAGAAAGACATACCTGAAAATAAGATTTGGGTTCTAACATCAGACTTTGAGGTACCTTCTCAGGGTGTACAACATGGTAATTTTTAGTGTTTGAGATTATGAAAATGAGACCCGCTAGAAGGAAGTCAACATTTATTTTCCCTTGGATATTCCTATCTGTAGAAATGTGTATTGATCCTTATACATTAATATTATTATCAATGGATATTTTGAATTACATACTTTTATTTATTAATAAAAACTATGCTGATATATGTTCATAGACATGTAGGATATGTTAGTTATGTAAAAATTCATATTTCATTAATAAATAATGTGAGAACGGATTTGTACATTATGTTCTTTAATGGAGGTTGATATATTTATATCTTGGGAATAAGTGATATAGACTAAATAAATCCATGTCCATGGGGTTTTGTAGTCAATTTTAATTTCTAGAAATGAAAATACATAAACATTAATCACATAGGTTGATGACACCTTCACACAACATGATTGATTGATGATATTTTGATAAATGAATTATATTACATAGTAACAATCCATATGAGGTGTTATATCATTAAGACGTTAACTATGTTCTCAAAGGGTACCTTGGAATTTTTCTAGGAACTAACCTTGGATATTGGGATGCATTTTCTAATAACACAGATAAATAGGCATAGAGGTTCACACACTAAGTGTGTCCAGAACCTCAGTTAAATATTATTATTATTTATTATTTAATATGTTGACAAAATAGTGTTATCATATATGGTTTAATAATTATTCATGTTTTCATGATCCCAAATATTTCATCACTGTTTTTCAAGAGAATATTTTATATTAATAATATTTAGTAAATATTTATTTTATATTTACTATGATATTTATTTATTAATTAGTGAATAGAGAAGTGGTATTTATTTATTAAATAATTAGTTATTATTCAAGTTCTGATAAATAATGTAGATGAATAGCAAACCAAGTTAAATGTTCTAGTGAGAAATAATATATATTAAACAGTATTTTAAAAATTAAAAATTAATTTAATTCTCTTTATTTTTGCATGTTAAGAAATAATATTATTATTATTATTTTGGACATGGGGTTCTATAGGGATTAAATAAATGTTAAAGGTAACTTGTGAAATGATTATTTTCTAACCCTAAAAGTATATAAAGACAATTATATTATTTTTCAAATGGGTTTATATTTGCTTTTTTGTGCACATAAATATCTATAGAATCCTCTCAAAGCCCCAGAGATATACCCTCTCCAAGAATGCTCTGAATAATGAAGAGTGATATTCCTACACCTTCCACTCATGAGTCAAGAGATATCTAATAGAATCTTTATGTGAGTGATTCTCTAGGTGATCAAAATAAAAAATCACAATTATTTATATCTTTTGTGATAGAACCCAGAGATTCTTACAGTGATATTTGAAGGTTTGTAGAGAACCTTTGGATCACTGCTAGAGGGAATATCCACTTGACTCATATAATGAAATTATGGTAAATGTAGATATGTATTAATATTCATCCACTATGAAATAATTCATAAATAGGTAATTCATTATATTCTTAAATTAATAATAAATAATATGTGATGATTCTATGTTTTAGTTTCGGTGTCTAATATTAAGTTAATTGTTGATTCAATTCAGTTGATAACATCATTTATTATTGATGAACATTTCATATTAATCATAAATTATGATAAAAATTTGAGTTGGTTATACCCCATCTCATGCTTATGATGTTTCAAGAACCTATAAGTGTTATCAGAGTGCTCACAAAATAAATTATAATTATTTAACAATCATTGATTTATTTATGAATCTATCAAAAGTTTTCAATTGAAGTTTAATTAATATTTAATCAAAATCACACGAACTACTCTTATTCCCCAAATTTATCAAAAATATAATCCAAATAATTTAATTTTATAAATTATTAATATTCTAATAACTCATTCGGAGGAGCTAAAGATTCTTGTCTCATAGCACAAGAGTACCTGTCGTACAACTCATTTGAACACATGATGTAGCCATGGTTATTTCACCATGAATTGATTCCAAATTAATTTGATCTATGTTAATTTATTACACATAGTGTGTATTTAAATACACCACATATTGATCAGGTCAGGCTAGAATTGGTCGGTCAGACTACTTGATGTGTAACATTTGTACACAACATAGATTCTGTTAGTCAAAAAAATGTAGTGTAATCTCATAAATGACTTACATGACTAGAGACTATGTAACATAGATATCACGTGTCTCATAGCCTCTGTACAAACCGTACAATCCATTATTTTTCATGGAATTATTACATACTGAATCTCTAGGAATTCTCCATGGATAGACTGTTAGAAATATACATGTTGTTTTGCAGTATTTTACACAATACATATTATGAAATTACACAGAATTAAATATTAATTTATTATATAGTTAAACCTTATTAACATGTGTTTCATCAATCTTTTACTTGACAATGTACAAACCTTGTGATGGATTATATATATATATTAAACTACTCATTAATGTATTCATAATGTTCATAACTTCATATCAAGTATAAGTCAATATAGTCATCACACTATGCACATTGAAAAATAACGTGCTAAATAAATATCATGTGTGACCTATGACATTTATTTTATTATGTAAACACCATGAAATTTTTTGATAATCCATTTATGCCACATACCACCTAAGTGAATAGTATATGAATATAATACAGACTCGGTAGTTCAAATAGGTACTCACCATGTTTCCTCCAAGGTACTGGTTTTATACATATTTAATTATAAATAAATTTATATTAATTTTTTAAAATTAGAATGGATTAGAATCTCAACAAATTCAGATGATAATTAAGATAAAATAATATATTAATTCAATAATATTGGAAATTGATTTGAGTGTGATTCATATTAAATAAGAACGATTAGAACTTGATGATATTTTTATTAAATTAATAATTTATCACATGTATGTAGATGATTATGAGAATATAAGATACCTTTGTATGTGATTTGTTTCCGTATAATTTATTACTAAATTAAATTGATGGTCTGTTAATCATATCTCTACTAATTATATAATGGTCCACTAGTCCATGGTTTCTTTTATGTAATCCACTAAACCAATCATTTGGTTATCCTTGCCATCTAGTAAATAAAATAATATGTAATGGATACAAAACGTAATCTATTAGAGCTTGTTTGAGTTTTGGATCCTTGGTAAAACTAATCCTTGAGGTAAATGGCTGGAAGCATTGAAAGTGTAAACATGAATCAATTAATTATTCAAGGTGTTTCCCCCCTAGGTTGATGGTTAGTTTATCATATACTAGATAAAACACCATTATTAAAACACTATGATCATACCAATTTATTATTTTATTTATATAATGTTATTGGTCAATTTCATTATGAATGTTAATTCATGATCACATTAATTAATGAATTAACATGTATGAAAGATAGAACTAAAAAATTAGATTATGCGTAAAATTTATCTAAGATACGGTTAATCACATAAGTAAATACACATAATATTTAAAACATGTAATAAATAAAAAAATAGGATATTTATTCATAAATATTAAGAATACCTCAATTATATATATTAAGTCAGTATAGGCCTATAATACATAAGTTAAAATCAAACTATAGATTATATTTCTTGACCAGCATATGTCAGGGTGCTTTAAATTATTAAGGAATTATTACTGAAGGTTTTGGTTTAACTTAACTTAGTTTACATAAATGGTTGAATTATGAATCATGAACGTGTGTAACTAAGAAGAAAAGTGTAAGAACTCGGATCTTCTTTTCAGGTATGTTTTCCTCTTCTATTTGTTTTTGGAGAAAAGAGGAGTTTTGGAAATTTCAGGAGTACACGCCGTGTAGTCAGTTATCGCAGGTGACCGTGTATTGGCCATGTAATGGCCAATTACATGGCCATGTATGGTGACCTAGAGACCGCCTAAAGTATAGGTCGGTTAAGGTATGTACACGTCGTGTACTTCAAAAGTATAAACTGTGTACTTTATTTATATTTCATTAAATAGATAGGGGTCACGTCTAATCGATAAAACACCCTCTTTATAGGTTTGTCTCATCCATAAACATCCATAAGGTCAGGGAGCTTCTCTAAAACCCCTACTCATCATCAGTTCTCCAATTCAACCGTCATCATTTGTGTTGTAATCGCATCGGTGAGTTCTCTCTTCATCTTGAACACCATTTCCTGATTTTATCACTCTCTAGAGTGATCCTCGGTTGAAAGTTTTAATTTTTTTTATAGATCTACAACATTTTTGGATGATCCAAGGGTCGACGCTAGAGTATATCAATTTTCACAATGCCAAGGTAGGTGGTTTGTTCCTTTCCATGGATATTCTTTGATTTATATGTGGAAATGTGCCTGATACCCTTGAATTGGGTATAGCATGTTTGTGGTTTTATCCCTATTAATTGCCTGATATTGCATGTTTGTTTGGATAGAGGTCAATTTTTTGAGAATAGGGTTACCTTTGCTAAGCTATGGATGTTTTTCCAATGTTTTCTTCTTTTGGCAGTTTGGTCTAGTTTTCCTATTAGGATATTTGTTGCTTTCCATGCCTCATATTATTAGGGTGGAGTAATTTTTATCTGAAATGTTTTTTTTTGTTTTAGACTGTTTATCCAAATAGTTATTAAGGTTTACTTTTTCTAACATGTATCGTTGTGCATGATTGACTTACACAGGGTTGTGATAACATGGTGTAGTGACCATAGAGAGAATGGACGTTGGGGTATTCTCTAGAGTGTATGTCTACTTTCATGTTGTGAGACCATAGGGGGGGTGGACTTAAGTGATCCCTTAGAGTGTCTACAGTTCCTAGATACGGGCCAAATTGGGAATTGGATGTTGAGTGCTTCTTTAGAGTTCCTATTAGTTACCAATACAAGACTATAGGGGGAATTGATGGTGAGTGCTTCCTCAAATTGTATTTTCTAAAGCTGAACCAGAGTGGTTAAACTATGTGTACTTCCTAGAGGGTTGCTGGTGTTTATTTGGTTGAACCAAAGGGTATTGGATATGAGTACTTCCCAGGGGGTCACTTGTTTGTGTTTAGATACTTACTTGAGATATGAAATTGAATGCATTGAAACTGTAGGATAATTTACCTTTGAGTACTTACTTGTTTACTACTTCTTTTTGCTTATTGTCTTCCATATATATTCGCTGACTATTTGGCACAGATATTTGCGTGGTTTCTTAATGGTATTCATCTCACACCCTGTTTGGGCCATTCTTTTGGTCCCAAAAATATTATATTATTGCATGTATAGATAAGGGCAAGTTCCCTTTTACCTTAGATACTTGACTACTTCATAGCTGGAGAGCATATGACCAACGTGAGGCTTGTGATACTGAGGATTTGTTTAAATTTATTTCTCGTACTTTTGTTTACTGCTGTATTTCAGCATTGTGACGTGTTTGTATGCTTTCTTATATATATATCTATCATTCATCATTATATTTGTGCTCTAGCTTCTTATTTAATTTCAGTCTTCCGCTATTACTATTGGATGGTATTATTATGACTTTTTCTGTTGTTTTTTTACTTCTGATGTGTAACTCTACCAATGAGGGCATGGTTTCCCCAAAGTCACACCCAAGTCCCTCTCTTCTGGTCAACAGCCTCTGGCATTTGGGGAAATTCGCTTGAGTCCATGTGACCAACTGGTTACTGGGTGCTTCTTGGTGGCTTATGGAACCGGGATGTTACAAAGTGGTATCAAAGGGATTCTTTTCTTCATGACATAATATTTGGAGCCTATAGACAGGGATAGGGTGGAATAGGTTCTTGGTAATAAGTTGTTCTCGGGATTTTCTAACCCATGTACAGGGAAAAGCCAATTTACCTCATATATGGTTATTTTTCAAGCTTTTCAATTGTTACGGTTTATTTGATTTCACCACTAGGTGCTTCACATGTATTTTGATATTATTAATTATATTATTAAGGTTCTATTTCTGTTGAAACCCAATGAGATGAGGGTATTCCATCCCAGGCATCATATACGAACTTTCTAGAAATCACATGTCATGCATTCTTGCCATGCCTTTTAGGGTGCATTAGAAATTTCATGTTGTTGTGATAGATATTCTGCTGGATATGCATGCTATTTTGATAGATGAATTGATAAAATACTAGCTATTTGATAAGGTATTCGATTGTGTAAGGTTTCGTTTGAATGAACTCCAAAATTTGATTCTTGAGGTGTTATGGGCCCTTATGGATCACAATTTGGTTGATCATTGTATTATTGTTCTTTGTAAATGACATGTAAAAGATGCCAAGATTTGATTCTTGGGGTGTGTCGGCCCTCATAGATTGGAATTTGGAACTTAAATGTTCGTTTTAGTGTTTTTCTAGGCTTTAAGAGTAGTTTCTGAGGACTACTGTCCGGAATAACCCAGAACACATGCCCTGTAGTGATGAATACATGCCATGTGTTCTTCTATTTGTGAAGGAACTGTTTTTCTTAAGTACATGTCATGTACTTATGTACATGGCATGTAGTCTCTAACCATGTCAATGGCTGTATGGGTTGAGATATGGGGTTGGGAAATCATGGTGGGACACACCAGGTACCGGACATACACATTGTGTGTTTAGATCCTGTTTCTGCCAGTGTGACTAAAGACATAGATAGATAAATCATAGGTTATACATGTGGTGTCAAGATTAAACATGTTGTGTTGTATAACCCTTGAATATGGCAGTGTAGTTAACAACACGGGTCGGTGGACATCCTTCTTGTACACGTCGTGCCCATCTGGAACATGCCATGTAGTGTGAGCCATGTAACCAGCTATATAGCTAACAACATGGGTCAGTGAAGTTCATCTATTACACACCGTGTCTGGAACTAACATGCCATGTAGTCTTGTTCTAGGAGAACCATGCGGCTTACCCTTGAAAGGGAACTCGGGAAGGGGAAGAGGATTCAAATACATGCTGTGTAGTGGACATACATGTTGTGTATCTATATTTTGAAAAAAACCTTCAGATCTTTCATTATCATGTCCCCATAATATTCTTCTAGTTTTCAATCCATGGTAATCATGATCTAAGATGTGTGATTGACCTTGTATAGTCATTCCACTGATACGTCCTCTGGTTGTATGCTAGTTGGAAGGAAGTGATCATACACCGAACATGGCAAATCAAGGACTTCCAAAAGGTCATCTAGTTGTTCCAATCTTGGAACTGGAAGTCATTCTGGACATAGGTATTGGCATACAATTCCAATAGGGATTTATGAGGGTCATGCAGACCTTCTGCAGAGTATCGCATCCTACCCCTTCAATGGTAGAGCTGACATGGGTCTTTTAGCAGCAACATCCTCCCACATTCTTAGGGGAAGGAGGACATTAGTATGTAGAGTCATCGTTATAATCCATGCTTTATATCCTCGAGAATCTGGAGATGCCTCCAAATATGAGGGTCAATATCTCTACGTACATGCTACATGATTCCGCCAAGAGATGGTGGGATGTGATCTATCAGGAGGGACGGCAGCATGTTATGTCCTGGGATGAGTTCCAGAATGCCTTCTACGATTACTTCTATCTGGAGACTTTGATGTCCAATCGAGCCCGAGTGTTTATGATTATAGAGCAAAGAACTCCTTTAGTTATGGAGTATTCTTCTCCCTTCAGAGAGCTACAGTACTTCACACCTATTCCAGGAGGTGATTAGTTATTCTTGGAAAGGAAGTTTGAGGATGGTCTCAGACACGACATCTGATCTCAGGTGAACATCTCTAGGTTGACTTCCATCACTTCTATAGTCAACTAGGAATTTATCAAGGAGCGTAATTGGAGGGATTCTAGAGTTGTGAGCTATGGTGTCTCGATATTTAGAGTTGGTATCCATCGTACTGGAAGTAGGAAGCGTTATAGGGAATATACAAATGGAGATCCCAGGAGGCAAGTCAATTCTTTCTGGTAGATAGGGGGTGTTCTACCAGTGCGGGAAGAATGGGCATACTAGGCCACATTGCCCGAGAGACCCAGTGGAGTGCTGATCATGCGGAAATATGGGTCATCTTTATCACTTCTATCAAAATTTCTCACGAATAGCTAGTGACATGGGTTCTTTTATGACTCCTCATTCTGGAGTAGTACCAACAGTTTCTCATTATTCTAAGAACTAGAGTTCTTCCATCAGTTCGGGCTGAGGTGAAGGTCATGGTCATGGTACCCAGTTGGTAGGTTGTCAGTGACAATAGGTTGGATCAGTTCCGGGCGGTCAGGCAGGGTCATAGGACCGCAGTGAATGTTAGAATTTTGCAGTGGAGCAGACCCAATAAGAGCTGGATCCTGGACCCTCTACATTTCTAGGTATAATCCTAGTTGCCTCAGTTTTAGCTTCTACTCTTTTTTATACAGGGGCTTACCATATATTTATATCTGTTGTTGTTTTGGAGAGCCTTGGGATTTGTGTCTTTACTTCTGCTGATGTCTTGATATTGGACCCTCTGTTGGGGACAAGAACGGATACTGTGTGATAGTGCAAGGATTTCCCTCTTGAGATTGGTGGGTGTCACTTCTTTTGTGACCTATAAGTCTTAGAAATGATAGGCTATGATTTCATTCTCAGAATGGACTAGATCTGTTCCTTCCAAGTTGTTGTCAATTTCTATCACCGTAGAGTGAGTTTTATGTCACTAGAGGGTTGGTCGTTGCTACATAAGGTCGAATGGGATGTCCAGGAGAGCAGAGCGGGACCCGAGCATCATGGGTTGGGAGGCATTATAGCCCATATTTCTGGTCTATATCTGGATGAAAGGGGACTTAACAGTTGGATTTTCCTCAAGTGGTGGATCATTTCAGGGATGTTTTTCTAGATGACTTTTTAGGTTTACCTCCAGAGTGAGAGGTAGAATTTTCTATTCAGCTCATTCTAGGAGAGGAACCAATGTCTATTCCTTATTATAGGATGGCTACACCAGAGATAAAGGAGACAAGAAGTAGTTCTAGGAGTTTCCGGAAAAATGTTTCATCCAACCCAGTACTTCTCCTTGGGGTTCTCCGGTCCTGTTATCCAAGAAGGTAGACTGTACGCTCAAACATTGTGTGGATTATTAGAAGCTGAAAGAGTTGACGGTCAAGAACCCATATCCCTTTCCATGAATTTATGATCTCTTTGATTAGCTTCGAGGATCCCGGGTGTTCTCGAATATTGATTTGAGATCTGGTTATCATCAGTTTCTTGTTAGACCATCTGATATACCTCTTACAGCCTTTCAAAGTAGGTATGGTCTGTATGAGAATGTGGTTATGTCGTTCGGTCCCACAAATGCACCTGCAGTTTTCATGGTGCTGATAAAACGAGTGTTCCATACATACTTTGATTCGTTCAGGGTGATTTTCATGGACTATATCTTATTATACTATCGCACTCGACATGACCATTCCACCCATCTTGAGATTGTTTTGAGTACACTAAGAGTGCATCAGTTATATGCTAAGCTCTCAAAATTCCACTTTTGGATGGACTAGATCCACTTATTGGGTCATGTTATCTCAGAAACATGAGTATTAGTAGACCCAGATAAAGTGAGGGTAGTATTTTCCTGGGAGCTGCTGTAGAATGTCTTTGTTGTGTGAATTTTCCCAGGGCTACCTGAATACTACATGCATTTCATACAGAAATGTTCACACATATCAATTCCATTGACGGTCCTGAATAATAAGGGTGTGAAGTACCTGTGAACTGATTATTGTGAGTAATCCTTTTAGGAGCTAAAAGGGAGGTTGAATTCAACACGGGTATAGGTTTTTCCAGAGTCGGGAAAGAGATTTACTGTGTACTGTGATGCTTCAGGTATCTGGCTAGAAGATGTGCTTATGCAGGGAGAAGGAGTCGTTGCATACGGGTCTCAGCAGTTGAGGCCACATGAAAGAAATTATCTGATGCATGATCTTGAGTTGGATATAGTTTTTCATTCCTTACGCTGTTGGAGACATTGTCTACTGGGAGAGAATTTTGTGGTTTTCACCGACCAAAAAAGTATCAAGTACGTCTTCACTCAGCATGCCCTGAATTTGAGACAATGAAGGTGGGTTGAGTACCTTCAGTCTTTTTTCATTGAGCTCGCCTATACGCCTGGGAAGGGAAATGCAGTGGTGGATGTGCTGAGCAGGAGGCTCAGATATAGGTAGTTCAAGAGGCCAGAAGTGAGTTGAAGTTTATGGCTATATTCTCTAAAATGAATTTAGAGGTTCATGAAAGACAAGGGAAGTTGTTTCTGTCTTCTATATTTGTTACCTCAACCCTTCTTGATCAAGTGAGAATGAGGAGGATATCATATTCTGAAGTCCTAGTCCTATGGGAGAGCGCATTAGGGGAGGACCCTATTCCTATAAGAACCATAGGTGAGGATGAGATCTTGAGTTTTCATGGGTAGGTATGGGTGGAAGTAGACATACGCGAGGATATGATGTGAGACTTTCATTCCTCAGTTTGGGGAGTTTATCCTGGTGTCACCAAGATGTATCGTGATCTACACCATCAGTATTGGTGTCCATCTATTAAGAGTGATGTTACTAGTTTTTTCATGAGTTGGTCCACCTGTCAGTAGGTGGAGGCAGAGCATTAGCGTCCAGCAAGGCTTTTTCAGTAGTTACCCATTACCGAGTGGAAGTGGAATGACGTCGCGATGGATTTCATGATAGGTTTACCGAGGTCACCATGAGGGAATGACGCAGTTTGGGTTATGATTGATAGACTTTCGAAGGTTATTCACTTCCTGCTGATCAAGGATACCTTCAGTGTTGATGAGCTAGGAAGGTTGTACATCTGAGAGATTATACATCTATATGGGGTTCCACACTCCATTGTTTCATACAGGGATGCACGTTTTACTTCTCAGGTCTGGCAGGGACTTCAAAGGGCTTTGAGAATAAAGGTACTCTAGAGTACAACTTACTACCCCTAGACATATTGCCAGTCCAGGCATACGATTCAGGTGCGTGAGGATATGCTTTGAGCATGCATCTTTGATTTTGGAGGTTCTTGGGGGAAACACATACCTCTTGTGGAGTTTTCCTAAAATAATAGTTTTCAAGAAACTATTTAGATAGAACCTTATGAGGCTTTGTATGGTAGGCCATGTTGATCTCCCTTATATTGGTTGGAGGTAGGAGAGGTAGCTATGTTGGGACCTTGTCTTGTCCAGGAGACTACAAAGCTGATAGAATTGATTCGGATGAGGATGGCTACTGCACATTCTCATTACAAGTCTTATGCTGATCGGAGGAGAAGAACTCTGCAGTTCAAGGTAATAGATCATGTTTTCTTACATGTCATACTGAGGTTGGGACACATGAGGATTAATATATAGAATATGATTTCTCTGAGGCATGTCGGGCCATTTGAGGTTTTTGGAAAGGGTTGGGATGGTTTCCTATCCGTTGTAGTTGCCTCAGAGGTACCGGTCTATGCACGGCGTCTTTCATGTTTCTCAGCTTCGATGTTACTTCTCAGACACGTCTCATGTTTTTTAACCAAAAGAGGTTGAGTTAGAAGTGGAAGCCTCATTCAAGGAGTATCCTACCTAGATTGTTGATAGAGGTGTGAAGGTTCTTTGTGATCGGTTTGTTCCTCTGGTATGAGTGATACGGCAGCACAGACGAGCACAATATGATACTTGGGAGGGGGAGTCAGATGTACTATCACAGTGGTTGGAGCTATTTAAGGATTCTTCTTCTACGCCTCATTTATAGGGAAATTTGGGGACAAATTTCATTAATGGGGAAGTTTGTAAGAACCTGGATCTTCATTTCATGTATGTTTTCCTTTTCTAGTTGTTAATGCAGAAAAGAGGATTTTTGTAAATTTTAGGTGTACACATTGTGTACTTATAAGTACAAGCCATGTACTAGGTTGCTGCAGGTGACTATGTTCTAGCCGTGTAACAGCCGACTCCATGACCATCTTTGGTGACTTGGAGACCGCCTAAAGAGGAGGCCAGTAAAGGCAAGTACATGCCGTGTAATTCAAAAGTATACGCTATGTATTTTCTTTTTATTTCATTAAATAGACTAGGGTCGTGTCTAATCAACAAAACACCCTCCTTCTAGGTCTATCTCATCCAGGATCATCCGTACAACCATGGTTCTTCATTGAACCCTAGACTCACCATCCATTATTTGATTTGAACATCGCCAATTGCGTTGGAATCACATTTGTGAGTTCTCCCTTATTCTTAAAGAAAATCCCTTGATTTATTCTCTCTCTCGAGTTATCCTTGGTTGAACATTTTAAACATTTTTATAGATATTTCGTGTTTTAGGTCAATCCAAGGGCTGACGCTGGATTATATTTCTTTTCGCAATGCTGAGGTAGGTGGTTTGGGCCTTTCCATAGATAGTGTTTGTGTTATTTAGGAAAAATTTCCCGATACCCTTGAATGGGGTATTGCGTGATTAGGGTTTTATCCCTATTAATTTCTTGTTATACCTTGTTTGTTTAGATAGAGGTAAATTGATTGATAATTGGGTTACCTTTGTTAAGATATGGATTTTTTCCCATGTTTTCTTATTTTTACTGTTTGGTCTTGTTTTCCTATTAGGATGCTGGTTTCTTTCCATGCCTAGTATTATTAGGGTGGAGTGATTTTTATCTGACATGTTGTGTTATTTTGTAGACTATTTAGCCAAGTATTTTTTGAGGTTTACATTGGTTTTCATGTATCATTGTGCACGATTTAATTACATAGGGTCGTGAGAACATGGTGTTGTAAACCATAGGAAGAATGGAGGTAGAGGGCTTCTCTAGTGTGTATGTTTACTTTCACATTGTGAGACCATAGAGGGGATGAATGTATCTGATCCCTCAGAGTGTCTGTAGTTCCTTGATATAGGCCACATGGGGAATTGGACACTGGGTGATTCCTCAAACATCCTTTTAGTTACTGATACAAAACTACAGGGGGAATTGATATTGAGTTCTTATTCAAAGAGTCTTTGCTAAAGTTGAACCAGAGGGGTTAGACTGTGTGTACTTCCTAGAGAGTTCGTGGTGTTTATTTGGTTGAAATAAAGGGGATTGGATTTGAGTACATCCTAGAGGGTTAACTATTTGTGTTTAGCTGCTTACTTGAGATATGAAATTGAATGCATTGAAACTGTAGGATCATTTACATTTGAGTACTTCCTTGTTTACTGCTTCGTTTTTCTTATTGCCTGCCAAATATATTCACTACCTGTTAGGCACAGATCTTTGGGTGGTTGCCAACTGGGATTCCTCTCACACCCTATTTGGTCCATGCTTTTGGGCCCAAATAGATTATATTGTTGCAGGTCTAGATAAGGGCAAGCACCCTTCTACCTCAGGTACTTCACTGTTTGGAGCTAGAGATCATGAGACCAATATGAGGCTTGCGATGCTAAGGATTTTTTTACCCTTTTTCTTGTACGTTGGTTTAGTACTATATTTCAGCATTATCGAGTGTTGGGCTGCTTTCATAATCATATGTATCAAGCATCAATATATATGTGCTCCAGTTTCTTATTTACTTTCAGTCTTCTACTGTTACTATTAGATGTTATTATTACTACTTACACTATAGATATTTGTTTACTTCTACTGTTTTACTCTACCAATGAGGGAATAGATTCCCACTATCACACCCAAGGCCCTTGCTGCTAGTCGGTAGCCTCTAGAGTTCAGGGAAATGTGCTTGAGGCCATGTGACCAACTGGTTACGGGGAACCTCTAGGCAGCTTCCGAAACTGGGACGTTACACAAAGGTTGGGGAAAACCAAATTAAGGATTTACATATTGGGGATTCCACTAAAAATATAAAATAATTTTGAGTTAATGTAGTTGTAATTTATAATTCCTACCAAAAAATAGAAAATAACTTGTGAGGGCCATGTATGGATTATGAGAATGAAATATGGGTCTTTTCCACTACAATTTAAAAGTAATATTATATTTTAAATCCAATGGTATGTGAAATTAGGTTTCAATAAAATTGTAGGAGATTAATGAATATAATATAATATTCATTTATCTACTTTTATTTGATAAAGTAATAAAATTATGATCATATTAATTGTATAAATGGTAATAAATATTATAAAAACATATCATTGTGACCCAAACTTGATAAGGATAACCTTCACATATATCTAATATCTAATAATGGAAGAGGTGATCACACATAAACATACACCATGAGTGAAAATTATGTGTTCTTAAAAAAACCTTATTCATAAATTATATTGCCAAGTGTCTAGTGAGGAAGAGTAATCTTTCTATGAGAAACATTTTAACAATGGCATAATTGTTTTATGTTTCATTATTTCATTCATAAACAAAGAGAATCTAAAGAAACATTTAAATAATTATTTGTAAATAATGATATCTCACCTTTGGTATCTTTATCAAGAGAAGGTGGGGCATGAGAGATATGATATTTCCAATACTTTGGTTAAATTTAAGCTATGAGAATTGGTTCTATCTGGGCCCCATGTATTCATGTTTATTAGCTACATTAAACTCATAGAAATATTGGGAATTAATTTCCCAGATGAGTTACACACAAATCTCAAACATTCCACACTACCTAATTCATTCTCCAATTATATTGTTAATTATAATATGAGATATATTAAAAGAGTATTTTATAAATTCTAATTGTGATTCACCGTGTGGATAGGGACATGTGGCGTGAAAAAATCACGGTTCTTATATTTCATGTAATTCTAATAGAAGATGAAATATACCAAGAATCAAGGGGAAAATAAATGTGTATTATTTATCGTGTATAATCATACAATATCTATACATTTGGTATTAGAAATAACTTTAGGTGATCAAGTATGTATCCAAATATATGAACCCAGAAGATTCTAAAATATTCATAGATTAGAGGTGGATTTTCAGGCTACCAATAGTTTCGGGATGGCTGCTCTAGCCATTGGGACACCCACCTTACATTACCAACATGAATGATATTGTTTTTAAAATATTCTTATTATGTACCAAATTTAACCAAAAACACAATTTCAATATTCTTTCTAGATACGTGTGGTTTTATTCTCAATTTTGGGAATTATAGTTGTTTCTTTTATAAAGGAAATATATGTTACGGTATGACACATTTAAATTATAATATTTATTCATTAAATTATGAAAACCAATTATTTGAAATTGATAACAAATATTGTTTGTAAGACTCATTTAACATCCAACATTGGTATCACTATCTAATTCATATAAAATAGAATATTTTTACAATGATCTATAAAGATAGTTATTTATAATCTTTGGATATAAAACTACTTGTAACATTTCATGCTTGTTTACACGGAAAATGGGTAAACAACCATTAGGTGGAAATGGTGAAAGGTCCAAAGCGATTCTAGGATTTGTACATATGAATGTGTGTGGATAATGTTTAGTAGTATCTAGACGTGAATGTTCTTACTTCATAACTTTTAATTATGTGCTGATTGTATATGGATATTTCTTCATAATGAGTTATAAATATAAGTACTTTAAAAAATTAAAATAATTCAATAATGAAGTAGATAATCGATGTGGAAAGAAGACAATAATCTTTAATCAGACCAAGATACGGAATATATTAACCAAGAGTTTCTCAAAGTTCTATGGGAGTTTTGGATTCTTTATCAACTCACTCTACCTTACACACCACATTTGAATGGTTTTATTGAATGGAGGAACCATACCTTTCTATGAAAGTTATGGTTGATGATGTTCCATGTAGATCTACCATTATCCTATTGGGGAAATTCAGTACAAACTAAAGAAGAAACAATAAACTAAGTACGAACCAAAAATATTAAATGTAATTACCTTCGAGTTATGGAGTGGAAGGAAACTTGTTTTGTCACATACACCTGTATGGGGTTGTGAGGAAATTATTGAGTCCATATCAGGAAAAACACTAGAACCCAAGGGTTCAAAGTGTTTATTTATTTGGTATCCTATGGAAACAAGATAATATCACCAATAAAATCCGTCAAATAAAAATTTTCTTTTCACTAGGAATTCCATATTTGTTCATAGGGATCACATCCTCATTAATGATTGTGGGAGTAATATTTGCATCAAAGAAATGTTGGTATAGAAATAGATTCTAATGGTCCTTATAGAAGCAGTTCCAAAAAAATGTATTTTGTTAGAGAACAATAGATGCAAAATAACTAGAGAGATATAGTTTTCTAGTCGACAAATATAGGAATATGTTATTAGTTGAAACTAATAAACCTATATTCTACAAAGAGGATGTAGTGATCTCATAAAATTCAATATAAAAGAATCCATGAATTCTGAAATGGATTCCATGTATCGGAAAAAATAAATTATTCTAATCATTTCACCATATGATTTAAATCCTATTGGTAACAAATGGGTATACAAGAGGAAAATGGACATGGAAGTTGAAGCAAGATCGTATAGAGAAATTCTAGTGGATAAAGGTTTTAAATAAATTCAAGTCATGACTATGATAAAGCCTTTTCTCCAGACACCTTATGTAAATACATATAAATTCTACTTGATATGACAGAAAAAAATGACTGGAAAATTTATAAGATGGATGTCAAAATATATTTCCTTAATATGAACTTTCAATAAGATGTCTTTATGACACAAGCAGAAGCATTTCTAAAACTATGTGATGCCACAAAGATATTCAAGTTACAGAGATCTATTTTTGGATGGAATAAAACATTTATGTTATGAAAAATTCCATTCAATGAAGCTATAAAGGTTTTTTATTTAGAATGAATGTGATAAATAGGATTACAAGAATTATAGTAGGAATGTTTTCATTATCTTAATAGAATTTGTTGATAACATATTACTTATTGGAAATGACATACAAATCCTACAGTCTATTAAGTACTAGTTGAAAAAGTGTTTCTCTATAATGTATTTAGGTGTAGTAGCCTACATTCGAGGGATCAATATCTTTTATGGTAGATTTAAGAGGCATATTGCACTATTTTTGGGGATATATATTGAAATTATACTAAATATATTTATTATGGAAAAATCCAAGTAAGGATTTGTTCTAGTGTCCCATGGTATACATCATTCTAAGAAAATGGGTTCTAAGACACAATAATAGAAAGAGAGAATAAGTATGGTCCCATGACCTTTGGAAATATGATCAATAATTTATGAAATTTTATGTTCTAAACTTGATGTTTACTACGATTTGATAATGGTAGGAAAATATAAAGATGATCTAGGTGAACAGAATTGGTCTATTGTTAAAGATATCCTTAGGAATGTGAGAATAACTAAGGATATGTTCCTCATAAATGGAGTATATGATGATATTTTCATCAATTTTTACACTAATTATAGTTTTTAAATAGATCATAATGGTCTAAAGTCATATCCAAAACATGTTATCAGTCTTTATATAGGAGTTGCGAGCTGAAAGAGTTCAAAGTATCTAGTTGTTTCTAATTCTATAATGGAGTCTGAGTATATAGTGGCATTTGATGTATCCAAATAATCTAGGTTGATATAAAAATTTATCTTTGGGATTGATTTGGTACCTATAAATAAATACCCCATCACAAAATATTGTGACAATATTACAGTGGTGGATTTAGAAAAAGAGCCATGGTTACACCAATGAACAACAAATTTACTCTATAAGTATCACCTATTGATGAATTCTTCTTAGAGGTGTGAAGTTTTAGTAATAAGATTTTACATGGAAGAAAACATGGTGGACCCCTTGACTAAATTATTACTCAATGGAAGAAAACTTATCACGCGAGAGCCAGGGGATGAAGGTTATAGTAGTTGGCTCTAGTGCAAGTGGGAGTGAGTTGGACTTGGTTCCTAGAACAAACTTATGTGTAATTTATAATTACATGTATTAATATTTTCTAATATAAATAAACTACTTATCAAATTAATATTTTTCTTAATCATAACATATTATGTGATAATGTTCTAAGAGTAGTTTTCTCATAGAAAAGTGACACCCGTTCTCTACTATGATGATAACCCAGAAGTTCCACAACATTATTCTTAAATATATCTTATATATCTAGATTAAATCATTTGAGAAACATCAATAATATTGTTAGTTAGGGGTATAAACTCATAGGAATTTGAGGCAACTTCTCATGGTTTATTCCCATAGTAATTTCCAGTCAAGGAGATTATGATAATGAAATCCACCACTATGAAATCAAAATTTATATCTATCATTGGATGTTCCTGTCTACAAACATTTTTTTTGATCACTATACTTTATGATTATTATTAATGGATATTATCACTCATGTAAATTGATGTATTTATTAATACTATGATGATATATGTGCCTGTATAAGTATGATATATTGGGTGCATCATGAGTAATATTTCATTAATAAATAATGTGATAAAAGATTTTTCACTTATGTCCTCAAATGGAAGTTGATATCTCTGACCATTTTGTAGAAGTGATATAGCCTAAAAATCGTAGTCCATGGTGATATCTAAGCATGTTCAATTCCAAAAAAATTTAAAGAAAGAGACATTGAGAACATATGATGATGGAACCCGCATGCAACTAACTTCATTAGATATATTATGATAAATGGATTATATTACATTATACGAAAATATATGAGGTTATATATCAATGGGACTTTAACTTCTTTCGATGTGGGTTATTTTACGTGTTCCAGGATGATAAACTTGGAATTTGGGCTACTTCACATAATTCCATTAGGAAAGATTACTAGAGTGTCACACAGTAAGTGTATCTAGAACCTCAGTTAAATAATAATATTATTTATTATTGAACATTTTGAATTAATGTTATTACCGCACATGGATTAATAATTATTCTTTTTATATAATATATTTTTTTTCACTGGTTATTCGAGAAAATATTTTTTGAATTGAATATTTTTATAATTTTTTTTATTTATTGAATATAATATTTATATATTTATTAGTGAAAAATGTAGTGGTATTTATTTATTAAATAAATATTCATTACTCAATGTAGGATAAATATTTTGGAAGAATGGTGGACTGACTTTAATGGTCTAGTGATAAATAATATATATTGAATATTTATAGAGTATATTATATTTAATTTGATTCGCTAGATTTTTGGATGTTTAAGGATATCATCATCATCATTATTATTATTATTATTAAGGACATGGGGTTCCATATGGATCAAAATAATAATAAAGGTATCTTTATTAATTATTATTTTATAACATTATAAGTATATAAACCCAGTTATATTATTTCTTAAAGTTTTTTCCATTTTTTTATTTTCTATGCACAACAACATTTGTAAAATCATCTCAAATCCCTAGATGGATCCCTTCTCCAAGAAAGATCTCTAGAACAAAGGGTGAACCTACTAAACCTTCCACTATAATGTATAGAAATATCCAATTGAATAATTCTTGATGTAATTATTAGGGTGGTCAATATTGAATGGATCATGTCTTATGATCTTCCATACTAGAACTCAGAGATTCCTACGGTGATGTTGGAAGGCTCCTGGAGTATGTTTGGATCACCTCTTGAGGGAATCTGCAACTTATTCCTAAAATTAAATAATGGAATGATGCAGAAATATTGTTAGAATCATCATTGAAGAAATAACTCATCAGGAGTAATTATTTAATTGTTTAAATTAATAATAAATAATATTTTATGATCATGTATTTTGGTTTCGGCATTCAATTGTCGATTAATCTTTGACTAAATTATATTATTCATGGAGTTTTCCCTCAATGTAAATCTCAGATAAGAAATTAATTAAGAAAAATGGAGGATTTGGGAATACTTCATGTGGTTCCTACACTATGATCAGAACCAACCATTATGAGGATCTAAACCACCTAAGGTATGAGGTGTTAAAGTGAACATGTTGTGTTGTTCGGCAGGAGTCAAATACTCTACGAGTTATTCTACCATGTGGTTTAATATGATGGATGGGCATATTATTATGTGAGAATTGAATGTGTTCCCTAGATGGATAGAAAAAAAATAGGTTGGTTGTTAGGATATGACCAAAACACTAGGTTTGGTCATTTCTACGTATCCCATGGAATTGGGAATCAAACCATACATAGTTCTGGAGCGCGATGTGGTAAGACACCAACACTGAAAGGGGACAACCACCCTAGTAAGTAATACGGGTATCACACAGTTTCTCATCAGATTATATAGATGTGGACCATGAAGTTTAACATCATGTGGGAAAGGTGTTTAACAATCTATTTAACAAAAGATGGTAAGGACATGTGTTTGCTAAATTTTACAGTCATAGAGATTTGACCATGATGTCGTATAGTTTAACGTCATGATACCACAAAAGTTTCTCATGGTTTAACATAATGTGACCAAGATAAGATCATAAATTTTTTTAATATGTAACTCGGATGATATCATTCAGTTTTACATCATGTGGCTTGGAAATTGTTAATTTCAGTTTAAATTCATACATCGGGAAATTTTGTGTCTCATTCAGGTACCTCTTGATGAATTTTTCATTGCTGGGAGGTGTGATGTTCTCCCCATTATTAGTGATCAATGAGTATGAACCATTTTTATAGAACATATAGATAATGTAAGATCTTTCCTATTTGGCTTCCATCTTTTGTGGCTTCTTCCCAAGTGTCATTAGCATCCTCAGAAAAAACACTATATCATTTTGAAGGAATATTCACAAGAAATCCTTTCTATTAAATACTCATGACAACTGAATTGGATGTCTTCCCAGGTCATGCAGCACTTTAATCGTTTATTATTCAAGGGATTTAAAATCATCCAATAAGACATTATCCCGGTTATCAAACATATGAAAATCATAAATGGTTATTCGAACCCAATGAAGATTAATTTCTAAGGGTAACACTTCCTTTTTCCCATACACCAGGGAGTATGGAGTCACTTGGATGGAATTTCGAGTCTTTTCCAATATTACCAAAGGTAGTTGGAGAATATACAAGTACAACTTTTCTTATTTTTTTCAAAACATATTTTTTGAGATGTTAAAGAGGGTTTTTTGAATGCATCAATCTGACCATTCACTTGTGTGTTATATGGGGAGGTATGGTTGGAATGGATTTTATACTTGTCCTATAGTTTCTTTATCTCAACAGCTCTAAAATTAGTTCCATTATATATGATAATAGCATGATAAATCCCAAAATGTCATGCACCCATATAGAAATTGAATATGATTAATTGTTGAAATATAGAATCTCTGGGGGTTGAATCACAATGTTGGAATGGATCATCCATTCATGAAATGTTTTAGTGATCTTAATGCAGTGATGAACCATGGTGGGCTAGAATTTCCCCAATATTCAGATTTGAAGAGAGAGCTTCAATCCTTTTGATGGGATCCACATGCCTCGACATGAAAATATTTTATGACTTGAGGGATCACCTTCCTTTGGATTATATAGAGAAGGATTCCATCAAACCTGTTTCTATAGAGGGTATTCTCTAGTTTAGGGGAATCTCAAAGGGTATAGTTTACTGTATGATGATATATTCAATCACATTCATCACATTCTACTAAGAGATTCCTTTTTATAGACCCTTAATTATGGGATTAATTCAATTGTGAAATTCATCAAATATGAAGGCATTTTGGGGACCTAGTGTAGAAGTGTTGGCAACCAATTAATTTACATACCAGTTGTCATTGTTAGAGTCATTGGGGGTGATGACACTTCAAGGAACCATGTGAATGAACAAGTAGTCTTGGTCAGGCTCATCAAGGGATGTGGTTCATCTTTCTAGGGAATCATATTATTCATTCTTTGATTGGGTAACATGAGTTACCTTTGGGTTGGAATGGAATTAGGCCATCAACTCAGGATTCTACTCCAACAAGGGTATTAAATCGTTCTTCTTGATGACATAGTCACTAGTGATCTAATTGATAACTAACTCATTATCTCCCTTCACATTTAATCAGGTATTTCAATCTCATGAACTAACTTAAGGGCAATGGTAAGAGAATAATACTTACCTTATTGTTATTGTAGTTTTCAGAAAATCAAAATTAGTATGTAAAAATGGACTATGTGAGAGTAATGAAGAAAATCCAAAGGCCCAACCTATTGAGTTTAGGTTTATTGATCTAACTCCCTATCAGAATCTGAGAGGCACCTTTGAAGTCCATTTTTCAATAAGGCACAATAGGATCCACAGAGATAATAGCCTCATTTATAAATTTGGAATCCAGCGGAAATCTACCGACGCATGGATCTTGAATGATTTTGTGTGGATAAACCTAATGTCAAACTACTGTAGAATTATTTACCAACATGTCAGTCATCCAATAATCATAGTATGGATATGGATGTTCTTTGGTAGGTCAATTCAGGGTATCATCTGTATCTCATGGTGCTGTAAGTAGTGTCATAATTTATGGAATATGGTGACTAAGACTAGGAATCTCTCCTCAATAAGAGTATATATTTTCTCCATGTCGAGTATCATGTGACTAAGACAATACAACTTGTTTTCTTTACCATCATTGTTCTTTTGAGATAGAAGGGTGATAAGGGACCATTCTAAGGTGGTCATATAAAATACTAGAGTCTTTCTTGAAATGGGTGGCATCAGGGTGAGAGGGTGTCACTGATACTAGTTGATGTACTTGGATGTTGTGTAGTAATATTATTCACACTGATATATAATACCACTATTTGTGATTCTTGAGAAAGGATTACACGGTATAGACAAATTCGCAAAGAATCACCGAAGATAGGATACGTGGCCTTGGAGGCCTCGCAACTCCTTGATGTTTTATAGATTTGGAATCTAGATTATATCCTTGATCTTCCCAAGATCAAGATCAATGCCTATATATTGGAAAACTAAATTTAATAACTTTATATTGGTAACCCTGAATTCATATGTTAGTGGGTTTTCATTAGGTGATGGGAGAATATTAAGTCAAACACTTTCTCAAGATCCTTGAGATGGTCCTGATTATTATGGGATTTTCCCAAAAAATAATCCTTGTAGAACTCCAACAGTGTCTCAAGGAGTGGTTTTAAGATATGTTGCATGCCACATTGGTAGGTATCTCCACCATTATTCAAACTAAAAGTCATCACTTTATGGAAAAAGGTTCCCTAAGGTTCTTTAATGGTGGTAGATTCTTCATCCTTAGGGGCCATCAAGACCTTATTATAACCAAAGTAACCATCCATAAAGAATAGGGAATGTAAAATTGCAGAAAAATCATTTAGTAGCTCTATTTTCATAATTCAAAAATCATCCTCCTAGAAATAGTTGTTTAGGTCCAAAATGTTTACGCAGACATTTATTTGTCCATTTTTTTATTAGATGGGACAACTTTGGCCAGTTATATTGGGTAATGGACTTCCTTGATGAATTTTTCTCTGATAAGATTGTCAATTTAATCCTTGACCATGGTACTATGGTAAGGGTGTATCATCCTAGGAGGTAGTTTAAACCCAAGGTGGTCCAATGGATGGTTGTGGAAGTTAAAATAAACATAGGGTTTCATCCCAAGAATTTCTTTGTAGCTCATGGTGAACACATCGTGGTGATAATTCAAAAAATACACATACTGTTGTTTCTCCTGTAGA
This sequence comes from Viscum album, assembly GCA_963277665.1. NCBI lineage: Eukaryota > Viridiplantae > Streptophyta > Magnoliopsida > Santalales > Viscaceae > Viscum > Viscum album. The sequence goes on from OY728119.1 coordinate 140,964,846, forward strand.
TACATGATTGCACTTATTAGTTTTAGCCACAAATATTCTTTTGTGTCAAGTTTCACCCAGTTCAATACATCAATAATAGTGGAGACACCCTCTTCAAAGGTACGAGGGTTATCTTCCAGATCCTCACAGTCATATGAAACATGAGGATCATGGAATGAAGGTAACTCCTGAAGAGCAATATATTTGAGACTAGTATCACAATCTACTTCGGTGGGTGGGTGTAATCCTCATTAAGTTATTTCCACACAATAGATACCATGGTGAAAAAATTTTATGATCACATACCATGTGGTTTTATACTGTTACATCCACCATTGATGTCAAAGAAATGATGTCAGATCAACCTCCATCTAGTCATCCCTGATTTATGAAACATGTGGGGGGGGGGGGAATTGTGGATTAGTGGGAATTGGTTAAAACTCTCCATATACAATCGGAGTTTGGTTTTCTTTCATTGTCTTATCCTATCCCATGTAGGAGTATGTGGTTATTTATGAGCACTCCATCTTGGGGACTGTGAAACAACTTCCAAGATTCAAAGTTATGGACTTCAACTGATGGATTGGAAGGATAAAACTATCTATCTAATCCATTCGAGGATCCTCTGAAGTGGCTGTCAGGTTATTGGGGGAATTAACATGCACAACACCATCAGTATGGAGTTTCCTTATCTCCCAATTATAATACTCACATTCAATTTAGTGGATTCAAAAGAGAATTAGGTACGGACTGTTTAGGTATTATTCGAGTAATGATTATATGAAAAGGGTAAAATCACATGTAGATGAGTATTTGGTCTTTCTAGAAGGCTGTTCTAGGTAGTTTCCTTTGAAAAAACTATGATCATAGTGTTTTCTACAATGTCACTAAACTAGGTCTCTAGAAATATATTTCCATTTTTATTCGGTTCAATATTTTTTTACCCCGAAGTTTTTTGGTTGGATTGAATTTGGTTAACATATATGAGCCCAAAAATTTAAAACATTTAGGTTTTTATGATGTTGATTTGAACACAAGGAAATGGAAGGTTTCCATTCCATTGAACTGTCTTATGACATACAGTGGGTGTATGTGCCCCTAGATGGTGGTACAATAATCTTCTTTAGAGAATTAAATGATGTCTTGGTATTCTTCCAACTCATCTTATTCTTTATGATAATACTCATTGGTTCATACTTCACTCTCGAACTAAAGAGGGTCCTTCAAGGATTTGATAATTTCCAAACATATCTCCTTCAATAGTCAGAGTGTACAAAGGATCTAGAGCTTTGATGGTATGCATTTCAGGTGAATCTTGTCATCATACTTCCATGTAAGGGTAATATTCATACTTTCTTGTGATATCTCTTTTATTGGGGTTTAGTAGTAGCTATTATCTAAGGCACCAGGGGATGGAAAGTTATTACTACACTACACTATTGATCAAAAATCATGGGATGAGGACTATATAGCTAGGATCAATCTCTATCTTATAGTGTCGAAGTGATATGCTGTAATGGTTGAGCTAGTAGGTAAACCAATATGGTTTGTTGCTTATTTATACCTTTCAATCCTTCCTAACTAGGGTTTTCCAATTGAGCCTTATGAAAGGATTTCTACCTAGTATTAGTGATATAAATAGTCTTTTATAGTGGGTCATCCTAGTTATTTTCCATGTAGCATGAAACGCACATATTCTACACCACGATCAACAAGAATTACATGAGGGGGATTCATGGTGTACATAATTTTTTACTACTATGTAATGATATAAAAGCCAAAAAGTATTAAAAAAGTGAATTATTTCTCCTCATTGGTGAAAAATTCACAGATGGGCCAGATCATTAGTGTTTCTCCCCATTTGGGTAGCAAGGATTCACTAAAATTACAGGCTGGTTTCAATATTTGTGGGGGTATCTGATTACCCTAGAATCGTTGGTGACTATTCTTATGAGTTTTAGATGGTTTAAAAAAAATTAGTGGATTGAGGTGATGTGGTGACCAAAGTAGTTTCAAGTCTACTAAAGCAGAAATGAATACCTTATTAGGTGTAGAAACTATTTTAAAATCCATCCAATAATTTTACTTTTATGTAAAATGACTAGGGACACACTACCACTCACTGGTGTCCTTTTTATCACTAACGAGTTCATCATATACATGTGGTATCTATTCTTTGACATCACCCAACACTACTTGGCCTCACTATCTCAATCACTAGAGCTAATATTTGAATATTAACACCTCTAAGATGGTATGCCTGAGGACCTTGTTGGTTGGAAAGTGGATGGAATGATTCCTCGGGTCAGCCTATTGAGGCCTCCATCATTCTAGAAAATTTATAATTTTCTTCCCCAAGTAAGAAGTAAAGTATCATGGGACATGAGAATCCTTGAAGCAGTAGAAATTATTATACAATTATGTGAAAGGAACCATGGGAATTTAGCCTAGGTGGGGGCCTCGGAAACATTATCATGGTGAAGTTATGCTTTTCGGGGCCTGTCTTATTGAGGTGCCGAAAAGGGGATTGATGATGAGGCCAGAACCTATACGAATGCAGTTCTTTCTTCCTTTACAAGTTTTTTTCATATGATATAGTAGTGGTAATGGTTGTGGCCTCTTCTTATCCCACAATAAGGATTATTATATGCACTGATATCTTTCAGGGAATTCTTGTAATCCACAATCATATCTCAAGGATATGAGGGTATGAACAATCTCAACTTATAAATAATCTGGGAATATCATCAATAGATATTCCTAGGAAACCATCACTTCAAGGGAATACATGAGTCCCTTTAATTTAGAAATAAAGTCATAAACTCGCTCATTATTCCTCTATCTTCAAATGGAGTGTTCAGTGATGTTGGTATTGTAATTGGTGGAGCTAAACTGGAAGTGGAAGTACCTATGGAAATCTTTTAAGCCAATAATAGATCAAAGGGAAAGATAATTGTAAAAAATGAAAGAATATCCATCCAAGGTTTGGATAACTCATCGAGGTTTTGTGGATTTTTATTGATTATGAATTCCCATCATTGGGCCACATAGTGAGTAAAAAATGCGTTAGACTCTATAGTGGATCGATTATTCCATTCAATAGAGTAAATTTGAATTACTGAATTCTAGAGGTGTATTCATCTGGTTTAACCATTCCAAGAATGTATTCCACTCTGGTGGGATTGAAGTATGATAAATTTATCAGGATTCAAGATGGATTATGAGAGAATATATCACACCATCAAAGTGAGTTTTGGTTGTCATCAGTGCTTTAAAAAAGACACTGGCTCAATAGGAAAAGTGGTCATGGTTTAGATAAAGGAAGTCTCACTACCCAGGTGTGGTAGGTGGCTCATATCATGGTGTTTTTTAGACACTAACCTCAACCATGATAATTTGTGTAGGGCCACCTACATTGAATCTAGTATCCTAGCCAAGATTACTAGATTCTTAGCTAGAGGGGGGATTATGTTCCCTCATAAATTGCATCACTTCGAGCATTAATCTACAAGTATCTCAATGGTAAGCTTGTTGTAGTCCATAGGATCCGAGAAAAAAGAGGTAATTATTTAATATATATCAATTATTAGTGTATCTTCAAATGGTAAAAAAGTTTTTGTGATCCACTCTCCATTTTTGAGATGTTTATGAGAATGTGGTTGTGGATCCTCACTAGGACTTCCAAGGTCCAATGACTGTCTCTGGTGATAGGTGTGGGCACCCACCGTATGTTTGTTTCCCACTCGATGTGGGTTATCTCCATAATTCCTCATGGAATATTCCTAATTCCTATAATCAATAGTATTTTTTATCTTAATGAAATTTTCTATGATGGTGGATAGAGATTTACTATCAACATCATCAAGTGGGTTACCTTGATACTGCTATTTTCACTTTGAATGGTGGATGAATTCAAGGGAATAATACTATCCCCAAACCCTAATTTTCATGTGGGGATATTCCTACCACATACATATGTAGATTTTGGTGAGGATCTTATAACAATACCACTATAAATATTGGCAGTATCTATATTAATCAGAGTGTAGAGAAACCTGGAGTGAAGCAATATCAACCATTGGGAACTACTGATGAATATAAAAATGGTGTTACGAGCTCCCAAAATATGTTCATTAGTAGTCTTAGAGGTATTTGAATGTATTCCAAATATTTTAGTGGAGACATGTTACATGGATCCCCATGAGGGGATCCAAGACGATAAAGCACAATGTTTTTGTAGGCCAAAACATGATAGGTAGTTGGTCGGTGGCCAGAATCTCCCTCAATATTTCTTCCTCTCCCATTTTCAAGATGTCTATTATACACTTGATCTCCTCAGGATCCAATTAGCAATGTTCAGATGATTGGGGGTGGTAGTGACCCATATCTATTTTGATACTAATTCTCTTGAAGAAGAGGCATCACATAGGTGAGTCATCACTAAAATGATGGGGTGTCTTTCAGGGGTGAAGACATATTTATAACCATATCTATATGGGAAGAGGAATTTGCAGCCTTCTAATAATTGGGGAGGTTTTTATTCCCCTAAATCTCCATTGAGGGACAAGCTTTATCTAAGGGGATCAATCAAGACCTAGATGTCTCCCCTACATCCATTGGAGAGGTTCACATGAGGGAAGATTGTGGAAGTAGTATTGACACCATAGAGAGTCCGTAGAAGGAATCCAAGACATCCCTTATGAATTGGTACATATAGAGGGATATAGGGACCTTCTGGATCTCAGTCTCAGGTATTTTCAATCTCATTTTATGGGATCCTACCCCTAACATAGGTGGAAAGTGTGCAGGTTTATTTATCGAGTCATCCATCACCTCAGATTCTAAGAGAACGATGGTCATGTGTTGTTTCCAATGGCCCTACCTCTAACTATATGGGAGGTCCTTATTCATGATTCCTTAAAAAATTTAGGGATTTATTCCCAAAGTGGTAGGGATGGAATTTTGTATAAGTCGCCCTCGTATTTTTTTTATCCCACTTAGACTAGGATGGATCTTCAGCATGTGGGTTGTCTTTAGCATTGGGAGGACCTATATGTTAGAAAGTTTAATTATGGGGAATCACCCCATGATAAAGTTCTTCGTCATGGGAGGGATCATAAATTTTTCTAGTGGTTCCTAATGTAAGTAGATTCAACCCTAAATACCTGGTGGGTGACTAGGGTCTCAATCCTAATATGGAGAGGACATTCCCCATACAACATCTGTGAGGGAAGGAGGTGCATCAGTGGTGGTAGGGTCCATTTGATGTTTCATGGAGGCATATTATTGGGAAAGGTTGGTAACCTAACTCAAAGTTTTGAACTAAGTATTTTATACTAAGGTTGTAAGATTAGGGAATTGATAGAGCAATTCAATTCTCTATAGGACCTCCTATTTTTTGAGTAACATTATGTGGTTGATGGCCTCCTAGGAGATCTGTGGGTGGTGTTCACTGTAGGTGTGACTTGTGCGCCCCTACCTCCATGAAGTAGTGGATGAAGCCATTGGATCATTCTAGGGAGAGGCTACCAAAATGTTTCTTCATGGTGATGGGGTAGATTACCCCCTACATGGACCTTGGGGGCAGTGTAAACAACATTGTGCCACAACTTATAGGTCCTTTTGAGATATATCCTTGGACAGGATGACCACTTCCTACTTGTATAGATGAACAAGGGTGTTGATGAACCATTTTTTAACAATATTTTAGGATGATATTGGGTGAGGAACCTTGGAGGCATGGGTATGGTGGATATTATGGTAGAAAAATAATAGTTGTGTGGGATGGAAACACCATATCTGATCCTTCCCCGATACCTGTTTCTAGTGGTTCTTTGAGAATTTAGTGTAGCTTAAGTCATGTAGGATACATATGAGGTTATCCACCAGTATATGTCTGACAAAGAAAATTCCCAAAATTCCCAATTCTGGTCATACTCTCCTATAGAAAGATAAGTGTTCCATTACAACAATGTCTTAGAACCGGAGATTACCTATACTCATCATCTTCTCCTAGTTATGGGAGAATATATTCACACTAGGTTCACCATTTTTATTTTTTCCCTTTACGGATAAAAATTAGGATTGGGATATGATCTCTCTTTTCTTTTCAAAATTGGTCTGCATCATGGGCTAGTTGTAGATCCCCCTAGTGAGTTCTTCCCCATATTCCCTCTTTCTAAAGGGGGAGGCCTCTAACACCATGGGTGATGATGTCAACTCCTTGATTAGAATGGGAAGATGTGATTTCAGCTCTTCCTTACATGGATTCATACATTTTTTTAGTCACCTATTCTGTGTATCCCTAATAGATATAAGACATGTATTTTAAACTAATTCTCATCACCATCTCGAGGCGGGCATCAGTTAATTACACTACTTGCTATCATGGAAGGGAGTCTGTATTCGACATAGAGATAAGAGGATGTTGGTAATCTTAATCATGTTGGGAATCTATAAAAATATTCCTCATTAGAATTTGAGGGAATCTAATATGCAAGTAATCATTGGATTGGATCCCAAGGAATCTCATATATTCTATGGAAAAACTTATATTGGGTACATAAGGCCTCCTAGGATCGATGCCAAGGGAATTCCATGTATGTTTCATGAGGTAATAATTATTATGAATTAATATGGGTAATATGTTTTAATTCAAATAGTGACAGGTTAGAAACATGTATAATATCCAGTGGGGAAAGGCTGTTCATAGGTTTAACATATTTTGTGTACATGTTGGTCACAGGATTAACATCTTGTGAAGAAAATTTGGTCATCCATTTAACATCTTGTGGGAATAGATTGGTCATAGGATTAAAATCTTATGGGGATAGGTTGGTAACATGTTTAACATCTTGTGGGTATATCTTGGTAATTTCTTTAACATCTTGTGTAAATATGATAGTCATACATTTAACATCATTCGGGGATAGGTTGTTCACTGGTTTAATATCTTGTGGGAACATGTGGATCAAAGGTTTAATGACTTTTAGGGACAGGTTGGAAACATGTTTAATTCCTTGTGGGAATATATTGGTCATAGTTTTAGTGTCACATGGTGGTACTGAGGTCTAGTATGGACCTTATGTTTTGGTTGTGTGGTTGATGGTGTTCTCAAGAAAAATGATCACACTTTGGAGTCAACGCCACCCATGGGGGAGATAGACTTATATAATGGTGGTTTTCATGTATTAGGATTTATCCTCAGGGAGTCATCCTATATACAATATTAAGAGATATGGATCAAAACCCATATAGTATTTGTGTATAGTTTAAGGTTGTGTGATAGGACCGGTCCATGTATATTAATATCATTCAGAAAAGACACTTGTTCCTTGTTAGTAGTGATAAAAAGGGATGGTGTCAGACTTATATACAGAGGCTACCTAGAATGTGGGATATCATCCCATGGAATTAATGAATGGGGAATCATATGTTAATCACATAGGAAAATGATATAGTTTTGCATCATGTGATGGGGGTGTTATCATTGTAGTTTAACATCATTTGACTAAGATGTTATCATGAAATTCAACATCATGTTACAATGACATGGTTTCAATATAGTTAAAATTATTAATGGTAATACCTATTGTATATACACCCATGGATTCAATTTTCAAGTGGTAGAGAATGATGCATCACAATCCCTCCTCATAGTTAAAATTAATTATTTTCCTTGATGATCCCACCAGCAAGGATTTTGTATTTACTGTGTGGGTTCTTTTGGATAACATAATACATAATAACTTCCAATTTTGAGTAACATGTGGTGTCCCAAAATTAGGGTTAGTATTGTTTGGATAAATAGGTGTAGATTCTACCCAGATAATGCTTGGAGCAAAGGTTCTTATCATAAGAGTTGACGACACCAGTCACACTGAAGGTTAGGGAATGAATGAATATGGTTTAAATGGGTATAGGGTCCCTAGGGACTCAATGTTTTATAATGTATGTCTATTTAAATTAGTAATCATATAGGGGTCCATGAGGTGGATTTCATTGATATTTGGGGGTTTGTGAAGTTCAGGGGATTCATGATGGTTTGAATTTTGTGAAACATTGATTATCCTCCTAGTTATGATCTCTTAGTTCCCATGATGAAGGTTTCATGAAAGGTGGGTGCCTCAAAAAACCCCAAGTGGCATGAGGGATTTGTATTCTATTGTGGAGGGTTTTATCATTTTTTAAGATCATCTACACCATAGTCTTAAGGTGTCAAGTACACTAGTAATGTTTTTCATGAAAGATGGATACCTATGGAAATCCATCTATACTTTGGCTCACAATGGATGATGCTCCGTGAATTAGGAGATTCTTCTAGAAGTTAAAAGGTATCATACCCAAAAATGAGGGGTGATGGGATGTATTTATAGATTATTCATAGTTAGAGATATACTTTTAGGAAGTATTTCTATATTCATGTAAGATGGTATTTTTTTGTTCTCTGACACATTTTGTGAAATCCTTATCTTTTGAGAAGATTTAATCTCTCACTAACCCAAATCCTTATATTGAATTTTAATCTATTTATATCTGAATTCACCACAAATAATTTGTGTGCTCCTAAAATTCTCCCATTACATTTTGTTTTGCTACTAACAATGACACAACCAACGTACCCAACTTACCATGAACATATGTTGTCATGTTTTTAGTCAGTAAATCTACGTTCTCAAATCATGAAATGCATTAATAATATTATCAAATTATAAATACCATTATACATACTCAAATATAAAAAATATCCAATGACACATAAGCATGAAGAAATCCTAAAAGTATTTCTATTTTAATAATATCCTATCTTTGATATTAACAAGTTTGAACATCATGAGATAAAGTCGAATCTACTTATGAGTAATCACACCTAAAAATAAACATAATATATGCTCCATGGTATAATATTGTCCAATATTATAACTACATTAAAGAACATCATCATGGAATTTCAAGGTTATCCTCATAGAGGGGGAATTATGTTCTTCTTTCAATGTGAAAGATACTATGAATCATTATTTCATTAAAGTCATGAAGAAAAAATGAATAGTATGTAATAAGTTGTTTAATTAATATTCACTTATATGAATATAATTATATCCCAATATATAAATATTTTGTTCTAGAACACCAACTCCAATAGACTCCCAATTAGACTAATGCCAACTGCTGAAGAATTCTTGTCTGCTATACCCCACTTAAAGATCATGTTTCTTCTACTTTAAGGAATTAGTATAGTGTTCCACCATGTCGTCTTCCATGGATACTTTGATCATTGAAACAACACCTCTCTAATAATAATACCACAAAATATAATGATTTCTATGGATGTGTTCACCCATTGATGAGAAATTTTCTCCTTTATAAGAGTGATCACTATATTATTATCACAATAGTGGGTGATAGTTTCCTTACTACTTTGTACCACATCAAGCTCTTGGATGAAGTTTCATATCCAAACTACTTTTTTAACTACCTTAGAAGAGGAAATATACTTAGACACTACAATTTAATCTATGACCATTTCTATATTTGATCTCTTATAGATCCGAGTACCTCCATTGATGGTGATGATGTATCCCATATAAGATTTTATATCATCTAGATAAATTTGTAAATTAGAATCTGTATATCCAATGATGTGTAGTTCCTCATCTCCTCTATATACCAGGAACATATCCTTAGTTCATCTCAGATAGATAAGGATAGTCTTAGTTCCATCAAATGGTCACCTGGGTTACATTGATATCTTCTAACAAAACTTAAGTTGTAGGCGACATCTAGCCTAGTACATAGCATAACCTACATGACTAACCCAATCACCAATAGATGTAGAATCCTTTCCATCCATTTTCCTTCAACGTGTTTCTGAGGACATGATTTCATGGAATGTTGAATTAAATTAGACATTAAAAACAATCCCCACTTGGATTGTTCTATAATATATCTCTTCAGTATCTTGTAAATATACATACTTTGATATAGACCATGAAAACTCCTGGATCTATCACAATGGATCTATATCCAAAGAATATATTCTCCTGGTAAGGACCCAAAATTATATAAATTGAATTTTCTTCTTGTAATTATGTAATATTTAGTAAGGTGGTATAAAGAGCATTCAACACATGATAAAACTAGTTACATTTTATTATATTTATTTAAACGTTAAATTTAGAGAATAAATATGAACATAAGATTTGAAGTTACTACATTTGGACAAATAATGGAAAATAAGTTAACAATAATAGGAATTTTTGGATCTTCTCAATCCCTAATAACTTTACCCTTCATAAAATAAATTTAGTTTTTAGAATATAAAAAAATAATAAATTTTGGTATAAATTTTTGTTATCTTTCTAAAATACCTAAATTTTGGTTAATACTAAAATATGGAAAAATATGACATTTAACATTGTAAAATAAGTACATGAATTTTTAGACATTGATGATGTATGTACCCATTAGTTATAACTCACATTCCCTATTTACTATATATATTCAAAATAAATATTTCTATTGGAAATAGTGATCAAAAATAATAAACTAATATATATAATATTCAAAAAAACCTCTCTCCTCCATTTAAAAATACGACCCCCTCTCCTCTTACATCTAATCCATGGAGATTTCCAAATTTCTACCCCATTACATTCCTGATCCTCTCCATAAAAAAACTAATTCTTCTTGTATCATCTAAATACCGATTCAAGGACTCTTAATGTGTATCCTAAGAAGAGGCAAGAAAAGTGAGAGGTAAACTCTAAACCAAATTTCTTTTAATTTTATTCTTCTTTTACCTCCCCATTACATTTCGCATCCACCTAAACATTGTATTATAAGTATCTTAATCATACTAATATGTTATTTTTATGGTGATATATCCATATTATACCCTCTATTGTTTCATTTCTAAAATAAACATGTTGCTCACAATATGGATGGTTCACCTCCTCAACGAACAACATAATTCATTTTTCTCTATCACCATCAATTCTAGTTATACAAATAATATTATCATTAATTATGATAAGAATATTTATATTATAACTTATTTCAAGACCTATACTATTTTAATAATCATTTTCTTAAAAAATTAATCTAGTTCATGATGGTCGGTAAAAAGACCTAAATGAACTAACCACATAACATTAACATTTTTACTAAGTGAATCATCCCTATTTCAAAACAAAAAATCACATATAGGACCATTTTATTTTTTGGAATAACATGAATACAATTAAATTTCACTTTAGGAGTAGTAGTCTAATTTTACAACAAAATCAACAATTATCCACAAGTGATCGGACAATGGAATCAAGAAATGAGTGCCCTCAGAAAAACAAAATTGAGCATTATATATAATTAAATTTGTCAAAAATGAACATAATATAATTATAGTAAAAAAATATTTATGGAAATGGTTCTGAATTAAGTAATTAATTAATCTAATTTCATTATCAATGAAATTAAGTGAAAGTACTGAATGATTCTAGAAACTAAGGTAAGGGATCTCTCTGAACCACTATTTTTCTTTCACTTATCTCATTTCACACTCTAACTCACTTTCTTAATCTATTTTTTGTCATGGAAAGATTATAAATTATGTATATATTTCCCAAAAATATATATATACATATCCTATTTTTTATTAATTTAATGGGGGTAATACATGCCATAAGTTCATTTCATAAATAATTTGTCTAAAACAAAACTTGGTTAAGAGGAGATTTTCTGTCCCTTTATTTTTTTATGTAAGGAAAAATTAAAAAATTAATTATAATACATGATTTGATTAAATAATAGAATATTTTAGGTATAACCATTTTGGCTTACCTCTAATTTTCAAAGAAAATTCCATACATATTTTTTCTTTAATTTTTTAAACTAATTCATTAAAATATAATTTTTAAAGTTCATTTTTATATACCCAATTCTATGCCATACCTCGTTAATTGTTTTCAAAATTAATGCCACATTTTTTAGACCTATTATTATTTACTCAATTATAAATATCCAAAATATTCAATTCCTTCTTCTTGTTATAATATTTTTTAAATATACATTTATTATGATATCAAGAAAGATTATGCAACCCATTTCTATCAATGGGTAATTCTTATATTCATTCCTTATGATTGATTTACTTTTATGGAACACATCAAAATTTACATGTTATTATGGGTTAACCCAAATAGTGATACAATGCATTGATTAGTGTTTTTACCCAATGCAATGTTATATATGGGATTATGGAGTAAGAAAATACATGATGAGACTTTGTCCACCATGTGATGTTGTCTTGGAAGTTAGCCTCATCTTATGTTTATTTCCTGTTTTGTGTTTTCATATTCAAATATTTCCATGATATCATGATTTTGTCTTCGTTATGTTATTCTACCACAACATTATTCATGACACATTGCTTTTATGATATTATGTTATGCCTTATAAATCATATGTATTGTTTTTTTATCATGCCTATTCACTTACTAGGTTTTTATATCACACTTTTTTTATGTATTCCACAATTTATCCTATATAGTTTTATGATCTCAAAGGTATTAAAGAGCTCATTATGAAGAATAAAATAAATATTCATTATTTTCGTTTCCTGATGATGATTTATGTGCCCAGAATTCTAAATACACTAGGCCTCTCGATCCATGATTTTTATTTATTTGATATTTAGGTTAAAAACTAGTAATAATATGTGTCTAAAGCATGGGTCACTAAGAGAAAGTTATGTTATCCGTTTATTACTTGGATATTGGAAGATGATCAGTGGTGGACACTAATCAAGAACATGTATTCTAAAGAAGAAATTGATTACATGCATTGGGAAGGATTCAAGAAAATATTTTTCAATAAATACTTTCCCCAAAATCATCATGTTAAAATAATGAGGGACTTACTCAGACTAAAGAAAAAATTAGATGATTCTAATGGAATATATATGGAAAATTTCACAAGGATTTCATGATAAACCTCTAGATTTTTCATCCTTGCCAAATTTAATGTGAATCACTTATCTAGTTGATTGAATCCTAGTCTATGAAAACATATAGTTATTCAATACATCAACAGCTATGACGATATTTCTCATTATCTCTTTAAGATAAAGATATATATTGGAACCTCTCACCAATCTCATGGGGATAAAGATAAAAAGTATAATATGGATTTTTATTTAAGAGGATCAAAATATAAGATCAATAATGGAAAAAAATCAATGTTCCCATGTGTTGAAAATGTGAGAAGAAGAGTCCTGAAAACTATCTCAAGCGTCTGGATTCCAGGAAACCATTCAGATTCGAAAGCTTCTGGTCAAATGATCCTGAGTGCGAGGCGGTTATCCGTTCAGGCTGGAAGACGGGGCAAGCGGATCCGAGAACCAACCTTCTCTGAGTAGCATCTGATCTGAAGACATGGAGCTACTCTAAATTCCGTCATCCGGACCGGCAATGCAATTTCCTTGAAAGGAAGATTGGCTATCTTCTTAGCAAACCCCCGTCTAGCAGCATTCTCTCCAAAATAAGTGAAACCCAACGAGAGTTGGATGTTGCCCTGCGCAATAAGGAAGGTTTTTGGGCTATGCGAGCGCGTGATATTCATATAGCAGAAGGGGATGCTAATACCTGTTATTTCCACCAGAAGGCTTCAGCAAGACGCCGGAAAAACTTTATTTCTGGCATTCTTAATTCAGATGGTAGTAAAGTGTCAGACACAGGGGGAATCCAAGAAGCTTTCCTGAGCCATTTTCAGAAACTCTTCTCGACAGGCCATTCTTACATCTCTCCCGAGATTGAGGACTGCATCAAACTTGTGATTTCTGACGATATGAACAGACAACTTTCTAATGATGTGACGAATGATGAGACTCTTAAGGCCTTAAAGCAAATCCACTCTACGAAAGCCCCGGGACCAGACGGATTCCACGCCCTCTTTTTCAAGAATTACTGGCACATCATCGGTCCAGACATTTGCAATTTAATGCGGGATATTTGGGCGGGGAAAACGGACCTGTCTTCTCTTAATGAAACTATTCTTACTCTCATTCCCAAGATGAAAAATCCGCAAGGGGTCTCGGACTTTTGACCGATCAGTCTGTGCAATGTCTCGTATAAGATCTTCTCGATGATCCTGGCGAATCGGTTGCGGCCTTAGCTACCCGACGTCATTTCAGAAAACCAAAGCGTTTTTGTGGCAAAAAGGTTAATCACTGATAATGCCATTATTGCTCATGAAATTTTCCACTCCATGAAAACGCGTACACGAGCGAAGAGAGGGATCATGGCGTGGAAATTGGATATGGCTAAGGCCTATGATAGAGTGGAATGGAACTTCCTCGAATATGTGATTCTCAAGATGGGTTTCTGCACCAAATGGATTGCCATGATCATGCAATGCGTCTCGTCAGTTTCCTTTTGCATTAATGTCAACGGGGTGCTCACCCGAGGATTCTCCCCATCCCGTGGGCTTCGCCAGGGAGACCCTCTTTCACCCTTCCTTTTTATTTTAGTGGCTGATGTGTTTTCTAACCTCCTTTCCAGGGCAGCCTCGCTTTCCATAATCCATGGGGCGAAAGCGTGTCGCAAGGGCCCTCCGATATCCCACCTCTTCTTCGCTGATGATTGCCTTCTTTTTTCTCGAGCTACCCCTAATGAGTGTACTGCAATCTGCCAGGCGATTCAACAGTATGAACGGGCTTCAGGAAAAATGATCAATCAGAGTAAATCAGAAATTTCTTTCAGCTCTGGAGTTCCCCAGCCGAAAAGAGAAGATCTCTGCTCTTTAGCACGCATCCCTGGGGTCGATAAGCACCAGAAGTATCTTGGGCTCCCGACGGTGGTTGGACGGTCAAAGAAAGAAATCTGTTCAGCTATTGTGGATCGAATTGAAAGAAAAATACAAGGTTGGACCCCTAAAAAAATCTCCAAGGCCGGCAAGGAAATCCTCATCAAGGCGGCACTTCAATCTGTCCCCAGCTATTTGATGTCTATTTTTAAACTCCCTGATGTGGTGCTTTCAAAGATTCAATCCAGTACATCTAACTTTTGGTGGGGACGAAAGGACGGAAAAAATAAAGTCCATTGGATCGCCTGGTCTGCTCTCTGTCAACCAAAATCTGAAGGAGGAATGGGCTTCCGGGACCTTTCTCTGTTTAATGATGCTTTGCTGGCTAAACAAGGTTGGCGTATGATTAATAACCCATCATCCCTATGCACGCGTGTTCTCCGGGCTAAATATTTCCCACATAAGGATTTTATGGATTCCCATCTTGGCTATCGACCCAGTTTTCTCTGGAGAAGCATTTGGGGCGGTCGTAATCTACTGAGGAAAGGGCTAGGCTGGAGGATTGGGAATGGTTCTACGGTCAAGATTTGGACCGATCCTTGGCTTGTTGATCAGACAGGCACGAAGGCGTCATCCCCTGTTTATCCCGGATCCGAACATGCCACAGTCTGTTGTCTTTTTGATGATCAAGGGGCGGGATGGTGTCTGGAAAAACTCTACTCCTGGTTTAATGAGAGGGATAGGAGACTTATTCTGAGTATTCCCTATGTGTCAGACGCAGGGCCAGAGCATCTCTACTGGACAAACAACAGCTCAGGTGAGTATACAGTGAAAGCTGGCTACCGGCGAGCTCTTTCTGCTCAGATTTCAGAAGGAGATGCGAGGCCCTGGACATCAATTTGGAAGCTTAATGTTCCCCCTAAAGTTCGCTTTTTCTGGTGGCAGGTGTGTACCGGTATCCTCCCAACTAAGAGCCTCCTTGTCTACAGACACTTTTCAGACGACAACTCTTGCCCTTTCTGCCCTTCTGTGACTGAATCCCCTTTATATGCCCTTGTTCAATGTCCCGGGGCTCGGGAGATTTGGAATGGCTGGGGATCAACTTTAGAGCTGTTCCCGGACCCCGCCTCAGATCTCACAGCTCTCCTGATGCGATGGTGCTCCTCCTTTTCGCCGGCTAACGCAGGCGCCCTGTGCATTTTGGCTTGGATTATCTGGAATAGGCGGAACGAGGCCATTTTCAATCATTTTCGGAGGCCCCCCAGGTTTTGGATTGACCGGGCATTGTCATGGATTGCGGTTTGGCAGAACCACCCTGAACAACAAAGACTTTCCACCCACCCTCCTCTTCCCCAACATTGGTGCCCCCCACCGGAAGGGATTTTTAAGATCAATGTGGATGCCTCTCTCCCTAAGGATGGCCCAGTTGGACTAGGTTTACTGGCCCGGGACAACCTGGGAAATCTTATCGCTGCCAAATACGAAGCACGTTATGCACTTTGGGAGCCCTCAGTCGTGGAGGCCGCCGCCATCCTTGCTGGATTAAACTTCGCAAAAGATTGCGGTTGGGACTCCATTCACATAGAATCCGACTGTCTCACTATAATCAATGCCATCAATCTCACTGACGGTGGGCTTCAACCTTTCGGTCCCATTATCCGGTGTATTCACTCGCGGAGACAAGGCTTCAATTCCTGCAATTTCTCATTTATTAAAAGGGAAGCGAACGAAGCCGCTCACAAGATGGAAGGCATTGGCCCTCCCTATGAGGATTTTCTCTGGTTCAATCATTTTCCATCGTGGTTATGCTCCTGTATTTCTGCTGATCTCCATCATTAATGGATCCGTCTTATTTTGTCAAAAAAAATAAGGATTAGATCAACACACTTCATGTAGTGTAGTGTTTAAACATCATGTGACATGGAAATTATGCGAACCATTTCCCTAAGATAAGGGTTTTTAGATACAATCAATGATAATAACTACCAAGTACTTGAGATCAAGGAAGGTGATATGATTCTACTACTTCTGAGGTGGATCCCCAAAATGATGTGGTGATAGTAATTCTAGGTATTCATTCAAGAATAGAGAATATTGTGTTTGATTATGATTCTATTCATACTTTCATATCTTGCTAGTTTGGTAAAACTATTCAAAAACCACGTCAAAACATGGGGGTTGAGCTATTTTTTAGAATAATAAATGGAAAAACCATTCCATACCAATTATAGAAATCCCAAATGGTCACTAATTGTGGAATAAACCTCACAAAAAATATTTTATCACTTGATTTAATGGATTTTTATTCTATATTAGGCATGGATTGAATATCCTTACATAAACCCAACATCAACTGTCAATAGAGGGAGACCATTCTTCACATCCCAAGTCATCCCATGATCCTATTCAAGTATAAGGAGGAGGATAAATATCCTATGAAATATTTGTACCAAGTTTGGATATTATTACCTTATGAGAATCGTTATCTAGATGAAATTACTTATACAAAAGAGAGAATCATGCTTGATGGCATTCCCATTAAGAGGGACTACATCAATATATTCCCTAAAGTGTTTCATGGACAACCTCCTCACTAAGAGGTTTACTTCTATATTGAAATTATTTCAAGATCTATCCCTATATCCATGACTACATAAAAAATGGACACCATTGACTTGGAATAAATATATCAGAAATTACAATAGAATAGAGAAAAGGTTTGTTAAAGACTGGGTGGTTCACCATTAGGAATGCTAGTCCTCTTCATGAAGAATACATATGGGTCAATGAACCTCTTCATTGATTATTGTGAATTCAAAAAAAACATGATAAAAAAGTATCCCCTAACACATATTTATAAATTCTTCAATCACCTACACGGGGCTCGGTACTTCTCTAAGGTGAACATTTAGTCACGATATCAATAATTAAATTTTATTAAGGGATATATTACCAAGACATCCTTTTGAATAAGATATAAAAACTATGAGTTCATTGTGATTTCTTTCAGACTCACTAATACTCTCGAAGTATCTATAGCCTTAATAAATAAGGTATTTATAGAATACCTCAACAAATATTTGGTTGTCTTTATAGATGACATCTTTATATACTCTAAAAGTAAGGTAGATCCTAGGGAGTATTTGAATATTATTAAAAAGTATTTTCTAAAGAAAACATTGTTTGTCATCTATATTAAAAGTGAGTTACGGATTTAGGAAGTATCATTATTAGGTCAATTTGTCACCAGAAAAGGGATTTTTTTACACTTCCAATACAAATGAAATTTGAGGAGTGGACCGTATCAACATATATAATAGAGATATATAGTTTCCTTATAATAGCTTCATATTACACATAATTTTTGAGAAACTTCCTACAAATGAAAACCCCCCAAAAAACATGACTCATAAAGAGGAAAATATTTTATGGATTGATAAATGTGAAGAGATCTTTAAGGGAATGAAAAGGAGGCTTACTAATACCCCAATTCTCACACTACCCTCTTCAGATGATATTTTCATGGTATAGAGTGATGCCTAAAAGAAAAGATTAGGATATGTCTTGATAAAATATAATACATTGATATCCTAAAACTCAAAGTAGTATAAACATTATGAGGAAAAACTATCCAAAACATGATCTGGAGTTTGGTGTAGAAATATTTTCGTTGAAAATCTTGAAGTATTAACTCTATAGGGATAAGTATTTTGATGTATAAGGATCATAAGAGCTTAAAATTTATATTCACATAGAAGCAACTGAATATATACCATTGAATATGGATAGAACCGATCACGGACTATGACTAAGTAATTCACCTTTACATTGGGAAAGAAAATAAACTGAAATATTCTTTAAGTAGAAAGGATGTGGAAACCTTATCAATAATGAGAATTGAGAAGGATCTAATCATATTACACTTGAAAAGTGTTGACATGGGGATCATGATTGAAGGTAAATCATCGTTCCTTTGTCAATGATTTATCAAAAAGTTCTTTAGAAGAGTATAAATGATTATTAAAGAGATAATATAAAAATTCATAATATAGATTGATGAATAGGGTGTTATAAGATTTGGTTCATGATTATGTGTACCATAAAATCCTAATTTAAAGAACTAACTACTTCATAATACACAATTATTTACCTTCCAAATCCACAAAAGAAACACAAATATGTATCATGATATCCTAGAGCACTATTTCCGTGAATATATGTATAAGGATGTCATAGAATATACATCATTGTTCTCGGTACATTAGCATGTGAAGGAAGAGAGGAAAAAATCCAAGGTAATGATGAAACCTTTACCCGTACCTATATAAAAATTGGAAAAAAATAACCACTGATGTTTTTAAAAGACCTATGAATACATAAAGATGAGATAATGATATTTGGATGTTGATGGATCATCTTACAAAAATTACTCACTTCATTGCAATTATATTAAAATTATTGCTCAATCAAGTGGAAATGATAAATCAGAGAATTAGTGAGGCTACATGGAACACCAATATCAATTGAAGCTCATCATGATTCAAGTTTTAGGTCAATGTTTAAGAAGATTATAAATCATTCTATAATCAATGATTTGAACTTATATATGGATTATCACTCCAAGACTGATTTACAATATGAAAAGAATATTTAGAAACTGAAAAAAATGTTAACAACATGCTCAATACACTTCCAAGGAGGTTGGGATCAACATCTTTATTTGATTGAGTTCTAGTATAATAATATATTTTAATCAAGAATTCAAATGGATACATATGGATCCCTTTTAGGGAGGATTTGTAAAACACAAATGTTCTAGGTAATGATGGTGAACGCAAGCCACTATGTCCTGAAATGGTTAAGGAAATGGAATATATGGTAAATACAATTCATCATCACATAGAGTCCACTTAGAGTTGAAATAAAATCTATATTTACAATCATCAATGACACATAGAGTTTTATATTGGAGATAAAGTGTTCCTCTACATATATCGATGGAAGAGAATCATGAGATTTGGTAAGAAGGGAAAGTTATGTCCTGAGTACTTTGACCCCTCTGAGATTCTCAATCGCATCAATGTTATGGCCTATAAAACATCATTCCCACAACCCCTTTATCATGTACATGAAATATTCTGTGTATTCCTCTTGATTATGTACACACCAAATCCATCACATGTACTGAATTCAAAGGTGGTATAGCTAGAAAATGATCTTATCTTATGAGGAATAACCAGTGAAGATGTTGGATCATAAGGATAATATTCCACACAATAAGAAAAGTTACCTACTCAAATTAAAATAGAGAAACAAAAAGTCTGTGGAGTTGAAATGGTAACTACGGGAATCCATGAAGTAGAAATTACCACAATTTTTTCACCTTAGAATATAAAATCAAATTTTTTGGGTGAAATTTTATAAGGGGGGAATAATATAATGACCGTGAGTTTTATGAATAAGATTTACCTTCATATAATTATGTTATATTTTGTAATGTAGTATAGAAAACATATACTATATGATAAAACAAAATATATTATAATATATTAAATTATAAATAACATTTAGAGAATAAATATGTTCATAAGAATTGAAATTATAACAATGAGACCAAAAATAGAAAATAAAATAATAATAATTATAAAATTTTGATCTACTTGATCCACAAAAATAATCACACTCATGGAAAACACCATGGGAATCAATAATAATATTAGTAATAAAACATGAATTTAGAAAACAAAAATATATAAACTTCAGATAAAATATAATCAAATTAATAATGAATGTAATATGAGTTATTTATAGGAATTAGTTAACCCATATTACCATTACAAATCTAACCATTGGAATAGTAATCTATCTGTTGGAATAGTAACCTAACGATTTGAATAGTAATATGATTGTTTGAAATAGAAACCTAATTGTTAAAATGCTATCCTCACCATAGGAAGTGTATAATAATATTTAGTTACCTTATAAAATGTAATATGTTATATTTATATAATAGAAAAAATTAAATAAATTTTTTAAGAATAATAAATTAAGTATTTAAATTTTTTTAAAGCATAGATGTTTTAATTTAAATTTTGTAATAAATATAATGACGTAAAATAAATTTTTGTTTTCATAAATAGATTTATAAATTAATATTATGTTATTTAATTGTGATAATATAATTTTATGAGACCATAAGTAATTTTTCAAAGGGTCAGAAAATTGATGATAATATTACAATTGATAATTTTTAAATAAATGAAAATGTTATTTAAAAATTAAATTTATTATACTGAAAATACTTACTTCAAAAAATAGATATAGTTTTTTGAATCTAAATATTTAAAAAATAAGATTTATTTTTTGATACTTTTCATAAATAGTTTATTTTTTTGTGAACTGTAAAATACTACATTAAGAATATTTAATATTATAAGATAAATAAATGAACTTTTTGAGACATGTATGATGTAAGAACCCATTATTACGAAATACAATGAACCATATATGATATATAATAATAATAATCAAAATTATTAATAGTCTTGATCCAAAATAAGAAACTAATGAATATAATATTCAAACACACCCATCTCCTCACATTATTAATACAAGCGCTCCCCACCCCTTCTCCTTACCACTTCTATGTCTTGAAAGTTTCAAAATATCAGCCAAAATACCTTAAAAATCCTATCCCTCTAGTATTATTTATGTTTGTCTCATTATAATACCATTTCAAGGAGCCTTAAGGGGTATCCTAATAGGATGAAAACAAAGGGATAAGTAAACTCTAAACCAAATTTCTTTTAATTTTATTCTTCTTATACCACCCCAAAATGTTCTACATACACCAAAACATTTTGACATAATTATCATAAATATAAATATATGTGATTATTATGGTGGAATATCCATCTTATACCCTTCCTTCATTCGTTTCTAAAATTAAAATGTTGTTTAAAATATGGTTGGTTCACTACCCCAATGAACAACGTACTTTATTTTTCTCCACCACCTTCAAGGATGGTTATAGAAATAATATTATGATTAAATATGATTATGATTATATTATACATTATTAAAATATTTATAATGTTTTAATAATAATTTTATTAAATAAAATAAATATAGTTCGTGATGGTTAGTAAAATGACTTAAATCAACTAACCATGTAACGTTAAAATCTTTACCTAGTGAATAATTCTTACGTAAAAATAAAAAATGGTATTTAAATCCATTTAAATTTATATAAGGACATTAATAAAATTTTATTTCACTTTTGTAGTTGTAGTCTTGTTTGAAAAAAACAGCAACAATTATATAAAAATGATCCGACCTTCAAATCCTAGAACGAATGCCCCAGGAACAAAAAAATTCAACATTATATTATGTATCATTTAAATGGTTATAAATAAGAATAATATAAATATATTAAATAAAATATATATGGAAATATTTATGAATTAATTTTATAATTAATTTTATTGGATTTTCCCAGATATTCTGTTCAAGCATATAACTATTCTAAAACCTAAGCAAAGGGATCTCTATGAACCACTCTATTTATTTTACATAAGACCTTTATCTCTCTCACTTGAATTATCCCTCTATTTTTTGTTAGAAAATTCTTATAAATTATGTATGTATTCATCTTACATATATTAACTATAATATTATCCCTTTATTTTCTGGGATAATTCTTTCCTTGACTTCATTTCTCAATTTCCTTCTTTAAAATCAAACCTGATTAAGGGTAATTTTTTTATCCCTTAATACTCTTTTGTAATGATCATTTAAAGTATTTATTACCATTAACGATTTCATAAAATAAAGGAATATTTTAGGTTTAATTATTCTATTTTCCACTAGTTTTTATAAAAAATCCATACTTGTTATTTATTGAGAAGACATTAACAGATTCCTTAAAATATTATTTGGGTCATTCTTTTCTATACCCAATTATCTACCCTATATCATTATTTTTTTCAAATGAACACCATATCATAAGAACTATTCTAATGAAATTATATAAGAACGCCCAAAATATTTAATTATTTATTCTCTTTGAATTTTATATGAAATATCCTTTAATTTGGATATG
This sequence comes from Viscum album, assembly GCA_963277665.1. Lineage (NCBI taxonomy): Eukaryota > Viridiplantae > Streptophyta > Magnoliopsida > Santalales > Viscaceae > Viscum > Viscum album. Next base: position 140,987,722 of record OY728119.1, read on the forward strand.
AATTAAAATTAAAAGACACATTTCATTCCATGGGTAATTATAATGTTTATGACATATGGTTAATTTACTTTTATGGCATGCATAATCATGTATTTATTATAATGGGTGTTCCCAGATAGTACTCTAATTAATTGGGTAATGTTTTTTCTTATGAAATGTTATGTATGATTTTTGAGAGTAAACTTAATCCATGATGGGACTTTTTACACCTTATGATGTTGTCTTGGTAGTTAGAATTATCTTATATTTATGTCATGTTTTATGTTGTTTCCACATACCTATGTTGTCATGATCTTATGATTCCATTTTCTTTATGTTATGGTCCCATATTATTATCCATGAGCCTTTTATTTTTTGATGTAATGGTTTGATTTATTAACTCATGTATAATGATTCTTTATCATGTTTAATCCCTTAATGAGATTTTTAGTTCACCAATTTTTCCTATATAATCCCCAGGTTAATCAATGAAGTTTTAAGATCATAAAAGTTTTTATAGGATAATTATGAATATTAAAATAAAGATGTTTTATTTTTGTATCATGATGATATTTTATGTACCTAGTCATCCAAAGACACCATGCCTTTATATCCTTGGTTAATATTTATTAGATATTTATGTTAAAAATAATGTAATAATATGTGTAAATGTCCTGGGATTATATACTGATTCACCTAATTCATTTATGGATAATATTGTATTTAACAAGGATTTAACTTACTATAAAATTAATATTTAATTTCCAATAAGTACTAATTGAAATCAACAATTAAGAAAACAATTACACTTCAACAAAACTGTTTGATGACACAAGACTCACATTCATTCATTGTAAAACCAAATTATAATATGGCATCGTCATACCAAATGTTCCATGGCTAGGATGAGTTCTTTAATATCTAAATGGATATTTGAAATTTTATAACTTTTTAGAATCCTTTCGAGTCACATACCTTTCATGTTCTATCATATAGATTTCTTTCTAATGGTTCCCATTAAGGAAGGATGTTTTGGAAACCATTTTCCAAATTTCATAGTCATGGAACGAAATTGTTAAAGTATAATTATGAAGGATTTTATCCATAAAACTAGTGAAAAGGTTTCTTTTTAGTCGATTCCTTGATGCTATTTGAACCATTTTTCAACCATTCAGGTTTTATAAGCATGGATATGTCCATACATGTCCATTTTCTTATTGAATGCCCATTTCATACCAATGGGATTTATATTCACTATAGGTGCTCCCAAAATATATAATTTGTTTTGAAACCTTAAATCCACTTCATAATTCATAGCTACCTTCCCCTTGGAAACATTTATGCCACTTGGAAACATTTATGCCACTTACTACTTCATTGTAAGTTACATTTTAATTATTATAAACTAATAATGAGTCACTATCCTTGGTAAAAAAAATATATCTTTTAGGTTCTCTAACCTCTCATATACTCCAACATTGTACTTCAACCCCCATAACTTCTTCTTCTATAGAGATTTGTGGAATCTATTATTTTACCAACTCTTTTGCACCTTTAGTAATAACTTCATCAAAGACTATCTCTCTCCCTCTTCTATTATAAATATATACTACCTATCAAGGAATATGGTGTGTTTTTTCACAATTTCCCTTTTTATGAGGGTCTTATAGGTAATATCTTCTAGTTTCCCATGGTTTTCCTATAATGGTACACTTTGTGAATTGGGGTGAAAGTTTGTTTCTTGAAGAGGCCATAAAAATGATTCACATCCCCACACATGAAATTATGAAAAAATGGGGTTCTTCCCACTCAAAAATTAGTTTGTAATACTGAATTTGACTTTATCTGGCACTTGATTTCGTATATATGTAGTTGTATGCAATGTGTATCCAAAAAAGTATAATGTAAGAAATTCATGACTAATCATTGATCACGGCATGTCTAACGGGGTATGGTTCCTCCTTTCACTTCACTATTCCATCGTGTTTTATAAGGATGATTGAGTTGGGATAGAATCCTATGCTCCTATAAATACTCAATAAAATATTGATGAATATATTCTTCACCATGGATTTAGTAGAGTTTCTTGATCTTCTTAGCATGTTGTTTCTCAATGTTATTATTATATTCTTTGAATCTATTAAAGGAATCTAAATTGTAACTAATAAATTATATATTTCAACATCCACTAAAATATTCAGTAAAATTTATGATGTATGAGTACCTAATACTTAATTAAACTAAAAATAGACCACACACATTAGAATAAACCTATTCAAGAAGATCAATGACCCTTTCTGCTTTTCCACTAAAAAAAATATTCGGTCATTTTTCCTTATAAGCATGCATGACATGCACCAATTCTTTTGGAAGAAATGAATATAGATATCCATGTTATTATAAATTAGTCAGTAATTTTTCATTTACAAAACATATCTAGCGATTCTATAATTGGGTGTAATATTAATCTTGTGGACCAGTTTGGTTATGGATATCAATTACTTGTTTCTCATAATCCAACATGTAATGAACTTTATTTAAATATTCTTTACCATAATAAATACATTATTGATAAAATAAGAAACATTTATTCCTATTTATGAAAATAAATCCATCTGCATCAGAATATATTATTATAATGTATTTTGTAGTTTATGGCACATAATAAAAATCTTTCAAAACAAATATCATTCATATTGGGAATGTGAGGTGTTGGTACCCAATAGCCACATTAGTAAGCCTTGTCTATTGGATTCTAGTAGATCTATCTCACCCCAAGAAATATTTGGTAAACTATTTAGTTCCAGTATTTTAATATATATGTCTGATTACCACATGTTGTATCTAATTCCCAATTTGTAGATATAGATATATTACAGTTGATAGTAAATGCACAAGAATCATCCCATTTCTTATTTTCCTATGTGTATATTTTATTCAAGTGGCTCCACTTTCCATATGAGAAAACGATAGCCTCATATTACTGTTATTTCCCCTTGATACTTCTCTTACTAGAAAGTCTTTGTAAAGATTATTTAGACTTAAATATCTTCTATAAGCCTTCATTTTTATTACCTATATGGATGGATGGAGTTTTGTGTTTCCTATCCTTAACAATGTAGTGTAGTAGCATGAGAAGATTTTGGAGAGACTTCATTGTGTTGTTTATCTTAAAATTGATAAAAAACTAGAGAATAATTGTAGGGGTTATCAATGAACTAGATCAGTTCACAGTTCATTAAGAAATATAAACCCTGGAAGCAACTTAATATACCCAATGAGTTTGATTACATGAGTCCCAGCCAGATACCTTTTCCAAGTTCACTCTAAAAGAAAATCTTGGATATCTCAACCCATCTTGGTTTATCTTTCTCATAATATAGACCACTGAGATATCACAACATGTTATAAACATCCATGTTTTTAGGTGACTTCATGAGTTTATCAAGAATATATGAATTCATTAAACATTGGATGTTGACCACATCACTCAAATGTTTATCAAAGACAGTGAACTCCTCATCACTTTTCTTCTTTATCAGTGGTCTAGGAACTGATGAATCTACCAAGTAGTACTTCTATTCATATGGAAATACTATTACTATGCATCTAAACCATTTTTGACAGTTTTTAATAGCAATGAGACGGAATTTCTCACAAATTGATTCTATGTATAATGTGGTCCAAAAAACATCCATTATTCTATTATGTTAAAAGAGCATATTAATTACATAACTTGATTAATATTTGTGTGGATATAATGAATGTATTTTTATTATGTCTCTCAATATTTCATCATGCCCCAATAGACCTATCCATTAGACTAATAATGTCTAGTTTCATAGACATTCTAGTGGAAAGGATCCATATGCCCCTTCTCATTACCCAAGTAAGGGCTTAGTCAATTACTCGAATGCATTTAAGTAGGTAGGAATCTTACAACTGCGTTCTTGCGGATCCTTGATCCGTTGTTTTGACTTCCCAATCTAGCAATAAAAACATTAATTTCCTCAACACATTCCACTTTATTACATAAAACATTGCATGAGATAATTATCTTGATGTAAATTTGTTAATTTAAGAACAAACATTAACAAGAACTCTGTGATAAAAGTATGTTTCTCAACATGGTTTGATCAATAACTTAGTTGTATGGTTTTAATTACTAATCAAGTAATTAAGGACCTATCCTGACTTAATAATATGTAGAGGGACTTTATTTATTATTCATAAATTTTCTTATTTTATTTTTAACAATATTTTTTAATATAAAGTTGATTTTACTTGCGGTATTAACCACGTTGTCATAAAGAATTTGTGAAAAACCATTTAATTTAATTATATCATTTCATATTAGTTAAAAAAAATTTGTGATAACAATATTTCATCCATAAAATAAATCTTGAATAAGATAGAAATAAAATAAATTAATAAATGACATGATCATGAACTTTATCTAATGGTTTATTTTTTGAGTGGATCCTAAATCATCATATGACCCTAGAGATAATATCTTGGTATTAGTCTTAGCATGAGATGCATCATTCCATATACACTTATATATATCCCTCATGTTTTTTTCATCTCAATTCCATCATGAACTATCTCTACTTTGATACCTCCTTAAAATGACTCTATACACCTTTGGATACTCCTTTAATTAAATATGTTTTATAAATCACATTTGGTTTAGGGGAAATAAAGGATTGGCTAAGTGGAATTATATAAAACAACATTTGACACATAGGTCCAACATAATAAAAGCTGGATGGATGACTCAAATACCATAATTTTTAGGTTAATAATATTTAATATCCATTCATGAAATAAAATAAAATTAAACACAAATGACACATATATTGGTACAGTCAAGCTCATGATCAGTCATACACATGCAATGATTACACATTTTAAACAACTATCATTCATTTCAATATGTTCGTTAAGAATATAAAACATGCATTAATTAATCAAATTAATTAACTTATTAGCCAATTAATTCATTTTATATGAATTCATCCAATAATTATAAAATTCCCATCCACATTGATTTTAAAAAAAATAAAATATTATTTTTATTTAAAACTAAATAAAATTGTACACGTCTTTGTAATTGGATGAAACTCGATGATTAGCTATCTGAACTACGCAGTATGGTTCTAATTTTAAACAATTCACTCATATGAAATATAGTGTACATTTCATATGTCATAATTTCATTGTGTATACTTCCAATTTAATTCAACACAGAATGTATAAAAATTATGTATCTTGTATAATTTAATTTTTTGAGTCCTTGGTATGAAATAACCTTAAATGATTTATAGTTTTGAGTATTACATAAAATTAATTAAGAATTTAATATAATAAAAAACCTCCGGATTGAAATTTATTGTCAACTTATAGACCAATGGAACAAAGGTCGATGATTTTTAATAAAGTAATGAATTAAATTTAATATTTTCACATAAACATGTAAAGTAAATGGCATGTGCAATCCATCCACATGATGTGTACTTCTCTTCAAAAAAAATATCTATAGTATACACCTAGGGGTTCATTTTATATAACTACCACAGACATTAATGATGTAGAAAACATAAATAAGGCAACATGGTTGATACATATAGTTACATGAGTTCCAGTTTTTACATGTTGTGCATTAAATACACATGGTGTATTAATTACACAATAAGGTTTAACCCTTTATTTTCCAAATTTGAAGAATGAGGACTACACAACATGTAGTTATTCTATAAAGAGTATACTCTAGAAAATTCATGTTCCACCCATGATAGTCTATATATGGTGCATTTATTGCCCATGGAATGAGCTAATTACCTAGAGACATAAAAACCACATGGGATCCTTTCTGCAATGAACAAGGATAAATGAAATATAACAAATGAATAAATGTTATGTACTCTTTCATATTCTATCCATAATTGTTCGCACCTCCAGATGGGATATTTATATGTTATCTTCAATAAATATTATCCAATCCTTGTAATATGAGCGATTAATGATGTATGGAAGTAAGAGATTTCAATAATGTATCATGAATTAAATAAAACATGAAATGAATTTTAACTTTTAAATTTGTAATGATAAAAAATCACATAAATAATTATAAATTTGAACGCAACCACTCTAATAAAACTTGAAGGTTCCAGGAACTTCAAAGGAACTTATTATGGGTAATAATAACTCAGAAAATGTTGAATTCGAGGGATCATTAAAATATTTTTAAAATGTGAATGTCATAGAAAATGAATTTTTTTAATTAAATATTGACAAGAAATTACACAAGAACCAAGAAGAAGATATTTTAAACTTATATTTAAAATTATGTTAATTAAATTGGAAAAAATATTAACTTATTCTTGACACAACTACAAAATTTCCATTTAAATGCACTAAAAATGACCATTTATCATTACTAACTACCGAAGCGAGATTAAATTCTCATGAATTTAATCATCACTTCTATAAGTGGTGATAAATGAAACCATTATCATCACTTTTTTAAGCGATGATAGGGTACCATTTTATTTTCACTTTTAGAAGTGCAGATAAACGGTCATACTATAGTATGTTGTGGTATCAAACTATAGCACCAGTGTTGTGTGTTGTAATAGCACACCGCAGCACCAAAAACCACATAGATAAAAAAAATCAAGTATTAATATATAATTTAAATTAAATAAAATTTATAACACAAATACAAGAATAGAACACTATATTATATACATTTCAAACATTGGTTTATATAATTACATAAGTATAAATTATTAAATACATTTAAAAATAGCAGTTTTCCTTTGTCTTTTGATCCTAAACTCTTCTCAAGGAAAAAAGGCACCTTTATAAGAAAAAAATTGTTGTGTTAGTAAAACTATAAATAAATAAATTAACATAAAGTGTTAATTTTAAACTAAACTTTGACTCATACCAGGAACTTTTCCTATCAGGTTAAGTTGTGGTTGATTCTTGCATGTCACACAATTTTTTCTTTATCTTGAAACATTATCTCTATTAAAAAACAAAATAATTATATGATTAAAATGATAATAAAATTAATTAAGTAATAGTATATACAATTATTAGAAAACAATATAGTCTTGTTTTCTCTATTTTGGCAATGTGATGCACGTTTTAAACTAAAATGACACTTAAATATTCAAAATATGAACATAGAGTCATACCGGTCACACCATACAAAGAATTGAGTTGTGTAATATTATTACACATCTCAAATGTGTTATGTATCATTTTCCTAATGTTTCAAAATAAATCGAATGCGTTTACTCGAGTTTGAGTACGCCAATTGTCTTTTTTACTAAAATTTCATTTTAAACTAGACATGCACTTTAACTTATACTGGTCACATCTTGTGTCAGTTTGATGTGATACTGATTTCTCAGCATCATAAATGATTTATGGATCATATTCCTAAATTTTAAAGATAATATTAGTGTGTTTTCTAGGTTTTTAGTGAGTGACACTTTTTGAAATAAAATGTCGATTTTAAACTGACAACAGAAACATTGACTCCCATTGGGAACATCATGTATTAGATGGAGGTGATAATGATTCTTACGTGTCAAAATTGGATTATGGGTCATTTTTTAAAGTATAAAAAAATAAAAATTCATTTTCTCTGTATGGAGTATGTCAGTAGTCCTTTGGACTAAAATTGTTTTCAATTTAAAACACAAAGACACGCTTAGATTCATACCGGGCACATTGTCTTTTGGATTGAGGTGAATATGATTCTTACACATCATAAATGAATTATAGGTCATTTTTATAAAGTATAACAACAATCCGAATGAATTCTACCATTTATGAGTTACTCAATTGTAATTTTTATTAAAATTGATGTTAATTTGAATTAAAAAAGACGTACGTGGAGTCATACCAATCACATTGGGCATCAGATTGAGGTTCCGCTAATTCCCACATTTAAAATATAACTTTAGGATCATTTTCATATATTATAAAAATAATTTAAATGTGTTTGATCAGTTTTGAGTAAGTTGGATTTTCTTTTTACTAATATTGTTGAGAATGTTAAATAAAAAGACACACTTACAGTCATATCAATCACACTATTCATCGGATTGAGGTGCCACTAATTTCTACATATCCAACATGTCTTATGAATCGTTTTTAAAATTTATGAAAACTGTTTTAATGTTTTTACTTAGTATTGAGTACATATCATGTCTTTTTTACTAAAATGCCATTTTAAATTGGAAACAGAGACATTGACCCCTAATAATGACATCGTGTATCGGTTTCACATAATACTGAATATTATATGTCCTAAATGAAATATGAATCGATGTCCTAAATTATCAATTAAATATGATCTTGTTTTCTTTGTTTTTAGTGAGTGAAATTTTTTGAACTAAACTACCAAGTTTAAACTAATAACAGACATATTGAGCCATACCAGGAGAATCATGTATCAGAATGAGGTGCAGCAAATTCCTACACCTAAAAAATGATTATGGATAATTTTACTAAAGTATCATAACAATGTTAACGTGTTTTCTTAGTTTTGACTAGTTCAGTTTTCCTTTTTACTAAATTGATGACAATTTTAAATAAAAATTTCCACTTGGAGTCATACTGGTTAAACTATGAATTGGATTGAGGTTTGGCTGACCCCTACATGTCTCAAATGACAAGTGGATCATTATTCTAAAGTATCAATACAATCTAAATGAATTTTCATATTTTTGAGTATATCACTAATTTTTTTTACAAAAATGTCATTTTGATATGGAAACATGCACATTGACTCATACTGATCACATCATGAATTAGTTTAATGTGAAACTGATTCCTACACATCAAAAAAGTTATACAAATCAATTTCCTAGAGTATTAATACAATCTGAGTGTGTTTTCTCAGTTTTTAGTGAGTGAAATTTTTTGAACTAAAGTACAGATTTTAAACTAATAACGGACACATTAAGTTATAGCTGTCACACTATGAATCAAATTGTGGTGAGAACAATTTCGACAAATCTTAAATGACTTTTACATTATTTAAATAAAGTATCAGAACAATCAAAATATGTTTACTCAGTTTTGACTATGTCAGTTGTCCTATTTACTAAAATTAATCAAAATTTCAAATAAAAATAAGAACATTGAGTCATACCAGTCACACCGTGTGTCGGATTGAGATTTATATGAATCTTAAAAATCCCAAATTCTCAAAAAAAAACTCATAACTTCCATTGTTACCACATTTATATTGTCTTTCTATGTCCTACTCCCAAAAATGAATATTTACTTGATGTTATTAACCGAAAAAAAGTTCTCTTTGTTGAAAGTTATAAGAGAAGAGGAAGATCATGTTCCCATTATATTAGGTGATGTCACTGCAATGGGAACCTGAGATTCATCTACTCTTCTACAATTCAAAAAGGAAAAAAGGATTTTTAGCTAAAAACATCAAATCAATATTAAATGTTGGTTGTTTGATAAAGAAGTCAATGAATATAAAAAACATGGTATCATTGGAAGAAAGAATCATTTTATCTCTTTTGTGACATGTTTTGGATAGTTGTTAGAAAAATAAAACTTCTCAAATGAATTATGAAAAAAACTAAATAAGTATTAGATAAAAATGATAAGGAAAATAACTTACAAATAGTAGATAAAATGATGAAAAGATTAATTATATAAGTAGTAGGAATTCACCTTTTCTTGATTTTTGTATGAATTCTTGATGCATTTCCTTTTTTCATAGTCTCAATTGTTGTCTTGAAGTCGAATCCCTCACAATCATGAGAAGCTTCAAACAAACCACCCCAACTCAAACAATATAATCCACCTATTTAAGAAATCAATTATTATATGAGTAATAATAAAAATAAATAAATTAAACCTAAATATGAAACAATAAATTAATACTATGGATATTGATTTTAATTTAAAAACATATTTGACCACAGGGATAAATAGATGGTAAAGAATGAATGATGATAAAAAATGAAACTAAATCTCACCAAAAAATCAATCAACAAGTAAGGAGGATGAGGAGAAAATAAGATACATTGGATTGAAGCTTTTAATCATCATATATAAAGTAAATATATCCTACTGGATTCATAAAATATTAATTTTGTACAACAAACAAATAAATACACAAAAATATTCTTTATCAAAATTGAAAGTTATGGATAATTATAATAAGGTAAACTCAACATTTTATTTTTTTCAAATAATTTTAGTATGCCTTTAATAAATTGAGTAATTTAATTTAAGAAAATAATTACTCCACTGTGTTAGGTTTTATCTTTTGAATTCATCCAAAGGTGATAGTTATACATAATTTTTATACTCATTAGCTCATATTTCGAACAGTTATCACTGAATTTTGTTTTTTGGGAACTCATCCACCATTTGTAGACATGCACATATATTTAATAAAATTATCATTGTAGAAGTAATCCATATGATGAATACTTATCATAGTAGTACAAGAAACGTTATAGATATGGGGGATGAGTCGCGCAAAATAAAATTGGAATAAAAAGTATTTGGGATTTGAAACAGATGATGATGACAATTGTACTCCACTATATTCTCAAAAAGGGGTAATGGCTCCCATTTGGGAGAATTACATGGTTGGTAATTAGTGATTACTAAGGGTGGAACCAAAATAAAATGACACAAAATGATATATTTTTGGATGGATTAAAGTAAAACATACATATTATTTCATAGATTTGGGATGAAATGAATAAATAGATTTTTAAAAAGTATTAATGAGTGGGTTCCCATTTAAAATACAGCTATATTTTTACAAAGGTACATAAAACTAGCTGAACCATTTTTTATTTGGGGTCTGTAAATGTTTTTCGTAATTCTGTTTGAAAGAAAAAATTGATATGTGGTAGTGAAAAATTGATCATATTAGATAATAAAGACAATATATAATGACTTAAAAATTGTAGGATGATATGTTTTTATAATGAAACGATAAAATTGGTAGATATTTGTTACTAATTAGAATCCTCATATTGTTAATAATTAAAATAATGATGAAACATTAGGGTCAATTAATGTTTAATTTAGTACCATAGGGTGGAGAACACTGAGATTAGGTAGAATCAAAATAAGACATTGATGGTGAGGAAAATGATAATGGTGTATCAGATGCAATAAATACAAGAAATGATGAAATAAATGAATAAAATGGAATTGTTAAACAGACATTTTCGATAAAAACTCAAAGGAGAAAGACTATATGAAAACACACATTTTTTCACTTGTACATACTAAATCATTTAGAGTGTATGACAAGGATGATAATTTGATCAAATCAATGCTTGATGAGCTTCATCTGATTAAGAAAAATGTTACATGGGAAATTATTCAATGGATGGAAGAATGAAATGTTACTAGAACCAAGTGGGTTTTCTATAATAAACTCGTTGACAATGGAAAAGTGTGAAAAAATAAAGAACAGATAGTTTGGAAGTGGAAATCAGAGATCAATGTAATTTTTATTTATGATAAATTTAAAACCTTTTCCCAGTTGGAAACTATTTGAATTTTTTTCTATTTTAGTGAAAATGTAGTTAAAAGTATAAAAAATGGATGTCAAATCTATGTTCATAAATGAATTTCATAAGGAGGTAGTATACATTAAAAAACCATATTGGTTTATCATGGATGCAAAGTAGAGACATTTGTCCCAGTTAAAGAATTATTTTTAAAAGATAAATAAATCACTAAGGACCTGCTATTTAAGATTGGATCAATACCTAGGAAAGCTTGTATTTTAGTGAGGTACATTTGATTACAACCATTACATCAAGAAAGAGGATGATCAACGGTTTTTTTTACTCATATATATTGAAAACACAATATTTTAGGATTCAATAAAGCGCAATGAATTCTTTTTTGGAGTATATGAGGTGCGATATCAACATTTCTATAATTGGTGAATCATTTTCCTTAGTCTAATGGAAAATAAAAGAAATAATAACACATTAATTTCCCAATAAAAATATTAAAAAGTGGTTCCTAAGTGATTTAAAATAGAAGATTAAAAACCAATGACAACACAAACTTTTACAATAAGGAATTTTGAAAATTTTAATGTTTGTAAAGAGGTAAATGACATTGAATATAGTTATTTGGAGCCTACTATACCTCACAAAAATATGACTCCACATTAGGTTGTATATATTTCAAGTCGCATAGTACTAATGTTTTCCCAAGGAGAGCCACATAATATCAGGGAAGATGATACGTCAATAAATCTGAAAAAATAGTGAATTATGGGTTTTTTATTATAGGATAGTCCAACAAGAGTTATTTGGATACATGGATATAGTATGAAAATATTTAATGGATAACTAAGGGAAATTAGAGATATCAAAAAACATTGACTTCATTCGAGCCTTGGTTTTTTTTACAATTGAATCCCCATATCCTTAAATTCGATCCTTGGAAAAGTTGGTGTCTTGATTCTGGCCTAAATCAATCTTGGATTTGACAACGACGAGCGCTGGAAGCAGGTGGCTTCCATGGAGAGCTTCGTATATCACGAACTCAATTGTGATTGTTATGGTTCTTAAAATAAATTGGGATACTTTTATCAGTGCTTCAAAAAAACATTGATTAAGATACCTTTTATCAGCACTATGTTAATAAGCGCTAATAAAGATGGATATTTATAGGTTCTTTTTAGCACTGATAAATTTGGATCATTATCATTGCTGAAAAAAGTGCAGAAAAATACTTATAATACTTTTCTTAAAATAATACTTTTTAAAAAAACTAGAAGTATTGTATATAATTATAATACTTATAATAATACTATTTATAAAATAATAATTTTATAATTCTTTGTATATATAATTATTTATTTATTATTATATAAATACTTTTTAACAAAATAATATTAATATTATCAAATATATTTATATATTTATATAAATATTTTTATAAAATATTTGTATATCATAAATATATGTATTAAATAAAAAATATATATATATATATATAATATATGTATTTAATAAATATAACTATAAATAAATATTGTATAATAAATATACTCATTATTTAAATACATTTATTATAGTTTTATAATTACTTATTTATAACTATATAAATACGTTTTAAACAAATATTATTTAATTATTTATAATAAAAATTGTATATAAATAGAAAATATACATTTATAAATATTTTTATTTATAATTATTTATTTACAAATATATTTTTAACCTTATTAATGAAGATTTAATCCTAAGTGCATGCATGTTAAAAATAGGTAAAATTGAATAATTATAAATGAGTACACTTTAACAATATTGAAAAGTTATATAATTTTTATTAATTAAATATAAATAATTAAACAATATATATATATATTGAAATGAAGATGAATACAAATTGAAAATATTAAAATATTGTCAATATATATAATAAATAAATAAAATTCATCATATTCAAAAAAAACAATTTTGTGTTTATGTATTTGTATAAAATTTGATAAATTATGAATATGTAAAATCAATACAATAATTTTGATTTATGTAAAATTAAAAAATCAAATGACATTCAATTATGTCCACTACACAATGCATTTAGTCAGTATTTTTAATTTATATTAATTTTTAATTATAAACCATTATTAAATAAATATATTACTATTTAATGTAAAGATTAAATATTTTTTATTACATAAATCATATTTATATACATTGAAATATATCCATATATTTAATATATACTTTTTATTATCATTATCAATAATTATTTAAAAAATAAAAATATTAATTTTTTTCACAATTTACTTATTTTAAATTTTTATTTGTTTAATTTTTATTTTACACACACACATATATATATATATGTGTATAATATAATATTTATAATTTGTATATATTATAATCAATTTCTTTATTTTTATAAATAATTTTTTAATAAATAAAAAATTTAGTATATTTTTTAAAAAATAATTTATTTATTTATTTCATTATTTCATTTTATTCAGACTCTTATCAGTGTTAAAAAATCACTTATAAAGAATTACTTTTTGTATGCTAAAATTAATCAGAGATAAAATTTACCCTTTATCTGCACTAAAAAAATTGCTGATAAAGGACATTCTTTATCAGCACTAAAAAAACATGCTAATAATGGTTTTCTTTTATCAATGCTTTAAAAAATACATTGATTGTGGCTGTTTTTTATTAGTCGTAGAAAAAAATCACATATTAAAGGTTCCTTTTATCAAAGATTGTTTTATCACTGATACAGGTATCCTTTATCAGTTCTTTTTTTCTAAGGGTGATAAAGGCCAGTGCTATTGAAGGATTTCGTTTTTGGTAGATTAAGATCTTTATTTGAAGTAAATATTGATCATCTGAAACTATTTTCGGTAATCTTTCATTGAGTATGTAGGATCCAAGTGAAGAATATCTCTAGGAGTGATCCACACATCCTCATATGATCTCTGAATGGCATCGAAGAATCATCAGGTGCTAGTTTGTTCGATTGATCATCCTGCATTGTTTATCTTGATGGATTTATGTTTCTTTGGTCCTAATGAAATTCACTTGATCTTCTTTTTCATGAGAGGATGTGATAAAGAAGAGGATAATTCTAGAGAGTTTCTGTTTTACACAATGATTCCTGGCTAACATCTCGTAGAATGAATAATTAGTCTATATATAAATCTAAGGAAAGGATTTATAATTTAATTAATTTCCCAATTTTCCTTAATAGAATGTTAAACCCATGTTTATCCTCATGACATTTATTGAAATAACAATAATATATTTATTTTATGGTGTGTTCTAACTAAGGCAGCAATAAATATTATTTTAGTAGTTTTCATGTTAATATTTATCAAAAGAAACAAAAATTGTACATTCATCCACTAAATCATTTATTGAATACCTAAATAAATATTTAATTAAAAATGTTTTCATAAAATAAATATTTTATTCATTGAATGGAGAATACATTTTTAATAAATATTCAATAAATAAATAAATAAATATTATATATCCAAATAATTTAACAATTACATTATGAATATATATTTATTCAATTTATAATATTATTTATACTAAATAAAATTATTCATTAGTGTTGAGAATATTATTTATTATAATAATTAAATTAAAATATAATATAATTGAAATTAATGGAAACACTTAGTTTTTGACCCACTAATATTCTTTTTTGTTAGAATTATGTGATCTTTTCTAAAGTCTAAGATTACTGTCTAGAGATGGGTCAAGGAACCTAATAGAAAAAAATTAATGTCCCAACATCGACAACAACAGACAATCTCTCACTATATAATATAATCTCTTTGTCATAATATCTTATTGAGTATGTTTCACACTCATTTTTTCAACCTATATGATTGATACATCTTTCATTGATTATCTGAAAAAAACTCATTCTTACACCATGGCCATGGAATTAATGTGACAATCATATTCCAACTAATGGTTAAAGATATTAAATTATATAAATATAGAATGAAAAATCCGTATTCAGCAAATTCATTAATAAGGTGTCATTCATGATACCCAGAATGTACCCTACTTCCCATGAAAATATGACATCTTGATTTTAGCCAGTAAATATATTTGTGTGAGTTATGAAAAGCATTAACAATGATCTTAAAGTATAAGTACCATTAGACACACATGCAGAAAATAATATCTGATGCCATGTAAACATGATGAATTCCTACCAAGGGCTATGTTCCCATAATCACCCATCTTGATGATTACCAAGTGTGATCTTCAAGAAAAGAAGTCTCATCTGCTTACAAGTACTCATAGCTGAAAATCAATATGCTATGTTCTCTATCAAAGAATGTAATCAAATAATATAAATAGGTTTAAGAATATCATCATGGAATTCCATGTTTCTTGTAGTATAAAGGAACCTCTATACACTTTTCGATATTACAGATAGTCTAAAAAAAATTTATATTAATGTAAAATTGAACTATGAAAAGTATATAATTAGATATTGAGTTATTATTCACTTATAATAATATATATATAATCAAAAAAACAAACAATTTTTTCTAGAACACAAAATCCAACATATAACACATCATATCTTTATGATAGATTTGGAGGGAATTCTAATCTATAAGATATAGCCCCAACACTATCAAGAATATCAAAGGGACTGATGTACCTATGGTCCATCTTCCCATTCTTTTTAAAATCTCATAACCTGCTTATAAGGATATATCTTGAAGAAAACCTTATCACCAACATCAAAATCTATATCTCCATTATAATTATCATCATAGATCTTTGGTCAACATTTTACTTCATTCATATTCCATAGAATTGTTTCAAACTTCTTTATAATTTCATAGACAAGATCAGGTCCTAATATATTCCACTCCCTAACTTCATACCATTATGTTGGATTCATGTGTCTATTCCCATCTATAGTCTCATATGGTTTCATTTGGACTCTATAGTGGAAGTTGTTACTCTATGACAACTCAAATGGAATAATATATTAAACCCAAAAACCATTAATGTTTATTAAGAAGTATCTTAGCATTTTTTCTAATTTTTGAATTGTCCTTTCATATTGACCATTGATTTGAGGGTGATATGCCATAATAAATTTTATCAGTACTTCCAATGATTCTTATAGACTCCTCTAGAATTTTTGTGTAAACCTTGAATCTTGGTCATATAAAATTAAAAGTGGTACTCCATATAGTCTTACCATTTCCTTCATTTATAACGTTTAAACTTAATCATGGAAAAAATAATCCTAGATAGAAATGAAGTGTGTAGGATTTTTAGGTCCGTCAACCACTAACTAGATTGCATTGTTCCCTTTTATAGTCTTATAGAGGACAATGATATATTCTATAGTGATATTTTTTCACTTGTATAATAAAATAAGATTTGGTTTGGTCATCCCCTGATATTTCTGAAAATCCATCTTTCCTTTTTGACATACCAAGCATAGATATACATAATCTAAAATCTCCCTCTTCATGTTTTCCCATTATACTGGTTTCTTAATATCTATATACATATTCATTATTCATATATTAATTGATAAGCATAAGTTATGTGAAATTTAAAAAACATACCTTTTAATTCTAGTTTTGATGGAATGCATGTGCAAGTTCAAGACTATATAATTCCAATTTTATCAATACTAGACTTTAGGTTATTTACTACCTTCTTCTATAGTTCCATATCACAAATATAGGCATCCTTAATCTTTACATAGATGGATTGTTGAGAAATCATTAGGTAAATGTAAAATTTCCTCCCATAACTTCTGATTCCTATATTAATCCTATGAATATCAATAACTATTGGGTCCCTTTAAATCATCATCAATGATATGGTAGCATGGTCCTTTTTTCTTAGAGAAACTATGACCTCGTTTTACTTCTCATGATGGTAATGTATTGAGTAATCATAATATTTAATCAACTAAAACATATTATTTAGTTCATGTTCAACTAATTCAAAGTAAATATATACTTTATTCTCTTTTTATTAGTATATATATCACATTTTCACCATAGAGATAATGAAACTAAATCTTTAATGCAATGATAAATGATTCCAGCTCCAGATCATGTATCGAGTAATTTCTCTAATGGGTCCTTAATGTATGTGAGTCATATCCTAATACGATATTTTTTATGATTAATATTCCCAATACATTCTATCAATCATCATTATATATTAGAAACCCTTCCTCGTTATAGGGTAATGTACGTACAGGTTCAGTGACCATCATCTTCTTAAGATCCTAGAAGAATTATTCACATTGTTCTATCTAGGGGAATTTTACCCCCGTCTTCATTAAATTGGTTATTGGATTTAATAACCATGATAAATTTATAAAAAATCATCCATAGTATCTATCCAAACCAATAAAACTATGGGTATTATTTACAGTGGTTGTTTTGAGCCATTCTTCAATCACTATCATCTTTAAAGAATCTATAGATATTCATCCACCTATGATTACATTACCCAAAATTATACTTTATGATGATAGAATTAAAGAGTGATAAATTTTTCATGTATTTTATCCTTTCACAAGGTATTCAATATAGACCTCAAATGATCTCCAAGCTCTTTCTATCTTGTGGACTATATAATAATATCATTTATAAAGTATTTCAAAAATTTATTAGTTTATATTTTAAAGACTCTATTCATTTTTCCGTTGAATATTTAAGGAGTATTTAGAAGTTTTAAAGGAATCACTATTAATTAATATTATCCATACCTTATATATAAGGTTTTTGTTGGTGTATCTTCTATTTTGACCCTTAATTGATGATATCCATATTGACATCAATAAGTACTAAGTCCCTATGAGTTGGTTGAACTTGTTATCAATACATGATTGAGGATACTTATTTTTTATTTTGATTTTGTTAATTTCATTATAATCAATGAAAAGATGAATTCATTCATCTATATTCTCAGCATATAGGAATGTTGTACCCCATATTAAAGCACATGGGGGTCTAAAACCCTTATCTAAATTTTTCTAAAGTTTCTTCTTTATTTCTTCCAATTATATGTCATCCTTTTAATGATATCTCTTTAAAATTTTCATATAACCTAATATTTGTTCAATTAAAATCTCAACCTCACATTCAAGGGGAATACCAAGAATTACAACAGGGAATACATCAATATTCTCTTGTATAATAGGCATATCTTCAATGTTGATTTTTTTCCTAACTAATTGAGAAAATAATCCCTCATTATTGGGTATTATGACCTATATTATATAATTTACTTTAAAATGGATTTTATAATCATCCTATCAATTATATATAATTATGGGAAGATACATAATAAAAAATGAGACTTCCTTATCCCAAAAATTGATATGTGATCTATATGGGGAGAGATAATCCATTCCCAATATCACATAAAATTAAACCAATGGAAGAAAAAAAATATCTACAAGAATTATATTTACACAATCATAGATTAGATAAAATTTATATGATTTGTATTCAATCAACACACCACCATGCGTTTTCACATAAAATTCATTATCGATTTTTTGGCAGAGAATCCATATTAGAATAAAACATACATGATCTAAAATAATGGTTATACTAGAATAAACTATGATATTCATATTTTTGAGTAGAGAATAAGTTTAACATTTACTTCATTGTTATCATGATCTACTTTAGTAGTAGTGATTCCATAGGCCCTTCATTGTTCCCTTAGTATAGAAAGTTGCCACTTACTATTAACATTATGAACCCTTAGATTGGAGAATTTATTTGAATAATTCTCAAACTCCATTAATTTGAATAATTGAAGTGTGGGTGGTAAATTAGTTGGGTGATTCTTCTCCTCCATTGTGTTAATTAATCACTTTGTATTTATTAAATAGTTTTGTTCTTGGTTTCTTAATTTCCCACATGTAAATAATTTTTGGGAACCTTTGAGGAAATATAATAGGTGCTTCATCCCACATTTTGGGAAAGTAGTTAGTCGAACATTCTTTTTTATATGTTATTTATCATTCAAGTTGCATGGAAATTATATTTTCCATTTATTGTCTTCAAATACATGGAAATAGTGGGATTATCTAGTTTCCATTTCTACCTTAAGTTTACATAGAAAAATTTCTTTATAGAAACCAAAGTCTCTTTTTATTAACACCTTTAGAATACTTGGATTTAGACTGATGAATATCTGATCAGTCCTCATTTTAAAGTCAATAAAAAAATTGGAGGCATACCATGTGAGTAACATGATGATTTCTTTATATGTTTCAATAGATTCATCCTTATTTTGTTTCAGCTCAAATAATTCTAATTGAATTTTCATGTGAAGAGTTTGTGGTAGATATTATTTGAATAATATTTTATTAAACTAATTCCATTTCAATAGAATACAATTTTTCCATATTTATCATATTTTTAATGTGGTCCCACCATTGGTCAGCCACACTATACAAGTGATATATGACTAAAACAACCTTCTCATGGTATAATCACTAGGTAATGAAAAATATCTTATCTATTGTGCTAATCCATTCCTTGAAAAATAGTGGGATATAAGTCCCACTAAATGAAGGCGGGTTTTTTTACATGAAGTACACAATAGAATGTTCCTCCTTCCCCAGTGTGTTCAGGATCTCAATATTATTTGTGTTTTTGTTCATCACCAGAAATTTTTTATTGAGAATTGACACATGGTTTTGTACTCAAATCCCATTCCATTTGGTTTCTTAGGAGTATAATCAAAAAAAATTCCCTTCACATCCATTTTTTACTCATTTTCTCCTTGTTCCAACTGTATTGAAAACTAAAAGAGGTTAACATGAGTAATAACGAATAATATCATAAGAAAATAAATGTCAAAAGCTATATAAATTTGAATAGTACATCTTATGAATTTCGTACTTTAAAACATTATACTCGTACACTTAGCTTTGGGTTTAACCTATACCACTTTTAGTTCAGCTGAGATTGATTTTTTTTAGTTTTACTATACTTATTAACCTAATCTATAAAAATAATAAAATCCATTTCAATACAAACTGAGGAAAAAAACTAAATAATAATATATTTTACATCTATTTAATAATTTAAACATTAAACCTCACAAATAAAAACACATTACTCATAACCAAAGGTTTGGTGTCCTTGTTGATTAACTATATAAATATCTTATTTAAAATATTTCATTAACATATATCACAAACATTTCTATATAAAACTTATTTTTTACATAGAGTCCTGTATATAATTTCATAGGGAAGTGAAAAATAAAACTAGGAGTGAGATCAAGTATTTAGTAAGGGAATAATTATCAATTAGTAATAAATGAAAGGATAATAATCTTTGAGAACATGATCATGGGAGATATATGTGATTTATAGATCATTGAATCGTAATATATAATCATAATCAATGATTGACCATCATAGATCATCGAATGAGATCGTAGGATCATAAAAGGACCATCATGTAAGAAAAAAACATATACCATGGCCTTGAAACATGAAAAAATAATCATAATACAAAGAAATGTAAAATTATAACATGGCCTAACTTGGAAATGTTTCATAGAAAAAATAAAAATTAATAAAAAATTATGAGAATACACAGTCATGATCGCACATTCTGTTTTGAAAAAACTCAATCATGACCATAATTTATGACATGAAAAAAAATCATTCCCATGAATTAAGTTAAAAAAACTCAATCATTTCAATAAATTATAATTATCTCATGATAAAAAAACATTAACCAATTCATTTGAGCTCTATATAGGTCCCCACCCATCACATATTGATAAACCATGATTAGGAATTTCACTAGAACATAAGAGAATTAATCATTAATTTATAAAATAATTAAAACATGGAAAAGAAATAGTATCATGAAAATTTCATCAGAACATCATCACAATATTCCCATAAAAATACAATGGATAGTGATCAAATTATCAAACAGATCAAATTAGAGATTGTTTTTACTAGAAATTATGTAGTATTTTAAGAACCCTAGTTCATATCTCAGTATAGCCTTAGATAATTATTTTTAAAATATGTTTTTTATTATAAAAATAAAATGGTAATTAGATTTTATGATCCATGGGATTTATCTTTTTAAGAAGAAAATAAAATTATGAATGTGATAAAACAAAGAAAAAATTGGCATATCTGATTAAGTGTGATCAACCTGAGGAAATATCATGATGCTAATCCTTCATAACTTAATGTGACATTGTTTAGTTCATTTAACCTCTGGTTTGTAACACCTTTAACCATAATTGTACTATTTTAATACTAGTATACCTCCTAGGGTTCATTTAGAAACAAAATATCATTCACTAGTTACCACTGAGGATTGTGTAACTTGTGTTCAACTTCCTAATGGAAACTCACCAAAGGAACACATGAACAACACCACATGTTTTCCAAGTCTATGTTATTTTAGTGTGATACCATGAAGAAAATTTAAATTTCCATGATAGTGTTTATGTGTATTAATTCGATTAATATTAACCACACAAACCCCACAATTAAAAGGGGAATAAGGAAGTGGTGCATGGTGTGTAAAACATCACATGAATGGGTACCACCAAAATTTATCATATGAGTTCTAGTATGACATACAAGTACATTACTCAATTAAAAAAATATAGGATGAATAAAAGAAACATACTATCCTATAATTTTAAATATTATTCGAATATTATAAATATGAAGCTTGGGATTTACATCATATTCCTCCACAAGTGATCGTAATAATTTTTAAACTCCAAGAAATTGGAAAAAGAAAAATATGTTGAATAATAACTCACCAAAGACTCCTATCTTACCCTATATTCTTCAAACATTTTAGAATTCGTGGAATGATGGATTTTATGTAGAAATACACCAAAAATTCTACAAATGAAGTCAATTTCATAAGGGACTAAGTGACTATTCATGCCATTTTTCCTCAAATTTTTATTGCTATTTGAAAAACCAAAATATATTCAATTTACTTGAAAATTAGTTTATAGTTATAAACTTGAGTTATCTATCTAATGGATGTGGAATCCTACCAATTAGATTTCAGAATCCCGAGTTATGTCCTAATCATCACAGGTAGGTCTAATCTGTCTCACCCATAATTTATTCACTTGTTGGCCTCTGTTGGGAATCTTATTCTTAGATCTAGCCTCCAATATATTTGGATTAATTGATTCACAATGATCAAATCATACTAAAAATTAATTTACACATTTGGAAGAGTTTGTTGAATGTTATTATATAAATAGGGAACAACTATCAAATTGGTTCATTTTTTCATCACATATTTTTAAGATTTCTTGAAAAAAATGAATTCAAAATATGAATTGGGTGAAAAGGATTTAATAATGGGATAATAAAACACCTAAACAATGTAATGCACAAGTATAAGGGTGATAATATATGATATATTAATGTGAGATCATATTGTTTCATTATTTAATATCCTCAATGAATCATAATAGTCATCAAAGGAAGTTGACATAGATGATAAAGAATTTTATAAAAATATTAGAAATATAGTTAGAAAAACCAGAAAAAATTCCATTTTCATTCGGTAGCTTTTAAAAAATGAAAATATTCATATAGTAAGTGTAATATGATTTTATTTGAAAAACAATGGAATCTTGTAAATGAATCTTAATAATTATTAATGTATATAATTATGTTAAAGGTCATAAAGTTATAAATAAATAAAAATTATTTTTTAACCTTTATAATGAACGTAAAAAATGAACCACATGATCATGAACACCTCCCTCCAATGATTTTGTAATAAAGGAAGAGAGATAATTACCTCCCCAATCGTGCCCCCAGTAGGCCATGGGTTGGCCACTGGCACCAAGGCTATAAAAATATCACATATGGGAGGGATTAACCTATATAAATAAAAGTGGGATATGAGATAAGATAATAACCACTAGAAAAATCCAACATATAATATAAAGTAAAAAAACTATCCAATAATTAATGAACAAAAATAAACCAATACAAATAAAATTATGCAATATACAAAATGATATGTCTATGAATGTGACTCAATGACAACTCCAACCCAAGCTAAAAATGCCTAGCTCAGTCCCCAAAATACTCCTGGAAACTTGAAAAGAAAATTTTTATATATGTAGGGTGATAATACATGTATACTCATTAATAATACAAAAGGTCTTAAAGTTTACATGTTAAAATTTTTTCTAATGAACTAGTTAACAAACAAAAAAACCAAAAAGAACCTAAATAGCTCAACTAACCAACCCAAGCATCACTATTGATTTCTCACTAAATCATGCATCTAATATAGAAATATAATAGCAAGGTAAAAATAATGAAAGTCACCCCACACTAACTTCCCCACA
This sequence comes from Viscum album, assembly GCA_963277665.1. NCBI lineage: Eukaryota > Viridiplantae > Streptophyta > Magnoliopsida > Santalales > Viscaceae > Viscum > Viscum album. Next base: position 141,011,640 of record OY728119.1, read on the forward strand.
AAATCTACACTGTCACACACCATCATCAAACTTCATGTGATCTCATCCCTTCCATACATATCACATCACATCACGTCTCACCCGAAGACACCAAGGTCATCACTTATGTGGTTTGGGGTGCCCCCTACCTACTCAACCCTAGAATGGTCTAGTACCTGGTGGTGGAATAATATATTATCATATTACATCTCACTCTAAGACACTTGGGACATCACATCACATATCATCACGTAACTAGGGAAGTAGGGTATCCAGAACATGAAGGGCATCAGCCGCATTCCCTCCTCCTACCACAAATGGTCCCCACTATATATCACATCATATCACATATCACCAAAAGAATCCCAGAACATTACTTATAAATGAAGAGCATGGGAGAGGTGGTATCCATCTATCCATATCACCACCAGCATAGATGTTGGGGAAAATACTTCGAACCCAGAACATTTTAGTTATGGTAACTTTATCTAACTTAGGTGGGGTGCATATATAAATAACATAAAATTCCATATTTATAGATGGAACGTAATACCCAAATTATGGGTTCTCATAAAATACACTAGTTCACACTCCATCACCACCACATTAACACACATAAACTATTACTAATGCTTCCACCACTATATGAAACACCAGTCCACCATTACACAGAACTACACAATTCCACCTTCAATTACACACTCCACCGCTTTTATTCATTAATCCATTTACCACACATCAATCACCATCCCATTATATTAAATTAACAACCCATTAATTTATTTATCCCATTCATCATCATAATTTATTCCATTTTAAACCTAGAAACAAACACTACCACACCACTCCACATCTAGCCCATCTCACATCAACTGTCATCATGAAACTGCACCAGCCAACCATATTTCATCAATAACAATGTCTCACGACATAATGTTAGCACATCGCCACCACCACACAACCAAAACCACAGAAACACATCACACACCACAACCTCATCACAAAATGTGGCAGCATGGAACACCCCTATCACCGCACACCACAACCATCGCACACCACAACCTCACATCACAACCGTTTGACACCACATTGCACACCATAAAATCATTATATCCCTTCCAAAAAACCACTGTATCATATCCACACACACTACACATCCCATCTGATATTTACCACCACTGCACAACATCCTATAACACACAAAGAAACACAACAAAGAAACCATACACAACATAAACACATCCTAGCTACCACATTTTCATTAAGGTATTTCATCAGATTACTTATTTAATTAGAATGTTTATTATAACACAAACTATAATCCATGAGTAGATATTTTATTATCTATATATTTGTTTATTTTCCTTTTATTCGTTGTGAGAACAAACAACAATACAATACAGGTCTCTAGACATATCATCTATTATTCAAGTAATTCTCTCAATAGCTGTTATTTTCAACAAGGAAATAACATGGAATAACATCATCAACAACATATATCAAAGAAATCGAAACATGTGATATCTTCTTATAGACATAATTTCCAATTATTCTAATTTACAATCATATTATGTAGACCCTTACTATCCACCAAGGGGGATGAAAAACCATGATGATCTCACAAACATCACATAAAAATAGTGAGAATGAGGATTCCCCATCTCAAGAAAGCTTCATAATCTCATAGAAAACCATAGGGTGAATAATAAACTACCCAAAAATAATTATCATGAAATTAAATAATTTATTAAACAATATTGAATAAAACTAAGATTAAAACATATCCAAACTCATCCCCAAAATAAAACCACAACACTGTAGCTCGTCCTAGAAGAATAATGCATGGAAAATAATGGTAAAGGTAGAGGAACTCACCACTGATCACTAAATAGAAACAATAGAAACATAAGAATAAAATATAAATGAGTTGTATTGGAATATCCTCCAAATAACCTAGGTTTAAGCTAAAATATTAGAGAAAATGAGTGTAGAATAAGATGGTTTTTCCAAACTCAACCCCTATAAATAGGTTATAAGTTGCCTTATTTGTGGAGTAAATTCTATATTCACATCATAAATTCCATTAGTATTTGGATTATAATTCATGAACCACATATAAGGTGTGCAGTTAAAATTTTTCCATATTTTGATAATATTCATGGATAATTAGCCTGAATTAATCTCATATCTTGAATTCCCCTTTCATAAAGTGAATCTGTTTCACAGACTCCCCCACTACCGCATAAAACTCATGAGTTCACTGGATACACAAGCCATGAATTGCATACTCTAGTCTTGAATCCACCTTTCACAACATAAAGTAACTTTGTTACCTCCAAAATCCATTGAACCCCATCAATCATCCATATAACACCTCTGACTTCCCAAACCAGCAATGTAATAGGTCAGGAAGGCCCAAACCATCACACTTATGAAGATCATTAAGAATACTCCTATTTAGAACATTGTAAAAAATATATAATTGAAAATAACCTTAAAATAATTAAATTATATAGAATAAAACTCTTGAAACTATATAATGAATATGGATATGTAACAAAAAGCATTGGTTAAAAGAAATAATAACTTTTAAAGAAATGATTTTGAATAAAACCATGCATGACATTAAAAAAACCCAAAATAAATAAATAGAGAAGAAACCTAAAATATCATGATTATAAAAATATACATGATATAATATTTCAAATAAGAAATACATACACCATATAAATGAAAATGGGTGCATAATATTAAACATGTCTCAATGAAGTCAAATTGAGATGAAAACTCCCTACCTTGGACATTTTATTAGTTAGAAACACTCTAACATCTTATATAATACATTTAGTTTTATTAATAATAAAAATAAGAACATTATTAATATTTATTTTAAACTATACCATCCATTTATAATAAATGGGTAAAAATATATTAATTATTTATTGTTAAAATTAACATTCATGTGTTAATCATTATGTTTCTTATACATGCTCTAGTTTAGTGATTCCATTACATAATTCTTTCTCCCAAAATTCATCACATCCACAAAGTGTAAACTATTCTGATAAATGTTATTTATATAGTTAGGGAGTTACATGGCCATTTTTAGGAAATTATGAAGACACTTTACATAGAAGGCTTAAAAATTCCCTTTTGTGATTATTGAATTAACAATAGAATTGAAGTTATTGGTAGATATAATTTCATATATTACCACTTTAGAAGATGGAAAATATTTTAAATTCATCATTATTAAATAGTTTTACTGATTTCAAATTAATATTATTCATTCATGTGATAAAAATTATAACAATGTTCTTGTAGGTTGTATATCTAACCAAAACGAGAACATGTTATAACAGTTGAATGCATAAGAACATGTTGGTGTACAGTGAAAATATAAATTTTAAATAAGTTAAATGGTTTCAAACAAATTTTTTTAAATTGTTAAGTAATACTTAATAAGAGGTATATGTAGAATATATAGAAGAATATTCAAGGAGAATATATCGCTTAACTTGAGAGCCTGAATCTCCTCTTGAAGGACCTCTTAGAAATGAAAGGTTTGGGACTTCTTATTGGGACTAGAAACTCTATAATGTGGCTGAGTATTGTGTTGGTCATTATTGAGGTCTAAATATACTATGAAATGAGATTGTTTAGGTTATAAACCCTCTATGGAATCTATCATACAATGGTTAATAAACTAATTTATTTATCCATCATTGATGAAATGAAATGGTAGGCTATGTATATCATGGTATTCTTCCTCTTTTATATTGATAAAGTACTCATTTTTCAATTATTATAGTTATCCTTGTTGGATGAAAATAATGTTGTGGATATCTATTTTATGAAAAAATATCAATATATTTTTGTGGAGTTGGAGGTTAAGTAATTTAGGGTTTAATCAATATTAGATGATAAAAATGTGGCAGCCATCTAATTTATGTAATTATTCATCAATGTTTGTGAAAAATAAAAAAAAATTTGATTCATGTTTTTATATTATTATATAAGTAAGACAAATTCAATTATTTGATTCATCTCATTTTATATTCTAGTTATTATGAAATAGATAATGGTGAATTTGGGAGACATTTAATTTTGAATCTACATTTTTTATTAAATATTTGTATCTTTATATCTGAATGTAAATGTAGAATAAAATCATATACCAATGTATAAAAGTTAGAATAATATACATTGAAACACACCTCGGTATGCCAAGGGTTCGGAAGAATTTTAAGATTATAAAATTGAAATCCAATCATTTAATGGTAGAATAAAATGTCCATGTTCTAATTGTAAATTCAAGTGATGGTTGAATAGAAATGAAGTATATGATCATTTAAAATTGAAATAGTTTCCTCATAGATATTTATGTTACATTTGGAATGGTGAATCATAGGTTATGAAATGTAAATAAACAATGAAAATACTATCAACGAAACACAATGTGACCCAATAGAGAAGAATTTAGTTTAAAATTTGTTAAATGGTGAATTTCGTTTTCTAGAATACAATGTCTAGTATTTTAAAAGATTGGTAGAACATTCATTTGATCATGATCAAGTTAATTTTTCTTAGAACATCAGTGAAAAAAATTGACTTTTATGAATTAGTTGAAGATAGATAGAAATAACTATATAAAGGGTGTCCCAAGTATTCAAAGTATTATTTTATAATTAATTTTTATCATATATTGTGTCTTTATGGAATTAATGAAAATTAACTTTCAATAGTTTTAGTGTTTATTCATTATTCATTTAGTGAATCTAAGTTACCTGTATCATTCTATGATATGAATAAACTCATTAATAAACTTAGACTTGGTTATAAAAATATACATACATGCCCTAATGACTGAATGATTTATTGGGGAGAAGATTCTAATTAAAAATAATATATAAGATGTTATACAAGAAGATGGAATTCAATAAAAAACTGTAATATTATAAATCAATGCAACCCTAGGAAGAAACAGAAGAAGAAAAATAATTTAAAGGTATTGCGTTAATTTCCTCTAAAACCAAGTTTGAAAATATTATTCATCTCATCTAATATTGTTTAAAACATTAATTAGCATGTGAAATATAGTAATTATGGCTTGTTGAGATGTCCAACATATTCAACATCATGTAAGAAGTTTGATTTTATACATCCACATTTTTTTCAAATCCTAGGAATGTATGTTTTGGATTGGCTTCTAATAGTTTTAAACCTTTTGGTACATTTAGAACTAACTATAGCGTTTGTACGCTTATTTTAATCCCCTTTAATCTACCTCCATGTTTATTTATGAATAAGAATTGATTCATTATTTTGATTATTATTCATGGAAATAAAATACTTTTAAATGACATTTATGTATACCTTCATCCTCTAATCTAAGAATTGAGAGAATTATGGGATGATGGAATATAAATATATTATGCTTCAATAAGAAAACTATTAAAAATGAATGGTACGTTAAGGTGGAAAAGTATTGACATTCTTCGACTAGGAAATTTATTTGGTTGGACCACTCATACTAGTTTGTCTTTTCCATTTTGTAATTGTTATTTTAAACCTCAATGATTACCTCATGGATGAAAATGTTATTTTATATGTCGTCTTCAATTTTATGATACTTCTATTAAAATAACTATTAAAAGGAAATATCAAGTGTAGATTATGAAATGAGAAAGTTACATAAGGTGTTATCTAGAAATTTTTGGAAAATTAAAGAATTTCATTGAAGAATTTAGAAAATGTCATCAGTTTATAGAAGGAGGGAAAGGGTACAAAGTACAATATCTAAAGTAGTTGGAACACATCAATAGAATCAAAAGAGTATATTTTCCAAACTTTAATATTGGTAGTTTAATTTGATATGTCATAATATTTACATCATGCATATTGTGAAGAACGTATGTGACAGTGTAATTTTTCCATTGCTTAGTGAGTAGGGTAAGTCAAAGCATCACCTCAATTCCCATAAGTATTTATAGACAATGAATATAAATCATGGTTTGGGGGAAAATGAGAATAGATAGGATTCTTTAACTATCTTAACATTGAAAAAATACGAGAAATATGTATTACATCAAACATTAAAAATTTAAGACTCTCCTATGGATATTCAAGTTACATATCAAGGTGTGCTAACTTAAAACATCAAAAATTACATGGATTTAAAATCCATGACTCACATATTTTTATTTTTCATTTTTTACCATTGGAATTGGGTAATATGTGAACTAAAAAGATAAGAACAGTTCTAGTTGATTTTTCTAACTTTTTTAGTTAGATTTTTTTAAAAAACTGAAAATCCAACTAAGCTTAAAGACCTTGAAGAAATAATTGTTTTGACACTTTTTTCATTTATAGATTTTATTTCCCCTTCATTCTTCTAAGTCACGATTCATTTGAAAATTTCTTTAGTTGAAGAAGCTAAACTTGGTGGGATAATACCCTATCAATTAATGTATCCAATTGAGAGGTGAATTTGTATTATTTTTATTTTCATTGGTGAATTTGATTTTATCAAATCATTGCATAAATTTTTTAATTTATTTCTTATTTTTTTCATCATGTACTTAGGTCAATTGAAATTATATGTGAGAAATAATGATAAACTAGAATGTTATATTACTAAAGGCTACATATTATAAGAGTTATTGAGCTTCTATTATAAGTATCTGGATGAGATTGAGATGAGATTCAATCATGTTGGATGTGCGGATGTCATTTTCACAAATTCTCATTCTGAAAACCATTCTTTAATATTTCTAAATAATGGAAGACAAATTTGAAATGGGTCAAATTTTATACTAACTGAAATGTAGTTACTACAAGAAAATATATATCTTCTACTCAATGGTATTATTTCATATCTATTTATTAAATAATTTCTACTAAAAAAATAGGTGACTAAGGGGTCGATCTTGAAATTAGCTATAATTAACAGAAAAAATTAATAAATATATTTTTGAATGGTTTTCACATTGTCTAAGTATATACTCATATTTATATTATTTTTGTGTAGTTATTTTGACCATGTTAAAATTAAAATAACAATCTTCTTGTCTAGATAATGAATATTGTGAATTGACTTGAAATATCAAATGATTTTAATTTTTTGTCTCAGGGTCCTCTAATAAGGCTAAGATATTTGATGCGTAAAATATTTATGGATTCAGGTTTTATAAAATTTGTCATGATAAAGACTTGAAAACTCAAAATAGTGGTGTATTTACACTTGAAGTGGTGGGATACAATGGGAAGTTGAATGATATAATTTATGTAAACTAAAATGGTGAGTTTTTATTTTTCTTATTCAAATGCAAGTGGGTCAACATTGATAGGGGTATAATGAAGGATTCATTACATTTTACTTCTGTCAACTTCTCTCACTTGATCTATACTGGTGAGCATGTTACTCATGATCAATTTATCATTGCTTCACAATAGAATATTTTTTATTATGTGGATGATGAAATACATGAATATTGGAGTGTTTTTTACTCTTAAAGCTAAGAGACTCATATGATATGGGTGATAAATATTAATTTGTGTTTTTTTGAATGTGAACCTTGTCAAGAAGAAAACATTAAATAGTTTTTCCAGATAATATTGAAATGGTAAAATTTCAAGAGAGTGTGAAAATGAAGGACTCTTCATAATAGAGGTTGATAATAATGATGATAATTAAGATAAAGAATGTATAAATATGTAATGAAATTATATTATAAATTATCATTGATAAGTGTTTTGTGCATATAAACATTGCTCTATTTTTTATTGAAAAAATATTTTAGATTTACTTTTTTATACATTTAATATTCCTTAACCCTTTGAATTACTGTAATTCTAAGAACAAAAAAAATTTCAGATCCTAGCTGATCAACATTCTCAAAGCACACCACCACTATCATCATGTTTTGTAGATCATAGTGATTCCATTGCACCTAATACTTCTAGTGAGCTAGCCGTTTCAGTAGATTTCATTGGTATCCCACCACCTAATTCACCTCAAATGATGAAGTAGTTGGGTACCCCTCAATTTAAGGTATATTGGTGATTTACCATTCCTGGTATGTATTTCATTTTAAAAAATACTATATTTTTTGTTAATTGTTTAATGAATTTGTCAAACAGATAAATAAAATAAAAGAACGGCTAAAAATTGGAACTTGGAAGATGTATTGAACCTAATATACCTCAAGATTATCAGCCCATTTGATGAGTTCGGAGGGCCTACCAGTTAAACTAATACAATCTATGGGCAGATTCTTGGGTAACTTTCTTAAGAGAAGGTGATATTTCTAATTAATTATATTGATTAGAGGAATATTCCTACATCTTTTACAAATAAGGTCTTTAATACTCTAGTAAATCTAATATTAATTTAATATTAATTGATAATTAATTTAAAAAATCTGTGTCAAGAATTTTATCATACATATAAATTGTTATTTTTTATTTCTAGATGTTTTTTTATATTGAATTCACTGGCTCTGTTTCACACCATGGACTTTAAAAAATTTGTCTATGAAATGGAGAAATTATAAATGGAGATTATGATAAGATTTTATTGGCACTTCTCCATGCTCGTGATATATGTATAAGAATGTGCATGATGTAATTTCTCATGATCAATGGAACCTTTTCATTGATATCAACAATGATGCATCTAATAAGAAAATCACATGTTTTAAAATATCTTAATTACATAAACACAATAAAATTATAAATTTTTATTAATTTTTCTAGTTTTTTTAGGTATTATCTAAAAAATATTGTGAATCATGAGAAGCATGTCATTCTTCACATTATTCGGCCTCATTGTTTTTTGAGAAAAAGAAAAAATTTGGTTTGTATTTTATTCATTATTATTAATATCATTTTATTATAAGTCACGGTTTTTTCTAACATCATTATTTTTTTATAAAGGTCAATGAATTAGGTCACTCTATTTTCCGAACATAGATTCACATTAATGTGAATAGAAAACCTGATGGAAGCATCATAAAATAACCTACCAATGACATTGGAATAAGTACTTTTCATTACCATTTAAAATTATGTCATTAATATAAAAACCATAACAATGAAAATTCTATTATAAAAACTAATAAGAATTAAACCCAATTAAATGGGATGGATAAATGGATCAAATTAGGCCAATTTGGTATCGCTTGATATATCTAGCCAGCCCTAATTAACTGGGTTTATGGCCTGTTTCTTGTTATAATATAATTTTTAATATTTTTTGTAGAAATGAAATAATAAAAAATAATAATGAATTTTTTTTTATTTTTAAAATATTATGAAATTAAAATATTTTAAAAATAATTTATTATATTTTTGTATTCACATGTTAAAATTCAAGAAGTATGGGATTCAAACACTTCACAATCATCATTGGTTTCCAATAATGATGAAATTGGAATCGTTTTAGGGAAGGAGAATCCAATAAATGTATAGGGGATGGGTTTTGGGACTACTACATCAGTTGTCTTTGGTAGGGTAGTGTCATCCGTTATTATTACACCTAGTGGGGGTTCGTGTAGTGTCGTTGACTAGGAATCCAAAAGATAAATTGAAATATTGAATGAAAAAAGTGCTAGAACCAGACTCTTATATGAAACAATATGATCAGTGGTGGTCCGTAATGGAAAATGATTTAGTTTTTGTATTTTTTTCAGATGATCGTAATAATCCTTGAGAAATGTTCTAGCATTATATTTCATCTAGTCGAGGTAAATTCTAAATTCTATATGTCATCCACACATTTGAAGAGAACTCATACAACAACCATAAATAAAACCAAAATGATACTTTTGTATAGAAAACATACATTTCGAGTCATACCAAAAACATATTATACCATATTAATATGTGTTTAATTCTTAAACATCAAAAATGAATTATAAATCATTATCCATAAGTTTAAAAACAACTTGATCTTGTTTTCTTGGTTTTTACTCGGTAAACACTTCTTCATGGAACAAAAGACTTTAAAAACATGTGACAGACTATCATAAATGGGATACCTATGTTATATTTCCCTAATAGAAGAGGTCAATGGTTCTAGATTAATTTCTGAAATATAGGAATTGATGGTACATCATTCTGAGTTATGGTTTTCTTTGGATGAAATTAAACATGTTTTTTGAGTTTTAAACTACTAAAACATGCATGTTACTATAAAAACCAAGGAAAATGATCTCATATATACATGGAATCATGGGAAAGCCACCGTTGAGTTATTTTTGACATGAACACATAGACAACACATCAATCTGATGTGTGGTGTGGTCTTAATGACTCGGTAAACACTTCATAAAAGTACCAAAGCCTTTAAAAACATGTGTTCGGTGATAAAAACTAGAAAAATGTTGTTGGATTTCCCTAAAATCAGAAAAAAAAGTATATATATTTAATGTTTAAATTTAGAAATAGAAAACATGTGATTCTAAATTATGGTTTTTCCAAGATGATTGTAAACACATTTTAGGTGTTTTAAAACACTAAAAATGTATGGAATGGTCAAAACTATATAAAATGACCTCATATTGATGTAAAATCATGGTAAAACCATCGTTGAGTTATTTTTTACATTTTTTTCATAGAAAACACATCATTGATATGTGTGTTGTGTTCAGAATGACCAGGAAAATAATCCTTAAAGGTATAATAACCTTTAAAAACATGTTTCATGGGGTATAAACTAGAAAACCAATATTGAATTGTCTTAAAATAATAGTAAATGAATGTAGATTGAATTGTGAACTATAGGAACTGGAAGTACATCATTCCAAATAATGGTTTTCCTGGAATGACTATAAAAATTTATTTAGTGTTTTAAAACACTAAAACAAGCATGGAACGGTGAAAACCATAGTAAAAAACCTCATATAGATGTGTAATCCTTGGACAAACACTGATGATTTATTTTTCTCATGTCCTCGTAGATAATGTATCAATCTGATTTGTGGTGTGGTTGTAATGACTATGTAATCACCTCTTAAAGATAAAAAATAATTTAGAAACATGATTCGGGGATAAAAAAATGATGTTAGATTGACCTAACATCATAGGAAAATGACATTATATTGAATTGTGAAATATAGTAACTAAAGGAACAACATTATGAATTATGGTTTACTTAGGAAGGCCGTAAATGCATTTTTAGTGCCTTAAAATACTAAAAGGTGCATGAAATAGTTAAAACCATTGAAAATGACCCTATATTGATGTGGAATTAGAGAAAACTCACCATTAAGTCATTTTTTATGTTTATTCATAAACAACACATCAATACAACATGTGGTGTGGAAAGAATGACTTGGTAAACACTTCTAAAACGTATAAATGCCTTTAAAAACATGTATCAAAGAGTGAATAAATTAAAAAAAAAATTGGATTTCCTTGAAATCATATGATAAAGACCTCATATTTGATTATGAAATATAGGAACCATCAGCATGTCATTTTGGATTACAGTTCACCCGGGATAGTTGTAAACACATTTTTAATGTTTAAAAACACTAAAACATGAGTTAAACTATCAAAACCATAGAAAACAACATCTTACTCATGTCTAATCATCTAAAATCTCACGTTGATTTATTTTTTATGTGTACACATAGACAGCATGTCAATCCAATATGTAGTGTGGTCAAAATGACTTGGTAAACACTTCTTAAAGGTACAAAAGCCTTTAAAGACATGTGTTGGGGGGGGAACTAAGAAAACAACATAGGATTTCCCTGAAATCAGAGGAAAATTCCTATAAATTCAATTTATAAATTTTGGAACCAATATAATATCATTTCGCATTTAGGTTTTCCTGGGACGATTGTGATTGTTTTTTTATTTTTTTTTAACTCTAAAATGAGAATGGAATGGGGAAATATATATAAAATGAACTCTGAATGATGTGGAATCATGGGAAAACTACCTATGAGTTATTTTGGATGTGTACAGATCAAAAAAACATCAATCCAACCTTTAGTGTGGTCCTAATAACCCACTAAACACTTATTAAAAGTACAATTGCCTTTAAAAACATGTTTTGGGTTCAAAACTATGAAAACAATGTTTAATTTTCCTAAAATAATATTAAAATGACCACATATTGAATTTTAAAATATAGGAACAGATTCCACATCTTTCTCAATTAATGTTTTCCCAAGATGACCGTAAACTTGTTTTTTGTGTTTTAAAAACTAACACAAGCGTGGAATGGTCAAAACAATAGAAAATGACTTTAGATTTATGTAGAATCATGGGAAAACTTCTCCTGAGTTATTTTTCATGTGAAAGCATAGAAAAAACATCAATATGACATGAGGTGTAGTCGTAATGACTTGATAAACACTTCCTAAAGGTAAAGAATCCATTAAAAACATATATTGAGGGATCAAAACAAGAAAAAATATATCAGATTGACATAAAATCAAATTACAATGACGATATATTGAATTTCTAAATTTCAGAACATACAAGACATCATTTTAAATTATGGTTTTATTGAGGTGTATATAAATCATTTTTAGTTTTTTAAAACACTAAAACGTGCATGGAATGGTCAAAACCAAAAAAAATTACCTTAGATATAGTTGGAATCCTAGGAAAACTACTGATGAGTTTTTTTAATGTGTAAGTTCATAAAACATGTCTATAGAAATCTTAGTGTTGTCATAATGACTTGATAAACACTTCCTAAAGGTACAAAAGCCATTAAAAACATGTGTCAGGGGGTCAAAATGTGGAAAACAATATTAGATTTCCCTAAAATCAGAGGACAATGATTGTAGATTGAATTTTCAAATGTAAGAACCAAAGAAACATTATTCATATTTACGGTTTCCCTGAGATGGTTGTAAATGTTTTTTAATGTTTTAAAACAGTAAAACATGTGTGGAAAAGTCAAAACCATAGAAAGAAACTACATATTGATGTAAAATTATGGGACAACCACTTCTGAGTTTTTTGGAATGCATACATAGACAAAACATCAATCCAATGTGTGGTGTGGTCATAATGGCTTGGTAAACACATCATAAGGGAATAAAAGCCTTTAAAAGCATGTGTTAGGGGGTAAAAACCAAGAAAATAATGTTATATTACCCTGAAATCATAGTAAAATGGTAGTAAATTTAATTTTGAAATATAGGGACTGACAGCAAATCCTTTCGAATTATGGTTTTCTTAGGAAGGCCATAAACACATTTTTTGTGTTTTAAAACACAAAAAATATGAATGGAATGGTCAAAACCATAGAAAAGAATCTTAAATTTATATGGAGTCATGGGACAAACACTTATGAGTTATTTTTGAAATATATGACGTTTTTTGATATCAAAGTCTTTAAAATTTTTCTTTGAATTAAATTTCAAGAACATCACATATCGATTTAAAAATTAATTAGTATATTTACTTATCCCTTTTTATTTTCAAGTGTTGAGTCATATATTAAATAGATAAGTTTATTTTAGAGTGCTCTTCATTATCCATTATTTTCCTTATATTAATATTTTGTTTATTAACAGTATAAGAAATATATATAAAACCCTTAGAATATAATCTATTTTTTATCTCTTTCACATTTATTTTCTAAAATGTTTTGGTTTTTAGTGTAGGTGGAAGATGTCAGAAGTAGGTAGGATGTTGACCATTATGACCCTTGAAATTCATCAAAAGGATGTTTTAATGGTTCTTAGTTTCCATGGTATGTTAAAATTTTATAAATATTCTACTATAGTTCAGTTTAATTATTTTAACTTCTAATTTGTGTTTTTTTTGTTATAGTTGATGAGATAACATTTTCGGTTTCAATTGATGAGATGATGTTGATGTAGATGGAAGTAGTGGAGGTCGGGCCATGGATTTATATTAGGTATGGGTTGTTGTTGGACATATTTTTTATGTATATATTTAGGAATGAGGTATGGGTTGACCGATATATGGATTGAATGATACTGAGGTTATTCTGACTATGGAAGATTGTATATATAGTTGTAGATGTATGATGCCTGTATGATGTGTTTATCATACATTTATGTTTTAGTTTATTCCACATTAGTTTTTTTATATTTTAAGTGTTTTATTAAGGGATTTACCAAAAATATGATTTTAATATTTAGTGGCAGTTTTTGGTAACCCCCTCTTAGTGCATTAAATAAAATTATTTTTTAGTGGTAGTTAGGAGTATCCACTGCTAAAACAAACCAACAGTAATATGTTATACAGCAGTTCATTTCATTTCATTTATTTGTTCCCAAGTATTTTTTTAAAACATCCACTAAATAGAAAATCAAATGCCTCTAAATGTTCCAAAAATGACACATACCAAACACACCATGAAATTAATGAAATCTCTGCTAAATGACTTGTGATCGTGCAATTCATAATGGTTTTGGTAACGGCCAGTATATTATTATACGATGGTTCAAACTACTATATATTCATAAAATAACCACTACGAATGCCCTATTTTGTAGTGTTTGAAATGCTAATTCCAAATTTTAAAACAATTTTACAATATTAAATTTCTAGAGGTTTTGGAAATAATTTTTTATAAAATTGAGCATGACACAACAAAAATCGTTTTTAGAAAAATTCATTTTGTAAGAATAAAAATCATTTTACACTCAATTCAAGTATAGTTTTGAATCTTATTAAATTTAATGGTTAATTATTAAACATATAGTATATTTTTTACTTTAAAATCAATCCATAATCGAATGGATAATTGTAAATATTTAATTAAAGGAAAACTACCAAAATAGTTTTTATTGGAATAGAATATATCTTAGGTTCTAAAAATCAGAAGAATTATTTATAAATTCAAAATATTTATTATAAATGCATTATTTCAGTCTTTAAACTAATTTTTGGTTGATAAAAATGTTTCATATATTACTAATTCAATAAATATTTCATAAAATCTATACTATTTGTAAAAACATTATTTTCATCATTCAAAAACATTTTTAGAAAAATAAAAAAATTTACACAAATATTATTTTGAAATGATGAAAAGAACATGAATTTATCATTAAAAAACTCAAATTATAAAATTTATAATTTTTACATTTAAATAAAACATATATAATATATAGTTAAAAAATTAAACCAAAATTTTTTTATCCAAGAATAATTTACTTAACACTCCATATATTTTGTTAATTATTTATTGGATGTTATTAATTTTTCATAACTTGGATTTCATCATTACATTCTATTGATACTTATTTGAAAGTAATAATTTTGATAAAAATACATATTTTATAAAAATTACAAATTAAACTAAACATAATAATGAAAACATATAAAATTTACTATGTTAATAATTACATATTTATATCATCCTAATTTAAACTTATAAGAACCCCCCATGACCACCACATAAGATCTAAGGATAATATTTTAAATTGTGTAAATCATAGGTGGTGGTTCAACTATCATGGATATTGTAGTGATTTATAGGTCCTTGTACTTCTTCTGATTGTGATTTCACTCATTTCATACTAGTTGATGTTCAACTTGGGACTAGCCTTGGGAAAACCATATCAATTCCACCTCCATTCCATTTTTCAAAAAATAATCCTCATAAGTAATATTAATACTAATTTATTTCATTGTTATGGGTTTCATAATTTGGTTTCTTCTATTTATACTTGATAATTCAATGTCTATATTATAACATTCATATTTAATACTTATAAAATGTATGTGGGATTCTTTTAGTTTAGTGTTTCATGTGAAAAAATATATTCAATAATAAAATATTTAAAAATTATATACTAAAATTTTTGGTTTTTATATAACCACTACATCAGTAATAAGTGATTGAAATCAATAATAACATCTCACTATTCATCGATGATCCAAGACCTCTTCCTCTCATCAATGCACTTATTTTAATATTTATATAAATTTATAATCAAAAAACTTGTTAAACACACATGATATTAATGAAGAAGAATAAAAAATAATTAGTTAGGGTGTTCTCCATGTTTCTCCAGTCTTCAGGTTTAGATACATCAATGATAAAGACAATATATTGTACCTCCAAGCTCGATCTATAATGTAACACAACCAGATCACACATCACGTGGAAATTACAAATATTTAAAATCCTTCACTAATGATACTCTAATTATAGATCTCCAAGATTAATTTTATTCTACTCTATGTGTAATATTATTATTTTTCACATTGTATTTCCTTATATTTAAATAATTTTTAAATTTGAAATTTGAAATTCAAACAACAACTAACTCCTAAGTTTAATTTATTTAAATCAATAAATTGGACCATCTTCTATAAAATATCTACCAAATAAATTGCATACTTAATTATTAGTTTCTAAAATAACTAACCAACCATCATGAAATAACTATATCATCATTTCTATTTAAGATCATCAGATTGCATCAATCATGGCGTGATTACTTCATTTGGGATGTCACCAGTCAATTTCTCCCTTAACAATTTTTAAGACATTAGATGAGTCACAATGTGGTGTAATATTTAATAGATTGTCCCAACTAATTGTGAAAAAATAAAAAGTAATCTTTAAAATCATATCCCTTTAGGTTTTCGATGATTGGTATTCACAATACCAAAACTTCAATTGTATATTACAATTGAACATAGGAAAAATCGACACTTCCTTAGAGGGTGAGAGATTATTTGAATAGAGACACTAATAAATCACCTAACAACCTTCACAGTATAGAATAAAATATTGAAACATGGATTCTCCATCCAATATCACTAAAAATCATCCATTCATCTTTCACAAAATGATTTCTGTGTCATGGCATGTAGGTTTAACAAAAAACTGATAAATTAATGTAAAAACATATGAAATGTTGTTCTCAATATAACTATTACACTCACATCATTAATGAACCGTACTATGTTCCAAATAATCCTTATGAAATTCATCCTCACAATATGAAATATGGCTCACGTAATGAAATTCCCTTTTTCTAAAACATACACAATTAAATCTAAATATCTCAATCCACTTCACAACTATTCAAAAAAACTTCTTATTAACAAAAATATCCAATATTATAAACTATTATTGAGACAGTATTTCTCTTTGGATTTTATTTTCAATCTCTACATATAAATATTTTCCTTCAATAAATCCCCCTTGCAACATATAAGCAAAATTTTCAGGAAATATTTTAATAATTTGTAAGAATTATCCCCAATCATAACTTTTCTCATCCATAAATCATCAAAAAATCAAAAACAACTCTCTCTATTCTAGACTTTTCTCCATTTAATTCTTATCGTTTTCCACCTTTAGTTACTCACCCCCTTTGAAAATAAAACTCAAATAATTCAATTATAATAATCCGATCACTTCTAAACTAAGAAAAGAGACATAAATAAATTCTATAAGATTCTGTGGGTAAAGGATCATTGTAGGAAAAAAGATATAGAGTTAACAAATTTTATGTTATCCAATAATAAACCAACTGATCAATACTTTGAACTTATTATCATTTTTCTCGTGTCTCCCCCTATATTATTTTACCCAATAAAATATACTATCCCTATATATAAAAAATAACAGCTAAATATAACAATATATGAGATGGGGAGAGGGCCTTCTGAACATCATTAGTTTAAGGAAATTTCATGAACTCTAATGTTCAATAGATGCTTCTAAAAGACAACCACACTCAAAATATTTATATATATATATTCCAAAAGTAATTGGTGTGGCATCTGAGTGGTAAATCATATAATCCTACATTCAAATGACCAAGTTTTGAATCTTGGAAATCCCCATGGGGGATTTATGATGCAGGAAATCACACTTGTATGATGATATCTAGTAGTGAGATAGACATCATACATCATCATAAACCTTATAATTTGTATTATTAGGCAAGGAGAGCTACAAGGAAAGAAAACAACCAAGGCCTATGGAGGCCAAAGGCAGTGTAGACCAAGGGAATCATCCTGAATCAAGTTCACCCCATCAGTTTTAAGTAGGTAAACATCAAAAATCCAAATAATCAGGGTACCAGGGACCTCTAGGGAGGCCATGTAGTCCTCCACTTTTTTCCTCTCCCGCCATGTGTGGGTGGCCATAATGTTGTTTCTCAGAAGGGCCTTGAATTTCCTAATGATGTAAGAGATTGACCATGGGACAGAGCCTTTACCAAGTAATGCATTATGTATAATCATAGAATATGTATCAACCTAGGATATATGAATACCCATTTGTATAAATATGGAAAAACTTGAGAGAATAGCTTTGGCCATTGTCTAAATAGAACTTCCACTCCTGAAGTGAGCCGTGAACTCCAAGACTACACTCAACCAAGTAGGCATCATACATGAAGGTGATAATGCATGACTCATGATGTTGGCAGGGTGATGCAGGAATGATGATACATTGTGCCTACAATCCATGTTAATGGGCCACTTTGCCTTGGTCTTAAGGGATACATAATGGGTCTCCCTCAATCAACATATAATGTGGTATTTTCTTTCATAATAAAAAGTGGCTTCAACCCCAACTTTTAAAAATTATATCTTTCACATTATTTTGTGTCCTAAAAATCCATCTTCACACTATTGATCTTCACATTCTCTTTTATGAAATGATATAGGATTTAAATATTCTTATTTAAAGAGTGTTTAACTGGGTTCCTAGTTTATTATATTACACTTTTTTTATATCACTAATTCAACATTACCTGTTTCACAATTTCACCAATATCATCTAATTATATCTTCATCCATATAACTTGTGTACAAATCATGGTAATAAAAATATTCATTTTTAATGTACCTAAAGAAAAAACATCATGTCCTTTACTTATTCATACAATATAATTTTTTTCAATCTAACATTCTCCACTATTTATGGGTTTTCCATTAACAATGTCACCCACCCAATCATTGTATAAATATTCCATCAAATTATAATATCTCCTAGCCTAATATAATAAATCATAAATTAGTGTTCCATGAATATATATCATTATTTATTTCACTACTAGGAGATGTTATTTATTATGATAACTTTGTAATCATGATTATAACAATGTATCTTTTTAATTATCAATCCTTTTCGCAATAAGATATATTAAACTCCCAAATATTCATCTAAATAGTGTATTGTATACTTTGACTTTTCTATAATGTTTTACCAATTTAATTACAATGTCTATTTAAGTTAAAAATGGATTTTAATATTCAATTATAAATATATTCAACATTCCAGTTACATATTTCACCTATAATAGGAATATTTTCACTTTATCTTGATGAATTTTTATCCTGGGAAAATAAGTTAACACATTATATATTGACACCTGAAATTCAGATCTCATTAATGCAAAAAACATGTCAATTGAATCTCTCTCTCCTCAAAATATTATATCTCCAACATCAAATATTCTTCTTCAAATATTTTAATATATAGGTTTTGATCAACTCAACCTCTATTGAATTTCGTCTTTCTCAAGAAATTATCCAGTCACCCATACCATGCACTGGGTGATTCTTATAGGTTATAAAAATATGTTTTCAATTTTTAAAATTTGTGTATAATTATATCTTTCAACAAATACAATTTCCTACTCAATATACACTTAATCATTCAATAATCCATTAATAAATGTTTTATTCACATCCATATGATATATTCTAACTTTTTTTGAATAGAAAATGTGGTATAAAGTCTGATAAACTTGATTCATCAAACTAGCGTGATGGTTTATTTAACATTGACTCCTTCTACCTCAGAGTATCTATTATCAAACATCCTTGATTTATTTCAGACCACTCTACCATTTTCATCCTGCTTGTTCTTATAGACCTACTTTATACCAATTACATTATGATGATTTGGTTGGTCCATAAGATCCCAAGTATGATTTGTTTCAATCTATTCCAATTCTTCCTATAGAACGTTATCCATGAATCCTCCATTTGATAATTATTAAATTGAGGATGGGTCAATATCAGATAATAGAGCTATGTTCTCCATAATTTTCATCCTCTATGTCTAAGTTAAAGAATATTTGTTTGCAATAATATTTATCAGATTAACTTGTTCAATCCTCATTGATTTAGTCAAAGTTTGACTCTCTTCTTTACATATTTCTTTAACTAATTATTTTTTAGAAACATCGTCAACTATAATATTTTGAGATTTACTCAAATCTATTATCATATCTTCATCTTCTATAAACACTTCTTTAGAAACTAACCTTCCAAATATTTTTGGCTTCATTCATAAAAACCTTTACGTCACTATTCTCAATAGAATTATTAAGACTATTATTATAATATTTATAGGTATTAATATTTGATTATTAGTATGGGAATATTTTCTCATCCCCCACATCACCACATTTTATCAATTTTTCTTCTTTATTTTGAACAAAACATTTTCTTCCAAATACCCAGAGATGCTTCAAAGTGGTATTCCTACAATTACACATTTAGTATAGTGTATTACCTAATTGTATTCTAATTAATTATTTATTGTGAGTGTACATATCCAAGTGTATTTCATCCTTCTTAAAGTGACGTGAGATGCCATACCCTATCAACATAGTCCTTACAATATTATTCACCATTCGGTTTTGTATTTTAACAATCTCGTTATATTGGGGTGTTCTCACCTATGATACTTCATTCTTAATTCCATGTTTTTCAATGTAATATTCAAACTCGTGTTTTAATACCTGAGACCTTTCTCTAGTAAGTAAACACAACATCTCGAAAAATATTGCACAATGCACAGTCAAAGAGTCATTATTCATGATAAAGAGAGAAGAGAGTTTTGCTCAATAGTGAAACAAGATCAGAACGGGCATTAATTTTAAAATTAGTCATACCCTGATTTACCCCCCCTCTCAGGGTATTCAGCCTTGTGGACCTAACAGTTTCATAGCCAAATAGTGGCATCCTTGGGTTGATAGGTCCTTTATGTAGGCAACTGATGCAAGGCCAATTGGGGGAACATATTGAATAGTCATGTAAAAAATCTCCCATGAATTCTAAAATTCAATTATTGATAAAAAGGGATTTAATATTTGGATATCTCAACAACATAATGTGTGTATTTGATAAGGAAAGATGCATAATAATAAAAGGGTCTAGCTATGCTAACATTTTCTATAAATGATAAGAAGCTCCTACATGAATTTAATGTGTAAAGGAAGAAACATTTGTCCGAAAGATGATTTGTGATATTATGTTGTGCAATTTAAAGTCATGAATCAAGGACATTATGTTGTGCAGTTTCAAGTCACGCAGAAAGGAAATTAAGGGTTTTTTAATATATTTTATGCAGTTTAAATTCATGTAGAAAGTACATTATGCTATGTAGTTTAAAGTCATGCAGTAAAACCATTATGTTGTGCAGTTTCATGTTGTGCAACAAGGACATTATGGGGGTAATCTAGTTTAAAGTCATGTAGCAAGTACATTATGTTTTTCAGTTTAAACTAACATAACAAGAACATTATACTATGTAGTTTAAATCCATGATAGAAAGACATTATTTTTTGTAGTTTCAAGAAATGTAGCAAGGACATTATGGGGGTCATGTAGTTTAATGTCATGCAGCAAGGACATTACATTGTGTAGCTTAAATTCATGTTGTAAGGAAATTTGTGGATTTGATTTAATGTCATTAGATTTGAATGAATATTTTATGTTTCTCTAATTCATGTTAATTAATCTTGAAATTTTCAACCATATTCAGGTAAGGAAAGGAATAATTATAAGTTGTGGTTTTGGGATTTCTGAATCTGATGAATGACATTAGAAACTGGATAATTGAATTTATAGGGGGTATCATCCAAGAAAAAAGTTTCCACAATTTGAAAATCGAGTTATAAGGGATGTATTATATAGGTCTAACTAATTAATGTGCTACATATCCAAACAATTGAATCATTATACTGACAGACCCATTATTTAGGTGAATTTTATGCAAGGCTAACTATGGCATGTACTGCATAGTTAGATAAAGGATCTCTCGTGAATTCTACCATTTTATTTTCTAAAAGTCTATATATATTTATGCACATTCATATATTCCCAAGTATAGAGTCTTATTTATGGATAAAATTACATTAATATATAATGAATACTTTCTATCATGATTTCCAAATAATTGGAGAAATATGCTCTCTATGAAATTCTGACCCAAACGTAGAAAGTATGGTGCCTATAGTTTTAGGGAATATGACTAAGACCATAATATTATGGAAACAATGGAGTATTATGTGTTTGAATAGACTAAGTTCAATCCAATATTCTTTGAACATGTGAATTTAAAAAATGTAAACCACAGTCTTTTGGAATTTTAGGTCAGGAGAAATGATATGAGGCAAATACACAAAGGATGATAGCTTTAAATTGTGCGGCTCTTATATACCATCATTAATGGTTAAAGGGGAAGAAGATGCTTCTTCTAAGAATGAAATTACCGCTACTTTACAAACTCATTATGGGGTATATATTATGTAGGGACAACTAGGGCTTCTGCTGCATAGAAAAATAGTGTCATCTTCAGGCTGAGATGCCTATTATGCAGGAGAATTTTATGCATGGACAAGTGAGGCACGTAATACATAGTCAGAAAAAAGAGCTCTAAGGTATAAGAATTTCTATCACTAGAAACTGAATATTGATTATAATTATCTAAAAGTATTTCAATATTATGAGTATGATGTGTGGAAGGGGAATTTTCAAATGCCTAAAGGAAGTGTTTGGATCAATGATGGACATGAATTTAAATCCCTATCATATATCTGACTCATATGTATAAAAGGGGACATATCTTGTTTCCATTTTGGGTTCTCTAAGGAGATGGACCCAAAAAATATACTCTATATATTTTGATCATTTGTAGGATGGTTAATTTTCATTTATCTCATGGTTGGGACTAGGATCTTAGGCCTAGTCTTTACTACATATCTCAGTGGAATGAGAATCAAGTCATACGTAGTTCTCTACGCAACATGCGATTTGAAGTCCTACGGAATGGTCATTATGTTGTGTCGTTTAGATTCATGTATCAAAGTCATTAGGGTCTTTGATATAAAGAGCCATTGAATATTGTGATTAGAAAAGGGTATGAGGCCCAAGTATTACTACGTATCCCGTCAAACAAAGAATCAAGCCACAAAAAGTTCGATCAGATATAAATTATTGTATAAGTTGAAAACATGTACTACATATCTTCATTTAGGACTGAATCGAACATTGGAGAATATAATATTTTTTCATATTAGGTTGTAGACTGGGCCCCAGATCGAAAATATGGACGTCACTAAGTATCTCATATAGATGAGAATTAAGTCACATGTATTTTTTGTTGGTCAATGTAGTGAAATACCATGCGGTAAGGATGTGAAGTGATTCCGATGTGAAAAATAATATTTTTTCTAGACTATGGTATAGGACCCAAGAGTCCCTACATGTCTTGCTAAATAAATAATAAAGCCACATGTTGTTATTAAATAAAGTTTACCGCACCCTACTTGAATTCACAAATGGGTAATAATCCGGGTTTCTTGAATACGAGTTCATACATACGATGAGAAATCATATTGATCCCCTCATGCAGATTTGACACATACATGGGATAAAAGAGGCATCAATTTAATTATAAAACAGTTGGGTATAATATTGAAATTATGTACGTCACTATATATCTCATATGGATGGGAATCAATCCATACGTAGTTACTGAGAGGGTTTCCCATGCAGGTTTGATCCATACACAGGGAGTGGGGAATTTTCATAATTACAGTTGGACTGAAGATAGGAGATTTGGGTGTCACTACATATCTCAAATAAATAATAATGAAGATACACATAATTCCATGTAACATAACATCATGTGGTAAGGATGAATGTGAACTCACATGAAATGACTATATATCTCATAAAAACATGAATTGAACAACACATAGTTTTTTTAGAAGATCCTGTAGTTTATTTCCATTTGATGAAGACATATGTTTTGTTTTTTAAGGTCTTATAGTGACAACCATTGCTAACCCCCAATATTAATTGAGATAACCTATTTATATAGATATTTTCTTTAACCAATTCCTAAGCACACGTGAGCTATGCTCAGTGTGAGAAACAAGGTAAAAGATCATTTTGCAACACAAGGGTATACCAAGGGAAAGATAAGGGTCTAATGATTAAATGGTGGCTGATCCATGATATAGGTCATGTGTGTCACTACGTAACTTTCTAGGTGAAGTAATCTAACCACACTTAGTTTTTAAAAAATTTCTCCATATTATCTGGGTTTTAAATGGGGAATAAGGGTTTTTTATAATTTCAAAGCTGATGGTTGTGCCTAAATAAATAAGTATAGGCATCACCATATATCTTATTATAATAATAATTAATCCAAAATATCTTGTAATATATACCAACATAGATCTGATTCATGCATGGGGAAAAGGAAGGCAACTTTCTCTTCTAAAATCACGATTGGACCCATGTATGGAGATCTATAGGCCACTATGTATCTTATTGAGGCAAGAATCAAGACACATGTAGTTCTTGACGGTTCTCCATGTGCATGTTTAATTTAGATGCACATGGGTAAAGGGGTTTTTATTTTTTTTGTGGTTCCGCGTCTCTACGTATCTTATTGGAAAAAGAATCAAGCCACATGTAGTTCTTGAAAACATATTTCCCCACACCAATTATGTTTGATATGAGAGATGGGGCTATAGATACATTTTAGAATATTAGTTAAACTGAAGAGATAGGATGGTATGAGAATAAATCCATGTATTTTGGAAGTGTTCTCTGTATCGTCTTAGTTCATATACAGGAAAAGGGTAACTGAATTTCTTTATGGTTACGGTTGGGCCCAAGATTTGAGATATGGGTGTCATTACATATCTCATTGAAATGAGAATCAACCCACACATAGTTCTTGATGAACCGTGCGGTTTAACATCTTGCGGTGACTATGAAGTCACCTGACGTGAAAGAAACATTACAACTAGACTAGGTAATAAGACCCATGTGTCACTAGGGATCTTGATAGGGGAAAGAATCAAGCCACACATAGTTCTTACAAAGGGGTCCCTATAGAGATCTGATTCAAACATAGGGAGATATGGGGTTCAAGTTCCACTAAGAAGTGGTAATGATGTGATTAATGCTTGATCATGGAAACTAATCATCTTCTAAAGGACCACAAGGAATGCCAATTTTTAGTATCTTGGGGGATTTCTTAATGTTAAATGAAAGAGAATTTAATAATACATTTTAATGTATAATAGTGAGGATAAATGATGTTGTGAATTTTGACATCATGAAAAAATGATAAAATCACTATGTAGTTCAACATAATGTAACATGGACATGTATGTTGCTAGGCAGTTTAACATCCTACAACTAAGACGATGTTTTCTCTGTAATTTAACATCATAAAACCAGGACATACTCTTTGTGATTATAAAAAGTATTTCTTCAAGAACCTTGCATTGGTTGGAGTTGTAATGAATTCTTCATCCATTAATATTTGGGAATAATCTCCATTTAATTGGATCTTTTTCATAGATTAAGGCCCTTCCCACTTTGGCTCAACCTTTGGAGGATTATTTCCTAGTATCATGAATGTTCTGAAGACTAATACCAATTCTCCTTGAATAAATGAAAGGAGGCAAACTTTCTTGTTAAAAGATCATGTTATTCAGTTCTAATAGACTTATATGTGATGTAAATTATGCAATATCTTTTCATATAATTGATCTAACTCATCTAGTAACTTCTAAAACTTCTTAACTATAGATAACTGATCACAAATGGAAACTCAGAGTGCAGTTAATTGAACTTCAATGGGGAGGTCTACATCTGTTTTATATACCAATGAGTGTGTACTTTCTCATGTGGTAGTACGAGTAGTAGTCTAGTAATCCATAAAGCATTCAATAGTTTATCGGGCCAAGATTTATTATCTTAAGACACCATCTTTGGGACTATATTTAATAGGGTCTTGTTGAAAGCCTCTAACTGTCCATTGGCCACTACATTATAGTGGGATGAACGAATGGATTTTATATTGTGTTCCAGGTATAACTTCACAACCTCAATAGAAGAGAAATTGGTGATGTTATCTATCAATATGTTATAAGGGACACCAAATCTAGTGATGGTTTTCGCTTTGAAAAATCTAACAATTTATTTGGCCCCGACATCTTTAAGCGGTATTTTCTCAGCCCATTTCAAGAAGAAATCAGTAGAATTAAGAATATACATGAACATCTTATCCATAGATGGAGGATAAGGTCCCACTACATCAATTCCCCTTTTAGAAAATGGCCATATGTATCTATCTATATGTAGAAACTTTGGGGTTTATGAATGAAGTTTTCATGCATCTAGAATCGATAATACTTATTAGTGAGATCTATGAAATCTTGTGTCATCGGAGGCCAAAAGTATCCAAGACTTCAGATTTGATCATAAATCTTATTCCAAAACTCGTGGGCAGCACAAGCTCATGAATGTACCACTTTTTTGATAGCCGTGGTTTTGTTCCCATCAATTCATCTAAGAAGAATTTTGCCAAAGCCTTATCTATAGGGAACCTTATAGTAATATAGTCCATCATATAAAGTGAATTTAACTACTTTTTACTAAATCTTATCTCTTTCAACTCAATCTAGTGGAAGTACCCCATTTTTTAGATACTCCATGATGGGTTTTATCCATCTCGTGGTAGGACCTAATGGTTTAGTAATGGGATTGATTTCATTGATTTCCTTTGTTCTGATTTTAAAAAAAGGTGAAACCACATGATGATGAGAAATTCTAATGATAGTCTTATCATGATTTGGATATTCTAGGTCTATGCATATGTTTTCCAATGTGTTATATTGGAAATTTTTTGATTGGGGGACATAATACAATGTTGTCTCTAAGGGTACTTCAACCATTAACCTTTGGAAATAATTACACATGGGAATTAACTCTTCTTTTCTAATATCATAATCCCCATTGATCTGTTTGGTTACCAATTTTGAATCACCCTTCACCCCTAGGTGATCCACTTGTACTTGGAGCGTTAATTCTAGTTCGGCAATGAGAGTATGATACTCTTCCACATTGTCGGTACCACCTTCTGATAATAGGAAAGATTATGGAAATGTTTTCTTCTTTAGGGACATAAGCCCAATCCCTAACCCAACTTTTTTGAGATTAGGGTCTTCCATTATCTTCCCCAATGGACTTCTATAAGTACCATAAATTATATTTCCCATATTCAGAAATTGTCTTGAATAGAGAATATTTTTTCATCAGGAAGTTTAGTATTTGATGATGTATCTTCCTAAGATGATCATCTAGAAAGTAAGTCTACTAAGGTTGGGCCTTTTACTGATTTCTAAGGCAAAAAGTGTATATCAAACTGCTACCAAATAATGGAACATCGTTCCAGACCACCTTTAAGCATAGGTTAACTTAGGATAAATTTTAGTAGGTAATTTCAAGATACCAAGTGGACCTCATGATGCTGCAGATAGTGCCTCAGTTTTTGAACTTCAAATATTAATGCTATGTAACTTTTCTCAATATCTGAATATCGAGTCTCTATGTCGAGCATGGTTTCACTGAGATATTAATGGTTGATTTCATTCCCAACATCACTCTTCTGGGAAAGGAGGGTTCCTACTGATTGATTCAAATATGTCACATAAATAATGGGTGGTTTTATTTAAATATGTGGCATCAATACTGGTGGCATCAAGTGGTATTTATTGATGGTATAAAATTATTTTTTTCACTCATTGGTCCATTGATATAAGACCCCCTTCTTCATCAATTTGGTGAAGGCAAAACACATGCCTTCAAGATTGTCTATGAAGCACTGGATGTAGGACAAGTGTCATTGATTTCCTCTAAACTAATTCAATAATTAGTAGGGTGCCATCCTAAGGACATATTTAGTCTTATCGGGATTTACTTCGATTCCCTGATGGAATAAAACAAAACTGAGAAATTTTCCCAAGTTTACCCCAAAAGAAAATTTAAAGGGGTTCATCTTAAAATTCTGTTGTCAAATCTTACTAAATATGGTTCCCAAGTAATTTAGGTGATTAGAACATTGTCTATATTTAAACACTAGATCATCAAAATATCATTCAATGAATTTTCCCAAGAATGTTTTGAGGATGTGGTGCATTGCACGATGATATGTCGCACCATCATTCTTCAAGACAAAGGGAAATATTTGAGAGATAAAAATGCATGTCGGGATCTGAGGCTTTAGATTTCTCATATTCTTGGGCCATATGAATTTTTTTATACCCAGAGTAACCATCCATGAAAGAGAGAGTTTCGTAGCCAGCTGTTAAATCAATCAAGAGTTCTGTGATCGAAACTAGGAAGTCATCCTTGAGACAATGTCGATTAAGATCTTTGAAAGGAGGTATAAATCTATTTCTCTTCAAAAGTCATGGTCGCACTAATCAGACTAGGTTGTGGATCTTCTTTTTTACCCAAATTTATTTCTTTGAGTTCATTTACAGTTGTAGATATTCCTTCCTCAAATGATGGAGGGGAATCCCTAAGATCTTCATCTTCTTCTTCCTCATGGGTTACCACTTTTTCCGATTCTTTAAGGGTAGTTGGTGAAGCAAGACTTTCATAGATAGGGGAGGAGTTTGTATTTGGACATCCTAAAGAGGAGGCAACCATCTCCAGCCCAACCGATGATGAAGGGAATTTTTTAAGTTCTGAAGGGAATATGATGGGATAGAAATCGGTATCCCTATCTTTTTTCAGGAGTGTAATAACTTATTCTAGTCTATTTGATGAAGTAGAGACTTGTTTATGTTCGGTATATGGAATGAAGACATCCCCATTTAGGCTTCCATTATTTTTTGGTGAATCGATCACTTCTCCTGTTCTTTTAGTCTCAATTTTCAATGCTGACATTATGGAATCCACCGAATGAGTGCTTGGATTTGGTTCAACACTTAAAATTTTATTAATGGGAATCATCTAATCTATACATAGATACTTGAATGGGTTAGCTGTTATCTTTTCCAGAATATTAAGATCTTTGATTCTTGTTATATCCTTCGCTATGGATTGTTTTCCCTTTGTGTGATAGAACTTTACATAAATATGCTGAGATTCAGAAGTTTTGAATGTTGCCTTGTCACCTTGAAATTTACCAATTTAACCATTGAATCCATACTTGAGACACTGGTGGTATGAAGATGGAATGACTACATGTTGATCTAACCAAGGACTTCCTAGAAGAATGTTGAAAGTTGTGTCTTGTAGGAAATCCATTAAATATGAATCAGATACAAGATACCCAAACTAATTTTTAAGTGTAATCTCATCCAGAGGTTATTCTTCATTCTTTTCATAACCTTGCAACATCAGAGTGGAGGAAGACAATTTAGATTCAATGAGACCCAACTAATGAAGTGTATGGATGGTAATGAGGTTTAATCTGGAGACATTACTAATGAAGTCTCATCTGATGTCAGTATCATAAACCATTCCAATTAAATACTAGGGCTTGATGTGTCCATGTAAAAAATCATCCTCATATTTCTCCATTAAAGGTATGGAGTCATGAAACTATGTTGGGTTATTCTCTATATGGTAAACCTCTACAATAGCAACCATGGTTCGAAACTCTTTAAGACATGACAATGAATTAATAAGTGCCTCCTAGAGATCTTTTGACTGATTCAAAGCATCCAGGATTGATATCTTGGTCGGTACTTGGACATGTTGCTTCATGAAATCATACTTTTGATCTAAATGTCTGATTTTTCTAGTATGGAGATGATTATTTGCAGGTTCTTTTGAAATTTATGTTCCTGATATCAATGGACCATTTGTTAATGTAAAAGCTGTAAATACTTCTCTTTCCGAGTTAAGTTGGATAGGTCTACCCACCTACTGATAATGTAGTGGTATAACCTCTAGTCGGTCTCCCAATATGATCATGTTGGGGAAGAATTTTTCATGTTTTGGATAGTTTCCTCATTCCTACTGAGCTCGCTATTAGTCTCTCCCATGAGTTTCTTCCTTATAAACAATTCGAGCATGCTTATAATTGAAATATTTTCTTCTACAATAACCATGTCTTCCCATATATTCTCAACCTTGATGACCTTTTCCCATAGTTCCCCAATCATGTAAAGGGGTTTAGGTTCATAATCAGAATCACCATTCGCATAGGGATCCATAAAGTGAATAACATTAATGGAACCAATGATCAACTCCTCATTTGATGAACATTTTCCACGATAGGTCAATTCGTGTTGTGTTGTCTGTCAGGGTGGTTCCCATGCTTTGGAGACAGATGGAATGAAATCCACTAAATTCAAGGAAAACTTTGGCCTTGAAACAAACTCATTTTCTTCTTCTACCTCCTTATTCTTCTGGTCATGATGCTTCTTTGAGGATTGTCCATAAGAGGATTGGGCTTCTGATGAAGATGTATTTGCTATATAGGAAGTGAAAGAAGGCATAGTTGTTTGTTCTAACTATGTTTGTAGAAAGGCATGAGTTTTATTGATCATTTTTCTAACCATATAGTCATCAAACTACTGCACATTCTTGCTTTTGACTTCCTTTCACTCGCTTTATTCTTCTAGATCGGTAGCGGTAACACATGTTACCTGGTTCAGTGAATATTTCATCTTCACCAACCTAGAGTCCACCATCTTTTGTAGGAGGTATTTTAAAACAAAACTCTATTGGATGGGGTTCCCAAATATTTGGTGAAAGGGAAAATAATTTGGGAGATCCTCATATCCATATTTTTTCAAATTCTTTGTCCATGGTAACTAAACTAAATTGTTCTCCAAATATGAGATGAAGTTGTCAGGGACTCTGTCATTTAGAAAAAAAATATTCAACTCCTCAAACTATACCCACCTTTGATATTTTTGATCATCTTGATCTGGTGGTCATTGCTGCTAATGCTCAGGATATGGATCCATATAGTATGATGAAGGATTTGAAGTAGGAGCAGGTGTAGGTGCTTTCTTGAGTGTAACTATAGATGCCTCTACTTTTCCTACTCTCCTTCCCAGAGCTTATAGGATTACATGAGAATTATATTTCATTTCCATGATGGAACTATACACTTTTGGGTTATTTAAGTAATGTATCGAAACCCTCATATGTATTTCATAGTGACTTGTTCTCTACACAACTCATCCCAGATATTTCCCACACAGATTGGCAATAACTCTTCTTAAGGGAGTGGTAGGTTTAAGGAATATGTTTTTCCTTTCCATCAAGAAATAAAATCTAAAACTCTTTCATTCTACCTTTATTTTTAGTTTTTAAGATCAATGATTGTTGTCTTCTCTAGTTTCAAGCTTAATTTGAAAAGGAATTTCTGATGGAGGTCTTCCTAACCAATAATTGATTGAGATGGAAAACTTGTATATGAAACAGAGAATTCCCCTATAATTATTGCAAAAAAATATCTGATCCTTATTGCTTCTTGATGTTGAGGGTTCCCATAATGGGATCACAATGAGAAATGAAATGCATCAAGTGCTTCTTCGGATCTCCAAAACCATTAAACATTAGAAATTTGATATTCACAAAATTTGGGGGGAGGAATTGGATCTACCCATTTAGGGTAAGAATTATTTTCTAGTAGTACTAGTACATTCCATCCTTCCATAAATTCTAATAGAGTTGTTAATGACACAATTTTACTCATAATAATTTGGGGAACATCAGGATAATCTGAGACCTAAATAGGTGCAATAGCTAGATCTTGAATAGGTTCGATGGCATGCAAGACCACCAGTGGTTATGCTATTGGTATTTGTCTTGTATAACCCATGGGGATAAAAATTTAAGGATGCACTTTTCCCTATTTCAATTGTGTACCCAATATAGGTAATTCATTATTCTCATCAATAGTTTCAAAAAAACCTCTTTTCTTAGGAGATCCTACGAGAAAGTGAGAGTTTAGGATCTTCTTGTGGAGCATGTCTGGTAGGATTGCTGCTTTGGAGTAACTCTGTATTCAGTCTTCTCAACTCCCTCATCTCCTCCTCTTGATGGTAAAATCTTTCCTCAAGTGAAAGGGATTGACTTTCCCCAGTTGAAAAGTGAGACATGATATAACCTTTAACTTCCTCTTATTAGGTTCCTTTGAGGAGGTGGAAGTTGACTATTCGAGGGAATACTAATATTTTGGGTAATCCTTTAATTTTGGGTATGCACACCTCCTTAATATTATTTATTATGGACCAAATTATTAAAAAGAACTTCGTCCTCTGACTCCTCTGATATGGGATCATTTTCTGAAGGATCTTCCATGAATGCATTAATGTCATTCACTAATGCATAATAAATTGATGGAATTCAGATCTGTTAGTATATTTGTGATATCGTCTCCTTCTTCATCCTCTATGATAACTTATTCTCTAATATTTTGGTTCCTTGGGAATGTTTTGGTAGAATGTAACCTGAAGGTTATCCTTGAATAGTCCAGTTGTCTGTTCATTTTTGTAGTTTCTTCTCTAATCAAGTGAAAAATGATTTCCACTAAGGAGGGGATTGTGAATGTTAAAAATCCCCCATCCCTATGGGCTAGATCAATTCCTATTCTACTTCCTCAACAATTCAAGCACTATTTTTGTACTCAGAAGTTTGGGTTGAAAAATCCCCTAGCCCTATAGGCTGGGTTGGTTCCTAAACTTCTATGATAGATATCAGTGCTGCTGCTCTTTTGATTTTACAAATTCTAGTCTAAACATTGGTCGGGTGCAATATCTAACACCCACGTAAATATCTTGTTTTGGAAGACCATAGTTCTATTTCAAAAACTATTGTTATCCGATGGAAAACATCCTCTACGTGAGAATCATGCTCGATGTTTTCAGAAAATTGATGTAAAATTATCTCAATAGCTTTCACTCTTTGGTCCTGAATTTGGTGAAAGTTAGTCGAGACCTATTCTTTTTGAACATATATTCAGTAATGAACATAATTTTATTTGTATCCATCCAGAGGAAATAACATTACAGTTTCCTTTATAAATGGGGATAACCTTGTTTGATTAAGGTTCAAACATTTCAATAGGTTTCAAACGGGTTTGTTCGTAGAACCGGAAACATCCAATGATTCTATATCCATTTGGACCTACTTTCCAAAGGTAGGTGCTCATTAGTTATGGAACGATGAGGCTTAAGAATTTTCATTGGTCGAGAGGATTTGAGGTCAGACTCATCACTCCTTTTTAGGGGGAATTATTGTCTACTACAAGACTCTCTTTATAGATTTAAGTTATGTTCGTGAATCCTTATTACACTACCAAGTAGGAAAATGAGATTTCCTTAAGATCTGACAATCAATGATTGATATATATGAGATTTAGAGAATTTTTTATATATATTTGAGGTTCTTTATTGATAGAGAGTCATCTGTATTTGTCAGAGATTCTTAGTCAGTGGTATCCTTCAACACATTATATAAAAGATATCTTAGTCATTATGATAACCATACTGTTTTTAAATCCACTCAGCAGGGAACTTGAAGTTTATTGTAGTTCAGAAGGGCATAGAATATTTTAGAGTTGGGATCGTACCTGCAGACGGGCTACCTATGTATCCTTGTTAGACAAGGAATCAGAACCCATGTAGTTCGGGAATTACGATATAGTTTAACATCATATGTGACAGATGAGAATTAATGGGTGATGGGCTTGAACCCCAGAAAGGCTTCCTATGTACTCCACTTTTAAGGTAGATATCAAAGTCCATGTAGTTCGGTTGGGAATTGTCGGGATTAGGTATGATTAATACCCCAAAGAGATGTGTCGTGGTTACTTTAACACTATAAGCTCACGTGAGCCATGCTCGGTGCGAGAAACAAGAGGCATCAATAAACCTGACAATTTGTGCCATGAAAGATGCGGTCACAAGGAATGATATGGGGCTTATGTATGTATGATTTCCCAAATAGATAAATATTAGGACTTACTTTAGAGAAGATGTCCGGGAACAACATATATAAAGGTATAAGTGCTTTATAGATATTAGGATACTCTAACTTGGTGCTTACTCCTGAGGAGGATGCCCAAATTAGGAGGGGACTTGAGATTAGGTTTTACTCCTGAGAAGGAAGCCCAAATCCAAATAAATTATGACTGGTTAAGAGAAATTATGACTAGGGATTATTCCTGAGATGGAGGCCTAGGTTAAGGGACTTGAGAACTAGGGATTACTCCTAAAAAGGAGGCCCCATTTAGGGTATTATGATTGGGGCTTATTCCTCAGAAGGAGGCCCATATTAGGGGAATTATGACTGGGGCTTACTCCTGAAAAGGAGGACCAGGTTAAAGATCTTCATATCTTTAAAGTATGAGGTTGAATTAATGAAATATCTCACCTTAGTGACATGAAGATATGTAAATCACTAGGTATTGAGAGATGTTACACAGAATTCCTTTCGGATAAGGAGGCCAACAAAGTAATCATGCCATAAATGGATTTGAAGAAGATTCTGAAGGCTAAATCTTGAAGAGGAGAGGTGTATTTGAGGAAAAGAGATGAATGGAAAGGAGGGTCACCCAAAATAAGGAAGGCGTACAGGTCCTGTTTGGGTGCGTAGGTCCTGTTTGGGTGCACAGGTCCTGGTCGCACAGGTCCTGGTCACGTAGGTATACCTGCGCGGAACAGGTGTACGTGTGCCACGATCAACCCATTGGGTAATACTTGGGCGAGGCTTGGCTCATGCCCTTAGTATTATCCATTAATACTTTTAAATGAGTGGCACACAAGTTCGGTTGAAGAGATAAGGCGGCCCGCAAGTGTCTTCAATTCCCTGAAGGGTTAGACACTTTGGCGTGCAGGTGTTGATGAATTTCAACACTTAGTCCTTGTTCCCCCTCTTTAGATCTTCCGTTCTAGGTAAGAAATTACCTTAGAAGTGTTTGAAAGGATTTGATAAGAGACTAGGGCACTAAGAGCTCAAATCTGAGTTTCTGGATTTTTCCATCCTCAAAATGGGGGGCCCACAAGGGGTATTTATCGGCTATTGTAGAACCTAGGAGAAAATCAAATAGGGCATGCAAGTCACCAGTGCGCCAAATATGTGGTGCCCAGGTACCCTACGCAATCCTCTTATAACTTGCACGGCCCATGCTGAAGCAAGTTCTTATTCATGCCTTTGTCACTTTTTGATATTTCTTTAAAGGATGAATCAATTTTTGTTAGGGTATTTCCCTTTTCATTCATTTAGACTCTGTGATGGAAAGGAGAATCAACAAAAGTCCCCCCTCAGAGTTGGATCCGAAAGAAAGGAGGATGTGACTCTGAGGTAATGAAGAAAAGCCAAGGAATTGCGACGCGCAGGTGTTGAGCGCGCAGATGGCGTCGCACAGGTGTGAGGCTCACAGGCTTCGGCGCACAGGGGTGCGGCCTGGCCTATAAATATGTAGTCATTCTTGTGAAAATTACCTGGGCTTCAAAGCACTTATCTCTCGCTGCGCAGGTTTCTCTTGTCACGTGTATAGGTATTTTGAACTGTGCGGTGATACCTGCGCGCCAAAAACATGCGCGACATAGTTACACTTGCGCGCCAAAATTAGACTTACGGAACATAATTCATTATCCATTTTTTTCACTTTTTTCACAAATTTTATTAAAAATCAACTCACTTAAGAGTTAATTATTCAACCTTTATGTAGATTCAATGGCTCTTAGAAGAATTGGAATGACTGACGAACTGGATAGCAAGTGGATTGATGACATGATGAATGTTGTTGGCTATGATTACTATACTTTCTGCAACAGTACTCTCCCAGATTTGGATAAGTACTTGAATAAGTATCATCTTAACTTTCGAGAGAGAATATACTTGCCTCTATATGGGCATGATCATCTGCAAGACGTCAACATTCCAGATTCAAAGAACTATATGTCCGAGATGCATCCACACTGCTACTCCTATATTTTGGTTATACTGTGCATTAAGAGCAAAAAAAATGATGTGAACTTTCAAATTTTTTCTCCATTCAATTTCTTTATAGATTTGAAAATGGAAAACCGGGGGCTGATATGGTTTCCGCTACCGGTTGATGGAGAGAAGACTATCATGACATTAGAAACAATATCCAAAAGGGGTACTCCCTCAAAATGGCTCTTTACTTCCAATGATCCATTCTCAAATCCATGTATCCATCTGCCAAGTCTCCTGGACAGAAACTGAGTCATTGTTTGATCAGTAGAAAATTTTCTCAAACCGCACTCAAGAATATTCTTTTACAATTGATCCAAGAAGAGTCGGTATCACTACATCTCTTATTTTATCCAGTTGAATGATTGAATTCCAAGTGGTTTCTGATGAATCTAGGAATTCCATAAATCAAATGAAGAGTTATGTTGAAAGTCTCTCGTAATTCCAGAAAAAGATAAGAGACTCCAATTTGTGGATGTCATTCTAACTCTTGTGTATCAATAAAGAATACTTTCATCTTCAATCTTTTGTGCATGCCTTCTTTTGCTTCCTACTTTAAATTTTTACCTAAGCTAATGGACCTAGTAAGCATAGATTGATTTTTTTTCTAGGATTATAAAAATAACCCTACAAACTTTGAATATTTTTAATTGCACAATATTAACTAAATAATACAAAGTATATGTTTAGTGAGCTGGGACTTGACTTTTGTTTAGAGTTCCCTTGTCTTTTGTGTGAAGTTTAAAGTCAGGCATGTCAGACATAAAAAGGATAATGTTTAAGGTCAAAATAGATTTGACTGAATGTATTAAAGTTGACTCAATTCCTTAATAATTTATCTGAAAACATATTACCACACTCAAGTATGATGGAAACATGTAAACTATGACTTAAGAAATTTTGAATATGAGGAACGATATGAAAAAGGGATAAAAGGCATTAGAATAAGTATTTCCCAAGAATGAAGTTACCACTATTTAACAAACCCTTTAGGGGGTTGAATTATATAGGGCCGCTTAAGGGCATTGGCTACATAGTCAAATAATAGCATATTTTGGCTGACATGTCCATTATGTAGACTACTTATGCAAGGCCTCCTAAGGGCACATGCGGCATAGTTAGGAAAAAGAACTCCCAGAAATTTTACTTTTATATTGCTAAAAAGCCAGCGAAAGTTTATGGAGATTCAAATTTTACAAATCATAGAGTATGCTATATGGAAAGAGGTACTTAAATATGGAGATGATATTTCCAATCATGCTTATCAAAGAATTGGATGAATGTCACTCCTATGAAGGTCTGACCCAAACATAGGGAATTGAAATATAAACCACAGACTTGAATACTTTCAGATCATGAAAAATAGTATGGGATAAATATGTTAAGGAAGGCTATTTTTGCAGATCCCTACATGTTATCATTAAGAACAATAAGTACAAAAGGGGGTTTTCTTCTCCCAAGAATGAAGTTACCACTATTTGAAAAACCCGTTAGGGAGTTGAATTATGCAGGGCCACCTAAGGGAATTGGCTGTATAATCAAATAAT
Organism: Viscum album; assembly: GCA_963277665.1. NCBI lineage: Eukaryota > Viridiplantae > Streptophyta > Magnoliopsida > Santalales > Viscaceae > Viscum > Viscum album. Next base: position 141,049,163 of record OY728119.1, read on the forward strand.
AACATCTTTTGGATGACAGGTCAGTTATATAGACTGTTTATGCAAGGTCACCTAAGGGCACGTGCTGCATGGTCAAGCAAAAGAACTCTCGGGGATCAAACATTTTGTGATCAAAATTCAAGAAAAGGATTATGGATATCTTTAAGTATTTATGGTTAGGATTATGACAGAAGAAAAATGAGTATTATCCAATGCATGAAGGAAATACATAGACCAATTCTAACCATAATCATGTTGTGGCTGGGTCCTGGATTAAGGTGTTGGACTTCACTATGTATCCCATAAGGATCAGAATCAAGCCAAACGTAGTTCTTGAAATACAGTTTAACTTCATGTAGGATGAGGGTGTAGGAGATCTTAGTTTAGGGTCATAGAGCTCAGACCATTATAAGTAATACATAGTGTGTGTTTTATAAACCTGATGTGAATGAAGACCAGGGTTTTCATACCACATTCATGTTTTCACAGGATGACTTTTCTGCCAAGGGACTGAAAGTGAAATTTGGGGTTAGTCCCAAATACTTGGGGATGGATTCGAGGGATTCTCGAACATTCCTACGTATCCCATAAGGATGGGAATCAAGCCACACGTAGTTCTTGATATACCCTCTATACAAATTCGGTTCCTAAAAGTGAAGGGTGAAAGGGGAATTTAGTGCAATGATGGATAGACCCATGATAAAAGGATTGGGAATTTCCATGTATGCATGTAGTCTTTGGAATATAACATGATTGGAGATCAATGAAAATAATTATTCCCTCTTAGGTGAGGGGGTCAATGAGTGTTGTAGTTTATTTTCGTATAGGACAAAAAGTGTTAATATTTTAACGTCATATAGCTAGGACGATGGTGAACCAATGTAAAAAGTATTGGTTCTGGGGGCGGTTTCACGAATCAAAATCTTATGAAACGAAGGTGAACTGATGTGAAGAGATTGATTTTGGGCTTGAACCTCACGAGGTTTCCTACTTTCCCAGCCTAGAAGGCAGGGATCAAAGTCTATGTCGTTCAATCAAAGAATGAATTGGTGATCAATTTGTTCTTGAGGACAGTGACCTAAACAAATGGTGTCGGGACATACACATGGTTAGCAGCCCAGAGAGGGTGTTATGGTTGAAGTTTACTCTAAGATCACATGAGTCATACTCGGTGTGAGAAACAAGAGGTAGCAACAACCTTAACGATGCATTGTTTAACGTCGTGTTGGACGAAGAGACTATGCAATTTAAAGTCTTGCAATGAGGACTATTGATGATGCACAGTTTAGTGTCATGTAGTAGGGAAAAAATATAGTTTAACATCATGTAGGAGGTATTAAGGGACTTTGTTCAGTTTTACATCATGTAGGACGAATGGGAAGTACATCTTAACGTCATGTAGGACAAATATAGGGACACAGTTTAATATCATGCTGTACGTGAGAATGGTTTTTGCATCATGTTGAACAATAATTTTGTTGTACAGTTTAGCGTCCTGTAGCTAAGATGATAGGGAAAATACAGTTTAACGTCATGTTGGATGAAAGGGGGACTGTGTAGTTTAATGTCATGCAGTAAGGACAAAATAGGACACAGTTTAACATCATGTTGGACGTATTAGGGACTTTTTCATAGTTTAATGTCATGTTGGACGATGGCACAGTTTAACATCATGTTGGACGATGGTGCGAATAGTTTATGGTCAAATGTATGGGCCAACGATTATGCAGTTTAACGTCTTGTTGGACGTAAGGTACTTCTGTACAGTTTAGAATCATGTAACTAAGACATCACAGTTTAACGTCATGTTGGATGTAAGGGACTATACTGTTTAAAGTCTTGTAGCAAGGAAAACACAGTTTAATAGCATGTTGAATGAAGAAGGGACTGTGCAATTTAATTTCATGCAGTAAGGACTTAAGAAGGTCTGTATAGTTTAACGTCATATAGCAAGGATAACACAGTTTGACGTCATGTTGGACGTAAGTGCAAATAGTTTACGTTCATATGCATGGATCGTCGATTATTTGTGTTATACAAAATACTTCTTCAGAAATCTGGCATTGGTTAGAGTTTTAATGAGTTCTCCATCCATTGAGATTAAATAATAAGCCCTATTGGAGTAGACCTTATGTATTGAATAATGTCCTTCCAATTTTGGATCCATCTTGGCCAGAGGGGTCCGTTAAATGAATCATGTTAACATAACCAAATGTCAACTCTTCATCTGATGAAGATTCTTCTTGATTAGCCCATTTAGGCTGATTAGCCCGTTTAGGTTGTGCTGTCTGGCAGGGCGGTGCCTATGGCTTTGAATTAAATGGCATAAAATATTCCAGAGTCAATGACAACTTGGGCTTGGAAACGATCTCAACTTATTATGATTTTTCCTCTTTATATGAATTATGTCATTTCTTTGAGGATTTTCCCTCTGATGAAGAGGGTTTTTTTGTGGCATTCATAGCAGAAGACACAATTGGTTTCCTCAATTATGTTCCCAAAAGGGCATGAGTTCGCTTGATCATTTTTCTAACCATCCAATCATCATATTTCTACACATTTGTTTTTTGACTTCTTACCACTTGCCTTCTTCCTCTGGATTTGTAGCAGTAAAACATGCTACCTGAGCTGAAGAACCTTTTAGTTTAACTTGTCCTGAGTACACCATCTTTTTCAAGAGGTCTTTGAAGACAAAACACTCATGAATGGGATGCCTCAACAACTAATGAAATGGGAAATAATTGGGACGGTCTTCATCTCTTTCCTTGTTAGGCCTTTTGGGCCTTGGAAACTGAACCAAATTATTTTCCAGAGCCAAAATGAAGTAACCAGGAACTTTCTCATTTCGGAAAAGATAAACATTACTCTTCAGATCCTCAAATTGTTTTCATCTTTGATCTATTTGATCATCTTGACGAAATATCCTCTATTTTTCACGCTCAGGAGGTGGAGCCCTTCGATAAGAAGAAGGTTTTGATGTAGAAGTAGGTATAGGTGCTTATTTAAGCATAACTGTAGCAGTCTTTGCTTTACCCATTCTCCTTCCTGGAGCTGATGGAATTACAAGAGTTTTATCCATAGTCTTCGTCAGAGAGTCTTCAATCTCTTGAGCGATCTAAGTAAGGTCTCGAAACCCTCCTGTGTATTTCACAGGGATAAACAGGGTGCATAATTCATCATGAAAATTTCCCACATGGATTGGCAACAATTCTTCTTGAGAGAGTGCTATGATTAGGGAATATGTTAATCCCTTCCAGCTAGCAATGAAATATTAAACTCTTTAATTCTCCCATTACTTAAAATTTCTAAGATAAAAAATTGTTTCCTTTGGAAATGTTTGACTGAATTAAAGAAGGAATGTTTGACGGAGATCCTCCCACCTGGTAATTCACCGGGATTGCAAGCTTGTAAACCAGAAAAAATCAGGCCCTTGTAATGACTGTACAAAACAAATGAGCTTAACTTCTTCTTGTTGCTGAGAGGTTCCCATCATAGGATCACAACGAGAAACAAAATGTGTTAAGTGTTTCTCTGGGTCTCCCGAACTATTAAATATTGGGAATGTGGTACTTGTAAAATTTGATGGGGGAGGAATTGCATCAACCCATTTAGGGTAAGCTCTATTTTCTGGTTGAACTGGTACATTCTTTCCTTCCATAGATTCCAACCGAGCTTTTAATGACTCAATGGTAGTCATTAATATTTGAGAAACATCTGGTTGAACTTGGACCTATGCGGGTGCAATAGATAGAGCTTGGATAGGCTGGGCGACCGGGACTGCCACTGATGGCAGTATTACCATTTGTTGTTTCGTATAACCCATAGGATTAGACATGTGAGAGTGTACTGGTAAAGGAGGATATTCTTGATCCATCTTAGTAGCCACAACAAATTCTCTTAACAGACTGACTCTAGAATGCTTAGGAGGAAGAATACATTGAAGTAGTTCTGCATTCAACCTCCTTAATTCCTTCATTTTCACCTCTTGTTGTGCGAATCATTTCTCTAGTGAGAGTGATTGGACTTATCCAAAGGAATGGTATGTAACCTGATTCTTTCATTTCCCCTTGTTGGACGCCTTTAGGAGAGGGGGAGTTGGTTATTTGAAGGAATACCCAAATTTTGGGTAAGCCTTTGATTTCTTGTGCGCACACCTACTTCATTTGTGTCTGTGTGTACATCTTCTTGAGCAGGAACGTCCTTATCTGATCCCTCTGAGTGAGTCTCATGTTTTGTAGGATCTGCAACAATGGCATTGATGAAATTAATTTATGCATAATACATTGCATCCCTTCTATCGGCATTTCTGCGATACTGTCTTCTTCCATGTCCCTGATGAGACACTGAATTCTGTTGAGTTGATCTCTCAGGAACTTCTTGATGAAGCGTAACATGGAGAGAATCTCCTGATAATTTGGCTCTTCGTTCCTCTTGGGGCTTCTTCCCTAATCATGAAAATACTAACTTTCTCTGAGGAAGAGATTGAGGATTTGAAAAAGTCCCTAGTCTGGTGGACTGGGGTTGTTCCTGCTATTTTTTCTCAACTCCTCGAATCCTATTTGGTGATTCTGATGGTTGGGATAAAAGAGTCCCCAGTCTGGCAAGCTCGGGTGGTTCTTGAGCTGCTACATCTGAGACTTTCTTAAAATATCTTCTGATCTTGCGGACTTTAGTCCAGAAATTGGCTGGATGCATCAACCAACATCCACTCAAATAACCTGGCTCAAATGGACGTTGGATGATTTCTGACACTTCTGTCACTTGGTGATGTGCATGCTATAAACGAAAAGCATGTTCGATATTCTCGTTTTCCTGATACAAGAGTAATTTGACAACTTGTTCTCTATATTCCTGAATATGGGAAGAACTAGTTGAGGCATGTTCTTGAGGAAGCCTTTGATTACAAACAATACCAATTGACTGTGGTTGCCCATGGGAAATAACACTGCATGAGACCACTTTTGGTGGACTTTGTTAGCTGGAGTATACTATGAAATGTACTGCTCCATGGACTCCCCATCCCCTGATATAAATACTAGATGGGAAATTGGCAATTAACTGGCGCAGTCTTTTTAATGCGCCGAGGAATGAATACTAAAGGGATCTCTGCTGCTTTTTAGCCTTTAGATATTGAGAAATTGAGAGAGATGCCAAACCAAATTGGCATTGTAACCCTTCTATTATCTTGACATGATTTTCATATTCATCATAAGATATTATTTTTTTTCAATTGACAAATAGTTTTCCACATGTTGAGACGAATATCGTGAACACAATCTTCCTTCAACTTCTCTGGAATGTCATACTGCGAGTTATCCAAAGGCCAAAACATGACTGGTACTTCACCTTTCGCTAGTTGTTTTCTCATATTCAGCATTTCCTCTTTATCATTCGATGAAGATTCTTCTACCTGATTAGACCAAAGCTGGTTCTTCTTTTTTGTTTCATCAGATTCAACAATATTGGCAGATAATTAATTTACCAAATTAGAAGATGCATGACTCAGGGGTGGTTCGGAGAATGACCTACACCCCGGGCTATCTTCTGGTAGAGAAAATATTTCACCTACTATTGGTAAAGCATCATACATGACTGGCTTCACATTTTCAAGTGCCTCAAGAAAAGAGGGCTTTCTCATTACTACATTGTCTTTTGTAAAATTATCCATGTAATGCTAATTACTACTGCGTAGAGGACATTCGCAACTAAATTCATCATCATGGGGAGTACCACCACGGTGGGTTATAGCAAAAGATGAAACATTTTACTCCTTGGTCTTTTGGCCACACAAAGGTTTCTTGTGGATCTCATCTGAAGATGATACTTCAAGATCAACCGAACTATCATGAAGCAAGCCTTCATGAGGAAGTGTCTGATGAAGTCCTTCGGAATTAATGTCCCCACTATTGGGAAATGATAGAGTATAATCTTGAGTTGCAACAAATAATTGTCTGAGTGCATCAAGAACTCCAGCATCGAGTAAGGCCTTATTATAGATTAGCTCTTGATTTCTTGAATGTGATGGATGGGTCCTTTTCTTAGACATCGTCTTACTCACTTTGGGAACCACTTGTTGATGAAAGTGGTTATTATGGGCAGGTGTATATGCCTGCTCAGAAGAAATAGTCAGGTTAGGCCGATTATCTCCACTCAAATCAGGTGTATGTGCCTGACTCGGTTGTCCCTATGACATTGGGGAGTATGCCCCACAACCCTCTTGGACTGGAACAGTGGTGTGTGTCTGTTCCGGAGTGATCTATTGATGTGTCACTCAACTGGTAGGGACAGATTTGCGTTTCTTTCCCTATGATGCTGCTGAAGCTGTTATCATATCCTGGCAGGCATCCAGAATATGAGCAGGGATTTTCTTGTTCTCCTTCACCATTGTAAGAATGTGCTTGGTTACCTCAGTTTCCAGAACGAGAATATAAGTCCATTCCGTGCTTGGAGTAGGTGTGTGTTCCGGCTCCTGTCCTCCTTTTCCTATCATTGAATTCCGACAGTACTCATGTGTGTGGGCAGAGAGTTGAGTCTGCTCCAATTTTGTCATCGGGGCTTTCCGACTAACTTCTCTGAGTTCTACCAAACAAGTCTGTTGGCAGGATTGATCAATTCTAATAGGTGTTTGTTCCAAACGTGTATTCCTCGTCAAGTACGGTTGATGGTTTTCCTTCAATACTAGTAGACGAGACTGTTGACAGAATTGTTGATTATAAACAGGTGTATGTGTCTGGTTATTAGTTACCACCATATTAGATTGGCGACATTCTTTGGTAGTAGTCAGATGAGCCTTCATACTAGATGATGATTTATAAATAGGTGTATATGCCTACCTATAATTCTTCACCGGAATTTCCTGGCGGGATTAGCATGCTGCTACCTGATGAGTCTACTGGACAGTAGAATTAAAATGTAAGGGTGTTTGTGCCCGATCATTTCTTTCCACCAAGTTAGGTTGGTGGACTTCTCCAGAAATGGAAGAGATAAGAACATGCTCACTGTTGACTGGTCGTCGCCTCTGGTGGTTCATCTTTCCTGCCCGGGTTCGAGGAACCTGAATTGAATGCCTAGAGACGACACCCTCAACATGTTGAGGGTGCACTGCCGCACGAGTCTAGCGACTATTGTTGGTGGGAGCCCTTAGTAAGGACTCATGTATCCTTGAATTAAGGCCTTGATTGACCTTCTCATTCACCTCCCTATAATATGGGAGGGTCTGGTTGTTGTGTTCCAGAGATAACGACCCAAAACGGTTGGAGACGATGGTTAACACCGCCTGCTTCTTGATCGCTGGTCCTCATTGTCCAGACGACCAAGGTGAATTATTGACGTGGAGGGCTTGTCAAGTGGCCTCCAGATTTGGAATGGTACCATGTTTACGGTATTCCTTAAACAGTGCATTTGATACCCAACATTGTAGACACTTATTAGGTGATGTCATCCTCAGAGCGGATGATGATCCATTAGGAGTAGCATCATAGGTATTCACAGGTGTGAACTTAAGAGAAGCCATTTCTGTAATGGAAAAGATATGGGAAAAAGTTCCTATTTGATATAATAGACATAATCAAGATAAGTTCAGCCACTACATATTTTGTATGAGCACATATTTTATTGATTATTTTGTTGGCCCTCTCATTGAGTTTAAATAGGGGCTACACAAATAATAAAAACATCATTTTAACTTGGTTAAGGATTCACGTCAGGTTTACCATTTTTTGTTTCCTCTGGAAATGGGGATTACCTTGTTTTCTTAAGGTTCAAACATTTCAATTGGTTTCTAATGGGTTTGTTCATAGAACGGAAAAACATCTATTGATTCTATATCCATTTGGACCTACTTTCCAAAGGTAGGTGCTCATTAGTGTTGGATCGATAAGGCTTAACAATTTGCATTGGTCGAGAGGATGGGATGTCGGACTCATCACACATTTTTATGGGGAATTATTGTCTACTCTGGGACTCTTTTTATAGATTTAAGTTATGTTCGTGAATCCTTATTACACTACCAAGTACAAAAATGATCTTTCCTTAAGATCTGACAATCAATGATTGATATGTATGAGATTTAAAAAAAAATTTATTTGTATATGAGGTTCCTTATCGATAGATAATCATCTGTATTTGTTAGAGATTCTTATTCAATGGTATCCTTCAACACATTATATAAAAGATCTCTTGGTCATTATGATAACCATACTAGTTTTAAAGCCACTCAATGGGGAACTTGATGTTTATTATTGTTCAGAAGGACATGGAGTATTTAAGAGTTGGGATCGTATTTGTTAGAGATTCTTAGTCAATGGTATCCTTCAACACATTATATAAAAGATATCTTGGTCATTATGATAACCATACTAGTTTTAAAGCCCCTTAGTGGGGAACTTGAAGTTTATTATTATTCATAAGGACATGGAGTATTTCAGAGTTGGGATCGTACCTGCAGATGGGCTACCTATGTTTCCTTGTTAGAAAAGGAATCATAACCCATGTAGTTCGGTAATTAAGATATAGTTTAACTTCATATGGGATGGATGAGAATTAATGGGTGATGTGCTTGAACATCAAAAAGGCTTCCTGCATACTCCACTTTTAAGGTAGAGATCAAATTTCATGTAGTTCGGTTGGGAATTGCAGGGCTTACGTATGATTAACGGCCCAAAGAGATATGTCGTGGTTAATTTCACACTCTAAGATCACATGAGTCATGCTCTGTGTGAGAAACAAGAGGCATCAGTAAACCTTACAATTTGTGACACAAAAGATGCGGTCACAAGGAATGATATGGGGCTTATGTATGTATGATTTCACAAATATATAAATATCAGTACTTACTTTAGAGATGAAGTCTATAAACAAGGTCCATAAAGGTATATGTTCTTAATGGATATTTGGATACTCTAACTTGGGGCTTACTCCGGAGGAGGATTCCTAAATTAGGAGGGGACTTGTGATTGGGTTTTATTCTTGAGAAGGAATCCAAAATCAAAATAAGTTAAGAATGGTTAAGAGAAATTATGATGGGGGATTATTCCTGAGAAGGAGGCCCAGGTTAAAAGACTTGAGAACTAGGGCTTACTCCTGAAAAGGAGGCCCAGGTTAGGGAATTATGATTGTGTCTTATTCCTGAGAATGAGGCCCAGGTTAGGGGAATTATGACTCGGGCTTACTCCTAAAAAGGAGGCCCATGTTAAAGATCTTCTCATCTTAAAAGGATGAGGTTGAATGAATGAAATATCTCACCTTAGGGACATGAAGATATGTAAATCAATAGGTTTTGAGAGATATTCCACATAATTTCTTTCACATAAGGAATCCAACCAAGGAATCATGCCATAAATGGCTTTGAAGTGGATTCTGAAGTCTAAATATTGAAGAGGAGATGTGGATTTTAAGAAAAGGGATGAATGGATGGGAGGGGAACCCAAAATAAGGTTGGCGCACAGGTCCTTTTTGGGTGCGCAGGTCCTATTTGGGTACGCAGGTCCTGGTCACGTAGGTATACCTGCACGACACAGGTGTACGTGCGCGACGGTCAACCCATAAGGTAATACTTGGGTGAGGCTTGGCTCAATCCTTTAGTATTATCCCTAAAGACTTTTAAATGAGTGGTGTGCAAGTTCTGTTAAAGGGATAAGGCGGCATGCAAGTGTATTCAATTCCATGAAGGGTTAGACACTTAGGTGTTCCGGTGATGATGAATTTCAACACTTAGGCCTCATTCCCCCACTTTAGATCTTTCGTTCTAGGTACGAAATTTTCTTAGAAGTGTTCGGAATGCTTTGAGAAGAGACTAGGGCGCCGAGGGCTCAAATCCGAGTTTTTGGATTTTTTCGTCTTCGAAATAGGGGGCCCACAAGGGGTATTTATAGGCTACTGAAGAACCTGGGAGAAAATCAAATAGGGTACACAAGTCACCTACGTGCCCAATATGTGACGCACAGGTACCCTACGCGACCCTCTTAGAACTTGCGTGGCCCATGCTGAAGCAAGTCCTTATTCATGCCTTTGTCAATTTTTGATATTTCTTCAAAGGATGAATCAATTTGTGTTAGGGTATTTCCCATTTCATTCGTTTAGACTCTGTGACAGAAAGGACCATCAACAATTATGTGAGACCACTTTTGGTAGGCCTTATTGTTTTTAGATCATAGTGTAATTTAATTCACCATGTTCACTCCATACACTAATATGAACAGCAAATGTTTTTTCTGTGATCAATTGTCACAACCTTGTTAATGCATCTAGGCATGCATATTAAAGGGCCTCTTGTTTCTTCTCAATCATTGGATGTCCGGAAACCTAGAGATATTCCAAGCCAATTTAGAACAAAAACCATTATATTACCATTACATGACATTGGTATTCATCATATGATAATAATTTAGATTTTAAATGACGATGAGTCTTCCATAAGTTGAGACATATATCATGAATACAATCTTGTTGAAAAATCTATAGAATATTGTATTGAGATCTGGACAAAGACCGGAACATGACTAGTATTTCACCCTTATACATTTAATTCCTCATGTTCAACATATACTCTTTGCCTTTTTCTAGAGGTTTCTCAAACTGGTCCAATAAGAGTGGATGTTTCCCGAATGCTTTACCACAAGAAATGGGATTATCTGGTGTTTCCTCTGTTGTATTAGAAGGAAAATTAACCAAGGGAGGTTTGAATAATGACCATTTCCTTGGGTTGTCTTCTGGATGAGAATGTATTTCCCCTGCCAGTTATAAGGCATCTTACATGACTAGCCTTATATTTGTAGGTGCCTGAAGATAAAAGGAATTTCTTATCACTACATTGTCAATTGGATACTTCTCTTGAAAATGTGAATCACTAATACATAGAGGAATTTAAGAGATAATTTCATCATGGGTAGGACCACCATGGTGGATTATAGAAAGGTATAGATCCTCTCGTTCCTTGGTCTTCTGGCCACATGGTGGGTTGCCGATGATCACATCAAGAGATTGGTTCTCGAGATTGTATGAATTGTCAAGAATCAAGCCTTCATGATGAAGTTTTTGATGATTACCCTTAGAGCTATTACTACTACTCCCATAATTTAGTAATGGGAGGGTAGGATCTTGATCTCAACAGATAAATTTCTAAGGGATTCAAGGACGCAAGCATTAAGAGGATCTAGATTACAGATCTACTCTTGATTCCCAAATTGTGATTGCTAATACTAATTCTTATATTCCTCCTTACACAAATTTAAGGCCACATACTAGGAGAAGTGATTATTATGGGTAGATTTATGTGCATGACTTGGAGTGGCGATCGGAATAGGCTGGCTATCTCTAATTGAGAAGCGTGTATGTTCATGATCTAGTTGTACATATGATATGAGGGACTGTTCCCCATAACTCTCCTAGACTAGAACATTGGTGAGTATCTGTTCTGGGATGGCATTCTGATGATTCACCCACGGTATATAGATATAATCATGTGTTCATCCCTTTGGTACTGTTGAAGTTTCCATTATGATAATCCTGAAAGCTTCCAAGATATTGGATGGCATTTTTGTCTTCCCTTTCACCGTTTTAAAAATGTGTTTAGTGACTTCAGTGGCCGGAACAATAATATATTTCCATTCCGTATCTATATTATGTGTATGTACCTACTCTTTTCCTCCCTTTCCTATCAATGGATACTAACAGTACTCATCTGTAAAGGCAGAGAGTTGGGTCTTCCATAGGTTTTTTGTTATATCCTTTTGACTGAATTTTTTGGGTGCTACCAAATAAGACTATTGGCATGATTTATGGATGATGGTAGGTGTATGTGTCTGCTGGATTTATTCCACCAAACAAGGTCAGTGGATTTCATTAAGTGCTATCAGATGGGACTACTGGTAGGCATGGTGAGTGTAAGTAGGTATATGTTCATGTTTACATGTTTTCACTGCATTTGGTGGGTGGGATTCCCTAAATTAATCCAAATGAGTCTGCTAACTAGATGATAGATTGTAAATATGTGTATGTGCCTACGGGTTGTACTCCACTAGATTTTGATGGTAGTATTGTTGGGTGCTGCCAGAGGAGTCTTCTAACTGGATGATAGATTGTAAGTATGTGTATCTGCCTACTGGTTATACTCCACCAGATTTGGATGGTGGGATTGGATGGGTGCTACCAGATGAGTCTGCTGGTTGGAATAATTAAGGATGATGGGTGTATGTGTTCAGTTGATATTGGCCACCAAACTGGGTTAGTCGACTTCTCGGGATGGGGAAAAGGTAGGAACCTGCTCCCTGTTAGCTGATTATTCTCTCTGATTGTTCATCTTGCCTGCCTAGGTCTTTCGAATCTAGGCAGGACAACCAAAGATAACATCATCATCATCTCGTGGGTTTCCTACCGTGTGGTGTTGGCATCGGTGATTGTTGGTAGGAGCCTTTGGGAAGGACCCATGTTACTTCAGGATGAGGCCGTGTGTGGCCTCTTCATCCACCTCCCTAAAATATGTGAGAGAATAGTGATGTCATTCTAGGGATGAGATCCTAAATTTGTTGAATATGGTTATCAACATTGTCTTCTTCTAGACCAATGGTCATCATTAATCGGACGACTGGTAGTTATTCATGATTTGGAGGGCATGTCAAGAAGCCTCCAAGGTGGTAATGGTACCCTATTGATAGTACATTCATACTAATTCATTAGAGACCCATCATTGAAGATGCTGAGTTGGTGATATCACTCTTTGAGTGGATGAGGATCCGTCCTAAGTAGTGACCAGAGAGTACATGGGTGTAAACTTGAAAGAAAATATTTGGAATGAAGGGATTTCTTGAAGAAAGTGCCTTTTTATATGAAAAATACAAACAATAAACTCCATTAAAGTATCATATTTTGGAAGAACACATGCATGACTGATTTCCTTGTCTGTACCTTTTTTATCAATTGATAGGGGCCTGATATATGGGTAACACTATCATATTTGTTAAGGAATAACGTCAGGTTCACCATTTTTTATTTCCCTCAGAATGTCTGTTCTGGTTAGGAATCAATATTTTTGAATTGTTTCAAATGAATTTTTATAGGAACCTGGAAACACCTAATGGTTTTATATACAAACGGGGCCTTATTTTCAAAGGAATGAGTTTATTAGGTGATTTCACCAATGACTCGTAAGAACTCACATTGTTCGAGAGGATAAAAGGTTGGGATCATCACACCCTTTTGGGGGGAATTATTACCTACACTGGGACTCTACTATAGATTTAAGATAAGCTCATGAATCCTTCATCAATTCCCAAGCATGAGGTAGGTTGTCCCAACATTGTAAATCAATCATTAGCACGCATGGAAATTAAAATCATCTGTATGTATTCATGGATATTCATTAATGGAGATATCTATATGTATTTGAGGTTCTATATCAATGGTATCCTCTCATATACTACGTAGATATTCATTGGTTGTTATTATGATGGTCCTATTTTTTAAGCCACTTGGTGGGGAATTCTAGAATTTATTGTCATCCAGGTAAAAAAAAGTTACTCTGGAGTTTATCATCATCTTGGGAGATGGAAGTTTACTCTACTCCACTCCAATGGCCCGTAGGCCAGATATTTTTTTATTATATGATAATCACACTTTTAAGGGAATAAGGGGGGAAACCCGAATAGACTTCAAGGACATAAACCAAACACGACTCGAAGATGAAGAAAATAAAACCCGGACTTACACCTTTGATCAGCCTCTCCCCGGTATTTAATACCTGATAAGGCTCTCCACAATTGGAAGAATATATGGCTAGCAAGTGTCCGGTGAAAAAGCACAGGCCTGATCCGATGGCTGATGCCATACCCTCTCAAAAATTCAATTCCATGCAGCCTGCAAAAGTGAACTGCCTGCTCTGAATCCACCATTGAGGCCTATTCCTTGAGGTCATGTCCAGATGAATCTTCAAAATCTGAGCCTTGAAAACCAACCAAACAAAATTATGAAAAGATCCAAGCATACGCGATTCCAAACATCACCATCAACTTCCATCCTGGAAAACCCTTTTCGCACTCCAGAAGACACCCCATCCACCACATCCAAAGAGGCCTGAAAGACAATCCAAAAGGTGTGAATCCAATCCATCGTCACCTAGGACTGGATGGACCAAACCAGTGCCAAGGGAAATCCACCGATGAGGGAATCATGATCGTCCTGCAATATAAATGTCACTTTGGACTTGGATATACTCCAATCAGAACTGAGACTGCATCCCAATCGGGTTCCGAAGCAAGCCGGTGGTGGCAGGAGAACCGAGAAGGGGAAGGGGTAAAACAGCCGCAACAAACTAGAATAAAAATCACCAAAATCACAGCATAAAGACAAATCTGTAGGAAACCAAACCAAATAGCTAGTAGAAACTGACAACCGCACCTAGATCAAGATCCCCCCCCTTCCAAGACACTGCAGATCAAGCACGGTGCCACACCTAGAACCCACTGAGGACAACACCTGGCCATGCCAAACAAACAGAACCGGAAACATACCATTGACTCTGAACAACAAAATCCACAGATAAGTCTGGAGGTTGAGCTGTGGCGACGCTGAAGACTAGGCCAAGATGACTGAAATAAGTTGCGTCATCTCCTAAGCCAAATGGTGTGCTCTGCCGAGTTGCGAAGCCACCGAATACACGAACACCACAAAACTCCGCCCGATCCTATCGTGCCACACCGAGGTCAAATGCATCTCACCGAGCCTACACCAGATATGTCACTGATCCGATCCAGGAAAGAGGGGTAAGGGGAAGCGCACCAGGTCGAAACACTAGGCACCACGGGTGAGAGGGAACGAACCGCTCCGATGATCTTTTTTCATGGAAGTTTACTCTAGAATTTAATGTTATCTAAGGATATGGAATTTTTTTTGATGTTTGGATCGAACCCATAAATGGGATTCATATGTATCATTGTGAAAGGAATCATAACCCACATAGTTTGGTGCCGCTTAATGGGACACATCATGCATTTAAGGTAGTGTGACAAGGACCCAACCATACACTTCAATGTCATTTGGTAAAGACATATAGGTGAAAGGTTCCTATTTAAAGTCTAGTGTATGACTTATATGGAATAATAAAAAGGAATCTAGAAAGGATATGAGTTCCCAAGTTGGATTAGACTCTACTAGGAATGTCTCCCACATATAACAAGGTTTATTTGGGGTATTTGTTTGAACCTCAAGGAGGCCCCCTACATATCCCATTTACATGGGAATTAAATCCCACGTAGTTCGATAAGCTTCACAGGGGATTATAACCCTTTTAAATGGATAAGTTGAGACTTAATCAAAAAGATAATTTCTTTATAACAGGGTCCATGAGAGATGTCTTAACTCATGGATATTTAAGGGGGACTTAATTCGGGGCTTACTCTAAAGGAGGATTCCCAGATTAAGAGAATTAAGGTTGGATTCCTGAGGAGGATATCCAATCAGCTCGGGCCCTACATGAAGGATTCCTACATATCCTAATTATAGTGGTAATCATAGTTCTCATAGTTCATTCAATTTGGGGGTTTTTAATGGGACAATATTCTGAGAATGATGTCCCTTTAGCTCAGGCCATATGTAGGTATCCCACTTATCCGGGTTATGGTAGGAATCAGAGTTCTTATAGTTCAAGATAGGAGGTGCATTGTGAATATTTTTTGATCATAAAAAATATATAATCCCACATGAGTCATTCTCAGTGTGATAAACAAGAGGATGTGAACGATTCAACAAACCACACACTTTCTCCTTCGCTGAAAGAAGAGTTTAGGCCTATGATGAAAGAAGACGGGGCAACGTTGGATAAGGGCAAAAATTAATGAACCCTTCAATGTGAAATGAAGGTGAAGGTCGATGGGTCTAGCATGAAAGTCTATGTTCTTACTCTAGGAGGGGTACCCATTGATTGGTCCTAGGAGAGGAGGGAGAATTTTCCTTTCTCAAAGGGAAAAGAAAGTGTGATCCTTACACTCCCTATTAAGAATCAGAGTCTATAGGTCTTAAAGATGAGAAGTGGAGGATAGATTCCTATCTTCGGAATACAAGATAGGGAACTCGACAACAATGTCCCTGTGGTAAGGGTCAATGTGACCGTAGATATTCAACACTAAAAATATACAAAGGACTCTAACCCTTTTGTATGAAAAGTGTGGAAAACCTCTAACCATAGATACAAAAACCAAAATTGGAGACACACTAATGTGCCTTTCCCAAAAGTTAGGTAAATAAAATTTTCTTGATGGAGTTTTAAACATAATCTGTTTCAGGAAAGGGATCTAATGAAAGAGTGGCCCTGGCATGAATGGATTTGTATGAGGCTTCATGAAAGGTTCGAATAGGCTGAAGGGGTGAGGTGAACCAAGAAAGTGGCACTCAAGTAAGTGGAATGTAGGTATATGGAATGAAATTATACTTTAGAGAATTGTTTTTCACCTTATGTGATGAAATCCTCATATTACTATACTTGGGTGAGACTTCACTAAATACTTTAGGAGTCTTCATAGGTATTCCTTGAAATGGGGCATGATAATTCCCACTTGAGGAAGGTCGGTCATGCAAGTGTTCTTAATTTAGGGGTTTGATTAATGAGTCACACACGTGATATAATTTTTTAACACTTGGAGAACCTAAGTTTAATTGTCTCCCTTTAATTCCCTCAATTTAGGTGTTACATAACTACTTTGGAAGATTCAGGGGACTTGGACAAAGCACTAGGGTGACTAGAGCAGCAATCAGAATATTGGGAAATCTATCCACACACATGAATACCTCATGGTTATATTATGACAACCCTGCTTTTATTAAAAGCTTAAACATGATTTATTAGATAAAAATTCAGTTGATTCAACAAAGAAGATCGAGAGGTTTCATGTCTTTAAGGCTTAGGATCATTACATAAAAACATCAAACATGAAATACAATATCTTTATTGAAAACTTCCTTTACATGACCACTGCATTCCCTCGTACTTAGCATTGCATGGAATAACCTGAGGACATGCATAAAAAAAGGGTGAGCTATAATGCCCAGTAAGGGAGTACACATGGAATAACATGAGGAGTACAATACATGTTAGGAAATAGGAATATCAATAGAGCATAAGATAAACATGAACATAAAGGCATGATAAAGCATGATAATCATAACATGGAAATGTGGCAACAAAACTTAACATGGAATTAGCATGAGCCAAGGCTCATTGCACATGAAGCATGAGTAAACCCTCATTGCACATGAAGCACCAGTAAACCCTCTTTGCACTTGAATTATCATGATTCAACACTCATTGCACATGACGTATCATGATACTATACTTTACCCAATGCATTGGAGCGCTATAAGGGTGCACCCTTCTTAAACATTTCATTTCACGCATAAGTGTGCCAGATGGATCATAAAACATGGATTCATAAAACATAATCACTTATTCCATGATGAAAGAATGTGGAATTAATACATGAAACTTTATAATCGATAAGTAAATGTGCATAAATTTGAATACCCTTGATGGAGTAATGGGCATGGTATTCACTACACAATGGCATTGGCTTAGAAAATCGGTGCGATTTCGGCAGTGTAACGGCGTGACATAAGAATTCATAATAAAATAGTTGATGAGAGAGAAATTGGTTCCTCATCATATCTAAATGTAATGGACAGTAAGGAGGTCATATAGATATATGTCCCAACAATTGTAATGGAATTTAGATTCATGATACAAAAGTATTGCTTAAATGTAAAGGAGGAGAGATAAGTTCCTTTCGGAATTTTGGCATAGTAATGGGTGTACATGGGAGGCATTTAATGAGAGAGAAAGGGGTCTCCCATCATTAAAACATAAATAGGGAAGTATTAGGGAGGTTCTAAACCATACCTCAACATTTATAATTGAAATTAAAAGGGAAAAACAACTTAAAGAAAATTGACAAAAATGAGGAAGGAAGAAAAATCCCTTACTTGGAAGTGTGCTTCCAAAGGCTAGAGAGAGGATTGTGAGAGACTTATTGGGAGCTTAGGGAACCTTGGGAGGATTATAGAGAGAGTAGGGAAGAGTTTGGACGAAATCCAAAGGCTTTCAGTGAGGAGGAAGTGGGATCTTGAGTGGGTTTATATAGGAAAGGTGAGGGAAATCATTATTATTTAGGTTTGGGTCCCCTTACATTAAATTATTCCAAAACACAAACCATCCCCTGGTTTTTTCCCATGGTTTTCAAAAAAGGGAAGAGGAAAAAAATATTTTATAAGGCCAAAGTCATAACTTCTTAAAATAATAGGGTTGCTTATGTGGAGGTGAGTCACACTCCCATGGAAATTAATTTAAAAAGACAAGGTGTTTAATAAGTCTTCAGGGGTCCATTAATGCTTTGAAAAGTAAGTCAAATAAACCCAAAATCACATTATTTTAATGGTAAAACATATATTGGCCGAACATAAAGCTTATAGTATTTTATTACATCACTATTTGGTCGTTATGATGTCATAAAACACATTATATATTTAAACGGTATTTAATTTTTACCCAAATATTTGACTATCACAGAAAATTATGAAAAATTCACCGTTGGATAATTTCAACATTATTATTCCATAAATAAAATTTATTTTATCTAAATAATTTTCTAAATATGTTAATTTTCACTTTTAAAATAAAAACCGGCATTTATCGAAAATTCACAGGTTTTGATAGAAATGTCTTTCAAACCTTAATAAAAATTATAATTGCATTCATAAAATTATAAGACAATTTATATTTAATAAAAAATAATTTAATAATAATAATATTTTATTAAAATATTATTTAATTCAAAAATACCTTAATTTAAAAAATATAATTCTTAATTAAATAATAACTAAAAACACTATTTGTACATTAAAACTATTTACAATGTATCAATAAAGACAAGGAGGTATATTCATTATTATATACAAAAATAATTTACATGAACATAGTAAAAGAGATTTGTTACATAACCCCTTAAAACATCCGCATAAGACCTAAGGGTAAGGTATGCGATGGTGACAAACTCTTGGGGTGGCTCGGATAACATCACTCGAGTGTTAATTTCTATCAACTTCCACTTCTCCCGTAGACAGTCTCATTAGAGCATGACATGATGGAGCTCAGGTTCGGATTGGTCAAGAACGATGCCCAAGGATGCCACCTCTTTTTCGAGCTCCATCAAATGGGCTTCGTATGGGGAAATTCTACTGGATGAGGTCATCGCTTCCATTGTCTGAGTAAAGTTGGATTTGTTAAAGCCCTATATTTATACTAATAATGTGATCATTGTTCAACGGCTATATTAGAAACGGTAAAAATTCTTAAATAAAACCAAAGAAGTTGAAATTTTATATAAACATAAAGAGACATTTAATTAGATCAAGAGGAATTTCCATTAATGAAACTTTGGGTCGTTACAATATTCCCCCCTTAAGAAATTTCGCCCTCGAAATTTTCCTTTTCCTACACTAAAACAGATGTGGGTAACTCAGCTTCATCATTTCCTCTGATTCCCACGTCACTTATTCAAACTTGTGGTTTCTCTACAACACCTTGATGAGGGGCATTATCTTATTTCGTAGAACTTTTTCTCTACGATCTAAGATATTCACTGGTTGCTCCTCATAAGAAAGATCGTCTTACAATTGTACCACCTCAGAAGAGAGTACATGTGAAGGGTCTGGTATATACTTTCTTAAGAGGGATATGTGAAATACATCATGTACTTTGGCCATGGTAGGTGGAAGTGCTAGTCGATAGGCCACAGCCCCGACACGATCAAGAATATTGAAGGGGCCAATGTACCTTGGACTTAACTTCCCCTTCTTTCCAAACCTCATGACCTTCTTCCACGGAGATATGCATAGAAAAACCATGTCTCCAATTTTAAACTCAAGGTCTCATCGACGATTATCTGCATAACTCTTCTGTTGACTCTGGGCTGCCTTGATATGCTCCTGAATGGTTTTCACCTTCTCCACTATTTCCCCGACCATTTATGGTCCAAGAAGCTTACGTTCACTGACCTCATCCCAACATGCCGGTGTTCTACACCCTTTCCCATATATGGCTACATATGGTGCCATTTGGATGCTCTAGTGGAAACTGTTATTATAATAGAACTCAGCCAGAGGAAGATGTTGATCCCATCCTCCTTTAAAGTCCATTGAGCACGCTCTAAACATTCCTAAAGTGTTTGGATAGTTCTCTCAGATTGGCCATCGGTTTGAGGATGACATTCCGTACTGAAGTTTAGTTCAGTATTCAGAGCATGTTGAAGACTCTTCCAAAACATAGAGGTGAATCTTAGATCTCGGTCAGACACAGTAGATAGTGGTACTCCATGAAACCTTATCACATCCCTGATATATATCTGTGCCATTTGATCCAATGAGAAATCCTCCCGAATAGCAATGAAGTCTGCAGTCTTTGTAAGACGATCCACAACAACCCATATTTCATTGTTTCCTTTGGATGTCCTTGGAAGTCCGGTGACAAAGTCCATGGTTATTTCTCCCATTTCCATTCTGGTATGGGCAATGGTTGAATCATCCCCTTAGACTTCTACCTCTCTGCCTTCACTTGCTGGTACACCAGGAACATTGAAGTATATTCTGCGATCTCCATCTTCATATTATCCCACCAAAAGTTTTCTCATAGATCTCGATACATCTTTGTGCTCCCTGGGTGAATAGAGAAATATGAACTATGCGCATCATCCAAAATTTCCTTCTTCATCTCCGGTCTTGATGGAACACATATTCCTTTCCCAAACCACACAATTCCTTCTTCATTATCATTAAAATCTGAGGATTTCCATTTTTTGATAGCTTCCACTTTTTCTTGAATTCCCCCATCATCCTTTTGAGCATCCTTTAACCTTTCAAAAAGAGACGGTTGATCAATCATTTATGAAAGAATGGATGATGTTCCCTTCTCTATGATTCCCATGTCCATCTTCATCAAGTCTAATAAGATTGGATCCTTCTCAATTCTCATCATTGATAGAATCATTGGGTCCTTTCTACTTAGGGCATCTGCCACCTTGTTCACTTTCCCAGGGTGGTAATGTATTGAACAGTCATTATCCTTCATGAGCTCTATCCATCTTCTCCGGCGCATATTAAGCTCTTTCTGTGTGAATATATATTTAACACTCTTGTGGTCCGTATATATCTCACATTTCTCTCCATAGAGATAATGTTGCCAGATTTTCAAGGCAAAGATCACAGCCTCCAACTCAAGATCATGTGTTAGATAGTTTTGATCATGTATTTTCAACTGCCTTGAGTCATAGGATATCACTTTATCATTCTACATCAGCACACAACCTAATCCCTTCTTTGAAGCATCACTGAATACCACAAAAAGTTCCCAACTTGTGGGTAATGTGAGCACGAGTGCAGTGATAAGCCTCCTTTTCAACTCCTTGAAGATTTCTTCGTATTCATCACTCCAAGAAAACATTACTCCATTTTGAGTTATCTTGGTAAGAGGGTTGGAAAATAGTGAGAAATTTCTCACAAATCGTCGATAATATCCAGCTAACCCCATGAAGCTATGGATATTTGTTACCGATGTTGGCCTCGGCCATCCCTCAACTGCATCTGTTTTGGAGGGGTCAACAAATATCCCATTTCTAGTGATTATATGGCCCAAGAATGAGACCTCCTTCAACCATAACTCACACTTTCTGTATTTACATAGATATTCTCCTTGCACAAAGTCTCTAGTATAGTTCTTAAATGCTCCTCATGATCCCCCTTGGTTTTGGAGCATATTAGAATATCATCTATAAAGATTTCCACAAATTTGTCGAGGTAATCTCTAAAGACTCTATTCATTAAGTCCATGAAGATTTTTAGAGCATTAGTGAGTCCGAAAGGCATTACTATGAATTCATAGTGCCTGTATCTTGTGCGAAAAGCAATCTTGGGGATATCTTCCTTATTCGCCCTTACTTGATAATATCTCGACTGCAAGTCCACCTTGGAGAAGTATTGTGATCCATGAAGCTGATCGAACAAGTCATCAATTCGTGGGAGTGGATACTTGTTCTTTATCATGATTTTGTTAAGTTCATGATAATCGATGCAAAACCGCATTGACCCATCCTTCTTCTTGATGAAGAGGACTGGTGCACCCCATGGTGAAGCCCTTGGGCGTATAAACATTTTATCCAGATTCTCCTGTAGTTGTTTCTTCAGATCTTCAAGCTCTACAACAGCCATTCTATATGTAGTCTTGGATATTGGTGAAGTCTCGGGTATATGTTCAATTGAGAACTCAACATTTCTTCTAGGAGTAAGACCAGGCAGTTCCTCGGGAAACACTTCCTCAAATTCCCTCACAATAGGCATTTCATAAAGGATGGTTTCTTCCTTGTACTCAATCATCTGAGCCAGATACACATGCTCATAGGGCAGTAATATCCATTCTTGAGATGATGGAGCTAAAGGAGATTCATCTTCCTCCTGACACTTGTAAAGAATCGGGGGTCGATTCTCCATATGGAGTGTGATTTCCCTCTCCCAACAATTTATGTTGGCTCTATATAAGGAAAGTTAATCCATGCCAAGAATTGCATCAAATTCTACCAGAGGGAGTATGACGAGGTTCGCCGGGAAATTCAATCCACAGATTAAAATAGGGGAGGACTTATACTCATGGGATGCAATGATTTCCCCATTTTTCGTACTCACCGACATCTTTACTTCCATGGTTTGTGGTGGTGTTGGGATTGTTCTACTAAACTTTTGAGATATAAAATAATGCGTAGAACCTAAATCAAAAAGTACGTTCTCTGTTCTTGAATGAATAACTAGCGTACCTGTCACCACTTCGTTGTCAGGGTTCACTTCGGTAGAAGTGATGGAAAAAGATCTTCCTTGCTGCCTTGGAGGTTGATGGTTGCCTCAAAAAACCCTTGGATTAGGGAACTAATTTGAAAAATGCACCAAGTCTTTGCATTTGTAGAATTGAACAACAAGTTGAGGTTCTAACGGAGCATTCCTCTCCTCTGTCGTAGCCGCGGGTCTTTCTTGCTGACAGTTAACAGCTAGGTGCACTTCTCTTCCACACCTGAAGCATTTCCTCGTCCCCTTAAGGCAATTTCCAGGGCGCTTCTTTCCACACTATTGGCAAGTGGGGTGCTGGATCATCTTAGCACAGTTGGATTCATCAATTGGGCCACCATAATTTAAGACCACCTTACGCTTCTTATCCCCATGATACCCCTGTGATTCTCTGATCTCCATTTCAACCTTGAGGGCACATCGGAAAATTTCCTCATAGTTGTCGAAGTCACGGATCGCCAATGCTTTTCGAAGGCTAGGCTTGAACCCACCAAAGAAGTGGTCAACTTTTCATTCGTGGGTAACGACAAAGCCAGAAGCATATCGTGCAAGCCTTGTGAAGTTTTCCTCGTACGCTCCAACAGACTCCTCATCTTTTTGCTTGAGGGAAAAGAAGTCCCATTCCTTCTTAAGCCGGAGGGTGCGCGGAAAATATTTATCGAAAAAAATCTTCCGGAAATCCTTCCATTCCAACACCTCGATCTCCTCCTCATGCTTCATATTTTTGATCAACATCCACCATTGATCAGATTCACCCTCCATACGATAAGCCACCTGGAGAACCTTCTCTTGTTCGGAACATTGAAGGATGGAGAAGATCTTTTCAATGGAGTTGAACCATTGTTCAGTTATCGTGGGATCGGATGATCCACTAAAAGTAGGAGGCATTTGTCTCATGAAGATCTCGATAGTGACTTGTTCTCTCTTGGGGGGGGTGTTGAATGTTCTTATTGACCCATGTTTCTATTCAAAACTTTAGTTAGCTGAGAGAAAATCATGACAAAGTTCGTGATTCCCACTCCCATTGGATGGGGCATCTCATTAGTACAGTAATCACACTGATCTTCACAACGGTTTTTAGCCTATATCCTCCAATTACGGGCAGTTGGCTAGAATAAAAGGAATTTTAGGGGTAACACATAAAGGGTAATCTAAAGAAAAAATTTTATGACATAAAAATAAACTTTTATTTCCTTAACTCATGAGTCTATAGGATTCAATCTTGGCTTTTCATGATCTACTTTCTAACATATATTCTTAGGGGCATTTTTTTATTTCCCTTAATAAGGGTTCATACTATGATTGTGAATTTATCAAAACGTATCCCCTGGGAGTGTTGTAACCAAGAGTGCAGTAAGGCCCGTTGTCATGCACCAGTTCCCGTTCGAGTCTATCTCAAAGTGGTGTTTTCGGGTTTTACCCCTAGGATACATCTGTGCCAAAGCCGCCTCTACCTGCTTGTATCCAGACAGGGATGTTTTTTTTTGATAAACCACTTACTCAGTACTTACCAAAACTTAGGGATGTTTTTATTATACTTATTCTTGTCTCTAAGGCTTTACTAGGGTTTTCTAATCCTAATCCCAAAAATAACTAAACCTATCCTCTAATACCAACTATAACAACCCTGCTTTTATTACAAACTTAAACATGATTTATTACATAAAACTTCACTTGAAACAACGAAGAAGATCAATAGGTTTAGTGTATTTGGGGCTTAGTATCATTACATAAAAACATAAAACATGAAATACAACATCTTTATTGAAAACCTCCTTTACATGACCACTACATTCCCTCGTACTTAGCATTTCATGGGATAACCTGAGGACATGCATAAGAAAAGGGTGGGATATAAATCCCAGTGAGGGAGTACACAAAGAATAACATAAGGAGTACAATACATGTTAGGAAATAGGAATATAAAATGAGCATAAGATAAACATTAACATAAAGGTATGATAAATCATGATAATCATAACATTGAAATGTGGCAACAACACTTAACATGGAATTAGCATGAGCCAAGGCTCATTGCACATGAAGCATGAGTAAACTCTCATTGAACATGAAGCACGAGTAAACCCTCATTGCATTTGAATTACCATGAGTCAACACTCATTTCACATGACGTATCATGATACTATACTTTACCCAATGCATTGGAGCACTATAGGGGCGCACCCTTCTTAAACATTTCATTTTATGCATAAGTGTGCCACATGGATCATAAAACATGGATTCATAAAACATAATCATTTATTCCACGATAAAGGAATTTGGAATTCATACATGAAACGTTATAATCAGTAAGTAAATGTACATAAAGGTGAATACCCTTGATGGAGTAATGGGCATGATATTCACTACACAATGGCATTGGCATAGAAAATCGGTGCAATTTCAGCAGCGAAACGGCATGACATAAGAATTCATAAAAAAATGGTTGATGAGAGAGAAAGGGGTTCCTCATAATATCTACATGTAATGGATAGTAAGGAGGTCATATAGATACATGTCCCAAAAATTGTAATGGAATTTAGATTCATGATACAAAAGTATTGCTTAAATGTAAAGGAGGAGAGAGAAGTTCCTTTCGGAATTTTGGCATAGTAACGGGTGTACATGGGCGACATTTAATGAGAGATAAAGGGGTATCCCATAATTAAAACATAAATATGTCAGTATTAGGGAGGTTAGAAACCATACCCCAACATTAATAATGGAAATTAATAGGGAAAAACAACTTTAAAAAATTGACAAAAATGAGAAAGGAAGAAAAAACCCTTACTCAGAAGTATGCTTCCAAAGGCTAGAGAGAGGATTGTGAGAGGCTTCTTGGGAGATCAGGGCACCTTGGGAGGATTCTATAGAGAGTAGAGAATAGTTTGGGTTAACTATAAAGGCTTTGAGTGAGGAGGAAGTGGGAGCTAGGGTGTGTTTATATAGGAAAGGTGAGGGAATTATTTATTATTTAGGTTTGGGTCCCCTTACAATAAATTAATCCAAACCACAAATCATCCCATGTTTTTTGCCCATGGTTTTTGGTAAAGGGAAGAGGAAAATAATATTGTATAATTCCAAAGTCCTAACTTCTTAAAATAATAGGGTTGCTTATGTGGAGGTGAGTCACACTCCCATGGAAATTAATTCAAAAAGACAAGTTGTTTAATAAGTCTTGAGGGGTCCATTAATTCTTTGAAAAGTAAGTCAAACAAACCCAAAATCACATTATTTTAATTGTAAAAAATATATTGGCCGAAAATAAAGCTTATAGTATTTTATTATATCACTATTGGGTCATTATGATGTCATAAAACACATTATATATTTAAATGGTATTTATTTTTTACCCAAAAATTTGACTGTCTCAGAAAATTATGAAAAATTCACCATTGGATAATTTCGACATCCTGATTCCAGAAATGACATTTATTTTATCTAAATTATTCTATAAACATGTTAATTTTCACTATAAATATAAAAACCGACATTTATCGAAAATTCACGGGTTTTGACAGAAATGACTTTCAAACTTTAATAAAAATTACAATTGCATTCATAAAATTATATGATCATTTATATTAAATAAAAATTAATTTAATAATAATAATATTTTATTAAAATATTATTTAATTCAAAAATCCCTTAATTTAAAAAAAATATAATTCTTAATTAAATAATAACTAAAAACACTATTTGTACTTTAAAACTATTTACAATGTATCAAAAAAGACAAAGAGGTATATTCATTATTATATACAAAAACAATATACATGAACATATTACTAGCGACTTGTTACATAAGCCATTAAAAAAGCTACGTAAGACCTAAGGGTAAGGTGTGCGATGGTGACAGACTCTTGGGGTGGCTCGGATAACATCGCTCGAGTAGTAATTTCTATCAACTTCCACTTCTCCCGTAGACGGCCCCATTCGAGCTTGACATGATGATGCTCAGCTTGGGCTTGGTCCAGAGCGAAGGCCAAGGATGCCACCTCTTTTCTGATCTCCGAAAAATGGGATTCGTATCGGGAAATTCTACAGGATGAGGTCATCACTTCCTTTGTCTGAGTAAAATTGGATTTGTTAAAGCCCTATATTTATACTAATCATGTGATCACTGTTCAACGGCTATATTAGAAATGGTAAAAATTCTTAACATAAAACTAAATAATTTGACATTTTATATAAACATAATGAGATATTTAATTAGATCAAGAGGGATTTCCATTAATGAAACTTTGGGTCGTTACATATATTTATAGTAAAATATTCCACCTTTTACGAACAATACTTGGTTCACAATTGGTTATCATGCAAGTGAGGGGCGTGTAAGTACATTTATGTCATCAGTTAGGGGATACTGATGTTATTAATATTTTCATGACTTATTATATACTCCCTTTTCTAATTTTATATGAAATGTACATAATTTGTGTGAAATATTAATGTTTTAATATTATGTATAATTTTTGAGAATTTTTAGAAGTAGTACAATTGAGTCAGTTTAATATTTTATTGATAAATCTCACCCTATGGATCTGAATTGTGTGGTTCTTGTTTTTTAGGATTATAATTTCAATATAAAACATTTCCTTAGAAGGTACCATGAGCCAATTCTTCCATTTTAAGGGTCATATGGTCCTCACAAACAAGACTAAAGAATCTATGAAGAAACTGGACTATTCATGAAGATTGATTTACTAGGCTACATACAGAAGTCCAAATTCTATTATTCTCCACCAGTTTGGGGGAAATATCAAAGAGTCTTTTATTAAAATTTCAGGGCCCAAATCTAAGAACAATGGGCCCAAATGAAGCCTTAAAATCCATCCCACCATTCTGGATGGGAATTAAAATCAGTATAGTATGCATGACATTTCTCAGGATGTAAGAATCCAATAGAGCTAAGATTTTTCATTGTGAAAGAGGAGATATAGGTTGCCGACTTTGTTGAAGAAATCATTAGGATTTGAAGGCATATTCATATTCAAAAACCCTTTCACATTGTCGACTTCAAAAAGACTGGATTGAAATGGATAGTTTAACTTTGTTTAATCAATCGGCCATAACTTTGGATCCTTCAGTCCAAATGACTCAAAATTTTGATAGTAGTCGAACAACTTTATTATCTACAACGTTGAAGAAGGAGATTTCTCGAGATTTGGCTGTCTGAATAGCCAAATTGGAGATGAAAGTGGAGGGACAGATTGGGAATGCAAACAGTTCACTCCTTGGGCTATAAATACTCTCCCCTTCTCTCCTTGAGAGGGGTTGGCATTTCTGAAGAGAGGAGATTATATTTGGCACGACCAAAGTCTTTACAAAGGCTTGGGAGGACCTGATATACTCATGTTTTCACTTGGGAGACCTTTCCTCCTCTATTTTTTTTGCTTACTTTCGTGTTCTTCGTTTTTGTAATCTTGTAAGTCTCTTTTTCTGTAATTCGGTTTTAATGCAAGTTTCTTCTTTAATTTCTATTATTCTTATCCACCTTCTGTAGATTAATATTAATGTTTTTAAAATATTTCTTATACAGTTGAATCCCCTTCCCTTCTTTTGCTTCCTCATTCAATCGAATGTTTGTTTTTAATTATCATCATTGTTCGTGTGTGTGTGTGTCGACGTACAACTCTTTTCTTATCCCTTTCTTTTTCTTCTATTCTTAATTTATAATAATAATAATTATAACCAGATTATTAAATACCCAAATGGATGAGTAAATCTTTCATTGGGGAGATTTATAATTCAGGGATGTTAAGTGATTGAGAGTTTTGCTCTATGAGTATTCTTTAAATTAATATTGTGTATGTCAAACATAATATGTCTTGGATTAATGATATGTTTTGTTTAACGAGTGGTTTCCATGAATTATTGGAACCATAATACACTACCATAAATAATTTTTGATTGAGATTAGAACCCTATGTTAGGTTAAGGCTTGGATTAAAGCCTTATCACATAGGAATTCCAATCAACGTCAACTAATGACATGGGTGTTAATTTAATGCAATACAAAGTAAGGCTCAAGGATATCACAAGCTTAACTCCCCAATAATGAACTCACCCCAATAATTATCAATTTGTTAAATCAATTATAGTCAATCAATCATTTCAATTATCCTGCAAACAAACCCCCCTAATCAAAATACTATCAACTAAAAACAAATGACTATTATAAAGTATCATCGCTGAGGATTCGACCCGAGTGCTGCTATACACATTAGCAGAGCACCAGAACTTTGACCGGTCAATAGGCGACAATTGGCTGTGCATTTCAAATGGCTCCATTGTCATGGATGGTTCTTTAAGTAGTTATTAATTTCTGGTTATTGTAAAAAAAACACACAAAAACTAATTTAAAAAAAAATTGAAAAAAATACAAAGAAAAACCCATCTTCCTCTTTCTTCCAACATCTCTATGAATGCCCCGTAGCCTCCCAAACAATCCCTCGGATTTGTTTGACCCTGAAATTGAGCGAAAACTTCGCTAACTTAGGAGAAGCATAAGAGATAATAAAATCATTCAAGAACCAGTCCTCATCCAACTAGTTGAATTTGAAATGGCCAATCCTAGGGAACAAACCCTTAAAGATCTCATTGTCCCTAATATGAATTACCAACCTCTTGTTATTCAATATCTAAACATAGAATCTGACTTTCAACTAAAATCGGGATTGATTCATCTTCTTCTACATTTCCACGGGCTTGCCGATGAGGATCCACATCTTCCCCTTAAAGAGTTCCAAGTGGTGTGCTCTACCATGAAGCCTCAAGGGGTTTCTGAAGAACAAATCAAACTTCAAGCATTACCTTTCTCCCTAGCTGACACTGCTAAGTCATGGCTCTACTACCTTTCTCCTGGTTCCATAACCACATTGAATGACATGAAGTGACTATTCTTGTAGAAATTCTTTCCTGCTTCTCATACTGCTTCTATCCTAAAGGAAATAAGTGGTATTCATCAGTTCCCAAGTGAATCACTCCATGAGTACTGGGAGAGATTCAAAAATCTTGTTGAAAACTACCCACATCACCAAATCCCTGATCAACTCTTGATCCAATACTTCTATGAGGGGTTATTGGCTATGGAGAGAACACTCATTGATGCCACAAGAGGTGGTGCTCTTGTTGATAAAACTCCTGCAGCAGTAAGAGATCTCATAAGTAACATGGCTGCAAACACACAACAATTTCATACTCGAGCACATTCTCAAGTCAAACAAGCCCATGATAATAAATCAATTGAGCCGAACAAGATGACCGAGTGGATGAGTGAACTTACAGGACTTGTGCGACAACTAGTTGTGGCTACCAAATCCTCAACCTCGTCTTCTCTGGAATCAATGTTTCCTGGACGTGTCAAAAACTGTGGAATGTGAAACTCTCCATCTCATCCAGCTAACACATGTCCACAACTTCAAGATGATCAATCCGATTCATCTGGACCAATGGAGCTCAATGCAGCATATGCTCAGCGGAACACCAATCCTCAACTATCAGGTCAGTTTGTTAGAAACTTCAACCAACCTCACTCTGAGCCCTTCTCTTCTTCCTATAACCAAGGCCTGAGGTATGGTAACCCCATGTCTCACCCCCCTCAATTCCCTCCACAAAACCCAAACCAATTCCAATATGGTCAAGGTGGTGGTAGCTTCCATCAACCTTATCCTTTTTTTCCTCAACCTCAAAGGAACCATCCTCCTCCTGGATTCCATTATCCAAGTGAGCCTTCCCAATTCCAAAACCAATACAATCGCATTCCCAAGAACCAAAATCAATGTAATCCCAGTCCGGGACAAGCCTCTTCTTCCAAGAAACCATGGGAATGTGCAGTGGAATATCTTTCCTCCTTCACCCATTCAAGCCTCAAAAACATTGAAACTCAAATAGGTTAACTTGCATCCCACATGAGCCAGCAACAACAATCCAATTCTTCCCAAATTCCATCTCAACCATTACCCAACCCCAAGGGTAATGTAAGTGCAATTTCACTTAGATCAAGAAAGCTACTTTCTATGCCTCAAGATAAATCCTCAAACCCTATTTTGAATGTTGACCTAGAAAACGAAAATAAAAAGAAACTTGAAAAGGAACCTGAATCCATTCTCTCACCTCTTTCCATTCCACTTAGGAATCCAATTCCTTTTCCTCAAGTAGTTTCTAAACCAAGTAAGTCCTTTATGTAACACCCCAAGCTTCTACGGTACGCTTCTCTTTGAATAATGTGATAGCGTGTGTTGTACGCAACACCGAGTTCTAACACACCATAACTAATCAAACTAGCTGTTATGAATAGTAACACCTACTTTTTGAAATTATATATATTTTATATTTAAAAATGGACTTCATTTTTGGATTCAGAATATCGAATTTAGCCTAAGGTGAAATTTTGGTACATTTCGGATAACTTTCATATTTTGATGAATAGTGAAAATTACTAAATTTTAATTAAAAACAACTTTTTTAATCAAAATAATTAATAGTGATAAATTGTGAATTTGAGTGGTTTTAAAGTATATTTAGAATATATTTTTACCATTTAATATAATGTTGGTCATTGGACATAATTTTACAATTAAACCGAACATAAACAAGTGTCAATCTTTTTATAGTTATTATCTCTTAAAAACACGCTTTTTGTTTTGACAGCGGGAATTAATTTGAAATTAATTTCTGCCACTTCTGTGTCTTGAATTTAGAAAAATGGATTCCATATTTGGAATCAGGATGTCCAAATTGTGTAAATAGGTAACTTTTATTTTTAGACATTTTGAATAATTACTGTGGTAAATATTTTATTTACCATGGTTAAGGGTAAATCCGGTAAATAAGGGTTAAAACATAATATTATAATAATACAAAATTACCCTAAAACGTGTCCTAACCTTATTGGTGGACACATACCCGACCATGAGCATCCTTGGGTCAATTTGGGGACCCCTTGGAGCCACTTGTATGTGGTAGGGACACATTATATTAATAAAGTTAAAATAAAAATAAAAATGGCATAAGCTTACATCTTTTAGAAGAACAATTTTTACATAGGGTTATACATGTTGGATTTTCGATTATAAATATTCATTAGAAAGATAAAAAGATTTCCTACATGTTGATATTTTGTTTATAATTTTTATACATCAAATAAGTTAAATTATTAATGACACAATAATGATGCAATGTTTACCTCATTAATAAATCATTGAAATAAATAATATTATAATGATTAAAATATTATCTAAAACCTGTCCAATTCTTATTTTTTGATGTTATTTAGAATATTAGTCATCGTATCTTCGACCTCAATGATTTTTGGACCATTATAAACCGAATATAATTATATTATAAAGTAATACTTTCACTCTTTCCTAAAGAGCCCCTCTTCTCCCTTATAAAAGGAGACCACTTCTACTCATTCCTCACACCTCTCAAGCCACTTGGATCGTCCAAACTCTGCCCAACTAATCTCCCCACATCCCTCTCCTCCTCCTTGAAGCTTCCCCTTAGGCAGAAATCATTTCAAGAAGTCCTTTGGTTCCAACCAAAGTGAGTTACCTAAATTAAAGGTAACGATTTCTCTTAAATTATTTTCCTTTATTTTGCTTCTCCAACCCCCAAACTCTTTTTATTTCCTTTCTTTTGTAACAACACCAGTATCCTAAATATACAAGGATGTTGTTATAAGAAGTATTCAAACTACACATACACACAACTCCATCTAATGGATGATGAACATAATGTTTCTGTGGATGGCAAACTAACGCCTCACGAAACGATGATTGTTCAAATACATCTTACCGCCTCTCATGGTGGCCATTATGATAGAACTGTAATTAAATATGATATTAATGATATATATTTTATATATAAGCTTCTGTAATTCCATTTTATTTCATACCATTATTCGTTTCATGTTGTATATACATACGATAATTTCATTTGAGGAAGTGCGGACTACCGCCCCCTTAAAATGATATGACTCGTTCATACCACACATGGAACGTATAAAGGATGGTGTTAATGAACTTAAGTAACATATATAAAATATTATATTATACTGGAATAGTAATATACCTATGTATCATTTGGATTCGATTCTTTTAAAATAAAAAAATTAAATGGAAGTAGCGTTCGTGCGTACGTACGGACTACCGTCTCCACGAACGCGATGAGATTCATTCTCCATCGTATCCATTCAAGTATAATTATCATTTGATGATTTAAAAATGATGTTTAAGGACTGGATATAATTCTGGATATGAATAAGATACAACAACCATGGCTTATGTAACAAAACATATAAAAGAAAATGAGTAAGTTAACTCCCGAAACGACGATAATTCTAAGATATTATTAACAAATCAATGTTAAAAGATCATATATGATATCATATTAATATATATGATTCTTGTATAATTTAATAACAACTATTTCACCATTATACAGGAGGTTAACCTACCCCAACCAAGGAAAAGTACAAGGTAAGGGTTATTTCACAATCTCTTCATTATCCGAGGTTGTATTATACGTAATAATCTACTGGGATGTCTTTATCATCCACATCCATGTTTCTTCGAAATGTATTTCAAAACATTTTTACTATTTACAAGAATATGGGTTAAATTCATTTATACCCTTGTATGCCTTTTTATAAGAGGTTTATAAAGGAATCTTTCCGTCGTTTTCAAAACAAGGTCCTTTTTAACCTTTTCGATAGAATTGAGGTAAGAATGTTTTGTTAACTTATACGGCGGGTGCGGTTATTTTCCGCCGTTATAAAATCTTTCCTTAAAAGCTTATAATATTATTTTCAAAGAAAATGTTTTATTTCATATGGCTCTCAAATGATTTCAAAAATAGAAAGAGATATTTCTCTAAAAAGTGTTTTGATTTCATCTATGTCAACATCCTTTGATGGATTTTATGCTTATTTGAAGTTGATTTATTATGATACAAAACTTCTATATTGTATTGAAGGTTTTGTGATATGTTTGACTGTGGATGTGCTATTTTTATACCATTCATAGTTTATGGTGAAATTATTGACATTTCGTATGCTAGTTTTAATACGAATGTTTATGTTATGTTTAAACCTTTTCATATGGGAATGCATTGGACTTAATAAGTGACGGGTGGAGCCCGCTATAGCTCCTCGATGCATCGGTAGGTCTCATGAGACAAACTAGTGTCTTGGCACAAGCCCTTGACAAAATCTTATTTGTATTCTTGGCACGAGGCCTTGGCTATGTGGTTATGATAGTCTGGCATTATGCATTCCAACATTATGAAAGTGGTTATTGATATTGCATGTGATTATTCGATTAGTAGAATATCCATGTGAACAAGTAAATGGCATTATTTCATTTTACTTTTGCCATACTATGTTGAAGTTCAATTTTAAAAGGCTTTTGTTTTAGTAATTCATTGCCTTAAATGTTTATGATTATTTTGAATGTTCCGCTATATTGTTATCCTTACTGGGCATTTGAGCTCACCCCTTTTCTATGTTTTATTTTTCCCAGGTAGTGAAGAAGTAATTTATGAATGACTTGCAGGGATATTATGAGGGGTTAATAGTGTGGATATGAAGACTTTGTTGTTGTAGTAGTTTTTCACTTTGAAATGTAATGTAAAACTTTATGATTATATCTAGTGTTTCCAAGGCTACTAAACCAATCGGTATTTCGGGATTTGATCTTTCTTGTGATCATGCCAATGTTATGTAATTAATGCACCGACTCTGGGTAGCTGGGGTCGGGGCGTTACAGTTGGTATTAGAGGAAGTTTAGTACAAACCTTGGAAGCTAGATTTAGATAAACTCTGATTAGAGCACATAGACCTAAGATGAACTTTGAGGATTAGTATAGAAGAACTTCCTAGAATTTTGGTATTGTAGATATTTTGTGAGTTTTCCGAGCAATACATCCCTGTCTGGATACGAGCAGGTAGAGGCGGCTCTGGCACAGATGTACCTAGGGGTAAAACCCGAAAACACCGCTTTGAGCTAGACTCGAACGGGAACTGGTGCACGACAACGGGCCTTGCTGCACTCTTGGTTACGACACTCCCGGGGGATATGCTTAGGATAACTCTCAGTATCTTTACAAATCATTATGAAGGGTTTATGAGTATATACTTCCTCAAAGAAAGCATTTTTTATGATTATGGATTATATCCATAAATAGTTCAATCTATGTTAAGTGTTTTATAAGTATGGGATTATGTATTTTGATTCATAAACTGATCTAGTTTATGCCATTGTTTAGAAATGGCGCCTAGTGGAAGAAATGGAAACCGTATCAATGCACGCACTCCATGTAGGGATTTCCCTCCTGCTCAAGATAATTATAGTGGGGCTGGTGATGCAACTGGTGCTGATCAGCTAATCACCATACTGGGACAACTTACTCAGGTTATGAATAATAACCTTACCCGTATGGAGCACCCTGATCCGCAGCGTGGAGGATCAATGTTAGATCGATTCATGAGGCAACAACCACCAACGTTCAATGGGAATACAAATCCCTTAGTAGCTGAGCAATGGATATTTTCCCTAGAGAAAATATTTCAGGCTTTGGGGAGCAGTGAAAGGGAAAAAGTTATCATGGCAGTTTACCGCCTCACTGGAGATGCTGATCAATGGTGGTCATTGATTCAGAACATGAAGGAAGATGATGAAGTATCAAATATGGAATGGATGGAGTTCAAAGATCTGTTTTTAGAAAAATACTTCCCTCGCGACCATCGAGCAGATATGGAAAGGCAATTTCTGAGTCTGAGACAAAAGGAGGATGAGAATGTCACAAAGTATGAGGCTAACTTTACAAGGTTAGCGAGGTACGCTGGTGATTATATTCGTAACCCAAGAAGTAAGATTGATCGTTTCTTTGATGGGTTAAAACCATTTCTCCGTCGAGCATTAGTCTCACAATCCTTTTCATCGTACGAAGACATTGTCTCATGTGCTATCAAGACCGAAAAGGAATTCTCTAAGTCTTATGACTTTAAAGCAAAGCAAGAGAAGAAGAGACCTGCTGATCAATCTGGGAATGGAAATAAGGGGAAGAAGGGAATGGTTGAATATCCATCTTGTGGTAAATGCGGGAAGAAACATCCTGGTACTTGCTTGAAGGGAATGGGAGTCTGTTACAAGTGTGGTGAAAAAGGCCACCAAGCTCATGATTGCAAGGGGAAGAAGGAAGCTACCAACGTTCAGTGCTACAATTGCAGGGAGATGGGGCATTATGCAAATGCATGTCCTAAGCGTCAGGAGAACTTACCTCAGAAAAGGCCAAGGGATCAAGGCCAGGCTTATGCTATCACTACTGCTGAGGTAGAAGCTCCGAAAGACGTGGTGGCAGGTAATTTAATGGTTTCCTCAAGTTTAGCAAATGCATTATTTGATTCTGGATCATCGCATTGTTTCATATCTTCCCAGTTTGTTAAGAAAATTAGATATTTCCAATTTGATTTAATAAGGGAGTTTTCAGTTAAAACTCCTAAGGGAAGTATCATTGCAACAAAGTTTTGTGAATCAGTCCCCATTAGAGCACATAAATTTTCTTTATCTGCTGATTTCATCGTCATACCTATGATTGAGTTTGATATAATCCTCGGTATGGACTGGCTTTCGGACTATGATGCGAAGATTTATTGTAAGAAGAAAGAGGTTACGATTCTTGATGATAATGATAAGGAGCACCTTATTTTTAGAGCAGAATCGTCACCACCTAATTCTTATTTAGATCCACCCCCAGTAGCTCAACTTAATTCAATTATTGGGGAGGAAGAGAATGAAATAACTGTCGGTGAGGAAAGTAATGTTCAAATAGAGGATGTACCTGTTGTGAAAGAATTTGTAGATGTATTTCCAGAAGATTTACCTGGACATCCTCCAGAACGAGAAGTTGAGTTTTCTATTGATTTGATTCCTGGATCAAGGCCTATATCGAAGACCCCTTATAGAATGGCCACTGTAGAGTTAGTCGAACTAAAGAAACAACTAGAGGAATTGAGTAATAAGGGATTTATTCTCCCTAGTGTTTCTCCATGGGGAGCCCCTGTTCTTTTTGTTAAAAAGAAAGATGGATCTATGAGGTTATGTATCGACTACAGGGAGATCAATGCTATAATGATAAAGAACAAGTATCCCCTACCTCGTATTGATGATTTATTTGACCAACTGCATGGAGCTCAATACTTTTCAAAGATTGAACTTCGATCTGGATACCATCAGTTGTGTGTGAAGAAGGAAGACATTCCGAAGACAGCATTTCGAACCAGGTATGGGCATTACGAGTTTACTGTAATGCCGTTTGAATTGACTAATGCACCCTCTGTATTCATGGATCTGATGAATAGAGTTTTCAAGGAGTATCTCGATGAATTTGTGGTGGTATTTATTGATGATATCTTGGTATACTCCAAAACCTACGAAGATCATGAAAATCACTTGCACATTATCTTGAAGACTCTGAGGAGGCATGAATTATATGGGAAGTTTAGCAAGTGTGAATTCTGGCTTCATGAGATTTCTTTTCTTGGCCATATTGTCTCCAAAGATGGAATCTCTGTTGATCCTTCTAAGACCAAGGCAATCCAAGAATGGCCAGCACCTACGAGTATAACTGAGGTACGTAGTTTTATTGGTTTGGCAGGTTATTATCGACGTTTCGTCCAGAATTTTTCCCGATTGGCTAACCCATTAACGAAGCTCACACGTAAAGGGGTTAAATTTGTTTGGACAAAAGAGTGTGAAGAATGTTTCGAAGAACTGAATAGAAGATTAGTCAATGCTCCTATATTGACTCTACCATCGGGGAATGATGGGTTCGTTATTTATAGTGATGCATCGAAGAAAGGACTTGGCTGTGTCCTTATGCATAATGATAGAGTTATTGCCTATGCATCACGACAGTTGAAAATTCATGAACAAAACTATCCTACTCATGATCTCGAGTTAGCAGCAGTGATCTTTGCTTTGAAGATATGGAGGCACTACCTCTATGGTGAAAAATGTGAGATTTATACTAATCACAAGAGTTTGAAATATATTTTCTCACAAAAAGAACTCAACATGAGGCAAAGGAGATGTCTTGAATTACTCAAGGATTATGATTGTATGATACACTACCACCCGGGGAAAGCAAACAAGGTGGCAGATGCTTTGAGCAGAAAATACCATGGAGTTTTGAACATGATGAGAATTGAAAGGGATCCAATTTTCATGGATCTAGTGAAGATGGACATGGGAATAACCAGGGAAGGTGAAACATCAATGCTTTTTCAAATGGTTGCCAAACCATCTTTACTAGAAAGGATTAAGAGTTCTCAGACCGATGATGAAGAATTCCAAAAGAAGATTAAAGCTGTGAATGATGGGAGATTGAGAGACTTTGTGTATGAAGATGGAATTTTGAAATTCGGGAAGAGACTTTGTGTTCCCAATATACCTGATCTAAAAAGGGAATTGCTGGATGATGCTCATAGTTCCAATTTCTCTATACACCCTGGGAGCACCAAAATGTATAGAGATTTGAAGGAACATTTTTGGTGGGACAACATGAAGAGGGAGATTGCTGATTTTGTGTCAAGATGTATGGTTTGTCAACAAGTGAAAGCTGGAAGGCAACAGCCTGGAGGAGTCATGCAACCTCTTCCCATACCGGAGTGGAAATGGGACAATATTACGATGGACTTTGTCATGGGGATACCAAAGACTCCTAGAAGGAATGATGCAATATGGGTTATTGTTGATCGTCTTACCAAGTCAGCACATTTTCTTGCTATAAGAGAAGATCTACCCCTGGAACTTCTAGCAAGACTATATATTAATGAAGTTGTGAGACTTCATGGAGTACCCTTATCAATTGTTTCTGATCGTGATCCCCGTTTTACTTCAAGATTCTGGAAAAGTCTTCAGAAATCCCTGGATACTGAACTTTATTTGAGCACTGCTTACCACCCTCAGACAGACGGACAATCAGAACGGACTATTCAAACCTTAGAAGACATGTTGAGATCTTGCTCACTTGACTTTCAGGGTGTGTGGGATCAATATTTACCTCTGGTAGATTTTTCCTATAACAATAGCTTCCATTCGAGTATTCAGATGTCACCATATGAAGCGTTATATGGAAAGAGATGTCGTACACCAACCTGTTGGGATGATGTTGGTGAAAGAAAACATGTAGGCCCAGAACTGGTGGAGGAAACGGTGGAAAAGGTGAAGGTAATCCAAAATCACATCAAAGCAGCTCAAAGTAGGCAGAAGAGATATGCCGATAATCGAAGGAAGGATTTGGAATTTCAAGTTGGTGATCATGTTTTCCTGAAGGTATCTCCGTGGAAGGGAGTCATACGTTTTGGTAAGAAAGGTAAATTGAGTCCCAGGTACATTGGACCTTTCGAAATTCTAGAACGAATTGGGGTTGTAGCTTACCGATTGGCAATGCCGCCAAGTCTCTCCAAAGTTCACGATGTGTTCCACGTATCTCTATTGAGGAAATACATGTCTGATCCAACGCATGTAATCACCTATGAAAAATTAGAACTGGAACCCGATCTGTCTTATTGCGAAGAGCCCGTCAAGATTCTTGATACGAGAGAACAAGTGCTGAGAAACCGGACGACACGTCTGGTAAAAGTTTTGTGGAGAAACCATAAGATGGAAGAGGCAACGTGGGAACCTGAGGAACTTATGATGAAGAACCACCCGAGTCTTTTTATGCAGTAATACCCTAGAAATTGCGAGGACGCAATTATTTGAAGGATGGGAGAATGTAACACCCCAAGCTTCTACGGTACGCTTCTCTTTGAATAATGTGATAGCGTGTGTTGTACGCAACACCGAGTTCTAACACACCATAACTAATCAAACTAGCCGTTATGAATAGTAACACCTACTTTTTGAAATTATATATATTTTATATTTGAAAATGGACTTCATTTTTGGATTCGGAATATCGAATTTAGCCTAAGGTGAAATTTTGGTACATTTCGGATAACTTTCATATTTTGATGAATAGTGAAAATTACTAAATTTTAATTAAAAACAACTTTTTTAATCAAAATAATTAATAGTGATAAATTGAGAATTTGAGTGGTTTTAAAGTATATTTAGAATATATTTTTACCATTTAATATAATGTTGGTCATTGGACATAATTTTACAATTAAACCGAACATAAACAAGTGTCAATCTTTTTATAGTTATTATCTCTTAAAAACACGCTTTTTGTTTTGACAGCGGGAATTAATTTTAAATTAATTTCTGCCACTTCTGTGTTTTGAATTTAGAAAAATGGATTCCATATTTGTAATCAGGATGTCCAAATTGTGTAAATAGGTGACTTTTATTTTTAGACATTTTGAATAATTATTGTGGTAAATATTTTATTTACCATGGTTAAGGGTAAATCCGGTAAATAAGGGTTAAAAAATAATATTATAATAATACAAAATTACCCTAAAACGTGTCCTAACCTTATTGGTGGACACATACCCGACCATGAGCATCCTTGGGTCAATTTGGGGACCCCTTGGAGCCACTTGTATGTGGTAGGGACACATTATATTAATAAAGTTAAAATAAAAATAAAAATGGCATAAGCTTACATATTTTTGAAGAACAATTTTTACATAGGGTTATACATGTTGGATTTTCGATTATAAATATTCATTAGAAAGATAAAAAGATTTCCTACATGATGATATTTTATTTATAATTTTTATACATCAAATAAGTTAAATTATTAATGACACAATAATGATGCAATGTTTACCTCATTAATAAATCATTGAAATAAATAATATTATAATGATTAAAATATTATCTAAAACCTGTCCAATTCTTATTGGTTGATGTTATTTAGAATATTAGTCATCGTATCTTAGACCTCAATGATTTTTGGACCATTATAAACCGAATATAATTATATTATAAAGTAATACTTTCACTCTTTCCTAAAGAGCCCCTCTTCTCCCTTATAAAAGGAGACCACTTCTACTCATTCCTCACACCTCTCAAGCCACTTGGCTCTTCCAAACTGTGCCCAACTAATCTCCCCACATCCCTCTCCTCCTCCTTGAAGCTTCCCCTTAGGCAGAAATCATTTCAAGAAGTCCTTTGGTTCCAACCAAAGTGAGTTACCTAAATTAAAGGTAACGATTTCTCTTAAATTATTTTCCTTTATTTTGCTTCTCCAACCCCCAAACTCTTTTTATTTCTTTTCTTTTGTAACAACACCAGTATCCTAAATATACTAGGATGTTGTTATAAGAATGATTCAAACTACACATACACACAACTCCATCTAATGGATGATGAACATAATGTTTCTGTGGATGGCAAACTAACGTCTCACGAAACGATGATTGTTCAAATACATCTTACCGCCTCTCATGGTGGCCATTATGATAGAACTGTAATTAAAAATATG
Organism: Viscum album; assembly: GCA_963277665.1. NCBI lineage: Eukaryota > Viridiplantae > Streptophyta > Magnoliopsida > Santalales > Viscaceae > Viscum > Viscum album. Next base: position 141,090,449 of record OY728119.1, read on the forward strand.
ATATTAATGATATATATTTTATATATAAGCTTCTGTAATTCCATTTTATTTCATACCATTATTCGTTTCATGTTGTATATACATACGATAATTTCATTTGAGGAAGTGCGGACTACCGCCCCCTTAAAATGATATGACTCGTTCATACCACACATGGAACGTATAAAGGATGGTGTTAATGAACTTAAGTAACATATATAAAATATTATATTATACTGGAATAGTAATATACCTATGTATCATTTGGATTCGATTCTTTTAAAATAAAAAAATTAAATGGAAGTAGCGTTCGTGCGTACGTACGGACTACCGTCTCCACGAACGCGATGAGATTCATTCTCCATCGTATCCATTCAAGTATAATTATCATTTGATGATTTAAAAATGATGTTTAAGGATTGGATATCATTCTGGATATGAATAAGATACAACAACCATGGCTTATGTAACAAAACATATAAAAGAAAATGAGTAAGTTAACTCCCGAAACGACGATAATTCTAAGATATTATTAACAAATCAATGTTAAAAGATCATATATGATATCATATTAATATATATGATTCTTGTATAATTTAATAACAACTATTTCACCATTATACAGGAGGTTAACCTACCCCAACCAAGCAAAAGTACAAGGTAAGGGTTATTTCACAATCTCTTCATTATCCGAGGTTGTATTATACGTAATAATCTACTGGGATGTCTTTATCATCCACATCCATGTTTCTTCGAAATGTATTTCAAAACATTTTTACTATTTACAAGAATATGGGTTAAAGTCATTTATACCTTTGTATGCCTTTTTATAAGAGGTTTATAAAGGAATCTTTCCGTCGTTTTCAAAACAAGGTCCTTTTTAACCATTTCGACAGAATTGAGGTAAGAATGTTTTTTTAACTTATACGGCGGGTGCGGTTATTTTCCGCCGTTATAAAATCTTTCCTTAAAAGCTTATAATATTATTTTCAAAGAAAATGTTTTATTTCATATGGCTCTCAAATGATTTCAAAAATAGAAAGAGATATTTCTCTAAAAAGTGTTTTGATTTCATCTATGTCAACATCCTTTGATGGATTTTATGCTTATTTGAAGTTGATTTATTATGATACAAAACTTCTATATTGTATTGAAGGTTTTGTGATATGTTTGACTGTGGATGTTCTATTTTTATACCATTCATAGTTTATGGTGAAATTATTGACATTTTGTATGCTAGTTTTAATACGAATGTTTATGTTATGTTTAAACCTTTTCATATGGGAATGCATTGGACTTAATAAGTGACGGGTGGAGCCCGCTATAGCTCCTCGATGCATCGGTAGGTCTCATGAGACAAACTAGTGTCTTGGAACAAGGCCTTGACAAAATATTATTTGTAGTCTTGGCACGAGGCCTTGGCTATGTGGTTATGATAGTCTGGCATTATGCATTCCAACATTATGAAAGTGGTTATTGATATTGCATGTGATTATTCGATTAGTAGAATATCCATTTGAACAAGTAAATGGCATTATTTCATTTTACTTTTTCCATACTATGTTGAAGTTAAATTTTAAAAGGCTTTTGTTTTAGTAATTCATTGCCTTAAATGTTTATGCTTATTTTGAATGTTCCGCTATATTGTTATCCTTACTGGGCATTTGAGCTCACCCCTTTTCTATGTTTTATTTTTCCCAGGTAGTGAAGAAGTAATTTATGAATGACTTGCAGGGATATTATGAGGGGTTAATAGTGTGGATATGAAGACTTTGTTGTTGTAGTAGTTTTTCACTTTGAAATGTAATGTAAAACTTTATGATTATATCTAGTGTTTCCAAGGCTACTAAACCAATCGGTCCTTCGGGATTTGATCTTTCTTGTGATCATGCCAATGTTATGTAATTAATGCACCGACTCTGGGTAGCTGGGGTCGGGGCGTTACACTTTAAACCTGATCCTGAAATGCTCGACATGTTTAGACGTGTTTAATTCAACATTCCCCTCTTAGATTCCATAAAACAAATTCCTAACTATGTCAAGTTTCTCAAGGAATTGTACAAAAACAAGAGGCAACTTAGGACCTTCGAAAATGTTTTCACCCAGCAGTCTATTCCCATAAAGTGCAAAATCTCGGAACCATTATGATTCCATGCCAAATTGGATGTTCGAACTTTGATGATGTACTCATAGACCTAGGAGACTCAATTAATGTCATCCCCAAATCCATATTCTCCAACCATGGTCTAGGTCCTTTACACCCAATAGGTGTTTTCATCCAGTTAGCCAACCGAAGCACAGCTAGTCCTGAGGGAATAATTGAGGATGTCCTTGTCCGAGTTAATGATCTTATATTCCCTACTGATTTCTATGTTTTTGACATGGAAGGTGAGACGACCTCTTCTAGATATCCCCTAATTCTAGGAAGACCATTCCTCATGACTGCGAGAACCAAGATTGATGTCCATTCAGGCATCTTATCCAGGGAATTCAGTGACCAACTGGTCAAGTTTGACATTTTCCAAGCCATGTGATACCCATCTGAGAACCACTCTGAATTCTCAATCCATGCTTCTGAGGACACTTTTAAGAGTCAATTGAACCCCATTCCATCATATTCATCCTATTCTGAAGGTATAGGATATTGTGAAATCTGAACTAGGATTAACCAAGTCATAAATGGTGAAGTTGATGTGGACCTTTCATTCATAGACTCCATCAATCTAGAGGAACTTGAAAACTCTCTTGAATTCCATATCAATTATGATCTATACTGATCCACCATGGACAGTATTAAGGAAAATGAATCTGAAGCAACTGATGTCCCTTCTTCTATTCCTAAGTTGTCTATCCCAAAAGTGAAAGATGAGACTGATCTGAAACCTCTACCTGCACACCTGAAATATGCATTCCTCTTCCATGATCACTCATATCCTGTCATTATCTATGACACACTTACTGAGACCGAGGAGTCCAAACTAGTTCAAGTGTTAGAGGAAAACAAAAAAGCCTTAGGTTGGACCCTAGATGACATACCAGGAATCAACTCTGCCCTTTGCATGCATCACATCCATCTGGAGGAGTCATCCAGACCAATTAGACAACCACAAAGAAGACTCAATCCACTCATACATGAGGTAGTTAGGTAAGAGATCACCAAGCTTATTCAAGATGGATTATCTACCCAATTTATGCTAGTGAATGGGTTAGTCCAATTCAAGTTGTACCTAAGAAGGGTGGGATAACTTTTGTCACAAATGAACATGGAGAGGTAGTCACAACTCGAGTGAAGAATAAATGGCGGGTGTGCATAGACTATAGGAAATTGAATGGTGAAACCCGAAAAGATCACTACCCTCTTCCATTCCTTGATCAAATGCTAGAAAGATTGGCCAGAAATTCACACTATTGCTTTCTTGATGGATACACTGGCTATTTTCAAATCCCAATCACACATCAATATCAAGAAAATACTACTTTCACATGCCCCTTTGGAACATATGCATATAGAAGAATGCCTTTTGGACTTTTTAATGCTCCTACAACATTACAGAGGTGTATGATGAGTATATTTTCATAATTCATTGAACACTTCATGGAAGTCTTCATGGATGACTTCACCATTTATGGTGAGTCATTTGAATCTTGTTTGAATTATATCTCTCTAGTCCTTCAAAATTGTGTCAAGTGTAACCTTGTGTTAAATTTTGAAAAATGTCACTTCATTGTTGAAAATGGGATTGTTCTAGGGCACATAGTCTCAAAATATGGTATTGAAGATGATCCTGCCAAAATTGAAGTGATCCAATATCTTCCTAAACCCAACTCTATTCGAGACATCTGTTCATTCCTCAGTCATGTTGGTTTCTTTCGGTGATTCATCCATAACATCAATAAAATTTTCCTCCCACTCACTCGTTTGCTCTAAAATGATGTCACTTTCCATTTTGATGAGGTTTGCAAGAGAGCCTTCATTGAACTCAAAACTGATCTTTCATCTGCCCCGATAATCCAACCCCCTGATTGGTCCTTACCCTTTGAATTGACATGTGATGCATCTGATAGATATTTTGGGGTAGTTCTTTGTCAAAGAAGATAAAGAATAACTCATGTTATCTATTATTCCTCAAAAACATTGGATGAAACTCAATATCACTACACTGTCACTGAAAACAAACTTTTAGCAGTGGTTTTTGCCTTAGATAAATTCCGGTCCTATCTTTTAGGTGCCAAATCATCATATTCACAGACCATTCTGCTATAAAGTTATTACTCAAGAAAAGTGATTCCAAACCGAGGCTAATAAGATGGATCCTAATTCTCCAAGTGTTTGACCTTGAAATAAAAGATAGACCAGGAAAAGAAAACCATGTAGCTGATCACTTGAGTAGAATTTCTAATTCTTCTCAATCTGAAATCATCGATCCTGAATTCCCCACTGAGAACCTTTCATCTATCACTCTAAAAAATACCATGGTATACCCCAATTGTAAATTACTTGGTTTCTGGTGTTTTTCCTGAAAGGTTTTCAAAAGAACAAAAAATGAATTCGAAAGTGATTCAAAATACTATTTTTTGGAAGAAAATAAACTTTGGAAAATTGTGGCTAACATGGTAATAAGGAGATGTGTCGATGAAAATGAACATTCTTCCATATTAGAATTATGTCACTAACATCCCAGAGGTGGCCACTTTGGACCACAAAGGACCTCCTGAGAGGTCCTAGACTCTGGATTCTTCTAGCATTCACTCTTCAAGGACTCACATGAGTTTTTTCAATCATGTCCCACTTGCCAAAAGTTCGTCACAATCTCTAAAAGAAATAAAATTCCCCAAAATCCCTTAATCTTTTCTGAAATCTTTGATGTTTGGGGCATCGATTTCATGGGACCATTTCCCCATTCCAATGGATTCTCATACATTCTTCTTACGGTCGATTATGTTTCAAGGTGGGTTGAGGCTAAACCCACTAGGAAGGATGATTTACATACTGTTAGTGAGTTTTTAAATACACACATCTTCCACAGATTTGGCATGCCTCATGCCTTGATCAGTGACTTAGGTACCCATTTTTGTAATATAACCATGGAATAACTTTTGAAAAATAATGGGGTTGTACATAAAACATCGACTACATATCACCCCCAAACAAATGGAATGGCTGAACTTTCTAATAGAGAAGTAAAAAAGAGTGCTTGAGAGAACTGTAAAACCCACCAGAAAAGACTGGCCTGAAAGACTTGGTGAATCACTTTGGGCTTATTGAACTACCTATAAAACACCCATTGGGATGTCTCCTTTTAGGATAGTGTTTTGTAATGCATGTCATCTACCAGTTGAAATCCAACATAAGTCTTTTTGGGCTGTGAAAACCTGTAATTTTGGTTGTGAAAAATCTGGTGAAGAAAGATTGTTGCAATTGGATGAACTGGAGGAGATTCAACTTGATTCTTATGAGAATTATAATCTCTAAAAAGAAAAATCCAATCCACTCCATGATAAACACATTCTGAGAAAGTTATTTAATGAAGTTGAAAAGGTAATGCTCTTTAATTCTCGATTTCTTCTTCACCCAGGTAATCTTAATTCTCATTGGGAAGGTCCTTTTGTTATTACTAACGTTTACCCATTTGGTGCAGTGTAAGCCCAAGACCCCTCTTCCAAAAGGACATTCACTGTTAATGGACATCGGTTAAAGCATAACCATGAAAGGATGCACAATCCTGGATCCACATCAACTTCCATTGGATCCCCACATTCTATAGTTAACCTACCACTAGATGGAGATGGAAACCCTCCAAATCCAAACCAGGGGGCACCTCTTTCCCTTTAACTCTCTCTCTATCTCTTCCTCTCTCTACCTATTTCTTCTTCTTACTCTCTATTTCATTTTTTACCACTTTCTTTATCAAAAACATTCTTTTCACCTTTTCTTTTGTGTGTTTGTTTCTTTATAAAAACACAAAAACAAAAAAAACCTTAAAAAAATCACTTAAAACAAATAAAAAAAACTCAAGGGTCATGATTACTCACCTCCCAATTTTCAAATTTTGTCCAACCATTTTGGGGAGTTAATATACATGTTTTCATCTAATTTTTTTTTTATTTTCATTATGACTTTGGATAATGAATTTTGTGTCAAAATTATCAAATTTTTAATTCTTAATTTTTTATTTGGAAAATTATTTTCCCGAACCGTGAGGAACATCATTTTCTTTCATGACAAGGCCACCTATGGCCATCTTTTCAAAATGTGTGTTTTCACCCCCATTTGTGAGTCTTGAGTTTGTGGAACTTCGAGATGAATTTCCTACCTTAGTGTGTATTAATATGATAGAGTCATTTTCGGAACCACATGAGAATCACACTAGCCAAATAGCCTCCCACTTCCCTTACATTAATCCTCCTTTTGAAAACCCCTTCGAGCCTATGAAAACCTTTTATTTGATAGCCACATTACAAGCCCAATACCTTTTCCCACCCAATATCAACACAGATTTTCATTGCATATTTTTTTAATTTTAAGTGTGGGGGAATAGATTTCATTGTTTGGGTACCCTATTTTTGATTTCCAATGAGTTATCATCTACTTGAGGTCAACCATCCATTTCAGTGTGGGGGAGAGGTTTTCATTCAGTGTCTTTTTGGGAATGTAATGTACTTCCATTTATGTAATTTTGTAAATGTTTTTTACAAGTGTTCAAAAAAAATTAAAAATGATAAAAAAAAATCAAAATAAAAATAAAAAAATGGGTTGTGTCTTGGGTAGGTCAAAAATCACTCTTCCTAAACCTTTGATCTTGTTACAAATATTACAATTAGTGTCGTGAGGAGATCAAACATGGGTTGGGATATGAGTGTGAGATCTATTTCAAGGTCAACTTTCGAAAAAACAAAGAAAAAAAGGAAAAGAAAAAAAGAGAATACTTGCATTATATTCTTATATTATTGGGAGAAGTTCTGTGTTTTTTAAAAATTTCATCTTCTCATTACCTTCATATTTTCTTCCTCTATTGTGTCTTTAATCACACAATCATTCCCTTGTAAATATGTGTTTTCATTTCCTTCCATGTTTTATTTCAAAAAAATGTGCATCGCTTTTTCTTTGTTGGTATTTTAACCCTCTTCTTCTCTCTCTTGGACAGTATATTCCTACCATCCCATAGCCACAGAAAAACTCCTTAAAAAGACCTCTTGATTCCTGTACACTTTGGATAGGGATTTCAAGCTGAGAGATCTTTCAAACACTAAGATTTTTACTTTTGGTTGGTGAAAGAGTGAACATCCACAAATGAATTTTATCATCTTGAGAGGTGTAAGTTTTGAGTGTCCACATTTTCCATTTCTAAATTTGAGAATGAAAAAAATGAATTAGTTTTGAAACATTGTTTCTATAACAACTTCTGGTGGAATTCAAAATGGATGAGTGAAATAGTCTAAACCTCCCCTGATAGGAGAAAAAAAAATTAATATATGTTGGTGAGTAAAAATGATTTTGTCATATTTTTATATTTGTTGCACATGAGGACCTGCAAAAAATCAAGTGTGGGGGATTGGAGGTTATTAATATTTTCATGAATTATTATATACTCTCTTTACTGATTTTATATGAAATGTTCATAATTTGTGTGAAATATTAATGTTTTAATATTAAGTATAATTTTTGAGCATTTTTAGAAGTAGTCCAATTGAGTCAGTTTACTAGTTTATTTATAACGCTCACCCTACTGACCAGAATTGTGTGGTTCTTGTTTTGTAGGCTTCTAATTAAAATATAAAATATTTCTTTAGAAGGTACCATGAGCCAATTCTACCATTTGTATGGGCATATAGTCCTCACAAACAAGACCAAAGAATCTGTGAAGAAACTGGACTATTCCGGAATATTAATTTACTAGGCCACATGCAGAAGTCCAAATTATATAATTCTCCCTCCTAGTTCTGGGACCAATTCAAGGAGTCTTGTATAAAAATTTCAGGGCCCAAATCTAAGAACAATGGGCCCAAATGTAGCATTAAAATCCAGCCCACCATTCTGGACGAGAAGTAAAATCAGTATAGTATGCATGACATATCTCATGATGTAAGCATCCAATCGAGCTGAGATTTTTCATTGTGAAAGAGGAGATATATGTGGCAGACTGTGTTGAATAAATCATTCAAATTTTAAGGCATATTAATATTCAAAAACCCTTTCACATGTTGGACTTCAAAAAGACTGGATTGAAATGGACTGTTTAACTTTGTTTAATCAACAGGCCATAAATTTTGAACCTTAAGTCCAAATGACTCCAAATATTTAGAGTAGTCGGAAAACTTTATTCTATACAACTTCGAAAAAGGATATTTCTCAAGCTTCGGCTGTCGGAATATCCAAATTAGATATGCAAGTGGAGGGACAGATTGGGAATGCAAACAGTTCACTCCTTGGGCTATAAATACTCTTCCCTTCTCTCCTTGAGAGGGGTTGGCATTTCAGAAGAGAGGATATTATATTGGCACGACCAAAGTCTTTCCAAAGGCTTGGGAGGACCTTCCGTGCTAAATTTTTCACTTGAGAGACCTTTCCTCCTCTCTTTGTTTTCGCTTACTTTCGTGTTCTTCGTTTTTGTAATCTTGTATGTCTCTTTGTTTGTAATTCGGTTTTAATGTAAGTTTCTTTTTAATTTCTCTTATTATCATCTACCTTCTATACATTAATATTAATTTTCTTAAAATAGTTCATATACAGGTGAGTCCCCTTCCCTTCTTTTGCTTCCTCATTCAATCGAAATTTTGTTTTTAATTATCATCATTGTTCGTGTGTGTGTGTCGACGTACCACTCTTTTCTTATCCCTTTCTTTTTCTTCTCTTCTTAATTTATAATAATAATAATTATAACCAGATTATTAAACACCCAAATGGTTGAGTAAATCTCTCATTGGGGTGAGTTATAATTCAGGGATGTTAAGTGATTGAGAGTTTTTCTCTATGAGTATTCTTTAAATTAATATTGTGTATGTTAAACTTAATATGGCATGGATTAATGAAATGTTTTGTTTAATGAGTGGTTTCCATGGATTATTGGAACCATAAATACACTACCATAAATATGTTTTTATTGTGATTAGAACCCTAAGTTAAGTTAAAGCTTGGATTAAATCCTTAACACTTAGGAATTCCAATCAACGTCAACAAATGACATGGGTGTTAATTTAATGCAATGCAAAGTAAGGCTCAAGGATATCAGAAGCTTAAATCGCCAATAATGAACTCACCCCAATCTTTATCAATTTGTTAAATCAATTATAGTCAATCAATCATTTCAATTAAGCTCTGCAAACAAACCCTCTAATCAAAATACAATCAACTAAAAACAAATGACTATTATAAAGTATCATCGCCGAGGATTCGACCCGAGTGCTGCTATACACATTAGTAGAGCACCGGAACTTTGACCAGTAGATAGGCGACAATTGGCCATGCATTTCAGATACCTTGGGTGAACAAAATCTTTAACCTTTGAAAAAATGATATTTTCCATATATTTTATTCTCTCTTTTTTAAGGAATTTCAATTTGTTACTTTTTCATCCATGTGATGGAATAGACTGTCAACAGTAATGTCATCATTCTTGTAAATATATGGAATTATCTCACATTTTATATTTGAAAATTATATTAGCTCTCATTAAATTCATCTTCTAATCCATCCTAATTCCCAAAAAATCCTTGATTTGTGGAAGTAAAGAGTGAATGGTTTTCCAAGAAATGAAATCCCTATCAAGAAACTAGATAGTAAATACGGTTGTGGAAAATATGTACCTATTGATAACCACCCTGAAAAATTATGGTTGAGTTTAAAATCAATCTTCACTATGGTGCACAATTAGTGGGCCTAAGACTGTACACCTAGCTAGACACTCCTGGAAATATGATTTGGAAAAATCATATGATATCTACCAAGAATAATAAATTATTTTCCTACCATTTCTATGGTTTTATACTAGTGAAAACATTTTAACTCGTTTATTATACTCTATTGATAACCTATCACTTTAAAATTACCCATCTCTGCTATCATTTCATTATTTCTTTGATAAAATTACTTCCTACAACATTGAAATTAACCATAGTTTCTATGTTTATTATTTATTTTTTAACCATACACCTTCTTTGTCTAGATAATTTATGTCCATGTTATCCTACTTTTTGAATGGGAAAGTATTGAATCTCTATAGGTTTATATATCAATATGGATGTTAATTTATTCCTAAGTGATGTTGATTATATATTGTATTGATATTAATATCTATTATATGGTAAATGCATTATACATAAAGAATTAAACAGTGGGTACCATTATTACATATCCCCTCGAGTAATCGGTTGGTCTCATGAGACAAAAGTTTTGGGTATTTGTTGAATGCCTACCCATTAAAATCCTGATGCCTTTGTTTTGGACATGATATTAAGAATAACTTCCTCATTGTAACCTTGATGATAAGAGTAATGTCATGGCTGAGGCCCTGCTGGTAAAGATAAAGACGTTCAATATTGTGTATTCCATCACCATGAAGTTAGTAATTGTTATCCATGTGATTATTTTCCTTTCTATGTTATATAGGGATATTGTTTCATTGCTCGAGAAATTGATTTTATGGAATATTTTTTGATTACTCACTATATCATCATGTGTATACTTGAAATGATATAATATGTTATACTTTCACCCTTTCTGAGCATTTTAGATCACCCTTACTATGTTTCCATTTCCATAAGTTAATAAGAAGTGGTCTATGAATAATATTATCATTACACTAAAATGAATAAGAAAGTTTCAATACTTTTTTTCCTATATTTTGATGTTCCAATGAAATATAAAAAACTTGTATGTATCTGGTCACCCAAGATTGATAAACTATTTTGTCTATTGTAATGTGATCCCTGTATTTTTTAATAATATAATACAGTAACCACCAACTCTAGGTTATAAGATCCAGGGTGATACACATAGGATTCTTACTTTATTCCATTTTGTAATATCATAATGATTATAGTTGTTACAGATTTATTTCCCGATCCTATTATAAATATTTTTATACAATCAAACAATTTAATTATCGATCTTACAAATATGACACATCCCATTTTATTATAATCATAAAAAATTATGAAATACTTCTCAACATATATTACATCCTAACTAATTAGACAAAAAATATTATTGTGGACCAAATTCAACAAACCAAAAGCTCATTTCTTCTTTGGATCATATGAATTTATTATCATATTTACTCTCTAAAAAATCACAAAATTTATCTCTATCTATTTTCAGAAAAGGTATATCAATAATAGCCATGTATCATGATAAATTGTATATGATTTTAAAAATTATAAGGCCAATTATTTTGTTTCATAAACTATTTTATTCTTAATCTTTTAAAAGATGTATATTCTCTTTGGTGTCTACAAGATATAGATTTGCATTTTTCAACCAGTCATTCATAATATAATTCTAATCCTTACCTTTGATTGTATATCATTTCTAATTGAATTTTACTTTTAAACCTAAGTTACAAATAATATTGACACACAATAAATTATTTTGATACCATCTATAGATAGGATATCAGTATTATTCAATTCAGCATAAATTGATAGATTTTATTCACTAATATAAATTTTTAACTCTATATATTTTCTGAAATGAGTAGTTCAATCTACTATACCCTTATATTCTTTGATAGATTCATATTACTTATCATGTGAGATGAAAATTCATTTCCCAATTACAACGTAGTAATATTATTTGATTCTTTTAATGAAATTTCATCAAAATTTTCCTTTTTTATCTTCTTCATTTCCTTCTAAGAAATTCCAAAATGAGTTGAAACATGTTTTGTTCTGTTATAATTTTCATCAGTTTAAACTCTTTTTATTCATGATGAAAAAAAACATTCTAAAATAATTTATTTTTTATATATTTCTCCTATTTTCCATTAACTTCCATTAGAAGATATACCTCTTCTCTTCGTTGAATATACTTTTTTATTCCTCCATTTTGTAGAGTTAAAACAGTAACCATATAATGAATGTATAATTTTATAAGAATAATATATTACAAATCCTTTATGATAACTTCCAATAACTTTTCCTCCTAGATATCCTTTATCTTCACAACAATATGAAATATTGGGGCCAAGAAAACCACACAACTGAAATTTAAATGAATTTCATGTCATTTTAGTAGGTACTGTAGTGGTACTATAGAGGTACTATAGTAATGAGAACTATTCATCTATTTAGGAAATTGGGCCACTAATTTGTCCTATGAGCCATAGGGCCTTCAGGCCAATCATGGACTTCGGGACAAAGGGTATTCAAGCCACAAAGACAATGGAGCAACCCAGGAAGACCAAACAGAGCAGGCCCAAGAAGAGGATTCAGAGAAAGTAGTATCCAACAGAGTTTATGTAATCAAATATGAAGAATAATAGGGTATAGAAATTATCATTATTACCAAGAATCATGCAACTTTGTATGGGTCAATTATAGATAATTAGAAATGTGAGGTGGGAAGATAGGATCCATCAATGATGTAGATGCAAGGGAGGGTCAGTTCTTGTGTAATATGGTTGGGACTTCAGGTTATGTATTAGGGATTCAACCATTGGGCCTTTGGGTCATGCATTAGGCCTTGTTCTACTAGGACGGTGGGTCATGTAATGATTCCCACTCAACCCAATTAAAAATGGGGATTATCCAAAATAAATAAATAAAATTAAGGCCTTCAGGCCATTTAGGTAATGTTGGCAGTTTCCAAATTGATGGTAACTTTCTTCCTTATTCTACTTCCCTATGCTCTTAAACATACTAACTTTTCCTTTTATGTTTTTCCATCAAAACCAAGACCAGATTTACCCATACAATTTGGTCTTTTAAAACTTGATATTTCTTTAAAAAATTTTGTGCCTCAATATTCCCTTTAATTGAAAATATCACTAGAGAAATTCCCAAAAAAATGTTCTTATTAAAACCATCAATTTTATCATATGGTTCAATATTATTTCTAAAACATTTGACTTCCTCCTCGAGTGTTTTGACTTTTGTTTTTACTTTATAAATAATTGATATATAAAGATCATCCGTGATCTTTCTCTGTTATTCAATGTTCACTATGTAATTTTCATCTTTTGAATATTTATCATGATTTTTGTCACATTATTTAACTATTTTTTTCAAAATGATCAATTTATGATTCAATTGTATCAACATTACTCGAATAATCATTTAAAATACCACTAATTTTCCTATTATTCCTTAATAGTAGATCAATAACCACAATAGTATATTCTAAATCCACGTTTCAGTCTAGAAATACATTTTATTGATCATTATTATTAACTTCACTTGTATACTTCTCTTCTAAAACCATTATTTAATATCAATATTTGTTATGAAATTAGTCACAACACCATCCAAAGGATATTCTTCAGCATCCTCATCTTTCTTCTGACCAATAGTTTGATCTACAACATATTACCACTTGAATTTTAGAAATTAAAATTCCATCTAGGGGAGCATATTATTCTATTTTGGTGAGAATTTAAACTCACCCTCCTAATCAACAAACTTATTTTGAAAACTAGTAGTGACGTGTCCAATCTTTCTACAATGAAACCATGATGGTGGTAACTTACCATCAAATCTCCATTTTTTACTTAAATGTTCTTTTCACAAGTGGTAATAAATCATCACTAATAACTTATTCAATTTATTCATCCTAAAACACTTTCTTATTTGTTGATTTAAATAATATATCTTAATATAATTGTTATAAATATCTCTCCATCTTCACCCACATTTAATAAGTTACTATTTTATTGTGTAAATCATCAAAGTATAAATCTCTAAGGTTCATTTCTTTAAGTGTTGAATCCTTTGGGTTGTATATAGGTAGTAAACTTCTAATAATTTTATTTAAAATATCATAATCATTGAAATAATATATGATCACATATATGGAACCAAAATATTTATTTTGTTGATTAAATAATAATTCAACATTTTCACCTTGATTCATTGTAAAATCATTAAATCAATTCTGTAAAACCAATAATTTTTCTTATTTATCTTTTTTCTTCTTCATAAATATTCAAATTCTTTATCCCAAAATTTTCTTTGGTAAAATTCATCAAATATATATATATATTATTATATATAACTCTTAGAAAATAATTTTGATCCTTAGCATCATAAATCAAAAAAAAATCTTCATAGATATGTTAGTGGAATCACTAAGCTAAATTCCATTAACTGATTCTAAGTATACATCGAGACTAAGGGATCATAAATGTAATGTCAACCAATTTTTACAAATTTTATAGTTCCACCCACAAAATAATGGTACCCCCTCTGCATTAAAAATAGTCTCCATGATATAATATTTCCCTTGACTGATTTATGAAATAAACAGTGTCTTTGAAACCAAATTCGGTACCATGTGGTTCCACTATACACCTTAAGAGGGGGTAAAATAAATTTTCTTGAATTTTATTATTTTATTTATATTAATAAAAAATTATCTTCATGTTTTAAAGGAAACATTGAATCAATCTTATATGTGCAACCAAATACAAAAAAAATAAAGATAATGGACACATAATTTTTAATTAGTATTCCCATAAAAGGATTAGTCTAAGGGGAACATATTAGAAATGTGTTGAAATAATAATCAACTACTAATAAACAAGTATGTGATTAAAATATTTATGAATACACCACTTCTCAAACAAGTTTTAGGGCCTATTACTCTCTTCTATGAATTACATTTAAGAGGAAAACAAAGTTATAATCAACACATAGGTGGAACTCAAAATATATCAATCAAGAAACTGAAAACCAATATTTAAGGATTTTCTTCATGTTTAGCTTGCCTTAAATTCCATATATATCAATTATAATCATATAAAATTATACTCCATCTTGATATTTAATGTACCTCAACCTGATCACACATCATTTTTCAATTATAGATATTCATAATACTTTAGTACAGACCCTCTTATTTTGAATCTTCAAGATTCATCCCCCTTTTCATTTTGTGTGATCATCATATTCAACAAAACAAATTACCTATATTTAGAAGATGTTTTAATTTCAATTTTAAAATTCAAACAATCACTAACTTAAAACATCATGTAATTTAAATATATCCCTTGGATCATCATTAATCAAAACATCAGCCATGGAATTTGAACAAGTTATTCCTAGTTTACCAAATAACTACCCAATCATCATAAGAAATCCACATCCTCATTTTTTTCAAGATATTTATATTACATCAATCATGGAATGAAATCCTAATCCTAATTCAAAGCATAATTGGTCATTTTCAACCATAACTATTTGTAAACATCATATAGGCCACAAAATTCAATAAGATTTCATGGAGCGTACTAGATAATAGTATAAAATTATTATAAATATTCATTATCATGTTACTATTAAATATTCACAGTAGTTGGTCGATTTATTAACCTTTCAGTTTTATTTTAAATTTGAAAATATCATAGCATAATACTTCCTTACATGGTGAGATCTTATTTGAACAAATCCACTGATAAATCTTCTGACCACCTTCATGGTATAACCAATAAGATCGCATTATGATTTCACATTCTAGTAGCACTAAAAGTCATCTATAATTATTATATGGTGCGAAATATGTGTTTTGGTGTGTATCTTAAAACACCAAATTTGAAAATGGAAAATAACAACCTTATAAAAAATATTCATAATGAGACCTCTAAACTCACAGCTTGATTGATCTGTAAAAAGTTCCAAATGATCATTATGAAAATCATACTCATAGTGTGACGCATGGCTCATGGCATGAACATAACTATTATTACTACTTAAATAATTTACTACAGGTGTCTCAAGCCTCTTTATACATCTTCAAAATAACTTCTTATTGAAAAAACCCAATATTTAAACCTATGTTTACAATACACTGTAACTATAATTCTGAAGTTTATCTCTATTGATTGAGTTATAATCCTTTATGATTGATCAGAGGAGAATACCACCATCCTTTAATTTTTAAATCCTATGATTTAATATCTCATTTCACTCTTGGTAAATCTCATGATTAATTTTTGGGATTCATGAAGTAGTTGAAGGTAGTTTTTTTATGTTTTTTCCCATTTTTTATATTAATTTGGTTAGAACACACATATACCTTGATATTCCTCACTTATCATATAGTGGAGAGTTGTGAGGTTGATTAGGAAGCTATCCAGGTGTTCTAGATCACATAGGTGAGTTAAAGTATGTGTAAACAGTGGTTATTACATGACTCTATTGGATCCAAACCCATAAATGTATAGTAATTGGTTAAGGTGTTCACTATTTAGGGGGAAAACAAGAGAGAAATTGTATGGAGGAATTATGATATTTTGATTGGTTAGGGAATATTTGAGTTTAGTTCTTTCCTTCTCATTAATTTTAAAATATTTTTAACCTGTTCTAAATCAGACAAACTTAGATCCACTATCTACTAATAATATGCTAATAATTCTTTCACCTGATCCTTCACAAATAAATGAAAACTTTAAAGATAACTACCACTTCATGAGAAAACTTGAGTCACTCCAACTACACACCTTTTGAAAATCAATAGGCACTTAAAACTCAAAACTAGAATAGAACAATAAATATAAAAACTTAAACCTGTAACGACCCAAAGTTTCATTAATAGAAAATCCCTCTTGATCTAGTTAAATGTTTCTTTATGAAAAATGTTTTTATAAGATGTCAACTTCTTTAGTTTTACGTTAAGATTTTTGACCATTAATGTTATAATCGTTGAATAGTGATCCTGAGTAGTATAAATATAAAGCTTTAACGAACCCATTTCTACTCAGACAAAGGAAGCGATGGCCTCATCCAGTAGAATTTCCCCTTACGAAGCCCATTTGTCAGAGCTCGGAAAAGAGGTGGCGTCTTTGGGCTTTGCCTTTAACCAAGCCCAAGCTGAGCTTCATCAAGTCAAGCTCGAACGTGATCGTCTACGGGAAAAGTGGAAGTTGATTGAAATTACCACTCGAGCGATGTTATCCGAGCCCCCCAAAGAGTCTGTCACCATCGCACACCTTACCCTTAGGTCTTATGTGGCTATTTTAAGGGGTTATGTAACAAATAAGTAGCACTATGTTCATGTACATTATTTTTGTATATAATAATGAATATAATTTCTAGTCATTTTTGATATATTGTAATTAGTTTTTAAAGTACAAATGGTGTTTTTAGTTATTATTTAATTAAGAATTACATTTTATTAAATTAAAGGATTTTTGAATTAAATAATATTTTAATAAAATATTATTATTATTAATATGAAATAATTTTTTTTATTAAGTATAAATGATCTTATAATTTTATGAATGCAATTATAATTTTTATTAAGGTTTGAAAGCCATTTCTGTCAAAACCCGTGAATTTTTTTTATAAATGTCAGTTTTTATTTTAAAAGTGAAAATTCACATATTTAGAAAATTATTTAGATAAAATAAATATTATTTTTGGAATCAGGATGTCGAAATTATCCAACGGTGAATTTTTCATAATTTTCTGAGACAGTCAAATTTTTGGGTAAAAATTAAATACCATTTAAATATATAATGTGTTTTATGACATCATAATGACTCAATGGTTTTGTAATAAAATAACATAATCATTATGTTCGGCCAATATGTGTTTTATCATTAAAATAATGAGGTTTTGGGTTTGTTTGACTTACTTTTCAAAGCATTAATGGAGCCCTCAAGACTTATTCAACACTTTGCCTTTTTAAATTAATTTCCATGGGAGTGTGACTCCCCTCCACATAAGAAACCCTTATTTTTTAATAAGTTCGGACCTTGGCCTTGTAAAATATTTTTTTCCTCTTTCCTTTTCCAGAAACCATGGTCAAATACAATGGGATGGTTTGTGGTTTGGATTATTTTAATATAAGGGGACCCAAACCTAAATAATAAAGAATTCTCTCACTTTTCCTATTTAAACCCACCCAAGCTCCCACTTCCTCCTCACTCAAAGCCCTTGGAGTTCGTCCAACCTCTGCCCTACTCTCTCTAAAATCCTCTCAAGGTGCCCCAAGCTCCCAAGAAGCCTCTCACAAGCCTCTCTCTAGCCTTTGGAAGCACACTTCCAAGTAAGGGTTTTTTTCTTCCTTTCTCATTTTTGTCAATTTTCTTTAAGTTGTATTGCCCTTTTAATTTCAATTATGAATGTTGGGGTATGGTTTAAAACCTCCCCCATACTTCCCTTTTATTGTTTTAATGATGGGAGACCCCTTTCTCTCTCATTAAATTCCTCCCATGTACAACTGTTACCATGCCGAAATTCCAAAAGGAACTTTTTTCTCCTCTTTTATATTCAAGCAATACTTTTGTATCAAGAATCTAAATTCCTTTTCAATTGTTGGGACATGTATCTATATGACCTCCTTACTGTCCATTACATGTAAATATGATGAGGAACCCCTTTCTCTCTCATCAACCATTTTTATGAATTCTTATGTTACGCCGTTACGCTGCCAAAATCACACCGATTTTCTAAGCCAATATCATTATGTAGTGAATACCATGCCCATTTCTCCATCAAGGGTATTCACCTTTATGCACATTTACTTATTGATTATAAAGTTTCATGTATGAATTCCACATTCCTTTATCGTGGAATAAATGATTATGTTTTATGAATCCATGTTTTATGATCCATGTGGCACACTTATGCATGAAATGAAATGTTTAAGAAGGGTGAGCCCTTTATAGTGCTCCAATGCATTGGGTAAAGTATAGTATCATGATACGTCATGTGAAATGAGTGTTGAATCATTCTAATTCAAGTGCAACGAGGGTTTACTCATGCTTCAAGTGCAATGAGGGTTTACTCAAGCTCCACGTGAAATGAGCCTTGGCTCATGCTAATTCAATGTTAAGTGTTGTTGCCACATTTCCATGTTATGATTATCATGATTTATCATGCCTTTATGTTCATGTTACTCTTATGATCTATTGATGTTCCTATTGCCTAACATGTATTGTACTCCTCATGTTATTCATTGTGTACTCCCTTACTGGGCTTTATAGCTCACCCTTTTCTTATGCATGTCCTCAGGTTATCCCATGCAATGCTAAGTACGAAGGAATGTAGTGGTCATTTAAAGGAAGTTTTCAATAAAGATGTTGTATTTCATGTTTAAAGTTTTTATGTAATGATACTAAGACCCAAATACACTAAACCTCTCGATCTTCTTTGTTGGATCAAGTGAAGTTTTATGTAATAAGGCATGTTTAAGTTGTAATAAAAAGCAGGGTTGTCATAGTTGGTATCAGAGAATAGGTTTAGTTATTTTTGGGATTAGGAAACCCTAGTAAAGCCTTAGATACAATAATAAGTATAATAAAAGCATCCCTAAGTTTTGTTAAATACTAAGTAAGTGGTTTATCAAACAAATACATCCCTGTCAGGATACGATCAGGTAGAGGCGGCTCTGGCACAGATGTATCCTAGGGGTAAAACCCGAAAACACCACTTTAAGCTAGACTCGAACGGGAATTGGTGCATGACAACGGGCCTTGCTGCACTCTTGGTTATGACACTCCAGGGGGATATGTTTTGATAAATTCACAATCTTAGTATGAACCCTTATTAAGGGAAAAATTCCCCTAAGAATATATGTTAGAAGGAAGATCTTGAAAATC
This sequence comes from Viscum album, assembly GCA_963277665.1. NCBI lineage: Eukaryota > Viridiplantae > Streptophyta > Magnoliopsida > Santalales > Viscaceae > Viscum > Viscum album. The sequence goes on from OY728119.1 coordinate 141,110,182, forward strand.
CTGGATTGAATCCTATAGAATCATGAGTTTAAGAGATTAATGTTTATTTATAAGTCATCAACTTTTTTCTTTGAATTACCCTTTATGTGTTACCCCTAAATATCCTTTTATTCCAGCCAATGGCGGGTAATAGGATAACTCGAGATAACAACCGTTGTGAAGATTAGTGTGATGATTGTAATAATGAGATGTCCAATCCAATGGGAGCGGGAATCGCGGACTTTGTCACGCTTCTCTCTCAGCTAACTCATGTTTTGAATAGAAACACGGGTCAAGAGGAATGGTCAACCCCCCCTAAGAAAAAACAAGTCGCTATCGAGAGATTCATGAGACAAAGGCCTCCTACATTTAGTGGATCATCTGATCCCACGATCACTGAGCAATGGATCAACTCCATTGAAAAGATATTCTCTATCCTTCAATGTTCTGAACAAGAGAAGGTTCTCCTGGAAGATTATCGTAAGGAGGGTGAAGATGATCAATGGTGGACGTTGATCAAAAATACAAAGCCTGAGGAGGAGATCGAGGCTTTGGAATGGAAGGAATTCCAGAAGATTTTTTTCGATAAATATTTTCCGCGCACCCTCCGTCTTAAGATGGAAAGGGACTTCCTTTCCCTCAAGTAGAAAGATGAAGAATCTGTGGGAGCGTACGAGGAAAACTTCACAAGGCTTGCACGATACGCTTCCAGCTTTGTCATTACCCCCAAATTCAAGGTTGACCGCTTCTTTGGTGGGCTGAATCCTAGCTTGCGGAAATCATTAGTGATCCGTGACTTCGACAGCTATGAGGAAATTGTCTGATGTGCCCTCAAGGTTGAAATGGAGATCGGAGAATCACAGGGGTATCATGGGGACAAGAAGTGGAAGGTGGACTTCAATGCTGGTGGTCCGATGGATAAATCCAACGGTGCTAAGAAGTTCCAGCACCCCACTTGCCAAAAGTGCGGAAAGAAGCACCCTGCAAATTTCCTTAGGGGGACAAGAAAATGCTTCAAGTGTAGAAGAGAAGGGCACCTAGCTGTTAACTGTCAGCAAGAAGGACCTGCGGCTACGACAGAGGAGAGGAACGCTTCGTTCGAACCTCAACGCGCTATTCAATGCTACAAATGCAAAGAACCGGGTCATTTTGCAAATCAGTTCCCTAATCCAAGGGTTATTGGAGGCAACCAACAACCTCTAAGACAGCAAGGAAGAGCTTTTGCCATCACTTCTGCCGAAGTGAACCCCGACAACAAAGTGGTGATAGGTACGCTAGTTATTCATTCAAGAATAGCGAACATACTTTTTGATTCAGGTTATACGCATTCTTTTATATCTCGAATGTTTAGTAGAACAATCCCCGCACCACCACAAATCCTGGAAGTAAATATGTCGGTGAGTACGGAAAATGGGGCAATCATTGCATCCCATGAATATAAGTCCTCCCCTGTTATAATCTGTTGATTGAATTTCTCGGCGAACCTCGTCATACTCCCCTTGGTGGAATTTGATGCAATTCTTGGCATGGATTGGATTTCCTTATATAGAGCCAACATAAATTGTTGGGAGAGGGAAATCACACTCCATATGGAGAATCGACCCCCGATTCTTTACAAGTGTCAGGAGGAAGATGAATATCATTTAGATCCATCATCTCAAGAATGGATATTACTTCCTTATGAGCACGCATATCTGGCTCAGATGATTGAGTCCAAGGAATAAACCACCCTTGAAGAAATGCCTATTGTGAGGGAATTCGCTGAAGTATTTCCTGAGGAACTTCCTGGTCTTCCTCCAAGAAGAGATGTTGAGTTCTCAATTGAACTTATACCTGGGGTGCTACCAATATCCAAGACTCCATATAGAATGGCTGTTGTTGAGCTTGAAGAGCTAAAGAAACAACTACATGAGAATCTAGATAAAGGGTTTATACGCCCAAGTGCATCACCATGGGGTACACCAGTCCTATTCGTCAAGAAGAAGGATGGGTCAATGTGGCTTTGCATCGATTATCATGAACTTAACAAAATCACGATAAAGAACAAGTATCCTCTCCCAAGAATCGATGACTTGTTTGATCAGCTGCGTGGAGCACAATACTTCTCCAAGGTGGACTTGCGTTCGGGATATTATCAAGTAAGGGTGAAGAAGGAAGATATCCCCAAGACTACTTTTCGTACAAGGTACGGGCACTATGAATTCGTAGTAATGCCTTTTGGACTCACCAATGCTCCAGAAATATTCATGGACTTGATGAATAGAGTCTTTAGAGATTACCTTGACAAATTTGTGGTAGTCTTTATAGATGATATTCTTATATACTCCAAAACCAAGGAGGACCATGAGGAGCATTTAAGAACTGTACTGGAGACTTTGCGCAAGGAGAAGCTCTATGCCAAGTACAACAAGTGTGAGTTCTGGTTGAAGGAGGTCTCATTCTTGGGCCATATCATCACAAGCAATGGGATATCTGTGGACCCCTCCAAAATAGATGCAATTGAGGGATGGCCGAGGCCAACCTCGGTAACTGATATTCGTAGCTTCTTAGGGTTAGCTGGATATTATCGACGATTTGTGAGAAATTTCTCACGATTGTCCAAGCCACTTACCAAGCTAACTCGAAAGGGAGTAAAATTTTCTTGGAGTGATGAATGTGAAGAAAGCTTCAAGGAGTTGAAAAGGAGGCTTATCACTGCACCCGTGCTCACTTTACCCACAAGTGGGGAGCTTTTTGTGGTATTCTGTGATGATTCGTAGAAGGTCTTAGGATGTGTGCTGATGCATAATGATAAAGTGATATCCTATGCCTCAAGGCAGTTGAAAATCCATGAGAGAAACTATCCAACGCATGATCTGGAGTTGGCGGCGGTGATCTTTGCCTTGAAAATCTGGCGGCATTATCTATATGGAGGGAAATGTGAGATATATACTGACCACAAGAGTCTTAAATATATATTCACACAGAAAGAGCTTAATATTCACCAGAGAAGATAGATAGAGCTCATCAAGGATTATTATTGTTCAATACATTACCACCCTGGGAAGGCGAACAAGGTGGCGGATGCCCTAAGTAGAAAGGATCCAGCAATTCTATCAATGATGAGAATTGAAAAGGATCCATTCTTCTTAGACTTGATGAAGATGGACGTGGGAATCATAAAGAAGGGAACATCATCAATACTTTCACAAATTATTTCTCAACCATCTCTTTTGGAAAGGATAAAGGATGCTCAAAAGGATGATGTAGAAATCCAAGAAAAAGTGGAAGCTATCAAAAAGGGAAAATCCTCAGAGTTTAATGTTAATGAAGAAGGAATTGTGCGGTTTGGGAAAAGACTATGTCTTCCATCCAGTTCAGAGCTGAAGAAGGAACTTTTGGATGATGCACATAGTTCAAATTTCTCTATTCACCCAGGGAGCACAAAGATGTATCGAGATCTCTAAGAAAACTTTTGGTGGGATAATATGAAGAAGGAGATCGCTGAATATAAATCAAAGTGCCTAGTGTGTCAGCAAGTGAAGGCAGAGAGGCAGAAGTCTAAGGGGATGATGCAACCATTTCCCATACCAAAATGGAAATGGGAGAAAATCACCATGGACTTTGTCACTGGACTTCCAAGGACATCCAAAGGAAATAATGCAATCTGGGTTGTTGTGGATCGTCTTACAAAGACTGCACACTTCATTGCTATTCGATAGGATTTCTCTTTGGATCAACTGGCATGGATATATATCAGGGAAGTGGTACGGTTGCATAGAGTACCACTATCTATTGTGTCTGACCGAGATCCAAGATTTACCTCTAAGTTTTGGAAGAGTCTTCAACATGCTCTGAATACTGAACTAAACTTCAGTACGGCCTATCATCCTCAAACTGATGGCCAATCCGAGAGGACTATCGAAACACTTGAGGATATGTTGAGAGCGTGCTCAATAGACTTTAATGGATGATGGGATCAACATCTTCCTCTAGTTGAGTTCTCTTATAATAATAGTTTCCACTCGAGCATCCAAATGGCACCATATGAAGCCCTGTATGGGAAAAGGTGTAGAACACCGGAATCTTGGGATGAGGTTGGTGAACGTAAGCTGCTTGGACCAGAAATGGTCGAAGAAATGGTGGAGAAGGTGAAAACCATTCAGCAGCATATCAAGGCAGCCCAAAGTCGACAGAAGAGTTATGCAGATAATCGTCGACGAGACCTTGAGTTTAAAGTCAGAGACATGGTGTTTTTACGCATATCTCCGTGGAAGAAGGTCATGAGTTTTGGAAAGAAAGGGAAGTTAAGTCCAAGGAACATCGGCCCCTTCGAGATTCTTGATCGTGTTGGGGCCGTGGCCTATCGACTAGCACTTCCACCTACTATGGCCAAGGTGCATGATGTCTTCCATGTATCCCTCTTATGGAAGTACATACCAGACCCTTCACATGTACTCTCTTCCGAGGTTGTACAATTAGAAGACGATCTTTCTTATGAGGAGAAACCAGTGAAGATATTAGATCGTAGAGAAAAAGTTCTACGAAATAAGACAATGCACCTCGTCAAGGTGTTGTGGAGAAACCACAAGTTTGAAGAAGCAACTTGGGAGTCGGAGGATATGATGAAGCTAAGTTACCCACATTTGTTTTAGTGTGGGAAAAGGAAAATTTCAAGGGAGAAATTTCTTAAGGGGGGAATATTGTAACAACCCAAATTTTCATTAATAGAAAATCCCTCTTGATCCAGTTAAATGTTTCTTTATGAAAAATGTTTTTATAAGATGTCAACTTCTTTAGTTTTACGTTAAGATTTGTGACCATTACTTTTATAGCCATTGAACAGTGATCCTGAGTAGTATAAATATAAGGCTTTAAAGAACCCATTTCTACTCAGACAAAGGAACCGATGGCCTCATCCAGTAGAATTTCCCCTTACGAAGCCCATTTTTCAGAACTCGGAAAAGAGGTGGCATCTTTGGGCTTTTCCCTTGACCAAGACCAAGATGAGCTTCATCAAGTCAAGCTCGAACATGATCGTCTATGGGAAAAGTGGAAGTTGATTGAAATTACCACTCGAGCGATGTTATCCGAGCCGCTCCAAGAGTCTGTCACCATCGCACACCTTACCCTTAGGTCTTATGCTGCTATTTTAAGGGGTTATGTAACAAATAAGTAGCACTATGTTCATGTACATTATTTTTTTATATAATAATGAATATAATTTCTAGTCATTTTTGATACATTGTAATTAGTTTTTAAAGAACAAATGGTGTTTTTAGTTATTATTTAATTAAGAATTATATTTTATTAAATTAAAGGATTTTTGAATTAATTAATATTTTAATAAAATATTCTTATTAATATTAAATTAATTTTTTTTATTAAGTATAAATGATGTTATAATTTTATGAATGCAATTAAAATTTTTATTAAGGTTTGAAAGCCATTTCTGTCAAAACCTGTGAATTTTTTTTATAAATGTCGGTTTTTATTTTAAAAGTGAAAATTCAAATATTTAGAAAATTATTTAGATAAAATAAATATTATTTTTGGAATCAGGACGTCGAAATTATCCAACGGTGAATTTTTCATAATTTTCTGAGACCGTCAAATTTTTGGGTAAAAATTAAATACCATTTAAATATATAATGTGTTTTATGACATCATAATGACCCAATGGTGATGTAATAAAATAACATAAACCTTATGTTCGGAAAATATGTGTTTTATCATTAAAATAATGAGGTTTTGGGTTTGTTGACTTACTTTTCAAAGCATTAATGGAGCCCTCAAGACTTATTCAACACTTTGCCTTTTTAAATTAATTTCCATGGGAGTGTGACTCACCTCCACATAAGAAACCCTAATTCTTTAATAAGTTCGGACCTTGGCTTTGTAAAATATTTTTTTCCTCTTTCCGTTTCCAGAAACCATGGGCAAATACCATGGGATGGTTTGTGGTTTGGATTATTTTACTATAAGGGGTCCCAAACCTAAATAATAAAGAATTCTCTAACCTTTCCTATATAGACCCACCCAAGCTCCCACTTCCTCCTCACTCAAATCCCTTGGAGTTCGTCCAACCTCTTCCCTACTCTCTATAGAATCCTTTCAAGGTGCCCCATGCTCCCAAGAAGCCTCTCACAAGCCTCTCTCTAGCCTTTGGAAGCACACTTCCATGTAAGGGTTTTTTTCTTCCTTTCTCATTTTTGTCAATTTTCTTTAATTTGTATTGCCCTTTTAATTTCAATTATGAATGTTGGGGTATGGTTTCAAACCTCCCCCATACTTCCCTTTTATTGTTTGAATTATGGGAGACCCATTTCTCTCTCATTAAATGCCTCCCATGTACAGCCGTTACTATGCCGAAATTCCAAAAGGAACTTTTTTCTCCTCTTTTATATTCAAGCAATACTTTTGTATCATGAATCTAAATTCCTTTTAAATTGTTGGGACATGTATCTATATGACCTCCTTACTGTCCATTACATGTAAATATGATGAGAAACCCCTTTCTCTCTCATCAACCATTTTTATGAATTCTTATGTCACGCCTTTACACTGCCGAAATCACACCGATTTTCTACGCCAATATCATTGTGTAGTGAATACCATCCCTATTTCTCCATCAAGGGTATTCAACTTTATGCACATTTACTTATTGATTATAAAGTTTCATGTATGAATTCCACATTCCTTTATCGTGGAATAAATGATTATGTTTTATGAATCCATGTTTTATGATCCTTGTGGCACACTTATGCATGAAATGAAATGTTTAAGAAGGGTGCGCCCTTTATAGCACTCCAATGCATTGGGTAAATTATAGTATCATGATACATCATGTGAAATGAGTGTTTACTCATGATAATTCAAGTGCAACGAGGGTTTACTCGTGCTTCAAGTGCAATGAGGGTTTACTCATGCTCCATGTGCAATGAGCCTTGGCTCATGCTAATTCAATGTTAAGTGTTGTTGCCACATTTCCATGTTATGATTATCATGCTTTATCATGCCTTTATGTTCATGTTACTCTTATGCTCTATTGATGTTCCTATTTCCTAACATGTATTTTACTCCTCATGTTATTCATTGTGTACTCCCTTACTGGGCTTTATAGCTCACCCTTTTCTTATGCATGTCCTCCGGTTATCCCATGCAATGCTAAGTACGAAGGAATGTAGTGTTCATGTAAAGGAAGTTTTCAATAAATATGTTGTATTTCAAGTTTAAAGTTTTTATGTAATGATCCTAAGCCCCAAAGACACTAAACCTCTCGATCTTCTTTGTTGGATCAAGTGAAGTTTTATGTAATAAAGCATGTTTAAGTTGTAATAAAAAGCAGCGTTGTCATAAAACCACTCAATAAATGAGCATAATAATTAATGCAGATTGGGATAATTCCTACTTCATGGGAAAAAAAGTCATCAATATAAGTGGAATAAATGGATTAAAAGGAACAATTTACATTAAATCATAAATTAACAAGATCTTAAATAAAAAAATCATGTAAAATACAAGTGACCCCACTCTATTTTTTTGGAAATTTGAATATTATCTATCTTCATATTTCATCATTTCCACCACTATTTGATCTTCATGAGAAACTATTTCTTGATCATAGAAACCAACAGTAGGAATTTGACCACCATAAAATCAACTAATTCCACTAAGGAATAGTGATTTTTTTTAAAATTAATCTTTTTATTCTTAAATAGTTGTCTATGAAATATTGGTGTAGCCTTTAGAAATCTCAAGTTATAATGATTCATCAAGAGATCCATTCTTAAATAAAGTATTAATTCTATATTTTTGTCATCCAGAATCAGTTACTACTTTTTCTTGTTCCAAAATTCAGGTTTTCCCATGATTCATCTAGTTTCCTATGTAGTTTCAAAATATTATCACTTCAATATGTTACAACACTTATCCATAAATTACCTTATCATATATCAGATACTAATAGACCATACCCAATATGAGTTCGAGTTATGAGTTATATTATGATCAATCAAGAATTATATTGGGTAGATTATTATTATAGGGGTTGGGGTGACATCATATGGTTCTCAGGATCTTTGTTCACATAATAAAAACAACCTAATACATGACTTAGAGTTGGTATCTTTGGTTCATGTGATTGAATGATGACACCGCTATAATTTCAGTGAAAATTTGATGATTTACATGGATCATAAGAGCCTGAAGTGCATATTTTCCCATTGAAAATTAAATTTTAAGTAGAAAATATGGATATAGAAAATTTGGTCCTCTTATTTTTAGATCATCTATAACCCATATAAGGGTAACATTGTGTTTGATGCACTTATTCGGATGACATGATCACAGGTAGTGTTCATGTTAAAAGAGGTGGAAGATTAAGTTCTGCTACTAGGAGATGTAAATGGATATTACATAGGATTGTGGAATGGTGGTGTTGAAACCTATGATAATTATATCATTTATACTAGATAGGCTTAAGGATAACCGAGATATAGACATGAATTTTTATATTATTTTTTAATGACTATATGGTAGGGAGCACCATACAAGTTAGACTTGGGTTGTTGATTTAGTATTGTACATTCATGAAATGGTAATAGTTCTAAAGAGAATTGAAGAAGAGGTCATGAGAGATTATCATGATTTTAAATGGTTTATCCACCCTAGATTGCTGAATATATATCATGACATATGTTTCTAGTTTGTGTGTTTGGAAATTAAGAAGGACATAGTATGTTTTTTTAACATTCCTCACTAATCAGGAAGTGAAGTTTGAGAATCATAGGCCCATTAAGTTATTTAAGGAACCACCCATTCTGGAATGTAAATGTGATGAGGCCATTATATAATTCATGACTATATTTCCTAGTTTAATCTATGGGAGGGATATAACATGGTTTATCATTGATTGATTCAAGAAGGTATCGCACTTCCTACAAACATGATAGATTAATTCCATGGATAACCTAGGAAGACTATACGCATGGTATATATTCATTCTATATAGAGTACATGTGAGAATTATATCAAATGCATATGTGAGGTTTACATATCAATTTTTTTGGAACATTAGTGATCCCTTAGTACTCATGAAAAAATTCGTGTGGAATATCACCCATATAATGATGTCTAGACTGAACATACCATCAACATTCTAATTGATATTTTGTATGCTTCCATTCCTAGATTTGATGATTCATGGTAAGATCATATAGAATTATAAATTTTTTCATAACAAATAGTTATTGATGATCAAGATATATGGATACCTTTTAGGATCAATATTGCAGTCTGTTGCTTTCTCCTTTGTGTTGGATATAGATGGGTGAGTTTACACTGCTTGGAATGCATATGTCATAAGAGAATATTGATTATGTCTAGTTAATCAAAAAAACAGGAGATAATATCTCAAATACATGAGTGTTTGTATATAGGCCAATAACATCAACTATTGGAACTCAATGTTAGATATTAGGTGCTTCTATAAGTGTCGTGACTACTACGAAATCATCCTTTTAGGATGAAAGGGAAGTTATCACCATTATATGTGGGTCCTTTCAAGATTATGAGTAGGATATAGGTATTCGGTTATTGGATAAAACTTACTCCTTATTATAGTAAAATACACAATAACTTTTATTTATTTAAGTTACATAGGCATGTGTTGAACCCTTCAAATGTTGTTTGTTGTTTGAGGAGTAACTTGAGGAAAATACCTGGTATGAGCAGTTGATTGCGGATATTGTGGCTCAAAGTGAGAATATTTTATGGGGGAAGATATCTCTTCTATTTCAATTATTATAGAAGTATAGAAAATATATATGGGGACATGGGAGTGAGAATTGAGCATGAGGTCATAGTATCCAAAGTCATTCATTAGAAATACTCAATGGTGGTTCTTTGGGATGAGAAGCACAATGACTCAAATGATGTTATTTTTTTGTTTTTATTTTGTGTTCTAATTTTTTAATTTACTTTTTTTTTGATTAAAAAAAAAGTGTAATTTTGGAGAAATTTTCATATTTCATGGTAATACTAAAAATTCTCCTGGACCGTGAAAAAGGATTGTTTATTATAAAAAAATATATCAAGAATCATCACATAGTTAAATGTGTGGTCTGTCTAACCATGTTTTTTAACCAAGTGTCCCTGAAAAAAATGATGTATTTTTATTTCATAACTTATATTTCACTCAAAAAAATCAAATTTTATCTCATTTGGTTTGAGAGATATTCAATAAGTCCCCCCATTAAATCCTACCTTCTTTTAGGCTTCTATTGAATATTCTTTATCAAGTATGAGTGATTTCCATTGGTATGTGTGATTAATATTCCTCATTTATCATCCCTTCTCTTATTATTCTAGACTACTTTCCCTATAATAACTATAATAGCTTAGGTTTTATCTTGAATGGAAAATAATCTTGTACTTCATTATTTTAGGGATTGGGATCCTCATCAAATAATTCATCTTTATCTTTCTTGGTGTAATCAAACTGAGTGACATTGATTTCATCTACTATTGACAGGTGGTTCTTTACATATCCATGTACTGACATAGCTATGAGTGATTTTTTTATTTAAAATATATTTTTATTTGAATAAAATTCTATATTAATTGTTTATGATGTTTTTGTGATGGATTTTTATAGTTTCACATTCAATTTAATTTGACATAAGGAGGAATTTTCCATTGATATATAAATTCCATTTTTATAAAAATGTTTAAAACAATGTGTTTGATTATGAAATAATTGAAATTAATTTTTTGTAATTTTTGGATATGAATTAATAAAAAAGTGATATCATGATTTTATAATTATTTTCAAAATAAATGGCCTATGTTTTGTGAAAATAGGAAATATTTTATATAATTTTATAACCTTGAACTTATGCTCCTTTGTTTAGTTTATGCAGACATGGAATCATATTGTGATACATGGTTATTCATGACATGGAAGGGGTCTCTTTCTTTGAAGAGTTTTTCTAGGTGGGGAATGTACTTTATTAATTGTTATAATGAAATTATTAATGACTTTTATTTTGAAAAACTTCATGGAAATAGTTGGTTGGAAAAAAGGTAATCTAGTGAAAAGTACTTCCCATGGTTAGGATTATGCAATGACTATACTCACGAAATATCAATATGATTACACTCAAGAAATAAATATTTTTGGAATCTCTATTAGTTTAGGATTATGATCTGGAAATCATATTTTAAACTAGTTTAGGATTATGATTTATTTATGGTATTTCCTACTACATTAGGATTAATTTTTGGATTCATTATAAATTTGGTTGTTGGTTATGTATAAGGATTTGAGATTCTTTCCTTATACCTATAGTTACTGAATGACCCTGCCCACCAGGACCCTCCTGGGTAGTGGTAAGAAGATTTTTTTACCCTAAACCCACCTTCAATATCCCCAGGGCTGGTGATTAGAATTCAATTGACATATTTTTCATAATGGGAATCCATATCCTAATTCACCTATACACAAGACACACCTTCATACGGGACATGATAATGAAAAATAAATAAAATTAACTAACTAAAATATGTATATATAATGATTGTGAAAACCAATATGATTTATAAGGAGAAATCTTAACTTAAATGATACTGAAAAAGGGAAAGATATATGACCAACAACCCAAATAATAAACCAACCTAAACAAAAGAGGTAAAGATATCCCCATGATGAATATACAAACATTATATACTACTATAACCTATATGTACCAATAATATTGAATAATAGCACATCCACCAAGGTTTAAACTGAACTATATGTCAATACTATAACACATGATATGTGTGGGAGAAGATTCCTATACAGGGGTGAGTACAAACTGTCCTAGTAGGAAACCCAAAAAGCACAAATGAAAAATAACAAAATCAGTCAACTCAAAACTACAAGAACAATAGTAAAGAATAACCCATCAAAAAACCAAATATTCTTTAATGGATAGACCCTAGAACATTGAATAAATTCCCACTCTTTATAGACTATTTATAAAAAAATGTCAAGAAACCCCTAAAGAATATGAACTACCCAAATAGGAAAGACCTTTTCCCCTATCAAGAATTATAGTATAAGGGTGGTGCATTTTTGAGTCGCATAATGAATACAATGGAGTACCTGGCTCTATAGATATTTAAAATGAACCTTGAGAAGAACAGAATAGAAAATGGGGCTGCTGAACACAATCAATAATTAGGGGACCCACACCTTTTCAAGTAGTACATACTACATGAGGGGGAACCAGATCTTGTTAAATCTCTAATCACGACACTTAATCACCTTCTTCAGCCGCAAGGAGATAAGGAGACTAAATGTTTCACATAACCTTAATTATCATCTATTATGTTTAAGTGAATCATGAAATCTTGTTCTATATAGAAAACCTTCAATATGGACTACTCACATGCCCAAACATGAGTCTTGAGAAAGGAGATATGAAATACACCTAAGACTAGAAATGTAAATGGAATATACCATATGGGTACATGATGTGTATCCCCTTGAGGGTCATCTTGTAACACCCCAAGATTTTATAGTGTGTTATTTCTTCAAAATAAATCAATAACTTTCACTACACACAACAACAAGTTCAATCGCACCATGACTTACCAAACAAGCTGTTCAAAAGAGGTTATGAATAGTGTTAACTAAATTTTAAACTTTATATAATCCTTATAATTTTAGAATCCATATTATGAGTTTCTTAGATATAATGCAAGAACAAATTCATTTTCAGTATTGCCCTTTTATCAACTTTTAATAGTGAACCCTTTTTAAATACAATATATTAAACTTTTTGACTAAATGGGGACATCAAAAATTTAAAATGAAACATCCCAAGCTTCCACGGTACGCTTTCTTTGAATAATACAGTAGCGTGTGTTGTACGCAACCTTGAGTTTTAACACACACCACAACTAATCAAACTAGCCGTTATGAATAGTAATACCTACTTTTTGAAATTATATATATTTTATATTTGAAAATGGACTTCATTTTTGGATTCGGAATATCGAATTTAGCCTAAGGTGAAATTTTGGTACATTTCGGATAACTTTCATATTTTGATGAATAGTGAAAATTACTAAAAATTAATTAAAAACAACTTTTTTAATCAAAATAATTAATAGTGATAAATTATGAATTTTAGTGGTTTTAAATTATATTTAGAATATATTTTTACCGTTTAATATAATGTTGGTCATTGGACATAATTTTACAATTAAACCGAACATAAACAAGTGTCAATCTTTTGATAGTTATTACCTCTTAAAAACACGTTTTTTGTTTTGACAGCGGGAATTAATTTTAAATTAATTTCTGCCACTTCTGTGTTTTGAATTTAGAAAAATGGATTCCATATTTGGAATCAGGATGTCCAAATTGTGTAAATAGGTAACTTTTATTTTTAGAAATTTTGAATAATTACTGTGGTAAATATTTTATTTACCATGGTTAAGGGTAAATCCGGTAAATAAGGGTTAAAAAATAATATTATAATAATACAAAATTACCCTAAAACGTGTCATAACCTTATTGGTGGACACATACCCGACCATGAGCATCCTTGGGTCAATTTGGGGACCCCTTGGAGCCACTTGTATGTGGTAGGGACACTTTATATTAATAAAGTTAAAATAAAAATAAAAATGGCATAAGCTTACATCTTTTAGAAGAACAATTTTTACGTAGGGTTATACATGTTGTATTTTCGATTATAAATATTCATTAGAAAGATAAAAAGATTTACTACATAATGAGATTTTATTTATAATTTTTAGACATTAAATAATTTATTTTATTTATGACACAATGATGATGCAGTAATTACTAAAATAGTGAAAAATTAAAATAATTGATCTTATAAATACCCAAATAATTATAATATGAAACTTTTAATGAATTAAACTAATTTTATATGATAATATGATATATTAGGATTGATTTAATTGACTTTGTTCGAAGTAATCAATCTGTTAGGAGTTTCACAAAAATCAACTATTGAATAGTGTCAAAATTGACATAAAAGAGTTCTTAAAACAAATATTATATTATTAATTGATATTAAATTACTAAAAATCTAAGGTTCGGCTAAGAGACTTATATTGTGATAGGTTCCTCATTAATGGACCACTTGGGGGTCGCTTGGATGTATATAGTAAGTTTATTAACCATATTATATAAAAATACAAAGAGACATTGTAAAAGTGAAACTAATTAACTTAGAGTTAATACTTAAAGATAAGGTTAATATAAGTACCCAAACCTGTCTAAATTATATTGGCTGAGTGGTTTTCGACCTATCCCCACCTTAGCCTTTGAATAGTCAACTTTGGAGCCATTAGAAACCGAATATGAATTTATTATAAATTAATATTTCTAGCTTTTCCAAAGGTGCCCCTCACCCCTCTTATAAAAGGGCACTCCTCCTTCTCATTTCTTCACACCTCTCAAGCCACTTGGATCGTCCAAACTCTGCCCAACTAAGCTCCCCACATCCCTCTCCTCCTCCTTGAAGCTTCCCCTTAGGCAGAAAGAATTTCAAGAAGTCCTTTGGTTCCAACCAAAGTGAGTTACCTAAATTAAAGGAGGTTAACCTACCCCAACCAAGGAAAATTTCAAGGTAAGGGTTATTTCACAATCTCTTCATTATCCGAGGTTGTATTATACGTAATAATCTACTGGGATCTCTTTATCATCCACATCCATGTTTCTTCGAAATGTATTTCAAAACATTTTTAATATTTACATGAATATGGGTTAAAGTCATTTATACCCTTGTTTGACTTTTTATAAGAGGTTTATAAAGGAATCTTTCTGTCGTTTTCAAAACAAGGTCTTTTTTAACCTTTTCGATAGAATTGAGGTAAGAATGTTTTTTTAACTTATATGGCGGGTGCGGTTATTTTCCGCCGTTATAAAATCGTCGAAGCTTTCCATACAAGCTTATAAGAATATTTTCAAAGAAAATGTTTTATTTTATATGGATCTTAAATGGTTTCAAAATAAATGGAGATACTTCTTTAAAAAGAATTTTGATTTCATCTATGTCAACATCCTTTGATGGATTTTAAGATTAATTGAAGTTGATTTATTATAATACAAAACTTCTATATTGTATTGAAGGTTTTTTGATATGTTTGAATGTGGATGTGCTATTTTATACCATTGATAGTTTATGGTGAAACTATTGACATTTCGTATGCTAGTTTTAACCCGAATGTTTATGTTATATTTCAAACTTTTCTTCAGATGAATGTGCTAAACAAGTATGTTCCGGGTTGGGGACCGGTAAAATTAAGCCCTCCAGGTTGGGGACTGGTTAAAGTAAGCCCTCCAGGTTAGGGACTGGTAAAAGTAAGCCCTCCGGTTTGGTCTCCGGTTATTAGAGGTACTCCGGGTTGGTGTCCGGTTATTAGAGGCACTCCGGGTTGGTGTCCGGTTATTAGAGGCACTCCGGGTTGGGTTCCGGTTAGAAGTAACCCCTAGGTCTTGGGATGAGGCCTAGACAATGAAATTAACGTTTGACATTATGCATTCCAACATTATGAAAGTGGTTATTGATTTTTTCATGTGATTATTCGATTAGTAGAATATCCATGTGAATAAGTAAATGGCATTATTTCATTTTATTTATGCCATACCATGTTGAATGTTCATGTTTAAAAGGCTTTTGTTTTAGTTATACATTGCCTTAAATGTTTATTCTTATTTATGAAAGTTTCCGCTATATTGTTATCCTTACTGGGCATTTGAGCTCACCCCTTTTCTATGTTTTATTTTTCCCAGGTAGTGAAGAAGTAAATTATGAATGACTTGCAGGGATATTATGAGGGGTTAATAGTGTGGATATGAAGACTTTGTTGTTGTAGTAGTTTTTTTCACTTTGAAATGTAATGTAAAACTTTATAATTATATCTAGTGTTTCCAAGGCTACTAAACCAATCGGTCTTTCGGGATTTGATCTTTCTTGTGATCATGCCAATGTTACGAAGTAATGCACCGACTCTGGGTAGCTGGGGTCGGGGCGTTACACATCTGGTCATATATTGTTGCCCAATTATCATATGGTGGTCTACCTACATAGTGTGTGTGATAGGATACATGGTGTGAGGGCCCATTGGGTTACTAAGCATATACCATCATAACTCAAGTTTTGTAAAGGAAAAAAACATGGCATGTCCTAAAGGGGAGATGGGATGTCCTTGAGGGGACATGGCATGTCGATGCAACCGACTTACATGGTTTATACTACCAAGGAGGTTGATTCATATAATTCTGAGTATTCATGGAATATGTCCATGATCCACGAGACAAGAATATCCAAATGACCACCTAAGTGTGTAACTTTGTTAAATCTACACCATTATTTTTAAGTGAATATGACATGTGTACTAAGGCCATATACCATGATATCCTTAACTATTTTAAAACCCTATCCATCACAGTGAATGAGATATATGACATTTGTTCCTATTAACTACATCTTGTATAGTTTTGTTATTTAAGAAATGTTTTAGAACAATCTAAACATTAATAATGTCACTATTGTTACAACTTATCAATCAGAAATCTTCACCAAATGCCTCATCTAAGGATGTTGTGACTCCAATAATATAATTATGGACATCGTTCACTATAAATGAGGTCTTACACCACTTCTCATGAGGCCCTAATTTTTAATTATTTGTAACTCTTAGGGAGATCACACTAGAATGCCTATAATAGTCACTTTCCACCCAATGGTCCTCATTCATGTCTCTATCTTCATGGGTGAACCGAAATCAATCACTCAAGAACTTGGTTGTGGTTTAACTATCTACCTGGGCAAAGATTTTTTGAACCATCGGTCATGGTTGAGAACAATGATGAATGATAGTATAATAGTAGTGTAAATCAAAGGAAAATCATATAGGGAAATTTAAGGTGACCATTTTGAAGCATAGAAACCAATCATTAGGTGAAAATCCAAATAAATTGGGGAAAGGTATATCAGAATAAAAATAATTTAGGCTAAAAATTAAAGTAAATAAAATGTGGGTCTATGAAGTTAAGAAATAAATTTAATAACACTTTATCCATGCTCAAAATCAAATATAACTGAGAAATAAAATAGTAAAAAAGCCTTATTTTGATATTATTTCAATCACAAATTAATATTGAATTTTCAATGATCATTGTTGGGAATTACTCAACGATCATATTTATCGGATCTCTTGATCTCGATCCTCCCTATGATCCCCTATTCTCACAGAACCTATCATGTAAGGGTTCATCATGAATAAATAAAGTGAGAGAAATTAAGTATTTTTATATAGGTGGATTTAGGGTTTATAGGAATGAGTTAGTTGATTAATTAATAAAATTAGGTAACTTAATCAACTAATTCCACCTGTGATTTTCCAAACCCTGTGACCCTAATGCTGGTTTTGGATGCCTTCCATTGGGTCATAAATTAGCGTGGTGATTCACATTTCTCTACCTATACTAGTTTGGTCTACATACTTTGACTATTTTATCCTCCTCTAGTTTGGTTTTCCCCTTATTCTCACTTCCCTAAGGCAGGAAACCTCTACCACAAAGGTTGATGATGTTAGCTTCTTGATTAGAATAGGATGATAGAATTTCAATTCCTCCTTCCATGGATTCCCCCTAGGACCCTATTTCCTTTTTTTGTCACTCATAGATTTTATTCTTGTTCGTAATCTTGTTATTGGCACCAAATCTGTGTGGATATATGATAATTACACCACTTCTACTATGAAAGGAAAGCTACCTAAAAATGAAGATAATGGTGATATTGGGCATGACAGGACATCTATGTACGTTTGGTGTGTTGGTAATTTGTATAGGTCTACCTATTTTATAATCACGGTAATATCATATGTGAGGAATATTTGGTGTGGAACCCAAGGAATACCATGGAATCATGCGGAAACTTTCACTACGGGTGTAAAGAATCTATGGATTGTTTCCTAGGTCATCTCATGTTTCTCACATGAGGTATAGATTCTGATGTATTGGGTCAGGTCATAGGTTTAAGGTATTATGTAAACATTATCATAGGTTTAAAGCCTCATCGGGACATGGTCATATGTTAGAATACTTGTGGTTAAATGGTCATTGTTTCAAAGACTTTTGGGAACATTTCCCATGTATAGTTATCATGTGCTTGACTGAATATGGGATGATTTCACATGGTGTCACGAAGGTCCGTTGGGGACCTTAAGTTTGGGTAGTATACTAAGTGTGTTCCTAGGGGAAATGATCACACTTTAGAGTTGTCTCCATCCCTGGGAAGATAGAAAACTTTAATGGTGGTGTTGGGGTATCAGGATTGAACCTCAAGGAGGCGTCCTATATACCCTATTAGTAGACAACGATAAAAAAATCAGTTCATGTGCACAGTTTAAATTTGTGTTAAAGGATTGTTCCATATAGTTTGATGTCATGTGGTAAGGAAACTTGTGTCATTAAAGGCGTGAAAACAAGGTGTGGTGTGGGGATTATTCATAGGATCTTCCCAAAACATGGTTGAACATCTTATTCTTATCAAATGAGGCATTTTATGTTTGTGTCACAGGGTATGGCTACAGTTTTAACATCATATGATGAGGATATTATCATGTTGTTTCATGTCATGAAACTAGGATATTATTTTGAATTTTAACATTGTAATACTGGTATATTTTCATGAATTTTGTTGCCCTAACTAGGTTAAGTGCACTGAGATAGGGTTGAATCAAAGCATGATAGATTAAAATACCTTACCCTTTGGATCTTGTTTCTTTTTTTAGAAAAAATACTCTTCTCTCCCTTTCCTATAGAAATGTACAAACAGAAATGAAATCATGAATGAGACATAGTGATTTTAATTGGCTCGTCCTTATTGGGATACATCTAAAAAGCATAAAAAGGTGATGTTTTTATGTAACAAATCCACTAATCCTTCGGGACAAAATTAAATTTTTGAGTAGATCAATTATATTCCTAGGATGAATTACTTTAAAGAGTTTATGGATAGATCTATGGTTCCCAAGGGTCACTCCCTAACTCTCTATTGATGGATCACTGCCAGTGGAAAGGATCACCTTATTCCACTTCCTTTTCTCACTTATCTTTAAAGGATTCACACTTAGTTTATATATATGTAGGTACATTCATTATCAATAACGAATGCATCCTTTTTCGTAGATATATTCTCTGTTGAAGTCCCACTTTCATCCAATTGATGAATACCACTTTACCATAGACTTGTTGGGAAATCCCTTTTAAATAATTTCATGACTCTAACTACCTTTTCAAAGTTCAAAACCTTCATAAAAACTCCAATTCATTAGAAGAATATATTTCCTTCGTTATCCCCAACATTCAAGAAGCTCGCCTCTTTCTCAAAGATCAACTATCCTTTACGAAGATCACAAATGTTTGTTATTTTTTTTCCTCTCACGAAATTCAATACTTTCATGATTCTCGAAATTTTTAGTTGGATTTCATATCATTTTAAAACATCCTTCCTTCATGAATTTTTTATGAAGAACTACCTTTGTGAACCACTATCCTGAGAATAAAACCATACAATATAAATTATGTATCACTTCTTTTCTAAAGTGGGTAGGTGACTATTCATAGGATTTTCCAACCATTCTATAATCTTCCATACATATCATCACCATTTCAAAAATAACTCTCATATTGTTTGTGATTTTCCATATCTTCACGATTCACCATGGGAAATTTTTTTCCATGAAGCTTCTTGTAGTTTCATAGATTAATGTCAAACCTTTTCACCTTTCCGATGCTTGATTCTGGATGATCAATACCATTGTAAAACCCCCTTTGCAAAACCCAGTCTTCGTGGAACTCTTTCCATTACCATATTTTTATAAATCATTAAATGAAATAAATTTTTTTCAATGCTATACATACTATAAATTTTGAATCCTAAAAATTTGGAAAACACTGAAAAATGAACCAATGTGTTTGTTTAGTGTTTTGTACTACTTTCAACACATCCATTCCTTTGTTTTTGGATATATATCAATATACTGTGTCAAAAATATCCCTAAAAGTCCACAACTAACCATTAAATAAATCTTTTTCAATAATAACAATCAACCTAAAAATAATGCAATGTTACCTTGATGGATTATTTCTTAAAAATCTCCCCTTTGGGTTTGTTGACAACTCTTCACAGTTACATACTTTATTGAAGCTTCTTCTATTTAATACAACCATTTTATTCATGAGATTCAGATATCAATCAAGGATTTAGACAAAACACACTATAATCCCCCATGAATCATTCTCATAATTATAAATAATAATATAATGTAAAGTTCATCAATGAATCACTTTTTTTAAAAACACTCTACTGCTTTCATCATAAACCCCATATTTCATGATATATAACCTTTAATCGATCACATTTAGCACTGTCATATTTAATATTCCACCTAATTTATTTCTCCCCTATTATCTTCACCCCCTGTCTTGATTATAACATTTTATCCTCTTTTATATCCACAAGTTATCCCCCTTTTTCAACGAAGATAAAGGTCCCTCCATTATGGTCTACAATAGGGTAAATAACGCATATTATTACATTTTGGAAAAACACATCATACATCAGGATGAGGGGGTCCCACATCCACACTTTTTTAACAGTGGGGAGTTGATTGAACTCCAAAATCTAGTTGATGTCATTCAAATTCTTGTTTAGGTAAGTCTTTTGTTAAAATGTCGGAAATCTATAGTTCTGTAGCAACATACTCCAAAATCACAAGCCCTTGCTCCACCTTCTCCATGATAAAATGATATTTTATTTCAATGTGATTTCTACTTGAGTGATGGACTATAATTTTTCTAAGATTTATAGTACTTTAATTATCTTAATTGATTCTGATCGTGGACTTCACTTCAACTCTCATATCATTATGCTATTTCTTCATACACAATAACTGTTTTCACACCAGATTAGCCACAATATATTTATCTTCTATGGTTTCCAACCAAATTAAATTGTATTTTTTTCTTATCCAAGAAATACACAATCCACATATATATAATTCTCCAACTAATCTTGATTTCCTATCATCTGAAAATCCATCCCAATCTGCATCTATATAGCCAAATAAATCCTGCGGATATTTCTCATTGTATAGAAAAACTGAAATCCACCATGTCCATGATATAAAGAAGTATTATTTTCACTACAAGAATGTGTACTTCCTTGAGATTTATTTGATATCTTGAATCTTGACATGTGGAAAAAAATATTTGGTCTTGTCACTGTAAATTACGATAAACTTCCATTGATTTGCCTCTATTCTGTGACATTAACTGCATTTCCTTCATCATCCCATAAAAGTTTCATCCCAATTGCCACTGGAATCATCATCACATTGGAATTATCCATTAAATATATTCTCAAAACCCTCATTGTAATATTTTTATTGATAATTTAATTCACTTTTCTCTCATTGGGTCACCTTTAAACTAAGGAAAAAAGTTACTTCACCGATCAATGACATTTAAAATTCTATTTTCATACATTCTAAGAATAGTTTACACAAAGGTTCATCTGATCCACTAAATATTATGTCATCATAATACACTATCACCATCATCCTTTTATTATTATCATTTTTGACATATATATTGTAATAAACTTCACCATACTAGAAAATGAGATTCTTCATAAACTAATTAAGCCTTGACTACGACTCTATTAGTGTTTTCTTCAACCCATATAGATCCTTTATCATCTGAAAAAATCTATTCTCACATTCATGAATTATAAAATCATATGTATTCTCAATATAAACATATTATTCTAGAACCACATTTGTAAATTCTAACGTGACATCCATCTGGAAAAATTTGAAACTTCTTTGCACTATTATGTCCAAGAATAATTTGATTGTCTCCCACCTCACAAAAGTTGAACATGTTTCATCAATATAAGTAACCTCTATATAAGAGTACCATTTTAACACCAGTAATTATTTTTTTCAAATAACTACATCATCTTGATTCATCTTGTTGCAAAATACCTTTTTATTCTTTATGAAATTCTTATTTTCTCACCTCGAAACAATCTCCCATGTCTGATTCATGTCAATTTTTTCATGCTCGTCATTCATATCCTGAATCTTGTTTTCATCCCTAGCTTCTTCCTAAAAATATTTATTCTCTACCTATGATAAGAAATATTATTATTGTAGAGTCTATATCCTACTTGTTTTCATTGGCACTGCCCGGTCACTAATTATGTTCCAGCTATCAATCTTATCTCTTCTCTTTGGCCTTTGTGAAGATATTAGTTTATTCACGTCCTTTCCATTATCTGAATCTTCTTCTGAATTGTCCTCTAGAACTAGAACATTTGCGGAGTTTCTTATTTCTTCATCACTATCCTCCTAATACTGATCATGTATTTGCTGAGGATTCTACTCATTCTATATTACAGTTACATCATTCCTTCAAAAACATTTCCTAGCTATTTATTGAAACATTTATGTGCTTTTCTTTTTCTAATTACCTAGGTAATATCAATTCATCTCCATGGGATTCATACTTCTTATGTTTCTCTTTATTATGAATGAAACATGTAATTCTAAAGACTCGAAATTACTTCAATGTTGTATTCTTTTAATTCCATGGATAATATAGAGTCTTATCTTCTTTAGAAAATAATAATGTTATATCTGATTTGTATATTGATTTCATCATTGCTTCTTTACAAAACCTCTCTATAATTTATTTTTTAATGAGAATTGTTCTACCCATGTTGTCAATAATTCAATTTATTCTCTTAACTACTCCATTTTTATGTGGATTTATTACTACTGAAACTTGGTTCCTTATACAATGTTTCTCATAACAATCCTCTACTTGGATATTTGTGAACTATGGTCCATTATCTGTTGCAATCTTTCGGGTTCTCTTCCCAGCATCTTTTCAACTTCCCTTTGATAATTTGTTATGAAACTAAACACCTTAGCTTTTTGAGTGATGACTTAATCCCATTCCATTTATATAAAATCATCAATGAAGAGAACATAATATCTCATACCATCAATAGATATTAGTGAAAAAGGTCTAGACATATCAATATCCACCAACTCAATCACTTTTTTTTGACCTTTTCTATTTCTCCTTATCTGTCTTTCAAATGATCTTTCCTTGCTCAAAATCATCACACATATGGGTACGATCACATGATAATATAGGGAGGTCTCGATCATCATCTAATTTCACCAAATCCTCCAATGATATTTGGATTAAATGACCAATAAATTAATTTCATATCTTCCTTTCTTCTTCTAGGAAAAAAATCACATATCTTCTTCTCCACTTACAAGTTATAGATTCTCTTTTGTGCACTTTCAACAAAAAACAACACCACCAAATTTTTCCTTGATGACACATAATTTCATAGAGAAGTATATGGAATGTCTTGAGTCACATTATTTTCTAACACTTAGTAATCTATGACTGAGACCTTCAAAAACAAATACATATGCACATCTTATGTATTTTCCCCCAAATTGTTTTTTTGAGTCAAAAATTTTCAGCCCTTCATCATAACCAAATATCAAAATACCTTCCTTTCTATAAATGATTCTTATCACCAATTCCTTATTTCTGGTCATATAGGTGGTGCATCCATTATCAATGAACCCTATTACAATACAATCTGATTCATTGAATGAAAAATCTGCAACCACTTCATGTTCATCTCTTTTCATTTTGATACGTGTTTTTTACAACAAAACCGATATATATTGACAATCTTGATCTTCCTAAAAGTTTGATGGACTAGATTCATCCTCTATAAATGAAAATAGAGTTTTTATTTTCATCTTATTTGATGATACATTTATCTTTAACTTATGACCATATTCATTTTACCTCAATACATTCTTATGCATTGTTGTCGTGCAATATCTTTCCCTATGCCCGATTCCACCACTCCTAAAAAAGTGACCATTAAATGATATCATTGAATATTGAGTTCGATATGGATTCCTCTATTGGTCTTGTTCCCTTCGATACCTCTTGGATATGAAGTATAAATTTTATGGGTTTCCCATATTTCTACAAAAATAGAATCTAATTTGAGGTTCATTCCTATGTTTCACTATTGTAATACTAGTTTTCATTTGGATCTCTAAATATTATAGTTATGATACATACCCAAATCAATCATCAATATCTTGGTGGGTGCTTGTGGTATAACTTCAACCATTACTACTTTCTATTTTCGATAAAGAACCATACCATTTATTACGTTTAGATATATAATTTTCTTCTCGTGGCATTCCTTTATCTCTTTCACCAAATATTTGAACTCTAATTTTCCATTTTCTACTACCTTGGAACATTATTTTCAAGAGTCAATAGTTTGTCCTGATCTTTTAATTTATTTCAATAGATGATAACCCCCTCATGAAGCTTTTCAATTATTTTTTCTTGATCATTCACTATATTATTGAAAACATCAATTTCTCCTTTCCTGTCTTCAACATTGATATTACACTCACTGATTGTATCTGAGTTCTCAATATTTGAAGCATTAAACTTCTCAATTTCATTTATCAACTTGTTCTTCTCTTTTTTTTAATCCTTCATAAAGAGTTTGACATCACAAAACACCCTTTTATCTTTATTTTTGTTCTCTCTAAACATATATCTCTCTTATTGAAGCTTCTAATTCGACATGAAGGTCAACTATTCCTTCAACTTCTACTAAATAATTATCCCTTTCTTCCCTTATTTTGGATTTTTTTACAACTACCACCATTTAATTTTATTCATAATCCATGTAGTCATCTAACTCATATTCCTCATATTCTTTTAAACTTTCATCTTCTTTTGAAATCATATTCTTATTTTTGAAGAAGTTGCTCTTCAACTTTTTTATACCTTTCACTTAGTCTGAAGACTTCTTCAAAGGAATTTCAACTTCATCCTCTTCATATTCATTAAAATTCTTAGGGAACCTTTATACAAGATGAACAACCTTTCTATATCAAAAGAATGAAAGTGGGAGTTTCCCTTTGAACATAAATTTTCCTATATGAATATTTTATGAAAGGAATGGCATCACCTTATTCACCTCTTCTTCTTCCTTTCCATATTTAATGGTTATCTTATTAATTGGATTAAAAGACACTTCTTTGGATTTCCCCTTTTACACAAACTCATTATAATCATTTCTCATATCTTTTTCCCTATGAGTATTGTGAAAGCAATCCAATATCAGCTCCTTTGGATCCTTATCTTTAAAAACAGAATCATTTGGATTAAACCAAGGTGGAAGTCTTATCAATATGCACTTTACAATATTTTAATTTTCAATAATTTCTCTAAGACCATTCATGTATTCTATAATAACATTTGTCTCTATCAAATAATGATTCAATAGACTCATTGGGGTTTTTTCTAAGATCATCATACTCATTCCATAGAACCTACAATTTTTCTTCTCTTCATTTTGAGTCACCCTTATATATATTTAGAAAATTTTACCACATAGAATGTGATTGCATACATGACATCACCTTTGAATATATTCCATTGGATATGGATCTCCCTAAATCATTGATTTCTTTAGCATTAAAATCAAATTAACTTCATTAATCTTATCATAAATTACGATTATGGATATTGTCCAAAATTACATCCATTGATATTATAAATAAATCCTTTTATAATGACTAGAAGTAATATTCAATCTGATTCATCCATAATTGAAAATTATTCCCATCAAATATGAGAAACCCTTTTTGATTGAAAACCTCCATTTCATTTATTGAGATAGAACCACTAACCTTTAACCATTAGTTATAATACTAATTTTTTTCCCAACTAGGTTAAATACCCTACGAGGGGATGAATAGGGGTATGAAAGATTAAAACACATGCCCCTTCGAATCTTGTTTATTAATTGTACAAAACACTCTTCTCTCCCTTTCTTAAAGATATGTATGAACAAAAATGAAATCATGAATGAGACAAATAGATTTAAAATTTTCACCCTCACTAGGCTATGTCTCAGGAGAATACAATGGTGATGTGATGATGTACCAAAAATAGTAAGGATCAATGTCAAAATACATTTTTTGGGCTAGATCACTTTTATGCCTAGTCTCACTATATTTTTAAAATTTTGGGATTGCTCACTACTTCCCAAGTGTCACTCCTAAACTCCCTTCTGGTGGATCACTACCAGTGTAAAGGGTCACCATTTCCTCTTACATTTCTTAATTAGCTAGAAAGTATTCACAATTGGTTTATGTACATTTAGATCCCTTCATTATCAATAATGAATACATCTTATTCCTTAGATAGATGCTTCATTGAAGTCCCACTTTCATCAAATTGATGAATACCACTTTACCATATATTTTCTATGAAATCCCTTTTCAATACTTTTGTAATGATAACTACCTTTTAAAAGCTCACAACCTTCATTTACCAACCCAATTATTCAGAAGCATTAAATTCCTTCGTGAACCCCACAACTTAAACAAATCTCACCTCTTTCGTGAATCTAAACTAGCCTTCGTGAAGATCACATCTTTTTCTCATCTTGTTATGGCCTTTAAAAAATTCAATACTTTCATGATGCTCA
Source organism: Viscum album (assembly GCA_963277665.1). Lineage (NCBI taxonomy): Eukaryota > Viridiplantae > Streptophyta > Magnoliopsida > Santalales > Viscaceae > Viscum > Viscum album. Next base: position 141,136,812 of record OY728119.1, read on the forward strand.
TAGTTTTTAGTTGGTTTTCATAGCCTTCAGGAAATTCTGTTCTTCGGAAACTTTTTCACAAAAACTAACTTTGTGAACCACCTTTATGAATCTAGAGCCTTATAATCATCGTAAAGTATTACTGCTTTTCTAATGGGGTGGAGGCCTATTTATATGCTTTCCCACCAATTATAGAAATTTCTATACATTTCATCACAATTTCATCATGCTCTCCCATCTAATTTGTGATCCTCCTTGTCTTCACTATTCACTATGGGAATTTCTTGGTTGTGAAGCATCTCTTAGTCATGGATATTACAATAAAAAATTGTTCCCTACCAATGCTACACTAATGATGATCCATACCTTCATGAAGTCCACTTAATGAAACTTAATATTCAAAAAACACATTCATATACCATATTTTTATATGTCTTTGAAGGAAATACATTTTTTCAATGCTAGACATCCTCTAAATTTTTAACCCCAAAAAATTTTGAAAACACAGGGAGACGATGCCACGTTGTGTACACAATTTTCTATATCACTTATAAGGAATATATTCCATTTCCTTTAGATTTATTTCAATATACAATTTCAAAAATCTCTTTAAAACTCCACAAATGACCATGAAATTTATTGTGTCAACAAACACAATAAACCCAAAAATACTACAATGTTACCTTGAGGGAATTTTTCCCAACACATTTTATCATCATACACCTTAAACACATATGATATCTAGTTTAAATGCTTCCATATTAGAAGTTTATGGTCCTTACACCAGTGTATACCCATTTCATACTAGGTTTTGGGGAGTGGAGGATATAGAACTATCCCTCATTGAAGGGAAAAGTGAGTGGTTTTCCTTAATGATGTGTCAACTTGAGAAACGCATGGGGATCCCAATGTAAGGGTTCCTATTATTAGGAGTATGAGGTGATGGGACTCTCAAGATCATGATTGGAGAAAATTTCATAGGCATTAGGGTTAATAATACCAATGTTAAGGTGACTAGGGAATGAGTGAACCAAGCTTGGATAGGTGTAAGGAACCGGAACACTCAACTTGCATGTAACTGTGTATAGAAGAATGAGGTATCAAGTTGGGGACCTGAATGGTGTGTCACACATATTTTGAGTTTCATGCACTATATAAGTTTAATGATCCATGGGTCCTAGCATAAGGATGGGGAAAGGATTCATGGTTCATGCGTGTATGCAACTATTACAGTTTTTTGAATAATAGGGTTCGGCAAATGATTTTCAACATTCATGAACCCATATCTTCATCATGGAAAGTTACACGAGGCTATCTATACCATAATATGAATTGTTTTGGTAACTAATCAAGGTTTATCATGAAAGTTATCTAACTATAGTAATATATTGAATTGTTGGAGTTATGTGAGTTTGCAAATTACCAGTTTTCACAAATGAGATCTTGACACTTAAACATCTAGAGGTCTATCACAGAAAATGGAGGGTTCTCTACTTATAAGAAAATTGTATTTATAAGATCTAGGTCATGAAACATCATCCATTTCATGAAACTTTTAGTTGGTCCATGTAACTATGAGTTACATGCATCTCATACCTTTTCTAATAAGAGTGGTCATTTAAGGTAGTAAGTAAAAATCTGCTTTCTCATGTAGGTGGATTTCCGGCCAAAATTGGGGTTGTGTGCAATTGTTCAATGTTTTACAGAACATTTTCCTTTAATATTTGAGGAATGATTCATCAACCGTGTAAGATGGAGTAGTTGATGTCACATTTTCCTTGAAATTATTTGCGCGGAAAATTTGGGAGTTCCATGTAATATTTCAATGTTTTACACACTCAATCCCTTGGAACTAGAATGTTCCCCCAAGATGACTTGAATCCATATTATAGAGAAAAATTTAACTCTAATGGTTGTGGAACAATTTTAGTGCCAAACCCCCCCCCCCCATAATTGGAGTTGTCAGGGAAGTGAAGGGTTGAATTATATGGAAAATGATGAACTTTTGAAGATTCTTCACCATTTTGTGAAACTATGAAGTAGGGTCATGAATCCTTGTTTTGTATTCATACATCCCATGGAGTTTTTAATCCTATAAATAGTGTAAGGAGGCCCTTGAATGGTTAGATAATGTTTTCACATTAAAATCCTTCTCTCATGTGCCAAACTTAACCCACCTTCATGAACTCCCACTCTATTAATTATCCACATTTACGCAACAACTCTTATACTACAGACCTTGTGTGAAATAATGATCTTTTTCATTATTTTGTGTTCATAATTTTTCTATTGCGGTACCCAAGAGAATTTTCTGAACCTATCACCATTGCACAATCTAGACTTAAGAAGTTTTAGAATAAATCTGGAATATTTGGAGAAGTTGTTCCAATTGTTGATGTTGTCACTACTATTGCTAAAAGGTATGAAGTTGTACAAAATCAGAAAATTACTTAGTCTAGGAGGGTGGTAACTGAGAACATGGTGATGTTAGATCTAATGATATAGGAATATAGAGGATATATTCTGATTAACATTTTTCCCCAATATAATTTTTAACTACTCGAAGATGTGGATATCATGGCCATGGAAATCAACATGTTGTGGTTTAGGTACTTATAACATATAAAACTTCAATGATGGACCATTTTAGTTGTGGAACACTCACTTAGTGGGAATGAAGCTGGTTTTGTCTACATCTAGAATAGTAGGATAAGGAAAATCACAAAAGAATAGCTTGAGGAAGAGTAGTTCCACTCAAACTTTTAATGTATCATCCAAGCTAACATTTTGAACAACCAAATGGTTTGGTATGAGGATCAGGACCTGTGGGATGGGGGAACTTTATAGATGAATGGGCATAGTAATACTGGGTGTTCTCCACATGAAAATAGTATGGGGTTGAGAGACATCAAATTGGAATATATGGGGTATAGTTTACATCTAAGTTTCATCTCTATAATTAGTCAAAGCTGCTACTAGAGCTCCTTAGCCAATGGTCCCCAAATAAAAACACTTTCCACCATCATCATAGGGAAGTGGGGATCAGTCTATGGGGTCTAAACCATATTGAATGGATTATTTAGTTGAATTTTAGTATGATTATCTCATTCCAGTGACCAATGATTTGGAATGCAACATCCAGATTCTAGTAGCGAAAAAGATTTTGTTGGATCGGTTGATGCTAATTCTGTGGAACCAACCACCCTTCCGTCACGACATCTGCCTAAATACATGGATCGGCCTATTCTTGAAGGAACCATAATTCAACATCCTTGGGTGGCCAAAGTAGTTTTCTAGATCTTAGAACCATATTAGGTTGGGTTCATATTGGATAACACTTAAAGAGAGTCGGTATCAAGATGGGGATCTACAATATGGTGGAGTCGCTCCTAGAGATCTAGTATGCAGAATTTCTTACCACATTTTTCATTGGGTGTCTGTTCCTATTCAATGACACTTGTATGGGTTTAGGTCTAGGGACCTTGATTATGGAAGTGATCATGGAATCTTGAAATCGGTTGAACTTTCACATCAGGGGGTTATCCTACATTTACAACTAGCTGGGGAATATTTTGAAGGCTGATATTTCTATGTACATCTATAGTTTATTCCAGTTTCTAAACTGATGGATCAGAATTCATGTTAGTGGGTATGATTTTCAAAATACTGTTACCCCCCCCCCCCCACAATGTCAGTCTACTAACTTCTCTCTTCAATATCTTTGGGGTTAAATTAGTGAAAATTAGTGATGTTGGGGTGACATCCAACATCATCAATGTTGAGAACTTCAACTTCCTTTCTTTCCTAGCACAGATTTTTGAAATGGTTGGCAACCTGTAGGGGGAACTGAATTAGGTAGTGTATCTCTAGAACTTCTGATTTGGTTTTTGGGTCACGTAGAATGACTGAATCACCTATTGTGATTCATATAACTCATCTCCATTTCTTATGATGCTTTGGTACATCTAATAGCCAGAGACTCATGTGAAAAAAGGTGTTTGTTAAAAAAGACAACCCTAAATCAACCACCATTTATGGGGGATATTTTTCATCGTAGGATCTTTGGAATAAATAAAGATACTACTAGACAACCTCTCTATTGTCCTTTATTTTAATTATGCTAATAATAAAGTGGAATTATACCCAGGTGCAGTGTTACAGAAATATGTTAGGAAGGTGGCCCCCTTGGAAGAGCCCCATGAGTAAAAAGGTTGAAGGAAGGAATCCCTTTAGAGTGCATGATAGGTGTCAAGGAGTTCTACATATGGATATGATGGAGGATCTTAGGGGTTTTTCTTGCCTCCAACTTCTATTGGGACACCTGGATCAAGAACATTTGGAGATTTTGAGCACCCTTATAAGTGGCCTTATGATAAGACCAATGGAACCTAGGTAGGAGAAAGTGGATCTCTGAAGGCTCTAGGAAAGAATTTTTCCCACCTAGCAAAGGAAGGTGAGGATTTAATCTACCTAGAACTCTAGGAGAAATGGGAGATGTTGTGATTTTCTTATATATTGGGTATTTATAGAGGAGGTTCACTACGGTTGGCATCAAGATATCAGAGGTTGGACATTCCAGAATCATCGCCTGGGTGATTTTCCAAGAATGACATATATACCTAGAAGATATGGAATCTTTTTCATGATAGTGTGGGAAAATAAATCCTACTATTACCTAAGTATGTATGATGTTTTGTGAAAAGTTTGATAAGGTGACTACAACCAAAGATCCTACCCAGGAGACGTCAGCTCATGACATTGCCTCTAAAGGCTCTAGTGATGCGGAGTCCTAGGGTACAGGCCCAGAAATGTTAAGTCCTTAAGAGAGTGGAGAGGTGACCCAAGAAGATGATGATATGAAAAATATCGTATTTTTAAAGGTATTTTTCTATCTTAGATTCTTAACTATTTTATTGGGATTTATTTTACCATATTTAATCTCTAACCTATAGTTTTGAATTCATGCAAGGATCATCAGTAAAGGGTCAGGATGCCTCTAATAAAGGTGAGGATAACTCTTCCAAGGGAAATGGGGATCCTACTTTAGATTGTTATTCTAATGTCTTGAAGGAAGTTGTATTTGTGGGGGAGACTAGAGAGAATGTTCCAGGCTCTCCAACCCTCCCAACCATCTACAAGTGACCCGACCCTATAATTCCAATGATGGATCATTCTATTGATGGGGCAAGCCACCCAGATTACTGATCATCCAGGACCCCATGAATCCCTATGTTAAACTCTAGATTATACTTAACTTAGTATATTTTACTACTTAATATTATAATAATTACATGTCTATTTATCTTGTATAGGTAAATGTCATGCAACTATGTAGGAACCTATAGAGGTTGTGGGTTGCCTACTAGTATAGGGGTTCTATAGTGGTGTGATTCCCCTTCCTTACCCGAAGATAAGAGATGTTAGTAGGGGAAGTATCCACTTCTGACATTTTTTCCTATGGGATGATAGATATTAATGTCATTTTTTCCTAACATCCTAGAAAATTATTCTATCTTGGGAAATATTCTCCCACCCATTTTATATTTAATTGACCACTTCCCCCTATTTGAAATAGTGATTATGGGGGTCTCATAGTTTCCAAGCATGCTTGAGGGTACATGGGCTATAAATTTTGTACAAGTGGGTGGGATGAGCTCATTCAGGTAAACCATACATTAAAAATAAAGCCCAATCTAGGAGGATCATCCCAATCGGCTGGTGGTTGCAACTAGGGAGCCAATTACTGGTGATGGAGTTTCTTCCCAATAAATGATTTATTAAATACGTTCTCCATCTCAACATGAAGCTAAGTAAATCCAAGAGTGTGAATAAGGTGGATCCTATTACCAATTTTTATTCTTTATTTTCTGAATACATTCTTATTCCACCTATATAATTAAAACATTCTAGGTTTTACATCATAGAGGAGAAAATTTCCATCTAGAACAGGGAGTGGAGGAGTGTTTGTAGTTTCATCTCCCACACCCCATGGGTAGACCAAGTATTATGAATGAGATCCCCCCACTACTAGATGTTGAACCTTAGGACTGTTAGGGTGGACTCTCATGCACTCTAGACACTGGACCAATTCTACATTTCTAAATGGGTGGAAGCATAGTTGTGAGAGTTATAAGTCACCAAGTAAAACGGCGCTTTAGCAGGTGATAAAACTCTCCAAGCATCCAAATAAGAGCTAGATTAGTTGGATTAGTAGGCCTAGAAGCATGAGGAATTAATTTCTATAGAGGGAGGTATTATCATCGAGATGAGGGTGAAATTATCAGGGGCCAAGGTAAAAGCGGTGGGAACTATATCCTTGGTGGATAAGTGCAATATTAAATAGGTTCAGGTGAAAATCTGGGTCAATAAGGTTTACCCTATGGATGATGAGGAGATATAGGACTCACTAGGTGATAGGCGGCTCTCGAGACCAATGTTCATAGGCAGACTAAGCTGGTGTAATATATTTATCAGGATGATCCATTTTTTTCCTATCCTTTTGTTTTGTTTTTTCACTTATCTTTTTGTTAAAAGAGGGTAGGGCCTAGCTTGTGGAAAAACCACCTTTTTGAATTTAATGTAAATTACTTGTTTTAATTTACAATGTACATTTTTTATTATGTATCGATCACATTAAAAGGGGAACTATCTATAAACCTCTATGATCATATGATTCATGATTGGTGTGAGAAATAACAGATAAATAGAATATTTCTCACTTAAATGAGAGTTTGAGACAATGACTAGATAATTAGCATCATAATGATACATCTACCACTGGGAGTGTCTTTATTATAAAAACATTGGATATATTAGGGGATGTTATGCAGAAAAAATGATTTCCCAATGTGTGTAGTGTAATGGCCCAGACCTCTCCAGTCCATTACTTTGTGAAAATGTGGTGTTGAAGGTGTTTCAGGAGGTCAAGGTGACTTATCCCAAACACTTTGCCAAATTTCCAGTTCTGTGAATAGTGTTTCCAGTTTTATGAACAGTATCGGTATATGAACAGTGTTTCCAGATTAGTAACCTTCTAATGGTGACCTTATAATGGTAGACTTGAACAGTGTTTTCAGAACGGTAACCTTCTAATGGTGACCTTATAATGGTAGACTTGAATAGTGTTTCCAGAATGGTAACCTTCTAACAGTGACCCTATAACGGTAGACTTGAAAAGTGTTTCGAGAACGGTAACCTTCTAACGGTAACCTTATAACGGTAGACTTGAACAATCTTTCCAGAATGGTAACCTTCTAATGGTGACCTTATAACGGTAGACTTGAAGAGTGTTTCCAGAATGGAAACCTTATAATGGTGACCTTATAACGGTAGACTTGAACAGTGTTTCTAGAATGGTGACCTTATAATGGTAGACTGGAACAGTGTTTCCACAATGGTAACCTTCTAATGGTGACCTTATAATGGTAGACTTGAACAGTGTTTTCAGAACGCTAACCTTATAACGGTGACCTTATAACGGTAGACTTGAACAGTGTTTCCAGAATGATAACCTTCTAAAAGTGACCTTCTAACGGTGGACTTGAACAGTGTTTCCAGAATGGTGAGGTCTAATGGTGACCTTTTTTTCCTTTTCCAAATTTTTGAGTATGTGAAATGTGTTTCCAGGTTCCTACAGTTTCGCCCCTTTGACATTTCCATTAACGTAAAATACATTTAAAGCCTTGTTTTAAAGACTCTTAAGGATGATTAAAATGCCATAAATCCTATATTAATTATTCCTAAGGCTGGGATGTATTTACTTGGTCAAACCATGTGGGATAATGTGATACGTTTTTAATGGAGAATTAATCGGATCTTAAACCGTCGCCTCGTTAAATCATCAAAAAGGAACCAGATATCATTCTCCCTTGTTCTTCCTCCTTGTTTTAGGCTAAGAGACACTAGAACCTTTCAATCATTCCCGTAGGAGTTTCACAATCAAATCTTAATCCTCCGATTGGTTCTGCTCTATTTTGGATGAAACCGTGTTGTATCGATCAATATTCGATATAAGGTATGTTGTATCATCGTTCTTTTGGGGATCATATTCTCTTGTTTCTCCCTTCTATATTATACCATGTAATTTCCAAGATTCTAATGGGTTTTTCTTGGGGTTGGTTGGTACTATCGTACCGTGGCATCCTCTGGTGGATGCAGTTGTCGTGAGAGGAGGATTGTGACCCGTTGTGTGGATAAAGGATGTCAAGAACTCTTCGAGGTAGGGGATTCATGGCTTCTCTAATTGTATATGTGAAATTGTTGAATTAGCATGATTTAGCACTTGCGATCACTATGAAATTGACCTAATTATATACTTGAACCAGATTAAAAGAATTGATTGATCTCATGTTGTTTCTTTGAACGGTGATAATGGTTTGCCTCATGTTTTGCTAGATAGAGTGATATCTATGTTTTATTTGATTAGTTGTTCATTCTTGATGGAAATTGTTAATGAACGTAAATACAGAATTAATTGTTAATTAATTGGCTAAAGATAAAGAGGCATGTAAATGAATTTGGTTGTTTCCATTGTTGTAGTTGTTCTAATTTGAGGTTAATCAAATTATGGAAGTAAGCATGGTGATTTAATTGTGATAGCTTACTGATTAGGTATCCCGTAATTGGAACCTACAAATAACAAATCTGCTAATTCAATATGCATTAAAGAACAAATTGTGTGATAATTTCTTAAATGGGTTCTGAGTTACCCTCTTGATTGTTAAAGGGACAAGAGCCCATTGATGTGATGTTTGTTTTCCTGCTGCTTGTGATGTAATGTCAGCCTGGATGGCTGTTGTGATATGTGGAGGCATGGGGACTTGTGGTTGTGGCAGTGGATGATTCCTAGGGTGGTGAGATGCATCAGCTTATGCATGTGGCTTTCAAGGAGGACACCAAGGATGTTGGTATGGGATGAATGTGATGGCTGGATGTTGGTGGTTTTTGTGTGGTTGTTTATCTGCTTTACTTTTCCCCACTACTCCAGGCAGCGGGTCTTGCTTTCCCTCCTTCTGAAGGAGGCGAAGACACGCGGGGTATTCCACGTGCTTTCCGTGTTTAGCCTCTTGAGAGAGAATGGTTCTATGCTCCTTCTATAGGCTTTCAAGACTCGATAGGTAGTATATCTCACTACGGGAAATATAGGTATTTGTGACGGGATCCCGTCGCAAATAGCCTTTTGTGACGGGGCCCCGTCGCAAATCGCCCGTTGCAGAAAACGCCGTCGCAACTAATTTTTTTTGCAATGGGCCCGTCACAAAAACACTTATTTGCGATGGGAAATGGGCCCGTCACAAATAGGTTTCTGTTTTTTTTAAATCTTTTGCGACGGGCCCGTTGCAAACAAGTATTTGCGATGGGCCCTTTTCCCGTCTCAAATAGTTGCTTCGAAGTAGGTATTTGCGACGGGCCCGTCACAAATAATAAAAAAAATTAAAAATTTATTTATTAATATATAAATCAATAAACCTATTTATATTGATATAAATATAATATTTATTTTTTAAATATATTTTAGAAAGGAAGAATGAAAATCAAATATGAATGTATAAGATGTTCAGTAAAAGAGGCTTATAAAATAAATTAAAAAAATATTTTTAATTAGTAATTATGTAATTTTTATCAATTAATAGTCATTTAATAACTCTTTGAATATAAAAAAAATAAAAAAATTAATGAAAGATAGAAAATAAGTTGAAAATGAAACCCAAACATCAAACAGCCATAACTTTTGATCCGGGACTCCGTTTGAGCTCCACAGCATATCAAATCGAAGCCTGTGACGAGCTCTATAGCCCTATCGACCCGTGAAACCCGTCCAAGGTTTTTGCAAGGCCAAAAAAAGCCCAAAAGGCCTCCAAAACTGAGTTTTTAGTCGGGGTACCCTGGTTTTTCACCGTTTAAACAGCTATAACTTCTACTCTCAATGTCTGATAAACCTCTACCATATATCTTATCAAAGATCGTTTCATGTTCTTCTATTTGACTGAGTGTGGAGCTGAAACGGACTTCTGGATTAGAAGTAATGGTTGTTTGAACATTAAAACGACTATAACATCCGATCCGGATATCCGTTTGGCATGTACCGCATATCATATCGAAGATCGTTTCATGTTCTTCGATTTGACTAGTTGTGGAGTTGAAACGGACCTATGGATTTGAAGTTATAGCCGTTTTAACATTCTCGGTGGATTTTCACCCCCTCATTTCTATGTATTCATTCATAACTATACATATATATATATGTGTGTGTGTGTGTGTGTGTGTGTGTGTGTATCTATTGTATATATGTATTTATTTATTTATACATATACATAAAAACACATATTTTATAAATTTATTTAAAACTAAGCTTATCAATATATATTAATTAATATACAAATAAATATACGAATAAAAACTTATAACTACATATATATATATATAAATAGAATAAATATATATAAATATTCGAATAAATATATATATTAATATATGAATAAATAAATATATTTATTTATTTATTTATATAACCAAATATATTTATATTAATATAAATCTATATTAATATACAAATAAATATAACTATATATATATAGATAATTAAATGTATAAAAAATGAAATGGCTTAGTTGTAAAGGTTAATGCGCACATGGGGGTGGTTTATTCCTATTTATTATTAATTATTCCTATTTATTATTAATTATTTCTAATTATTATTAATTACTACTAATTACCATTAACTATGAACAATTAATACTAATAATTTAAATTTATTAAATAACAAAACAATATAAACATAATTAAATTAAAACTAATTAAAAATAAATAAAACTAATAAAAAATTTCAAATAAATATTAAATTAAAAAGAACATAAATACCTTTAAAATTAACCTGAGGTTGATCTCCGATAATTGTTGAAGACATCAATATCAAATCTGAAAATAAAAATTAAACTTAAGAAACTGTGTACTCTAAAAATAGAGTTTTGAGAGAAGTTGAGAATGAATAGAAAAAAACGGGTGGGGGTATTTATAGGTTAGCTTATTTGCGACGGGACCCGTCGCAAATACTTTAGCCCACATTTATCATGGTCAACGGTTAAATAGTTATTTGCGACGGGTCCCATCGCAAATAATAACCTTCTGACATACTATTTGTGATGGGGGGTATATTCCCGTCGCAAATACTTTTTACCGCTACCGGTTATTTGCGACGGGTGGTTACCACCTGTCGCAAATAACATTCCCATGGTTTGGCGCGCTCTGCGCACCAAGCCTTTTGCGACGGGTGAGATTTCCCCGTCGTAAATAAGTTTCTAACGGGACTATTTGTAATGGGATTAATTCCCATCGCAAATAACCCGTCGCGAAAACCCCTTTTCCCGTAGTGTCTACTCACCATGTTGAGCCCCCTTTGTGTCTAGTAGCATAGGATGCCTATCTAGAATCCCTGGGAATATGGGAAAGTAATTCTATAATGAAAGTTTGATAAAATGGTGATAATCCAGGGGGAAGGAGATACTAGAATTTAAAGGTGATGTGAGTCTTAAAAGGAGTAGTTGATTTTTGAATGTGATGCCAATTAAGTTTAATGTTGAATTCTACATGGTTAATTAATGTTTAAAGAATTAATTAACGTACAGTGGAACTGATAAAATGATAATGGAGTAATCTAATAAATCTCTTCAAATTTTTGTGTCCTTATAGGATATCTAGTCTTAGAAGTAGCAGCCTGGAGTCTGAGAGACATTAGCTGCAGATGTATCTTAGACTAGGTAATTTCCACAGTGTGGATGTGAGTTATATATATATTCTGTACTTTTTGTGTTTCTATACGTTACTCCACACTGTCAGTAAGGGAAATTGACACCTCAGGGATTCTGAGCCCTAGGGGGTTGTTTTCCCCAATATTCTGATGGGAGGACGAATGGGTGACTACCCCCTTTGGCCCCGCTCTCTTCTCATGGTAGATACATGTGCCAACATGCACAACAGTTAGTTTCCCCATATATGTGTGTAGAGGGATGTAATGGATTGTGGTTATTTCACACACATATATTCTAAATATAGTATCCTATGGACTACTATAGGTGTAACATTTATAGGTTGTGATGGCTTGAGGATCCCTACTCGGTGTATGGGCTATAATGGCTTGAGGTATAATACCCGATGTATGATACACGTTATGCGGGATGTGGTGGATCCAAGAACTTACCTCGTTACTTTTGGTTGGGAGGATGGTGTGGTGCTTCGCCTAGGTGTCTGTGGGAAAGCCTTTGTGGTGCACGAGGTGCAGATTTTAGAGCTTAGCCTAGGTGTCTGCAGGCAAGCCTTTAGAGAGAGATGCACATGACGTATGTCATTGGGGAAAAGAGGAAAACCAGTGGGGAAGTAGTAGTAGGGTACCCTTGATAATCTTTACTATATGCTATATTCTGGTATGTGTTACTTGGTGAGAGTATCCATGGTGAGGTTGGGAACTTAGCATACCTGTTTAGGTGACGAGTTAGATTCACTTGTTATTCACTGGGCTATAGCATGCTTTCTTTACTTTTGAACAAGAGGCTTGGGGAGGATCCTAATGAGTATACTGTTATACTTACCCTATGTATATATAAACTATTTTTCAGGTCACTTGGAGCAGGTTGGAGATCAATATGGTTACTACAAGCTTGTGGTTAAAGGAGGAGCTGTTCGGGCTTGTGGTCGCTGCCGTTTTACTTTCTTTTGGGTACTTTTAGTTTCCCCTTTCAGTTGTAGTACTTTTTCATGACATTTCATATATGTACTTGGGATTCTATTATATTTCAATTCTGAGTTGGAGTTGGTTGAAGTCTATTCTATCTCTCTCTTCTGCATGTGTTCTCTTAGAGGGTAATGCCTCCAATTTGTGTGTTTATTATACCCTTGGTGCTAGTCGCCAACCCGGGGCCTACTGGAGGTAGGACTCGGGGGTCATTATCTCTCTTCTCACATTACCGGCCCAGGAGGGGTACACTTTGTGGGGATGGTGTTGTGACAGAGTGGTATGAGAGGTCTGGTTGAGGGATAGGATGGAGTTTGGAGTTAGGCACACATGAGGTTGCATGGGTTGGTAGGGCAACAATGCCATTCATGTTTAGTAAGTGAGGTAAACACTGGAGACCAGCTGAGACATAGGCGTTTATGGCCCCCTATGATATGACATACAGACCTTTAAGTTTATGATGGCTACTAAACAAAGTGATACCGGTTGCAGGATAGAGACCTAGGAAAGGATCATGCATCATTATTCTTTGTGCCTGTGTTTGAATGGGTAGACCTTGGGATATGTTAACCTAAAAATTAATAAAAGAAAACAATTAATTAATTAATGTTGAGTATTCCATATTCCAGGATTAGGAGCTCTAACAGTTGTTGTTTTACAGGTATGGCTCCAGGTCGACGTCCTCTTCAGGTTTGAGTAGAAGATTTCTAGCATGCTATTCCAGCAGATCACCGCCTAGTAAAGGTTGACGACAATGACACTTGGAGGAAGACACTCCGAGAGTTCCAGCACCAGAGTCTACAGAAGTACGAGGGCTCCATATCGGATGCAGTCACAGAAGACTGGTTGGAGGAGGTCGAGATAGGCTTCAGTTCGATTCGTGGTCGGAAGGAACACTGTGTGTCCTTGGTTGTGACGATGCTGCGTGGAGCAGCGAGGCAGTGGTGGTTCTTGTTCCTCAGGGATCGTGAGGAGTCAGCGATCTCATGGGAGGAGTTTCGAGACAGGTTTAGAGTTGAGTTTCTTTCTTCAAATGTGAATGCTTCCAGTCGGCAGGAGCTTCTTACCGTTCGACAGGGGAGAACTAGTGTTTGAGAGTTTGGAATCCGTTTCAGGAACCTTCTATGATATGCTACAGGCCTGTTACCAGATGAGGAGGCCAGGGCGAGGCATTTTGAGGAGGCTTTGCATCCAGAGATCCAGCGCCAGGTCACCCCATTTATGCTAACGACATATCTTGAGGTGCTGGAGAGGGCAGAGGTTTTTTAGAGTACTTTGTGTAGGACCAGATCTTCACGAGAGGGGAATCATCATGATTCCTCACGAAGCAAAGTTGTGGTCCGGGGATCCCGATTTTCAGGGAAGAAGCGTTTTCGTTCACCAGGGAGTAGGTCCCAGCCCTTCCCATCTCATTTCTCCAGAGGCAACAACTATCAGGCCTATGACAATGGATCAGGCACTTGTTTTTCTTGTGGTGGTCATGGTCATTAGCATCGGGAGTGCCCTTCTTTTCAGAGTAGTCATCGTGCACCGGGTGCTCCGCTCTAGGTTCCTCCGTTGAGGCAGTTTCAGCCAAGGCAGCAGCAGTAGGTCGCACCAACTTTAGATCACTAGAGGGTAGATGGAGCAGGTAGATGACAGCCCCATGACGCTCCCCGTCCTCATAGAGCAGAGTGTAGCTATGTTGGTGGTCTTCATCAGGGTCAGATAGGCCGTGTAGGAGGTCGTGTCAGCTTCATTCTCTAGTGTTGCCAGCCCCAAGTGAGCCAGATGTCGTTCGAGGTACCCCTTTCCTGTTTTCTACCTTGGTGTGTGCCTTGTTTGATTCAGGAGAAACACACTCCTTCATATCACCTACTCTTGTCCATGCTTTGGGACTTGAGGTAGAGAGGCTTCTTGTGCCCTTGGCGTTTACTACGCCAAATGGAGGTTGAGCGGCCATGTTTGAAGTATGTAGAGACTTTGAGCTAGTGTTGGGGGAACACCGCTGTTGGGGAGATTTCCTATGTTTATGAATAAAACCATATGATGTCATCCTCATGATGGACTGGTTGTATTCGGTGCAGGATATTGTGGATTGCTACAGGAATAAGGTCGTTTTCTTTGATGCATATGGAGAGAAAGTGGTGTTTGTTGGTAAGCAAGATCCTATGATTTGTCATAGACGAGTTCCATCCTTATCATCCATAATGGCTGAGATGATGTTGAGTTCTTCAGAGGTTCAAGAGTTGGCGTTTCCTAGGGTCGCAGAGGAGTACCCTGACGTCTTCCCAGAAGAGGTTGTAGCCTTACCCCCTCGAAGAGAGATCAATTTTGGGATCGAGCTACAATAAGGAGCGTCTCCTATCTCTATGTCTCCGTATAGGATGGCCCCTTCTGAGTTATGAGAGCTACATATTCAGCTTGATGGTCTATTGCAGTGCGGTTTTGTTTGGCCAAGTGTGTCACTGTGGGGTGCGCCAGTTTTGTTTGTGAAAAATGTTGACGGCAGTTTGCGATTGTTTGTCGATTATCATCGATTAAACAAAGTGACAATAAAGAACCTCTATCCTCTCCCACGGATTGATGAATTATTCGATCAACTGAAGGGTGCAAGTTGGTTCTCAAAGATCGACTTGTGGTCAGGATATCATCAGATGCGTGTAAAGGATGAGGATATCCCGAAGACTGCTTTCTGTTGTCCTCATGGGCATTATGATTTTTTTGTAATGCCATTCGGCGTGATGAATGCTCCAGCTGTTTTCATGGGGTTGATGAATGGTGTGTTCTGTGAATTCATGGACAAGTTTTTTGTGGTTTTCATCGATGAAATCCTTGTGTACTCCACATCTGAATAGGAACATGCAGAGCATCCACGAGCCATTTTGGGAGTTCTTCGCCAACATCAGTTGTTTGGGAAGTTGTCGAAGTGTGAGTTTTGGGCTCGAGAAGTTCGTTTCTTGGGGCATGTTGTGTCCCAATAGGTAGTAGCTGTGGATCCATCGAAGATAGAAGCAGTGGTGTCTTGGGAATCCCCCAAGACCGTGTCAGAGGTGAGAAGTTTCCTTGGTCTCACAGGCTATTATAGGAGGTTTGTAGCCAATTTCTCCCGAGTTGCGACTCCTCTGACAGCTTTGACGAGGAAGGATCAAGCGTTTATATGGACTGATCAGTGTCAGGTAGCATTCGAGTATCTAAAGGAGAAGTTGGTAAGTGCTATAGTCCTTTGTCTTCCAGCAGAGGGAGTCCATTTTGATGTTTTCTATGATGCTTCATGTCTGGGGAAAGGTTGTGTTCTCATGCAGTAGAAGGTCTGTTGTTTCTTTTGGGTCTCGGTAGTTGCGTCCCCATGAATGCAACTATTCCACCCATGATCTTGAGTTGGCATCCATGGTGTTTTCTCTGAAGTTGTGGATACATTAACTCATTGGTGAGCACTTTGTGGTTTTCACCGATCATAAGAGTTTGAGGTATGTTTTCTCCCAACGTGACTTGAACTTGCGACAGCATTAGTGGACAGAGTTCTTGCAGGAACACGACTTTTAAATATCATATACACCTGGAAAAGGGAATTTTTTAGCTAATGCACTGATCCGAAAGTCACGTAATGATGTTGTACGTGAATCTGGTGATTCCTGGAGAGTAATGGAAGAGATATCAGCTTTTCATCTTGATATGGGAGAAGTTGTGGGTAGAGGTTGTCTTTTCCAGATGACGGTGTAGTCATCCCTATTGCAGAAGGTAGAAGAGTCTCAGTTGGGTGATCTAGAGGTGGAAGTTTGGAGAGACATAGTTGTTTGTGGTGAGGCCCCTGATGGTTGGTCGGAGGATGAAAAACACCGAGTTTTGTATCATGGTATAATTTTTGTTCCCTTGGCGATGCGCGAGACGGTTCTCTGAGGGTTCCATAGTTTTCCCTTGGTAGTACATCCTGGTGTGACAAAGATGTACCGATCCTTGAGGAGTCAGTTTTGGTGGTCGGGGCTGAATCGTGCGGTTGCAGAGGGTGTGTCTCGATGTTTAGTCTTCCAGAAGGTGAAGGCCGAACACCGTGTTCCTGGTGGCCTTCTCCAGCAATTAGAGATTCCTCAGTGGAAAGGGGAGTACATCTCAATGGATTTTGTTATAGTTTTACATCGAGCTCCGGTTGGACATGATTCTATATGGGTGGTAGTGGATCGTTTAACAAAATCGGCCCACTTCATAGGGATTAAGGAGTCGAGCTCAGTGGAAGTTTTTTCGAGGAAGTATCTAGAAGAGGTGGTGAGACTTCATGAAGTACCTAGGATGATCATTTCTGATCTAGATCCTCGTTTTACCTCCTGGGTGTGGAGAGGTCTCCAGCATGCTTTTGTCTCTCAACTGTGCCTTAGCACTTTTTTAATCCTCAAACGGATGGTCAGACAGAGCGAACCATCCAGACTCTTGAAGTCATGTTGCTCTCTTATGTTCTTGATTTTGGAGGTTCATCGATGAAGCACTTACACATGGTAGAGTTCTCTTACAATAATAGTTTACACTCTACCATCAGTACGGCACTGTTTGAATCCTTGTATGGCCGGCCATGCCATTCTCCATTGTGGTGGACTGGGGTCGGAGAGTCAGCAATTCGCGGACCATAACTAGTGCCGAATACAACAGAGATGGTTCAGGTGATTCAGGAGAGGATGAAGACAGTGCAAGATCGTCGAAATCATATGGTGATCAAAGAAGGAGAACCTTAGAGTTTAATGTTGGGGATCATGTGTTTCTGAAGGTGACTCCCCGTCGTGGGAAGCGAAGGTTTGGTCGTGGAAGTAAGCTTTCTCCCTGGTTTATTGGGCCTTTCGAGGTGTTAGCTCATGTTGGAGCTGTGGCGTATCGAGTAGCACTTCCCCCTCATATGAGTCAGATACATGAAATTTTCCATGTATCACAGCTCCGTCTTTATCTTCATGATAAATCTCATGTTTTAGATTGGGGAGAGATCGATATTGATGATGATGAAACCTTCGAGGAGCGACCTGTGGAGATCCAAGACCACAAGGAGATGGTGTTGTGTGGTCATTATATCCCCTTAGTTCGTGTCTTGTGGTGACACGGTGGAATGGAGGAGAGTACCTAGGAACGTGAGTCACAGATACGTGCTCAGTACCCAGAGTTGTTTAATGTTTAACTCCTTTCATGCAATGATGTTTCCTTTATGGTTAGACCATTCATGTTTTATTTATGTACCTTCAATGTTATGTTATGATTGAATTGTTTGGATATGGATTGTTTGTTCCCATACTCTCGGATATCGTAGTTTTGTTCCAGCTTTCGAACAACTCATGGTGGTTTTCCCCTTAGAGGTATCTTATGGGGTGGTTGTTCGGACCCCTCTTTTCTTCTGGGCGGGTTTTTAATTCTCGAGGATGAGAATGTTTTGAGAGGTATCTAATGTAATGGCTCGGACCTCTCCAGTCCATTACTTTGTGAAAATATGGTGTTGGATGTGTTCCGGGAGGTCAAGGTGACTTATCCCCAACACTTTTCCAAATTTCCTGTTCTGTGAACAGTGTTTCCAGTTTTATGAATAGTATCGGTAGGTAAACAGTATTTCCAGAATGGTAACCTTCTAACGGTGACCTTATAACGGTAGACTTGAACAGTGTTTCCAGAACGGTAACCTTCTAATGTTGACCTTATAACGGTAGACCTGAACAGTGTTTCCAAAACGGTAACCTTCTAACAGTGACCTTATAACGGTAGACTTGAACAGTGTTTCCAGAATGGTAACCTTCTAACAGTGACCTTATTATGGTAGACTTGAACAGTGTTTCCAGAACGGTAACCTTCTAACGGTGACCTTATAATGGTAGACTTGAACAGTGTTTCCAGAATTGTAACCTTCTAACGGTGACCTTATAACAGTAGACTTGAACAGTGTTTCCAGAATGGTAACCTTCTAACGGTGACCTTATAACGGTAGACTTGGATAGTGTTTCCAGAATGGTAAACTTCTAATGGTGACCTTATAATGGTAGACATGAATAGTGCTTCCATAACGGTAACCTTCTAACGGTGACCTTATAACGGTGGACTTGAACAGTGTTTCTAGAACAGTAACCTTATAATGCTGACCTTCTAAAGGTGGACTTGAATAGTTTTTCCAGAACGGTGAGGTCTAACGGTGACCTTTTCTTTCCTTTGCCAAAATTTTGAGTATGTGAACAGTGTTTCCAGCTTCCTACAGTTTCGCCCCTTTGACGTTTCCTTTGACGTAAAATACTTTTAAAGCCGTGTTTTAAGGACTCTTAAGGCCAATTCAAATGCCATAAATCCTATATTAATTATTCCTAAGGCCATGATGTATTTACTTGGTCAAACCGTATAGGTTAATGTGATCTATTTTTAATGGAGAATTAACCGGATCTTAAATCGTCGCCTCATTAAATCTTTAAAAAGGAACCACATATAATTCTCTCATTTTCTTCCTCCTTGTTCTTGTCTAAGAGACACTAGAACCTTTCAATCATTCCCATAGGATTTTCACAATCAAATCCTAATCTTCTGATTGGTTCTGCTCTATTTTGGATGCAACCGAGCTGTATCGATCAATATTCGATATAAGGTATGTTGTATCATCATTCATTTGGGGATCATCTTCTCTTTTGTCTACCATCCATATTATACCATGTAATTTCAAAGATTCTAATGGGTTTTCTTGGGGTTGGTTGGTACTGTCGTACCGTGGCATCCTCTGGTGGATGCAGTTGTCATGAGAGGAGTATTGTGACCCGTTGTGTGGATAAAGGACGTCAAGAACTCTTCGAGGTAGGGGATTCCTGGATTCTCTAATTGTATATGTGCAATCATATAATTATCATTATTTACCCTTGGGATCACAATGAAATTGACCTAATTAAATACTTGAACCAAATTAAAAGAATTGGTTGATTGCATGTTGTTACTTTGTACCATGATAACCGTTTGCCTCATGTTTTGCTAGATAGAGTGATATCTATGTTTTCTTTGATTAGGTGTTCGTTCTTGATGGAAATTGTTAATGAACATAAAGCCAGAGTTAATTGTTAATTAATTGGCTAAAGATAAAGAGGCATGTAAATGAATCTGGTTTTTGTCATTTTTGTAGTTGTTCTAATTTGAGGTTAATCAAATTAGGGAAGTAAAAAATGGTTATTTAATTATTATAGCTTACTGATTAGGTATCCCATAATTGGAACCTACAAATAAAAAATCTGGTAATTCAATATGGATTAAAGAACACATTGTGTGAGAATTTCTTTAAGGGGCTCTGAGTTACCCTCTTGATTGTTAAAGGGCCAAGAGCCCCTTGATGTGATGTTTGGTTTCCTGCTGCTTGTGATGTAATGTGAACCTGGATGGCTGTTGTGATATGTGGGGGCATGGGGACTTGTGGTTGTGGCAGTGGATGATGCCTAGGGTGGCGAGATACATCAGCTTATGCATGTGGGTGTCGGGGAGGGAACCAAGGATGATGGTATGGGATGAATGTGATGGCTGGATGTTGGTGGTTTTTGTTTGGTTGTTTATCTGCTTTACTTTTCCCCACTGCCAAAGGCAGCTGGTCATGGTTACACTCCTTCCGGAGGAGGCGAAGACGCATGGGGTATGCCACGTGCTTTCCTTGTTTAGACTCTCGAGGTAGAATGCATTTATGCTCTTGATATAGGCGGCAAAGACTCGACGGGTAGTATATCTACTCACCGTGTTAAGCCCCCTTTGTATTCAGTAGCATAGGATTCCTTTCTAGAATGACTGAGAATATGGGAAAGTAATTATGTAATGAAGGTTTTATTAAATGGTGATAATCCACGGGGAGGGAGATACTGGAATTTAAAGGTGATGTGAATCTTAAAAGGAGCAGTTGATTTTTGAATGTGATGCCAATTCAGTTTAATGTGGAATTGTTCATGGTTAATTAATGTTTAAAGAATTAATTAAAGTATAGTGGAACTGAAAAAATGAGAATGGAGTAATCTAATAAATCTCTTAAAATGTTTGTGTGCATATAGGATACCTAGTCTTAGAAGTAGCAGCCTGGAGTTTGAGAGGCGTTAGCTGCAGATGTATCTAAGACTAGGTAATGCCCATAGTGTGGATGTGAGTTGTATATATATTATAAACTTTTTGTGTTTCTATATGAAACTCCACCCTGTCGGTAAAGGCAACTGACACCCCGGGGATTCTGAGCCGTATGGGGTGTTTTTTCCAACATTCTGATGGGAGGACGAATGGCTGACTACCCCCTTTGGCCCCACTGTCTTCTATTGGTAGACACATGTGCCAACATGCACAATAGTTAGTTTCCCCATATATGTGTGTAGAGGGATGTAATGGCTTGTGGTTATTTCACACACATATATTCTGGATATAGTATCCTATGGACTACTATAGGTATAACGTGTATAGGCTGTGATGGCTTGAGGATCCCTACTCGGTGTATGGGCTATAATGGCTTGAGGTATAATACCCGATGTATGATACACGTTATGCGGGCTGTGGTGGCTCCCGGAACTTACCTGGTTACTTTTGGTTGGGAGTATGGTGCGGTGCTTCACCCAGGTGTCTGTGGGCAAGCCTTTGTGGTGCATGAGGTGCAGATTGTGGAGCTTAGCCCTGGTGTCCGCGGGTAAGCCATTGGAGAGAGATGCACATGACGTATGTCGTTGGGGCAAAGAGGCAAACCAGTGGGGAAGTAGTAGCAGGGTACCCTTTATAATCATTACTATATCCTATATTCTTGTATGTGTTACTTGGTGAGAGTAGCCATGGTGAGGTTGGGAACTTAGTATACCTGTTTAGGTGACGAGTTAGTTTCACTTATTGTTCACTGGGCTTTAGCATGCTTTCTTTACTTTTGCACGAGAGGCTTGGGGAGGATCCTACTGAGTATACTGTTATAATCACCCTATGTATATATAAATTGTTATTCAGGTCACTTGGAGTAGGTTGGAGATCAAGCTGGTTACTACTATCTTGTGGTTGGAGGAGGAGTTGTTCGGGCTTGTGGTCGCAGTCATTTTACTTTATTTTGGGTACTTTTAGTTTCCCCTTTCAGTTGTAGTAATTTTTCATGACATTTCATATATGTACTTGGGTTTCTTTTATATTTCAGTTCTGAGTTAGAGTTGGTTGGAGTCTATTCTATCTCTCTCTTCTGCATGTGTTCTCTTAGAGGGTAATGCCTCCCATTTGTGTGTTTATTATACCCTCAGTGCTAGTCGCCAACCCGGGGCCTACTGGAGGCGGGACTCGGGGGTCATTATCTCTCTTCTCACATTGTCGGTCCAGGAGGGGTACACTTTGTGGGGAGGGGGTCATGACATGTAGGTACATGATTGGGGTAACAAAGGGTAATTAGATTCAACCTAAACTATGGGGGAATATAGAAGATAAAAATTGAGATGTCTAAGATTGGAATGTAAGGAGGGGAAATTTGATGAATGAGGATGACTATTGGCCATGACATTTGAACCATATAGTTACACATCTAGGGGAAAATGTGTCAATGATTTCACACAGTTTAAGGACATGATTTTGGACAATATCTTTTAGTTTAAGTTCATAGAGCTTGGTCCCAGGAAAGGGTAATTTTTGGAAATTTTTGTATGTCATGGGATAGAGCAAAAACCTGATGTGAATGGACGGACAGGGATCTCTTTAACCAAATAAGAATATCTAAAATAAGTATCAAATAGAATATGGTCTTAATTATTGGTCCAATGCTACCAGTTTAAAATCGTAGATCTTGGTCTACCTCTATCTGAACATCACACCTCTTTGGTATTCATATACGAACTAAGAGCCAAGGTGGTACTAGGGTTTCAAAAAAAGGTGTGGATGACAAGGGGATTTTCTTCTTGTCCTGATATAGTAGATCTAGGTGTCACCATGTATCCCCCTAAATGGTGAATCAAGAAACACATTGTTTTATAATATGGTGAGGTAGAATATTGACAACACAAGGGGTAGTTCACTAAAATAAGGACGCAAGGAAAATTGATATTAATATTATAAAATACCATAGTTGATGAAAAACAAAATTTAAATTGACGGCCATGAGGGTTCAGTTTAACACAGTTTAAGTTTGTGATGAGTGGACCAAATAAGGTATTATAGGGATGTTTGTATGACACCTGATAGAGTATCAACCTGATATGAAGAGACTTCCATGAAGGCATCATTCCATTCTAACGTATTCTGAATGATTTGTACACAACATAAGGTTTTGATTCTTTGAATGATGTAGGGTTTTCAAAAGGTTTTGTGTGGAACCTTTGAGTTTTAAAAAAAACAATGAAGTGGGGACCAAAGAGGCCTCATTCCATGAAAACATCTCTGAGGAAAGAAACACATAGGTTAAGGCCATGATTCTTGGAAAATTTCTAATGTTGATACAGTTTCATTATCTAGGTTTTGAAAAATATGTCATAAACATAGGGCTGGTGGGACTAAATGCTAACGAAAATGGTCTCACCAAATTAAGGTATTAATAGTTGGGCTAGTGATATGAGGCCAAGTTGTGATTGCATATCCCATAGAGTTGGAAATCAAGACATACACAATTATAGAACATTGTGTGGTTGGATACCAATGACAAAAGGGAAGGGGGGATCCTATTAGTTAAGTATGAAAAGATGATTTTGTAGTTTAAAATGGTGTATAGGATGATGGTAGCTATATATTTTTAGGTCATGTAGCTTAGAACAGATGGGGCTTGCTACTATTTTAAAGTCATAGATCTCATACTATTGGGGTTGTGTGTTTTGGGGATGTTCATAACGAATAATTAGTATGAACCTAACATTAAGAGAGGCCCAAGAAGACTATAGTTCCAAAAGAATCATATGTTAGACAATTAGCGCATATTTTAAGGTCATTGTGTTTGGACCATTGAGGATGATTCTCTATTCTGAAATATTTCTGCATCTCATCCATGTTGGGGAAGGTCCCACCAAGACTCCTAAACCCACATGATATATTCTTTTTTCATGAAATAAGGAGCAGTAAGGTGTTCACATTTTCACAAGGGGAGTGAAATTAGGGTAAAAAGAAACCATCTTGGGGAAGTCCCAATGGCATCAACTTGATTAGTCATCATGTGTGAATGCATGGGGTAATAACACCAAGGGTGATAAAAACAACCATGAAAAATGGGTGTATAAAGATTCAAATCCTAAATTTTGAGACATGGATAGTTCTAGGGTGTAACTAATATGTTGGGATGGACTAATTCCCATTTTTAAAAACATGGTTCCCACAACTGCACCATTTGAGAATGGGGTGAGAAAATGAAAGATTTATTGTTGAACCTATTCAAAACATGGTAACCATTATCTAACACCAGAGATCCTTTGAGGGGTATGCCCAGGATGGGAGGTGAACCACATTGTCCAAGAACCATTATTGTCAAGGGTCCTCTTCAGATTGGTAGGGTGATGGGGATCCAAACCAAGGAAGTAATGAGTAGTGGAAATGAACCTATTTGGATATATAGGTGTGGATTTAAACACTATGGGGTCTATTTTTATCTAAGATCAAATGTGTTGTATGGGCGTTTCGGTAGGTGAGGATTGGAAATGTTCCCAATGGGGAAATCACATAAATAGATTTTTTATTGGTATGGCCCTAAAACATAGGGTTAGGGCATTTCTACGTATCCCATGGATATTTTAATCAAGCCACACATAGTTTTAGAACATGATGTGGTAGGGTACATGCACCGAAATGGTTTACCCTCTATAGGGAGGACCAAAGTTATCACATAGTTTCCCATCATGTGATAGAGACATGGATCATGTATTTTAACATCTTGTGGTGAGGAAATTGAACAAAAAAATTAATGGAATATAGTGGTGATTTGTTGTTGTTGTCATTTAAGTCTATTGATATTTAAACATGATGTTTTATAGTTTAACATCATGTGAAAATGACATTATCCCACCATTTAATGTCACCAGAAAAGGCGATGTCATAATTTTTTACATCATGTGACTAAGAGGTATGTATCTTAGTTTTGTGTCATGTGACTAGGATGTTGGACTTTATAATTTAATTTTATATAGGTCAGACTTAACTATTCATATGCAGTATCACATGAGGAACCTTGTGTTGGTGGGAGGCATGATGAACTCACTATACATTGTGATCAATGAGTAACCACTATTGGAGTATACATTATAAATAATGTATACCCTTCTCACATGGGTTCTACCTTTGGAATCTTCTTCCCTAGTATCAGTGGAATCATGAGAACAAACACCATATTTCTCTAAATGAATAAGGATAATAGAAAAATTAATTTGAATTCTGACACCATGTTATTCTATTATATTTCTAGGTTATACAATGTTTGGATCCTACTTTCTTAGAGGGCCTCTAAATCATCCAAAAAGACTTCCTCTCTTTTTTTTTGATGTCTAATGATCATAAATAGCCATTTTAAGTGATGGTAGATTAAAATATATATGTAAAAATACTTCTTACCCATAAACTAGGGAGTATGGGGTCACCTGTTTGGAATTTTGAGTCAATGTACAATAGGCCCAGAGAGAATCTGGTAGCTTGTAGGGCCAACACTTCTTCTTATAGACCACCATCTTCTAAAGGATGTTAGAGAGATTTTATTTAATGCATTTATGATTACATTATGTACAACTTCCTTAGGTCGACAAATCAAAAGTTGATGTCGTTGGTTATGAGAATAGTGTGAGGAATAATAAATTGATAGATGGTGTGGGACTTCACCAACCCAATCATAGAAAAATTATCTAATTCTTTGATGGGGTTAATTATACAAACATTGAGAATATGTTTTGGTAGTCAAAATAAACCAGTACTGTCAAACTGTTACTAGTCGGTAAGGGATAACAACATAAAGTCCCCCTACAATAAAGGGAAAAGAGTACCTAATTCCAATATGATGATCCAGTGGCTGATACATGAAGTTTTAATGGATTATGAATTCATGAAACTTCTCAATGAATTTCATATAGTCCTGAACCATAGTGGTCCAAAAGTACCCCAATATCTAGTTCTAGTGAGAGACCTTTAATCCATCTTTATGGGTACCACATAACCCAGCAAAGACCACTTGCATTAACTAATAAATATCCTACCCTTGGATTAAATAGAGAAGGAATCCATTATATTTGTTCCTGTAAAAGGTCTGATCAATGTTGGGGCCATTTTGAATGGTAAATTTTAGCGCACACCAATGGAATCACTCACAATAAGCTCGGTATGGTGGGAGAGTCTCATGGTGGAGATACTAGATGAAGGAATTCATCAATTTGACAGATTCTTTGACGATCGAGGTTTTTGAGGGACTTGATAAACAAGTTCCAATGGCCAAATGATTCATCTATCGGTCTTCACCAATATAAGTGATAGTGGAGATGACCCTCAAATGCACCACAGGAATTACCAATACATCTTTTTTAGGGTCCATGAGGGATGCTCCTAGGATGGCCAAGGCATTAACTCGGTTCTTCTATGATCAGGGGACATGAGTCAACTTTGGCTAGGAATAGAATTGGTCAACTAATGTTAATGATCCTAACCCAACATCCTAGAGTAAGATTTTACTTTATTACAATATCATAATATACCAGGAATCACATCCCAAAGAACAAAATAGTTTAATAGTTTTGGAAAACTAGCTATATACATGAATATTTCATTATAATTTAAAGCATAAAATGAAATACAGTGAATCATTTGAGATAACCATTATTCTTCTATCTTAAACCTATATATCAATCATAATAAACTTCATGGAATCATGGTAAAAAATAATACATAATAAATGGGTGTGTTCAAATGCTCAATAATGGTATGTATACAGCAAAACGCTATCATAAATAATAAACAATAATAATAGAAAGGAAGATAAATGAAAAACAATCCATTAAATCAATAACAAGAGAATAATATGTTTAGAATAAAAGATGATAAAAAATTCCATATAAATAATCACATGAGCTAGAAAACATTACCATATATATTCTACTAATCAAATAATCACAAGTAAATCAATAAGTAATCTTCTAATGATGGAATACATAATGTTGGACATCCAAAACTTACCGTCGAGGCCTCAACCTAGAAATATGAAAATAAATGTGAAAGGCCTTCAATAAAACCCAATATGGTTTGTATGATGAGACCTAATGATGCATCAATGGGCTATAGCGAGCCCTTACCATCACTTACTAAGGAAAATTCATTCCTCACATGAATAAATAATACAAATGATACATCATGCAATAACAAATCAATAATGGTTCATTTTGGACGAACAAGTCATACAGAATATTTATACTTCCCCAATAAAACTGATCAAAAACAACCCAAATAAATATGAATAATGGTATCATTAGATTACATCCTTAACATAATACTCAAAAAATATGTTTGACATGGATGAAAATACTTTAAAGATTATTTGAATACTTCAAGAGGAAAATATCCTTTTTTACTTTGAAATAATATTTAATAACTAAAAGCTACACAAATTATAATGAAATAATTTCATTTGAAAATAACCTTGTGAAATTATAAATGAGGCTTCAAATATTTAATGTGAAATCATGATGGGAAATTCTGTTCATCCTGTATAAGTTCAAAAAACATTTCTTCTGTATGTTTTCAGAAAAGTCTAATTTATAAAATGAAAAAAAATTCCATTCAAATCATTTTTAAGAAGGTCAAACAAGGGAAAAATGATTTTAAATAATTTTTGGAAATTGTTTTTGGAAATGTTTTTATTTAACAAGGAAATGGAAGGGAAATATTCCCCAGTGGATACTCATACAAAAACAATCTTGAATGAGATTGTGTAATAAACCCATACCACTCTATAATCTGTTGAATCATATTCCCATAAAAGAATAAAATTTTAAAAAAACATTAATTATCTTGAGAATAAAAAAATTCATGATATAACATATCAAAGTTGTGTTTTATACAACATAAAAACTAATGTAGGTGCATATAATTAAAATATGCCTCAATAAAATTAAAATGAGATGAATTCCTTTACAGAGATCATTAAAGTGAGTGTTCATCAAATGGGTTGGTTATGTGTATCCTCAGTAGATCCACATAAAAAGTGGAGATACAAAATAATATAATCAAAATTTACTCCACACATAATCATATCAAGACATAATCAATTAATTTCAATTTTAACCCAATGAATGTAAGTTGAGTTAAAAATCTCATAACTCATGCTTCCCTTTAGTGTTACATACTTAAACCTCCTATATAATGTTTTAAATAATGTTATTAATTTATTATAGAATGATTTTAATATTTATAATACCTTACAGTTTCCTTTTATAACTTATTACAACCCATTAATTAATTATATTTCATTATTTTTATTACTTTGGGTGATTACGTTTCATGGTTTCATGGTTAGTTCACTTGTGTATATTTATGGATGTTCTATTAAAATGGAAATAAAACTCCATAAATGATATTAAATGGTATTAATTTACATCCATAATTTTAAATAGTCCCATAAATTATTTTTCTTTCTTACATGAGGATGAATCATTTGATAAAAATTAATGATAAATGTCTAGTTTATTTTGGCAGTTTTACTGGCCATCAGGAACTAGTTTCATTTTATTTAATATTATGTTTATATATTAGATCTAAACAACTAAATAGGTTATAATATATATATTAAAATCTTATTTAACCAAAATAATACTTTTATGACCAACCTTGAAGGTAGTAATGGAAAACAAAGAAAATCATTATTCACGGTGATGGTTAACTACAATAATTTGGACAAGGTTTTCAGTTCTTTGAATAAGAGGAGATAACAAAAGGTGATAATATAAGATATTAAATTGGAAATATAAAATTATAGAATATACATGATTTTATATTTATTATTTCTTTATGGATTAAGGAATTGAATAGAAGGTAGAAATGGAAAAGAAATTAAGAGAGGTTGGTTGAGAAAGTTACCTCTTGAATATCACCTCCTTGAAGAACGAATTAAGTAACACAGAATTGGTATTTTTGTGAGTCCAGTTGAAATTGTATATGGGTAGAGTGGGGAGGAGATTTTTTGGTTGATATTTTATTATATTCAAAGCTTTTGAGGAGAATGTTGGTGGTTAAGAGTGGTATTTATACTTGAGGATAGGTAGTTTTAAATGATTAAATAATGATTATTTTATATTTAAAGCCAACCACATTTGGGTGGAATTAATTGAAATTAATTTTATTGACAATTCCTATTTCAAAGGCTTTTTAAGGTACATAAACACATCAAAAACCCATTTAATATTTTATTTTTAGGTATTTTAAGCATTTACCTTTTAACTTTAAGCCTATACGTTATTTTAACTATATTATGGTAAATCTTTTTTTACCATGGTAACATTTTTATGCATAAAAATTAAAATTAACTTATAATATAACTTTTTAATCATTATTAAAAATATTGATTCCATTTTATCTAATTCAATTTATAAAAGTGAAAAAAAACAATTCAAAATATGTTATGTGTATAACTCATAAAAATAGTTTTTTTAATGTTAAAATTGTAGTTTTTAAAATTGATAAGCATGTGAATATAAATGTAACACCTTATGTATTATGTTAATAATTAAATTAATTTTGATCAAGAATAGGGGTTAATAATTTCTAAATCCTGATTATATAATAATAATTTCATAAGAGTTAATTTATTTCTTAAAAACAATATTTGGACTCATTTATCCAAAATTAAACCTTTTTAAAAAATTCCCAATAGGTTATCCTAAGATAATTTTTATGTTATGAGTAAATAAATAAATTTTATTTTTTTAAAAAAATAAAAATATTAAGAAATTATTTATATTTATTTTATCATAGAATTTAATAAAAATCACTTTTTGAAGAAAACATTTATTTAAATAATAAAATGAATTCAGAAAAAATTATGTGATTGTTTCCTAAGAATAACTATGTTTTTATTGAATGTTAATTTCATATTACTTTCATAATGTAGTTAATATTATTCACACATTCTTATATAATGGCTAGTTTATAACGGTTGTGTTAAAATAATGATGTTTTGGAGTTCTTTTAAACTAGGTGTTTTGTGTAATTTAAGATATCGATCATGGTATTCTTTTATAATATCAGGGCGTTATATTCTCCCTTACTTTTATAAATTGTGTCCTTAAAATTTTAAATATCTCTTCTTATAAAAAGTATTGATCTTTGAAATTTTATTTGTGGGAAACCTGCATCGAAACAAAAGTAAGAAGATTTTGTTACCCCAAACCCACCTTCAATATCCCTAGGGCTGGTGATTAGAATTCAGAAGACATATTTTTCATGATGGGAATCCATATCCTAATGCAGCTATAAAAAAGACACAACTTCATACAGGACATTATAATGAATAATAAATAAAAGTAACTAACTACAATATGTATATATAATTATTGTTAAAACAAATATGATTTATAAGGAGAAATATTAACTTAAATGATACTTAAAAAGGAAAATATATATGACCAAAAAACCAAATAGTAATCCAACATAAACAACAGAGGTAAAGATATCCCCATGATGAATATACAAACATCGTATACTACTACAACCTATAGGTACCAATAATATTGAATAATAGGACATCCACCAAGGTTTCCACTAAACTGTCTGTCAAACCTATAATATATGATATGTGTGGGTGAAGATTCCTATGTAGGGCTGAGTACAAACAGTCCTAGTATGAAACACAAAAATCACAAATGACAAATAACAAAATCAGTAAAATCAAAACTACAACACCAATAGGAAAGAATAACCCATAAAAAACCCAAATATTCTTTAATGGATAGAACCTAGAACATTGAATAAATTCCCCCTCTTTATATACTATCTATAATAAAAATATCAAAAAACCCCTAAAAAATCTGAACTACCCAAATCGAGAAGCCCTTTTTCCCTCTCAATAATTATAGTATAGGGGTTGTGCCTTTTTGAGTCGCATAATGAAGACGATGGAGTACCTGTCTCTATAGATATTTAAAACGCACCTTCAGAAGCACAAAATAGAAAATGGGGCTGCGAAACACTATCAATAATTAGGGGACCCACACCTTTTCAAGTAGTACATAGTACAAGAGGGGGAACCAGATCTTGTGAAATCTCTAATCACGACACCTAATCACCATCTTCAGCCGCAAGGAGATAAGGAGACTAACTATTTCACATAACCTTGATTCTCATCTATTATGTTTAAGTGAATCATGAAATCATGTCCTATATATAAAACCCTCAATATGAACCACTCACATGCCCAAACTTGAGTCTTAAGGAAGGAGATATGAGATACACCTAAGGCTAGAAAAGTACATGGAATATACCATATGGGTACATGATGTGTATCCCCTCAAGGGAAATCTGGTCATATATTGTCACCCAAATAGCATGTGTTGGTCTACCTACACAGTGTGTGTGATAGGATACATGGTGTGTGGGCCCATTGGGTTACTAAGCGTATACCATCATAACTCAAGCTTTGTAAAGGAAAAATACATGGCATGTCATAAAGGGGAGATGGGATGTCCTTGAGGGGACATGGAATGTCAATGGAATTGAATTACATGGTGTATACTACCAAGGAGTTTGATTCATATAATTATGAGTGTTCATGGAATATGGCCAAGACCCATGGGACATGCATATCCAAATG
The DNA here is from genome assembly GCA_963277665.1 of Viscum album. Lineage (NCBI taxonomy): Eukaryota > Viridiplantae > Streptophyta > Magnoliopsida > Santalales > Viscaceae > Viscum > Viscum album. The sequence continues at coordinate 141,168,215 of OY728119.1, forward strand.
ACCACCTATGTGTGTAACTTTGTATAATCTACACCATTATTTTTAAGTGAATATGACATGTTTAATAAGGCCATGTACCATGATATCCTTAACTATTTTAAAACCCTATCCATCACAGTGAATGAGATACATGAAATGTGTTCCTATTAACTACATCTTGTATATATTTTTGTTCTTTAAGAAATGTTTTAGAACACTATAAACATTCATAATGTCACTATTTTCACACCTTATCAATCCCAAATCATCACCAAATGCCTCATCTAAGGATGTTGTGACTCCCATAATATAACTATGGACATCGTTCACTATAAACAAGGTCTTACACCACTTCTCATGAGTCCCTAATTATTAATTATTTGTAACTCTTAGAGAGATCACACTAGAATGCCTATAATAGTCACTTGCCACCCAATGGTCCTCATGCATGTTTCTATCATCATGGGTGAACCCAAATCAATCACTCAAGATATTGGTTTTGGTTTAATTGTCTACCTAGGCAATGATTTTTTAAACCATCGGTCATGGTTGAGGACAATGACGAATGATAGTGTAATAGTAATGTAAATAAATGGAAAATCAAAGAGACAAATTTAATGTGACCATTATGAAGCAAATAAACCAATCATTAGGTCAAAATCTATATAAATTGGGGTAAGTTGTATCAGAATAAAAAAAATTAGGCTAAAAATAAAAGTAAATAAAATATACAGCTATGAAGTTAAGAAATAAATTTAAGAAAATTCTATCCATGCTCAAAATCAAATATAACTGAGAAATAAAATAGTAAATAAGCCTTAATTTTATATTGTATCAATAAAAAATGAATATTGAATTTTCAACGAGCATTTTAGGGAATTAGTCAATGATCATACTCATCAGATATCTTTATCTCGATCCTCCCTATGATCCTCTATTCTCACTCAACCTATCAAGTAAGGGTTCATCATGAATAACTCTAGTGAGAGAAATTATGTATTTTTGTATATGTGGATTTAGAGTTTATAATAATGAGTTAGTTGATTAATTAATGAAATTAGATAACTTAATCAACTTATTCCACCTGTGATTTTCTAAACCCAACGACCCTAATGCTAGTTTCGAATGCTTTCCATTGGGTCAAAAATTAGCATGGTGATTCACATTTCTCTACCTATACTAGTTTGGTCTAAATCCTTTGACTAGTTTCTCCTCCTCTAGTTTGGTTTTCCTCTTATTGACACTTTCCAAAGGTGGGAAACCTCTACCACCAAGGTTGATGATGTCATATTCTTGACTGGAATAGGATGATAGAATTTCAATTCCTCCTTCCATGGATTCCCCTTAGGACACTATTTCCTTTTTTTTCTCACTCATAGATTTTATTCTTGTTCATAATCTTGTTCTTGGAACCAACTCTATGTGGATACATGTTAATTACACCACTTCTACTATGATAGGAAAACTACCTACAGATAAAGATAATGGTGATATTGGACATGACAGGACATCTATGTACATTTGGTGTGTTGGCAATCTGTAAGGGTCTACCTCTTTTAGAATCAAGGTAATATCATGTGTGAGGAATATTTGGTGTGTAACCTATGGAATATCATGGAATCATGGGGAAACTCATACTATGGGTGTAAGGAATCTATGGATTGTTTCCTAGGTTATCTCATGTTTCTCACATGAGGTATAGATTCTGATGTATTGGGTCGGGTCATAGGTTTAAGGTATTATAGGGAAATTATCATAGGTTTAAAGCCTCATGGGGACATGGTTATATTTTTAAATACATGAGGTTAAATGGTAATTGTTTCAAAGAATTTTGGGAACATTTCCCATGTACAGTTATCATGTGCTCAACTGAATATGGGATAGTTTCACATGGTGTCCTGAAGGTCTGTTGGAGACCTTACCTTTGGGTAGTATACTAAGTGTGTTCCTAGGGGAAATGATCACACTTTAGAGTTGTATCCACCCATGGGAAGATAGAAAAATTTATTGGTGGTGTTGGGGTATTAGGATCGAACCTCAAGGAGGCATCCTACGTACCCTATTGGTAGACAAGGATAAAAAAACATTTCATGTGCACAATTTAAGTTTGTGTTAAAGGATTGTTCTATATAGTTTGATGTCATGTGGTAAGGAAACTTGTGTCATTAAAGGCATGGAAACAAGGTGTGGTGTGGGGATTATTCATAGGATCTTCCCAAAATGTGGTTGACCATCTCATTTTTATCAAATGAGGAATTTTATGTTTATCTCAAAGGGTATGGATATAGTTTTAACATAATATGATGAGGATATTTTCATGTTGTTTAATGTCATGAAACTAGGATATTATTGTTAATTTTAACATTGTAATACTAGGATGTTTTCATGAATTTTGTTACCCCAACTAGGATAAGTGCACTGAGACATGGTTGAATCAAAGAATGATAGATTAAAACACCTTACCCTTGGGATCTTGTGTATTTTTTAGAGAAAACACTCTTCTCTCCCTTTCCTATAGTAATGTACGAACAGAAATGAAATCATGAATGGGAAATAGTGATTTTAATTGGCTCGTTCTTATTAGGATACATCCAAGGAGAAAAAAAAAGTGATGTGTTGATGTACCAAATCCACCAAGCCTTAGGGATAAAATTCAATTTTTGAGTATATCAATTATATTCCTAGGAACAATAACTTTAGATAGTTTAGGGATAGATCTATGGTTCCCAAGGGTCACTCCCTAACTCTCTATTGATTGCTCGCTTCCAGTGGAAAGGATAACCTTATTCCTCTTACTTTTCTCACTTTTCTATATTGGATTCACACTTAGTTTATATATATGTAGGTACATTAATTATCAATAATGAATGCATCCTTTGTTGTAGATATATTCTCTATTGAAGTCCCACTTTCACCCAATTGATGAATACCACTTTACCGTAGACGTGTTGGGAAATCTCTTTTCAATAATTCCATGATTCATGCTACCTTTTCAAAGTTCAAAACCTTCATAAAAAACCCAATTCATTACAAGAATATATTTCCTTCATTAACCCCAACATTCAGGACGCTCTCTTCTTTCATAAAGATCAACTAGCCTTTACGAAGCTCACAAATGTTTGTTATTTTTTTTGGCTCTCACGAAATTCAATACTTTCAATATTCTCAAAAAAATTAGTTGGATTTCGTATCCTTTTCAAACTACCTTCCTTCATGAATTTTTTAAGAAGAACTACCTTTGTGAACCGCCTTCCTAAGACTGAAACCTTACAATATTGATTAAGTATCACTTCTTTTCTAAAGTGGGTAGATGACTATTTATAGGATTTTCCAACCATTCTATAATCTTCCATCCATATCATCACAATTTCAAAAATCACACTCTTATTGTTCGTGATTGTCCAAATCTTCGCGATTCACCATGTGAATTTCTTGTCCATGAAGGATCTTGTAGTTTCATAGATTAATGTCAAACCTTTTCACATTTGCAATGCTTGACTCATGATGATCCATACCATTGTAAAACCCCCTTTGCAAAGCATAGTCTTCGTGAAACTCTTTCAATTACCATATTTTTATAAATCATTAAATGAAATCAATTTTTTTCAATGCTATACATCCTATAAATTTTGAACCCTAAAAATTTGGTAAACACTAGAAAATGAACCACCTTTTGTGTTTAGTTTTTTGTACTACTTTCAGCACATCCATTCCTTTGTTTTTTGACCTCTATCAACATACCGTGTCAAAAATATCTCTAAAATTCCACAACTAACCATCAAATCTAACTTTTTCAATAATAAAAATCAACCTAAAAATAATGCAATGTTACCTTGATGGATTATTTCCTTAAAATCCCCCCCTTTAGGTTTGTTGACAACTCTTCACAGTTACATACCTCATTGAAGCTTATTCTATCTAATACCAACATTCTTTTCATGAGATTCAGATAACAATCAAGGATTTACACAACACACACTATAATCCCACATGATCTATTCTCAGAAGTATAAATAATAATATAATGTAAATTTCATCAATGAATCACTTTTTTCAAAAAACACTCTACTGTTTCATCATAGACCCCATATTTCATGATATATAACCTTTAATCGATCACCATTAGCATTGTCAAATTTAATATTCCCCCTAATTTATTTCTCCACTATTAGCTTCACTCCTATCTTTATTATAACATTTTATCCTCTTTTATATCCCCAAGTTATCCCCCTTTATCAATGAACCTAAAGGTCACTTCATTATGGTCTACAAAAGGGTAAAGAACGCATATTATAACATTTTGGAAAAACACATAATACCTCAGGAAGAGTGGGTCCCACATCCATACTTTTTCAAGAGTGGGGAGTAGATTAAACTCCAAAAGATAGTTTATGTCATTCAAATTCTTTTTTAGGTAAGTCCTTTTATAGAATGTCAGCAACCTATAGTTCTGTAGGAACATACTCCAACATCACAAGCCCTTGCTACACCCTCTCTAGGATAAAATGATACTTTATTTCAATGTGATTTGTAATTGAGTGATGGACTATGATTTTTGTAAGATTTATAGTACTTTAATTATCGTAACTGATTATGATCGTGGACTTCACTCCAACTATCACATCATTCTGCTATTTATTCATCCACAATAACATTTTTCACACCAGATTAGCCACAAATATTCATCTTCTATGGTTTCCAAAAATATTAAATTTTGTTTATTTCATATACAAGAAATACACAATCCACCTATATTTAATTCTCCACCTAATGTTGATTTCTTATCATCTGAAAATCCATCCCAATCTGCATCTATATAACCCAATAACTCTTGCTGATATTTCTCATTGTAAAGAAAAACTGAAATCCACCATGTCCTTGTTATACAAGAGTATTATTTTCACTACAAGAATGTGTAATTCCTTGGGATTTATTTGATATCTTGCATCTTGAAATGTGGAAAAAAAATATTAGGTCTTGTCACTGTAAAGTGCGATAATCTTCCAATGATTTTCCTCTATTCTGTTACATTAATTGCATTGCCTTCATCATCCCATAACAATTTCATCCCAATTTCCACTGGAATCATAATCACATTGCAAATATTTATTAAATATATTCTCAAAACCTCATTGTAATATTTGTGTTGATAAATGAATTCACTTTTCTCTCATTAGGTCTCCTATAAACCAAGGAAAAAAATTATTTCACCAATCAATGACTTTTAAAATTATATTTTCATAAATTCTGAGAATAGTTTACACTAAGGATCATCTGATCCACTAAATATTATGTCATCCATATACACAATCAACATAATACTTTTATTATTATCATTTTTGACATATATATTGTAATAAACTTCACCGTGCTATAAAATGAGACTCTTTATAAACAAATTAAGCCTTGACTACAACTCTCTTAGTGCTTGCTGCAACCCATATAGAGCCTTTATCATCTGAAAAAATTTATTCTCATCTCCATGAATTATAAAATCATATGGATGCTCAATATAAACCACTTCTTCTAGAACTTCATTCATAAATTCTAACGCGAAATCTATCTGGAAAACTTTGAAACTTCTTTGAACTATTATGGCCAAGAATAATTTGATTATCTCCAACCTCACAAAAGTTGAACATGTTTCACCAACATAAATACCCACTATATAAGAGTACCCTTTAAAAACCAGTCATTATGTTTTTCAAATAACTGCATCATCTACATTCATCTTGTTGCAAAATTCCTTTTTATTCTTGATGAAATTCATATTTTCTCGCCTTGAAAAAATATCTCGTGTCTGATTTGTCACAATTTGGTCATGCTCGTCATTCATATCCTAAATCTAGTTTTCATCCCTAGCTCCTTCCTCAAAAAAATTACTCTCTACCTATGATAAGAAATATTCTTATTACAGAGTCTATATCCTATTTGTTCGCATTGGTACTGCACGGTCACTAATTATGTTCTAGTTACCAATCTTATCTCTTATCTTTGGTCTTTGTGAATATATTAGTTTATGCACATCCTTTCCATTATCTAAATCTTTTTCTAAACTGGACTCTAGAAATAGAACATCTGCGGAGTTTCTTATTTCTTCATCACTATCCTCCTGATACTGATTATGTATTTGTAGAGGATTCTGCTCATTCTATATTACAGTTACATCATTCATTCAAAAACATTTCCCATCTATTTATTGAAACATTTATATGATTTTCTTTTTCTGATTATCCAAGTAATATCCCTTCATCTCCATGGGATTCATACTTCTTATGTTTCTCCTTATTACGAATGAAACAATTAATTATAAAGACTCGAAATTGCATCAATGTTGTCTTCTTTTCATTCGATGGATAATATAGAGTCTTATCTTCTTTAGAAAATAATAATGTTCTATGTGATATGTATATTGATGTCATCATTTCTTCTTTCCAAAACATCTCTATAATTTCTTTTTTAATGAGCATTTTTCTAGCCATGTTGTCAATAATTCAATTTATTCTCTTAACTAATCCATTTTTATGTGGAGTTATTACTAATGAAACATGGTTCCTTATACAATGTTTCTCATAAAAATCCCTTAATTTGATATTTGTGAACTATGATCCATTATCTGTTGTGATCTTCCTGGTTCTCTTCCCATCATCTTTTCAACTTCCCTTTCATAAGTTGTGATGCAACTAAACACCTTATCTTTTTGAGTGATGACTTAATCCCATTCCATTTATATAAAATCATCAATGAAGAGAACATAATATCTCATACCATCAATTGTTCTTGGTGAAATAGGTCTACACATATCAATATCCACCAACTCAATCACTTTTTTTGACCTTTTCTATCTAACCTTATATGTCTTTAAAATCATATTTCCTTGCTTAAAATCATCACACATATGGGTACGATCACATGATAGCTTAGAGAGGTCTCGAGCGTCATCGAATTTCACCAAATCCTCCAATGATGTTTAGATTAAATGACCAATAAATTAATTTCATAACTTTCTTTCTTCTTCCATGGAAAAAAATCACATATCCTCTTATCTACTTATAAGGTATAGATTCCATTTTGTGCACTTTCAACCAAAAACAACACCACCATATTTTTCCTTGATAACACATAATTTCATAGAGAAGCATATGGAATGTCCGTAGTCACATTATTGACTAACACTTAGTAAGTTGTGACTGAGACCTTCAAAAACAAATACATATGCACGTCTCTTGCATTTTCCCCCAAATTGTTTTTCTGAGTAAATACTTTTCTGCCCTTCATCATAACCAAATCTCAAAATAACTTCCTTTCTATAAATGATTCTTATCACCAGTTCCTTATTTCTAGTCATATAGGTGGTGCATCCATTATCAATTAACCCTATTACAATACAATCTGATCATTGAAAGCAATATCTACAACCACTTCATGTTCATCTCTTTTAATTTTGATCGGGGTTTTTTACAACAAAACCGATATATATTGACAATATTGATCTTCCTAAAAGTATGATGGACTAGATTAATCATCTATTGATGAAAATTGAGTTTATATTTTCATCTCATTTGATGATACATTTATCTTCAACTTATGACCATATTCATTCTACCTCAATATATTCTTATGCATTGTTGTTGTGCAATATCTTTCCCAATGTTTGATTCCACCACTCCCAAAAAAATGATAATTAAATGATATCATTGAATACTGAGTTCGGTATGGATGCCTCTATTGGTCTTGTTACCTTCGATACCTCTTGGTTAAGGAATATACATTTTATGAGTTTCCCATATTTCTACTACAATAGAATCTAATTTGAGGTGCATTCCTATGTGTCACTATTGTACTACTAGTTTTCCATTAGGATATCGAAATCTTATAGTTCTAATACAATCCCCAATCAATCATCAATATCTTGGTGGGTGCTTGTGGTCTACCTTCAACCATTACTACTTTCTTTTTTTGATAAATAACCATACCATTTATAACATTTAGATATATCATTTTCTTCTTTGGACATTCCTTTGTCTATTTTACCAAAGCATTGAACTCTAATTTTCCATTTTCTACTACCTTGAACATTCTTTTTTAGAGTCAATAGATTTTCCTAATCTTTTACTTTAATTCACTAGATGATAACCCCCTCTTCAATCTTTTCAATTATTTTGTCTTGATCATTCACTATATTATTAAAAACATCAATTTCTCCTTTCCTTTATTCAACATTGAAATTACACTGACTAATTGTATCTGAGTTCTCAAGATTTGAAGCATTAAACTACTCAATTTAATTTATCAACTCATTCTTAACTTTTTACCGATCCTTCATAAAGTGTTTTACATCATGAACCATCCTTTAATCTTTCTTTTTTCTCTCTAAACATTTATCTCTCTAATTGAAGCTTCTAATTCGACCTGAAGGTCAACTATTCCTTCAACATCAACTAAATCATTGTCCCTTTCTCCCCTTATTTTGGAATTTTTTACAACTACCACCATTTCATTTTCATCATAATCTATGTAGTCCTCCAACTCATATTCCTCATATTCTTATAAACTTTCATATTCTTATGAAATCATATTCTTATTTTTGAAGAAGTTGCTCTTTAACTTTTTTATACCTTTCACATAGTCTGAAGACTACTTAAAAGGAATGTCAACATCATCCTATTCATATTCATTAAACTTCTTAGGGAACGTTTTTACAAGATGACCACCCTTTCTATACCAAAATCATGAAATTGGGAGTTTCCCTTTGAAATTCAATTTTCCTATTTGAATATTTTATGAAAGGAATGGAATCACCTTATTCATCTCTTCTTCATCCTTTCCATCTTTAATGGTGATCTTCTTAATGGGATTAAAGGACACTTATTTGGACTTCCCCTTTTACACAAACTGGTTATCATCATTTCTAATATCGTATGAAATATGAGTATTGTGAAATCAATCCAATATCATCTCCTTTGTATCCCAATCTTCAAAAAACGGAATCATTTGGATTGAACCAACACGTAAGTCTTATCAATATTCACTTTAAAATATTTACATTTTTAATAATTTCTATAAGACCATTCATGTATTCCACAATAACAGTTGTCTCTATCAAATAATGAATCAATAGACTCATTGGTGTTTATTCTAAGATCATCATACTTGTTCAATAGAACCTACAATTTTTTTTCTCTTCCTTTTGAGTCACCCTTATAAATATTTAAAAACTTTTACCACAGAGCATGTGATTACATACATAACATCACCTTTGTATATATTCCATTGGATAGGTCTCTCCCTAAACCATTGATTTCTTTATCATTAACATCAAATAAACTTCTTTCACCTTTTAATAAATCACCATTATGGATATTGGCCAAAATTACATGAATTGCTATTATAAATAAATCAATTTATAATGACAAGAAGTAATGTTGAATTTGATTCATCCATAATTGAAAAACATTCCCATCGAAGAACAGAAACCCTTTTTGATTGACAACCTCCATTTTTTTTACTAAGAGAGAACCACTGACCTTTAACCATTAGTTATAATACCAATTATTAGACCAAATAGGTTAAATACCATAATAGGGGGTGAATAGGAGTATGAAAGATTAAAAAACATGCCCCTTCGAATCTTGTTTATTAATTATACAAAACACTCTTCTCTCCCTTTCTTATAGATATGTATGAACAAAAATGAAATCATGAATGAGACACATAGATTTAACTTGTTCACCCTCACTATGCTATGTCTCAGGAAAATACATTGGTGATGTGATGACATACCAAAAATAGTAAGTATTAATGTCAAAATACAATTTTTGGGCTATATCACTTTTATGCATAGTATCACTATATTTTTAAAATTTTGGGATTGCTCACTACTTCCCAAGAGTCACTCCTAAAATCCCATCTGATGGATCACTACCAGTGTAAAGGGTCACCTTTTCTTCTTCCTTTTATTAATTATCTAGAAAGTATTCACAAGTTTTTTATGGACATTTATATCCCTTCTCTATCAATAATAAATACATCCTATTCTTTAGAGAGATGATTTATTAAAGTCCCACTTTCATCAAATTGATGAATACCACTTTACTGTATATTTTCTAGGAAATCCCTTTTCAATACATTTGTAATGATCACTAACTTTTCAAAGCTCACAACCTTCATTAAATAACCCAATTATTCACAAGAATTAAATGCCTTTGTGAACCCTGCAACATAAACAAATCTCACCTCTTTCATGAATCTAAACTTGCCTTCGTGAAGATCACAACTTTTTCTCATCTTGTTATGGCCTTTATGAAATTCAATACATTCAGGATGCTCACAATTTTTATTTGGCCTTCATAGCCTTCATGAATTACTTTCTTTAGAAACTTTTTCACAGGAACTAACTTTGTGAACCACCTTTATGAATCTATATCCTTATAATCATTGTGAAGTATTACTACTTTTCTAAAGGGGGTGGAGGCCTATTTATAAGATTTCCCACCAATTATAGAAATTTCCATACATTTAATCACAATTCTTCATGCTCTCATATCTCATTTGTGATCCTCCCTGTCTTCACGAAGAACTATGGGAATTTCTCGGTTGTGAAGCATCTCGTAGTCACTGAGATTACAATCAAAACTTTTTTCCCTCCAAATGCTCCACTCATGATGACCCATACCTTCAAGAAATTCACTTCATGAAACCCAATATTTAAAAAACACATTCCTATACCATATTTTTATATTTCTTTGAAGTAAATCCATTTTTACAATGCTAGACATCCTCTAAAATTTTGACCCCAAACATTTACCAAACACTAGGACACGATGCCACATTGTGTACATAATTTTCTATATCACTTATAAAGAATCCATTCCTTTGTATTTAGATTTATTTCAATATACCATGTCAAAAATCACTTTGAAAGTCCAAAAATGACCACTGAAACATGTTGTGTCAATAAACACAATAAACCCAAAAATACTACAATGTTACCTTGAGGGATTTTTTTCCCAACACATTTTAACATCATACAACTTAGACACATATTCTATCTAGTTTAAATTCTTCTATATTAGAATTAATGGTCCTTACACAAGGGTATACCCATTTCATACTAGGTTTTGAGGAGTGGAGGATATAGAACTATCCCTCATTGAAGGGAAAAGTGAGTGGTTTCCCTTAATGATATGCCTACTTGGGAAACGCATGGGGATCTCGATGTAAGGGTTCCTATTCTTAGGAGTATGAGGTGATGAGACTCTCAAGATCATGATTGGTGAAAATTTCCAAGACATTAGGGTTAATAATACCATTGTTAAGGTGACTAGGGCATGAGTGAACCAAGCTTGGATAGGTGTAGGGAACCTGAACACTCCAATTGCATGTAATTGTGTATAGAATAAGGAGGTATCAAGTTGGGGACCTGAATGGTGTGTCACACATATTTTTAGTTTCATGCACTATATAAGTTTAATGATCCATGGGTACTAGAATAAGGATGGGGAAAGGATTCATGGTTCATGTGTGTACGAAACTATTAGAGTGGTTTTAAGAATAGGGTTGTGGAAATGATTTTTATCTTGAATGAACCCATATTTCTATTATGGAAAGTTACACGAGGCCATCTCTAACATAATATGAAATGTTTTTGTAACATTGCGAGGTTTATCATGAAAGTTATCTAACTATAGGAATATATTGAATGGTTGGAGTTATGTGAGTTTTCAAATTACCAGTTTTCACAAATGAGAGTTTGAAACTTCAACATCAAGAGGTCTATCACATAAAATGGAGGGTTCTCTACTTATAATAAAATTATAATTCCAAGATCTAGGTCATGAAACATCATCCATGTCATGAAACTTTTAGTTGGCCCATGTAACTATGAGTTACATGCATCTCATACCTTTTCTCATAAGATTGGTCATGTAAGGTAGTAAGTTAAAATCTGCTTTCTCATGTAAATGGATTTGAGTCCAAAATTGGGGTTGTATGAAATTGTTCAATGTTTTACAAAACATTTTCCATTAATATTTGAGGGATGTTTCATCAACCGTGTAAGATGGAGTAGTTTATGTCACATTTTATTGAAATTATTTGTGTGAAAATTTTGGGAGTTCCATGTAATATTTCAATGTTTTACAAACTCAATCCCTTGGAACTAGAATGTTCCCCCAAGATGACTTGAATCCATATTATAGAGAAAAAATTAATTCTAATGGTTTTGGAACATTTTCAGTTCCAAAAATCCCCCCCCCCCCTCATAATTGGAGTTTTCAGTGTTGTAAAGGGTTGAATTCTATTGAAAATGATGAAATGTTTGTGATTCTTCTCCATTTTGAGAAACTATGAAGTAGGGCCATGAAACCTTCTTGTGTATTCATACATCCCATGGGGTTTTTAATCCTATAAATAGTGGAAGGAGGCCTTTGAATGTTCAGATAATGTTTTCACATGAAAATCCTTATCTCATGTGCCAAACTTAACCCACCATCATGAATTTCCATTCTATTAATTTTCCACATATACACAACTACTCTTATACTACAGGCTTTGTGTGAAATAATGATCTTTTTAATTATTTTGTGTACATAATTTTTCAGTTGCGTGACCCAATAGAATTTTGTGAACCTATCACAATTGCACAATCTAGAGTTAATAATTTTTAGAACCAATATGGAATATTTGGAGAAGTTGTTCCAATTGTTGATGTTGTCACTAATATTGCTAAAAGGTATGAAGTGGTATAAAATCAAAAAATCCCATAGTCTAGGAGGGTGGTAACTGAGAACATGGTGATATTAGATGTAATGATATAGGCATAGAGAAGATATATTCTGATAAACATTTTTCCCCAATATAATTTTGAACTACTCGAATATGTGGATATCATGGCCATGGAAATCAAAATGTTTTGGTTTAGGTTCTTATAACATATAAAACTTTAATGATGGACCATTTTAGTTGTGGAACACTCACTCAGGAAGCATGAGGCTGGTTTTGTCTACATATCGAATAGTAGGATAAGTAAAATCACAAAAGAATAGCTTGAGGATGAGTAGTTCCACTCATACTTTGAAAGTATCATCCATGATAACATTTTGAACAACAAAATGGTTTGGTATGAGGATCAGTAACTGTCGGATGGGGGAACTTTTTTGATGAATGGACATGGGAATACTGGGTATGTTGCACATGAAAAGAGTATGGGGTTGAGAGACATAAAATTGGAATATATGGGGTATATTGGACATCAAGTTTCATGTCTAACATCAGTCAAAGCTACTGCTAGAGATCCTTAGCCAATGGTCCCCAAATAAAAACACATTCCACCATCATCATAGGGAAGTGGGGATCAGTCTGTGGGGCCTACACCATATTTAATGGATTATTTAGTGGATTTTTAGTATGATGATCTCCTTCTAGTGACCAATGCTTTGGAATACAACATCCAGATTCTAGTAGCGAAAAATATTTTTTTGGATCAGTTGATGCTAATTCTGAGGAACCGCCCACCCTTCCTTCAACACATCTGCCTAAATACGTGGAAGGGACTATTCTTGAAGGAACCATAAGTCAACATGTTGGGGTATCCAAAGTAGTTAACTAGAGCTCAGAACTATATTAGGTTTGTTTCATATTGGATAACACTTAAAGAGGGTCGGTATCAAGATGGGGATCTACAAGATGGTGGAGTGTCTCCTAGAGATCTGGTATATAGAATTCCTTACCACATTTTTCATTAAGTGGTTGTTACTAGTCAATTACACTTGTATGGGTTTATGGCTAGGGACCTTGATTATGGTCATGATGATGGAATCTTGAAATCGGTTGAACTTTCGCATCATGGTGTTAGCCTACTTTTACGACCAACTGGGGAATATTCTAAAGGGTGATATTTCTATGTAAACTATAGTTTATTCCATTTTCTACACCGATAGATAGAAATTCATTTTAGTGGTATGAATTTCAAAATACCATTACCCCCACCCCAATGTTAGTCTACTTACTTCCCTCCTCAATATCGTTGGTATTAAATTAGTGAAAATTAGTGTGGCTTGGGTGACATCCAATGTCATCAATGTTGACAAATTCAATTTCCTTTATTTCATAGCACATAGTTTTGAAATGGTTAACAACTTGTAGGGGGGAACTGAATCAGGTATAGAATCTCTAGAACATCTGATTTGAGTTGTTGGTCACGTATAATGACGGAATCACCTATTGTGATTCATATAACTCATCTCTATTTTCTATGATTTTTTGGTACATCTAATAGCCAGACTCATGTGGAAAAATGTGTTTGTTAAAAAATACAACCCTAAATCATCTACCATCAATGGGGGATGTTTTTCATCGAAGGATCTTGGGAAGAAATAAAGATACTACTAGACAACCACTCTATTGTCCTTTCTTGTTATTATGCTAATAATAAGGTGGAATTATACCTATGTGCAGTGTTACAAAAATATGTTAGGAAGGTGTCCCCCTTGGAAGATCCCCATGAGTAGAAGGGTTAAAGGTAGGAATCTATTTAGACTGTATGATAGGTGTCAAGGAGTGCTCCATATGGAGATGATTGAGGAGCTTAGGGGGTTTTTCTGTCTCCAACTTCTAGTGGGACACCTGGAGCTAGCACATTTGGAGATGTTGAGCACCCTTATAAGTGGCCTCAGGATAAGACCAATGGAACCTAGGTAAGAGAAAGGAGATATCTGAAGGCTCTAGGAAAGAATTTTTTCCACCTGGAAAAGGAAGGTGAGGATTTAATCTACCTAGAACTCTAGGAGTAATGGTAGATGTTGTGATGTTATTATATATTGGGTAGTTATAGAGGAGGCTCACTATGGTTGGCATCAAGCTATCAGAGGTTGGACATTCCAGAGTCATCGCCTGGGTTAATTTCAAAGAAAGACATATATACCTACAAGATATGGATTCTTTTTCATGATAGTCTGGGAAAGTAAATCCAAATATTACCTAAGTATGTCTGATTTTTCTTGAAGAGTTTGATTATGTGACTACAACCAAAGATCCTACCCAGGAGACGTCAGCTCATGACATTTCCTCTAAAGGCTCCAGTGATGAGGAGCCCAAGGGTATAGGCCCAGAAACGTTATGTCCTTAATAGAGTGGAGAGGTGACCCAAGAGGATGATGATCTGAATGATATCTTATTTGGAAAGGTATTTTCTATCTTAGATTCTTAACATTTTTATTGGGCCTTATTTTACCATATTTCATCTCTAACCTATAGTTTTGAATTCATTAAGGGATCATCACGAGAGCGTCAGGATGCCTCTATTAAAGGTGAGGAGAGCTCTTCCAAGGGCAATGGGGATCCTACTTTAGATTGTTCTTCTAATGTCTTGGAAGATGTTTTTTTGTGGGGGAGACTAGGGAGAATTTTCCTGGATCTCCAACCCTCCCAACCATCTACAAATGACGCGACCCTATAATTCCAATGATGGATCCTTCTATTGATGGGGCAAGCCACCCGGATTACTGATCATCCAGGACCCCATGAATCCCTATATTAAACTCAAGATTCTACTTAACTCAGTATCTTTTACTAATTTATATTTTAATAATGACATGTCTATTTATCTTATATAGTTCCATGTCCTGCAACTATGTAGGACCCTATAGAGTTTGTGGGGGTGCCTACTAGTACGGGGGTTCTATGGTGGTGTGATTCCCCTTCCTTACCCAAAGTCAAGAGATGTTAGTAGGGGAGGTATCCACTTGTGACATTTTTTCATATAGGATGATAGATATTGATGTCATTTTTTCCTAACATCCTAGAAAATTCTTCTATCATGGAAAACATTTCTCCAACCCATTTTATATAAAATTTACCACTTACCCCTATTTGAAATAGTGATTATGGGGGTCTGATAGATTCCAAGCATGCCTGAGGGTACATGGGCTCTAAAGTTTGTACTAGTGGGTGGGATGAGCTCATTGGGGTAAACCATACATTGGAAACAAAGCCCAATCTAGGAGGATCATCCCAATCTTCTGGTGGATGCAACTGGGGAGCCAATTACTGGTAATGGAGTTTCTTCTAAATAAATGATTTATTAAAGATGATCTCCCTCTCAAAATGAATCCATGTAAATCCAATAGGATGACTAAGGTGGATCCTATTACCAATTTTTACACTTCCTTTCCTGAATACCTTCTTATTCCACCTATATACTTATAACATTCTAGGTTTAACATCATTGAGGAGAAAAATTCCATCTAGAACAGGGAGTGGAGGAGTGTTTGTTGTTTTATCTCCCACACCCGATGGGTAGACCAAGTATGATGAATGTGATCCCCCCAATACTAGATGTTGAACCTTGGGACTGTTAGGGTGGACTCTCATGCACTTTAGAAACTGGCCCAATACTACATTTCCAGACGGGTTGAAACATTGTTGTGATAGTTAGAAGTCACCTAGTAAAATGGCACTTTAGCAGGTGATAAAACACTCTGAGCATCCAAATAACAACTAGATTAGTTGGATTAGTAGGCCCAGAAGAATGAGGAATTCATTTCTATATAGGGAGGTATTATCATCTAGATGAGGGTGAAATTATCGGCGGCCAAGGTAAAAGCGGTAGGAAATATATCCTTGGTGGATAAGTGCAATGTTAAATACGGTTAGCTGAAATTATAGGTCAATATGGTTTACTCTAAGGATGATGAGGAGATAGAGGACTCACTAGGTGATTGGCGTTTCTCGAGACCAATGTTCATAGGCAGACTGTGCTGGTTTAATCCATTTATCAAGATGACCCATTTGTTTCTTATCCTTTTTTTTTGTTTTTTCTCTTATCTTTTTGTTAATAGAGGAGGGGGCCTAGCTTGTGGAAAAACATCCTTTTTGAATTCAATGTAAATTAAATGTTTTAATTTCTAATGTAAATTTTTTATTACTTATCAACCACATTAAAAGGGGAACTATCTATAAACCTCTAAGATCGTATGATTCATATTTAGTGTGAGAAATAAGAGATAAATGGAATATTTCTCACATAAATGAGAGTTCGAGACAATGAATGGATAATTAGAGTCATAATGAAACATCGACCACTAGGAGTGTTTTGATCATAAAAACATTGGATATATTAGGGGATGTTATGCAACGGACTTGATTTATCATTGTGTGTAGGTACATGATTGGGGTAAAAAAGGGTAATTAGATTCAACCTAAACTATGGGGGAATATGGAGGATAAAAATTGAGATGTCTAGGATTGGAATGTAAAGAGGGGAAATTGGTTGAATGAGGATGATTGTTGTCCATGTTCAAAACACAGGTCTTGTGATAATAATATCCAGTATAAGGATATAAAAATGAGGTTCAACCATTTACCATGTTCAAAACTTTGGAATAATCAAATTTTCATCAATGGTCCTTCGAGGTGTGTACCCTGGATAGGAGCTGAGCTAGTTTGTACAAACACCATAACTATTAGGGGATCTTATTTGGATAGATTAAATGGTGGGGATCCTATTTTAGGAATGCGAGAATCATGGGAGTAAACTAAATAAATGTTCAAATAAAATTCAATGATATTGGAATTACACCACCATTGGTTTAAGAGTATTGCGTGGGAATATAATTCTATGAAAAATATAGACTCACATCCCAATAGGAGTGTAAAAATGGGTTCTAATAAATGGTCAAAGGACTAGAGTGGTGTGGTAAGTGACCAGTGCTGAAGGGAGGTAAAGATCCTCTCAAGTGAGGGGTAAACATTTTATAATTTTATTTCATGAAATGAGGAAACAATTTGTGTAGTTTAACATATTTCCTCAAGGAAATTGAACATGAAATTTAATGTTTTTTTGTGAGGATGAGGAATCATACATTTTATATTCATATGAATAATAGGAATGTAGCATAGTCTATCATATTATTTCCATGACATTTGGTCTGATTTGAATAGCATACACCCTATTTACGCACTAGGATGTGTGATAGGCAGAAAAGATGATGGAAAATGGAGGAGGACCTCATGAGGGAGAGGTAAAAGGGAGATAAGGTTTGTCTATAACATTTTCTTAAACTAGTGGGTCATTTTCACATAGTCATTTTTTCAAGGCCTAAAGGTGAGTCCTAGGAACTTTATACCTTTTCCATATGCACCATTTTTTCAAAGTCATAGGGAAAGCTTGGTGGATGAATTTATGGATTTTTCTCATATTTACCCTATGATTTTTCAACATGAAAAAGGTATATGCCTATTTCATTGGACAATTTATCTTCATGAAATTTAAACCATATAGGTACACATCTTGGGGAATATGTGTCAATGATCTCACACAGTTTAAGGACATGATTTTAGACCAAATCTATTAGTTTAAGTTCATAGAGCTTGGACCCAGGAAAGGGTGTTTTTTGGAGAGGTTTGTATGGCATGGGATAGAGCACAAACCTAATGGGAATGGATGGACAAGGATCCCTTTCACCAAATAAGAATCTCCAAAATAAGTATCAAATAGAATATGGTCTTAATTATTGATCCAAAGCTACTAGTTTAAGATTGTAGATCATGGTCCACCTCTATCTGAACATCACACCTCTTTGGTATTCATATAAAAACTAAGGTCCAAGGTGGTACTAGGGGTTCAAAAAAATTTGTGGATGATAAGAGGATTTTATTCTAGGCCAGAAATAGTAGATCTAGGTGTCACTATGTGTCCCACTAAATGGTGAATCAATCCACACATTGTTTTATAATATGGTGAGGTAGAATATTGACACCACAAGGGGTAGTTAACTCAAATAAGGATGCAAGGAAAATTGATATTAATATTCTAAAACAACATAGTTGATGAAAAACAAATGTAAATTGAGGGCTATGAGGGTATGGTTGAACATAGTTTAATTTTGTGAAGAGTGGACCAAATAAGGTATTCTAGGGATTTTTTCATGACACATGATAGAGTATCAACCCAATATGAAGAGACTTACATGAAGACATCATTCCATTCTAACGTATTCTGAATGATTTGTACATAATGTAAGTTTTTTATTCTTGTAATGATGTAAGGGGTTCTAGAAGGTTTTGTGTGGAACCTTTGAGTTTTAAAACAACTGTGAAGTGGGGTCCAAGGAGGCCTCATTCCATGAAAACATCTATGGGGAAAGCTACACATAGTTTAAGGTCATGATGCTTGGAAAATTTGTGAGGTTGATATAGTTTCATTAGCTATATTTTGAAAAATATGTCATAAACATAGGGATGGTGGGACTAAATTCTAACAAAAATGGTCTCACCGAATTGAGGTATTAATTGTTGGGCTAGTGATATGAGGCCAAGTTGTGACTGCATATCCCATAGAGTTGGAAATCAAGACATACATAATTATAGAACATGGTGTGGTTGGATAAAAAAGACAAAAGGGAAGGGGAGATCCAATTAGGTTAGTATGAGAAGATAATTTTTTAGTTTAAAATGGTGTATAGGATGATGGTAGGTATATAGTTTCAGGTCATGTAGCTTAGACCAGAAGGGGCTTGCTACTATTTTAAAGTCATGGATCTCAGACTATTGGGGTTGTGTGTTTTGGGGATGTTCATAATGAATAAATAAGTATGAACCTAACATTAAGATAGGACCAAGAAGACCATAGTTACAAAAAATCATTTGTTAGACAGATATAACATATTTTAAGGTCATTGGGTTTGGACCATTGGGGATGATTCTCTATTCTGAAAATATTTCTGCATTTCATCCATGTTGGGGAAGGTCCCACCAAGACTCCTAAACCCACATGATATATTCATGTTTCATGAAATAAGGAGAAGTAAGGAGTTCAAATTTTCACAAGGGGGGTGACATAGGGGTAAAAAGAAACCATCTTGGGGAAGTCCCAATGACATCAACTTGATTAGTCATCATGTGTGAATGCATTGGGGACTAACACCAAGGGTTCTAAAAAACCATGAAAAGGGGTGTATAAGGAGTAAAATCCTAAATTATAAGACTTGGATAGTTCTAGGGTGTAACTAATATGTTTGGAATGACTAATTCCCATTATCAAAACATGGTTCCCACAACTGCACCATTTGAGAATGGGGTGAGAAAATTAAAGATTTATTTTTGACCCTATTCACCACATGGTAACCATTATCTAACACCATAGATACTTTGAGGGGTATGCCTAGGATGGGAGGTGAACCACAATGTCCGAGAACCATTGTTTTTAGGGGTTCTCTCTAGATTGGTAGGGTGATGGGGATCCAAACCAAGGAAGGCATGAGTAGTGGAAATGAACCTATTGGGATATATAGGTTGGGATTTAAACACTATGGGGTCTATTTTTATCTAAGGTCAAATGTTTTGTATGGGCATATCGATAGGTGAGGATTGGAAATGTTCCCAAAGGGGAAATACCATAAATAGTTTAGTTGTTGGGATGACCCTAAAACATAGGGTTAGGGCATTTCTATGTATCCCGTGGATATTTGAATCAAGCCAGACATAGTTTTAGAACATGATGTGGTAGGGTACATGCACCGAAATAGTTTACCCTCTCTAGGGAGGACCAAAGTTATCACATAGTTTCATATCTTGTGATAGGCACATGGATCATGTATTTTAACATCTTTAGGTGAGGAAATTGAACAAAAAATTTAATGGAACATCGTGATGATTTGTTGTTGTTTTCATTTAAGTCCATTGAGCTTTAACCATGATGTTGTATAGTTTAACATCATGTGAAAATGACATTATCCCACCATTTAATGTCACCATAAAAATACAATTTCATAATTTTTTACATCATGTGACTAGGTGGTATGTATCATAGTTTTGTGTCATGTGACTAGGATGTTTGACATCTTAATTTAATGTTATATAGGTCATACTTAACTATTAAAATGAATTATCACATGAGGAACCTTGTGTTGGTGGGAGTCATGATGAACTCACTATACCTTTTGATCAATGAGTAAGCATTGTTGGAGTATACAATATAAATAATGTATACCCTTCTCACATGGGTTCTATCTTTGGAATATTCTTCCCTAGTATCAGTAAAGTCATGATAACAAAAACCATATTTCTCTACATGAATGATCATAATAGAAACTTTAATTTGAATTCTGACACCATGTTATTCTATTATATTTCTATGTTATACAATGTTTGGATCCTACTTTCTTAGAGGGCCTCCAAATCATCCAGAAAGTCTTCCTCTATTTTTTTGATGTCTAATGGTCATAAATTGCCATTTTAAGTGATGGTAGATTAAAATATATATGTTAAACTACTTATTCCTCATAAACTAAGGAGTATGGGGTCACCTGTTTGGAATTTTGAGTCAACGTACAATAGGCCTAGAGAGAATCTGGTAGCTTGTAAGGAAAACTCTTCTTCTTATAGCCCAACAACTTCTAAAGGATGTTAGAGGGATTTTATTAAATGCCTTTATGTTCCCATTTTCCTAAATGTGATATAAGTAGGGGTTGTTGAAATATATTTCATACTTTATGTACAACTTCCTTAGCTTGACAACTCGAAAGTTGGTGTCGTTGTCTATGAGAATAGTGTGAGGAATAATGAATTGATAGATGGTGCGGGACTTCACAAACCCAATCACAGAAAAATTATTTAATTCTTTGATGGGGTGAATTATACAAACATTTAGAATAAGTTTTTGGTATTCAAAATAAACCAGTACTATCAAACTGTTACTAGTCAGTAAGGGATAACAACATAAAGTCCCCATATAATAAAGGGAAACGAGTACCTAATGCCATTATGATGATCCAGTGGTTGATGCATGAAGTTTTAATGGATTCTGAATTCATGAAACTTCTCAATGAATTTATATAGTCTTGAACCATGGTGGTCTAATAGTACCTCAATATCTTGATCTAGTGGGAGACCTTTAATCCAGCTTGATGGGCTCCACATGACCCTGCAAAGACCACCAGCATGAACTAAGAAATATCCTACCCTTGGATTCAATAGAGAAGGAATCCATTATATTTGTTCCTGTAAAAGGTATGATCTATGTTGGGGCCATTGATAATGGTAAATTTTAGCGAACACCAATGGAATAACTAGCAATCAGCTCAGTATGGTGGGAGAGTCTCATGGTGGAGATACTCGATGAAGGTATTCATCCATTTGACTAATTCTTTGATTGTCGAGGTTTTTCAGGGTCTTGATAAATAAGTTCCAATGGCCAAATGATTCATCTATCGGTCTTCGCCATTATAAGTGATAAGGGAGATGACTCTCAAATGCACCACAGGAATTACCAATACATCTTTTTCAGGGTCCATGAGGGATGATCCTAGGATAGACCAGGAATCAACTCGGTTATTCTATGATCGGTGGACATGAGTCAACTTTGGTTATGAATAGAATTGGTCAACTAATGTTAACGACCCTAACCCAATATACTAGAGTTAGATTTTACTTTATTACATTATCATTATATACAGGGAATCACATCCCGAAGAACAAAATAGTTTAATAGTTTTGGAAAACTAGCTACATACTTGAATATTTCTTTACAATTTAAATCATAAAATGTAACACAGTGAATCGTTTGAGAGAACAATTATTCTTATATCTTAAACCTATATATCAATCATAATAAACTTCATGGAATCTTGGTAAAAAATAAAACATAATAAATGGGTGAGTTCAAATGCTCAATAAGGGTATGTATACAGCAAAAAGCTATCATAAATAATCAATAACAATAATATAAAGGTAGATAAATGAAAAACATTCCATTAAATCAATAATAATATAATTATATGTTTAGAATTAAATATGATAAAAAATTCTATATTAATAATCACATGAGCTATAAAACATTACTATAGATATTCTACTAATAAAATAATCACACTTAAATCAATAAGTAATCTTGAAATGATGGAATACATAATGTTGGACATCCAAAACTTACTGTCAAGGCCTCAACCTAGAAATATGAATATAAATTGGTAAGGCCTTCGACAAAACCCAATATGGTTTGTATGATGAGACCTAATGATGAATCAAGGGGCTATAGAGAGCCCTTACCATCACTTACTATGTCAATTTCATTCCTCACATGAATAAATAATACAACTGATTCATCATGCAATAATAAATCAATAACTGTTAATTTTGGAATAACTAGTCCTACAGAATATCTATACTTACCCAGCGAAACTGATCAAAAATAACCCAAATAAATATGACTAATGGTATCATTATATTACATCTTTAAAATAATACTCAAAAAATATTTTTTACATGGATGAAAATACTTTAAATAGATTATTTGAATACTTCTAGAGGAAAATTTACTTTTTTACTTTGAAAATAATATTTAAAAACTAAAAGCTACACAAATAATAAATAAATAATTTTATTTGACAATAACCTTGTAAAATTATAAATGAGGATTCAAATAGTTAAGGTGAAATCACGATGGAAAATTTCGTTTATCCTGTATAAGTTCAAAAACCATTTCTTCTTTATTTTTTCGAAAAAGTCTCATTAAGAAAATGAAAAAAAAATTCCATTCAAATCATTTTTTAAGAAGGTCAAACAAAGGGAAAATTATTTTAAATAATTTTAGGAAAATGTTTTTGTAAATTTTTTTATTGAACAAGAAAATGGAAGGGAAATACTCCCCAGTGTAGACTCATACATAAACAATCCTGAATGAGATTGTGTAATAAACCCATACCACTCTCTAATCAGTCAAATCATATTCCCATAAAAGAATGAAATTTATAAAAAACTTTAATTGTCTTGAGAATAAATAAATTCATGATATAACATATCAAAGTTGTGTTTTATACAACATAAAAACTATTGTAGGTGCATATAATTAAAATATGCCTCAATGAAATTTAAATGAGATAAAGTCCTTTGTAGAGATCATTAAAGTTAGCATTCATCAAATGGGCTGGTTATCTATATCATCAGTAAATCCATATAAAAAACTGGAGATACAACATAATATAATAAAAATTTACTCCACACATAATCATATCATGATATAATCAATTAATTTTAATTTTTACCCAATGAATGGAAGTTGAGTTAAAAATACCATACCTCATGCTTCCCTTTAGTGTTACGTACTTAAACCTCCTATATAATGTTTTAAAGAATGTTATTAATTTACTATAGAACTATTTTAATATTTATAATACCTTATAGTTTCCTTTTATAACATCATTCATCCAATTAATTAATAATATTTAATTATTTTCATTCCTTTGGGTGATTACGTTTCATGGTTTCATGGTCATTTCACTTGTGTATAATTATGGATATTCTATTAAAATGGAAAGAAAAATCCAGACATGAAATAAAATGGTATTCATTTACATCCATAATTTTAAATAGTACCATAAATTATTTTTCTGTCTTACATGAGGATGAATCATTTGATATAAAGTAATGATAAATGTCTTGTTTATTTTGATAGTTTTTCTGGCCATCATGAACTAGTTTCATTTTATTTAATTTTATGTTTATATATTAGATATAAACAATTAAAAAGGTTATAATATACATATTAAAATCTTATTTAACCAAAATAATACTTTTATGACCCACCTTGAAGATGGTAATGGAAAAAAATAAAATCATTATTCACGGTGATGATTAACTACAATAATTTGGACAAGGTTTTCAGTTCTTCGAATAAGAAGAGATAACAAAAGGGATGGATATAAGATATTAAATTGGAAATATAAAATTATATAATATACATGATTTTATATTTATTATTTCTTTATGGATGAAGGAAGTGAATAGAAGGTAGAAAAGGAAAAGAAATTAAGAGAGGTTGGTTGAGAAAGTTACCTCTTGAATATCACCTCTTTGAACAACCGATTATGTAACAAGGAATTGGTATTTTGGTGAGTCCAGTTGAACTTGAATATGGGTAGAGTAGGGAGGTGATTTTTTGGTAGATATTTTATTATATTCATTGCTTTGGTGGAGAAATTTGGTGTTTAAGAGTGGTATTTATATTTGAGGATAGGTAGTTTTAAATGATTAAATAATGATTATTTTATATTTAAAGCCAACCACTTTTGGGTGGAATTAATTAAAATTAATTTGATTGTTAATTCCTATTTAAAAGTCTTTTTAAGGTTTATAAACTCATAAAACACCAATTTAATATTTTATTTTTAGGTATTTAAGCATTTATCTTTTAACTTTAAGCTTATACATTATTTTACCTATATTATGGTAAATCGTTTTTTACCATGGTAAAATTTTTATGCCTAAAAATGAAAATTATCTTATAATATAATTTTTTAATCATTATTAAAAATATTGAATCCATTTTATCTGATTCAATTTAGAAAACTGATAAAAAAATTCAAAATATGTTAAGTGCATAACTCATAAAAATAGTTTTTTAATGTTAAAATTATAGTTTTTAAAATTGTTAAGGATGTCAATATAAATGTAACACATTATGTATTATGTCAATAATTAAATTAAATTAAATTGATCAAGAATAGTGGTTAATAATTTCTAAATCCTGATTATATAATAATAATTTCATAAGAGTTATTTTATTTCTTAAAAACAATATTTGGACTCTTTTACCCAAAAATTAACCTTTTTAAAAAATTCCCAAAACGTTTACCTAAGATAATTTTAATGTTATGAGTAAATAAATAAATTTTATTTTGTAAAAAAATTAAAATATTAAAAAATTATTTATATTTATTTTATTATGGAATTTAATAAAAAAAACTTTTTGAAGAAAACGTTTATTTAAATTATAAAATGACTTTATAAAAAATTATTTGGTTGTTTCCTATGAATAATTAAGTATTAGATGAATGTGAAATCAATATTACTTTAATAATATAGTCAATATTATTCACAGATTCTTATATAATGGCTATTTTATAACGGTTATGTTAAAATAATGATGTTTTCGATTTCTTTTAAACTTGGTGTTTTGTGTAATGTAAGATATTGATCATGGGGTTCTTTTAAAACATCAGGGTGTTATATTGTCCCTTACATTTATAAACTGTGTCCTTGCAATTTTAAAAATCTCTTCTTATAAAAAATATTGATCTTTGAAAATTTATTTGTGGGAAACCCGCATCGAAATAATGGTTTATAAAATGTCATCTAAAAAGAGGGAACGTAAAATGTGAATGTCACAACAAAACTAGGTTTTCAAAAAGGATATCATTAGTGGGAAGTAAATAAATGGACATGGAAAATAAATATATCTAACAATTTTTGATGTAGAGTGATAAAATACATTGTCATTAGAAATTTTACCATTACAAAACCGTAAGTCAGTGATGGGTTAAAAGGCCATCGATTTCTCGATAAGACAATTAAATTGAATAACATTGTTGTTCTAAAATCATTTTCCTATAGATGAGGAATTATTTTACATCATATATTAAGAATAAAAGGAAACATACTTCATTGATATGTGGAGTTTCATCCTTTAAACAATTTCCACCACAAACTCATCTTTTTCTCCAAAATACAACAAAATTCCAAGATATTCTATTTATCTTAATCATATATTGATTCCAAAATTAACTTATAATTTATCTATCATATCATTTAAATAAACACAATCTATGTTATAACATCTAGGACATCACATAATCCAGTGGTAGTTTATACACCCTTGTCTCCCTTTGGTTGTGGGTTCAAAACTCATGGACTTTCCGATTGTGATGTGTTATCACCCAACCTACAGTTTATCCTTTTTCTAAAACTGTGTCAATATAATACTTAAAAACTACAAAAAATGCTTTAAATATTATCTCATGCATTTAATTTTTCATTCTCAAAAATATAATAACCCATATTGAATCATTCTTTCTTAGAGTCTTTGGTAATACAGGGACAAAGTCCATAGTAATGTCATCCCTTACTCCATGAAGTGAATATAAAAAATAATTTTTTTTAATGATTGAAGAACTAAAAATCACTTCTAATAGATCATTAGATACATGAAGATCAATAATCTATTCCATATTTCTCAAATAATTTTCTAAAACCAATATGGTTGGCATGAATTATACAATATGCATAAATACATTAATCTTTAAAACATGTCTATCTTTCAAACTAAACAATTTCATAAATTTTTAACCATATTAATCTTCCAAAATATCCTGATCTAAAACTATATAGAAATAGTTACTGAATTTCCAAAATAAAATTATCATTAATCTCTCAAAAATTAAGAAGTATATCTTAATCTTCATAGACCAAACATATCAATACCTTCATCATGTATTCTATTGAATCATGATAATAACATAAATTACCAATAATCCATATCAAAAACCATAATTGTAACTTACTCATTATGAAAAACATATCTTATTGGATATTTTCCTTAAATCCAAAAATGTTGTCAACTCCATCAAAGGTAAAATAAACCACTTTTTCAACAAACGATTAATCATCTCCAAGGTATAACATCTCTTCATCCAAAAATTAGTATCTCAACACTCTGAACATATTAAGGGTTATCATTTCTTCAAGCATGTGTTTTCAAAAAGATCAAATTTCCAATTAATCACTTTTCATAGTCATTGGTACCATTCAACACATTCTCTCAAATCCTTAATGAAAAATTAATGTAGTAAAATCCTTATACATTTCAAAATTCTTATAACAATAATGGCATAAAACATATTTATTAGATCAAGAAACACAAGCTCAATAATCATTCCATTTGTTCTATATCAATTGAATAATCTTGAACTTGATCCATTAGCTTCTTCTAAGGTATATTCCTTTGAATATTTGGGAATTATTTTTCATAGTTCCACATCTCCTTATAGTTTAAAGATTAAACATTTACATACTATTAATTTCCATTAAAATCACAAACCTGGTGGCCTTACTCTCTACACATATAAAAATTTATATTTCCCTTTGGAAATTTATCAGTGTTTTTCTTTTCACAATTATCATATCTGAGAAAATCCATCTTTTCATTATTCCATTTATTCGTCTTTTTTCCCTATCATTCTCTTATTTTATTTCTTTCTGTCGTAGACATAAGTATTGGAAACATCCTACCAAATATTGATGGAACATGATACCATATCCTTGTATAATGATAATGTTTAGTAGACTAGTGCCCTTCAAAGAACTGGCTTAAACCCACCAAAGAAATGATCAATATTCAGCTTCAGATTACAGACATAGTCTATGGAATTCCTCTATATCCTTGTAAATTTTTCATCATACTTAGAAACATTCTCATACTCCTTTTGTCTCAAACTCATGAATTGTATCTCTATACCTGTCCATTCATTGTGTGGAAAATATTCTTCTAAGAAAAGTTCTTTAAGATCATTATATCCATTGTTTTATATATCAATCTCCTCAGTAGTGTTTTGAACCAATTACCACCATTGATCTACATCCAATAACAGACAATAAACTACCATGAAAACCTTCTCCCATTCATTACTTCCCAAAGTGATAACTATATTTTCTAAGAAACATCTCATTTGCTCAGCTATAAATGGATTTGTATTTCTAATGAATGATATAGGTTGTTTTCACATGAATTGGTCTAACATTGTCACATTGTGTTTTGGATCATGCCTCTCCATATGGGTATGTTTATTGATTTTAACTTGAGTTAATTTAAAAAATATAATTATAAGTTATTCTGCTCCCATTGAAGCTCCATATCTAACATCATTATGTTTCCTAAAAGATAAATACCTATATGGATTAAATAAAATTAAAACAGTTATCATTCCTTCTGCTATGATCCATTTTAAATAGTGGAATACACTGGATTAGATCACAACATTATGAAACATAATGCATAATCTCAAAAATACTTAATGATAATTGAAAATTTTGGTATAACTAATATCTAAATCATAAGTTCAGTTTCATTGGGAGTATTTAGAAATTCTATCACAAGGTTTCTCTCTCTAAGTAATGTTTTCATAAATCTAGTTCCCAAAGTGTCTACTATACTTCCTCTGATTCCAACTACAATTACCCTAACTGCATTAGCCCAGAGTCGGTGTTTACATTATTACATTGGAATAATATAAAAGTAATCACATATAGAAGTATTGAATAACTTACTAGTTTTGGAAAACTAGATACATATATGAATCTGACATTACAATTGAAAACATAAAATACAATATAGTGAATCCTTTAAAAACACTATTATTATTCTCGATTAACCATGTATATCAACCATAATAAACTTAATGGAATCTTGGGAAAAAATAAAACATAATAAGATAGAGATATCAAATGATCATTAAGGGTATGTATAAGCAGAAGCTATCATAAATAATAAATACCATATATTTCAAGGTAAATAATTGAAACACAAGCCATTAATTAAATAACAAGTGCATAATATGGTCGTAATAAAAGATGATAAAAAAATACACATAAATAATCACTTTATATTGAAAAATGAACCATAGATATTCAACTAATCAAGTAATCACATGGAAATCAATAAATAATCTCATACTGATGGAATGCATAATTTCAGACATCTAAAAGTTACCATCAAGGCCTCAGCCAAGACATCTGAAAATAAATGTGTATGGCCCCATCCAAAACCCAATCTGGTTTGTCTCATGAGACCTACCAATGCATCGAGGGGATATATATGGACCCTCATATCACGTACTAAGTCCAATGCATTACCCACGTGAATAAATAATACAACAGAATCAAAATTCTTTAACAAATCAATAATTGTTCATATTAGATGATCTAGTCATATGGAATATCAATACTTCCTCAGTAAAACTGATCATAAACCACCCAAATAAAAATGAAAAATGGTATCATTATATTTAATATTTAACATAATATTCTAAAAAAAATATTGAAATGAATAAAAATACTTTAATGATATTATTGGAATACTTCTTGATGAAAATACACTTTTTACATTGAAAATAATTTTTAAAATTTAAAAACTAAAAACATAATAAAGAAATAAGTTTATTTTAAAATAAACTTTTAAAATTAAGAATTAAACTTCAATACATTAATGTGACATAACTACAATAAATTGCATTCATTCTGTACAAGTTATAAATACATTCCTTCTGTATTTGTTATGGAAATGTATCATTTAGAAAATGACAAAAATATTCATTTAAATCAATTTTTTTAAATATAAAACATGTGTGACAATGATTTTAAATTATTTTAGTAAAACATTTTTTAAAACATTTCTATAAAAAATAGACAAGGAAGGGAAATATTATTCATCAGAGACATAAATATAATAGTTCTGAATGAGATTTTGAAATAAACCCTTACCACTTTGTAATAAATCGGATCATATGCACAATGAAAGAATAACATTTAACAAAAGCTGAAATATAATTAGAATAAATATATTTATGATATAAACTTTCGAATTGGAATGTTATACAATTTATAAAATAATATAGTTGTATAACATCAGAATATACCCCAATTAGAAGAAAATGAGATAAAGTCCTTTACAAATATCATTGAAGTGGGTGTTAATAAAATGGACTTTTTATGTGTATAAACTATAAATACACATCAAACAAGTTTAAATCCAACATAATATAATCAATATTAATTCCAAACATAATATTATCATTACATAATCAATGATGTGTAATTTAAACCCAATGAATTGAAATTGAGTTAAGAAATCCCTTACATTGTGCTTCCCTTTAGCGTTGAGTACTTCAGCATCCTGTATAATAGAATAAAGAATATTAATACTTTATTCAATAAATATATTCATATTTATAATACCTTATATGATCATTTTACAACATATTACCACCTATTCATTAACAATATTTCATTCTTTTCATTATTTCAGGTGCATTTGTTTCATTGTTTCATGGTTGGTTCACTTGTGTATAATTATAAATGTTATTTTCAAATGGAAATAAAACTCCTAAAGTGAAAATAAATGGTATTAATGCACATAAATTCGTTCAAATGATCCCATATATCCCTTTTATTTCTTTCCTGAGGATGATTTATTTGATAAAAGTTAATGATAACTATTTAGGTTATTTTGGAGGTTTTTCTGACCATCACGAAATAGGTTTGTTTTATTTGACGTTATGTATATATATATTAGTTACAAAACATTAAATAGGTTATAAAATTATTATTAAAATATTATTTAACCATAATAATACATTTATGACTAACCATTAAGGTGGTAATGTAAAAAAGAACAAAATTATTATTCAGGGAGACTGTTAACCACCATAATTTGGACAACGTTTCTATTTCTTTGAATAATAGGAGATAAGAAACGGTATGGATATAAGATATTATGTTAGAAATAAAAAATTATATTATATACATGATATTATATTTCTTATACCTTTATGTATGAATGATGTGGAGAGAAGTTATAAAAAACAAAATAAATTAAATGATGTTGTTTGATAATGTTACCTCTTGAATATCACCTCCTTGAAGGACCCCTTAAGAAACATGGAATTTGTATTTGGGTGAGAATATCAGACCATGGATGTGGTAAGTGTGGGTAGGAGAATTTTTTGAAGATATATTTTGATAAAAAATAATTTTCAAGAGATAGGTTGTGGGGAGGAGTGGTATTTATACTGGAGGAGGGGTGGTTTTAAGTTCTTAAACAATGATTATTTTATATTTAAAGGCAAACACATTTGTGTGGACTTAATTACAATGAACATGATTAATAATTAATGTTATTAATTATTTTTAATTTCAAAAAACACATCAACTTCCCATTTAATGTTTTAGTTTTTAGGTATTTTAAGATTTTACCCTTTAACTTTAACCCGTTACATTATTTTACCTATACTGCGGAAATGTTTCTTTACCACGGTATATGTTTTATTCTTAAAAATGAAAATGAACTTATAAAATAATTTTTACCTCTTGAATAAAAATATTGAATTTATTTTACTTCATTTAATTTATAAAAGGAATAAAAATAAATTCTAAAAATTCCATGTGTATAACTCATAAAAATAGTTTATAAGGTTAAAATCATGGTTTTCAAAATTTATAATCATTTTTTTATAAATGTAACACATTATATCTTATGTAATTAATTAAATAATTTGTGATCAATAATAAGGGTTATTAAATTTTAAATCATGATAATAGAATAATTATTTCATATGAGTTATGGTATTTCGTGAAAGTAGGATTTACACTTTTTAACCCTAAAATCAAAATTTTAGAAAATTTCCAAAATAAATAACCCAAGATGATTTTGAAATTATGAGTCCAAAAATTTATTTTATTTTGTAGAATACATTTTATATAATTTTCAAAAATTATTTTTTTATTTTCTCATATAAATTGACAAAAATTGATTTAAAAAAAATCAAGAATTAAATGATATTACTAAATATTTTGTGTTTATCTCCTATGAATAATTAAAGGTTTTTTGATATGAAATTCATATTTATTTCGTAATATAGTTATTTTTATTCACACCCGCCGATTTAATGGATATTCTATAATGATTGTGTTAAAATAATGATATTTTGAAGTTCATTTAAGCTCGGTGTTTGGTGAAACGTATGATATCTAACATAGTGTTATTTTAATATCTCATTGTGCTTCAATTAACTCTTGAGTATACTACAGAAGGGGGAGGAGTACCTACTTCATCATAATGTAGTCATCTTTGACCTACTTAGTGACTAACTCGGAGTATCCCTTTACATGAAATCAATGGACATCAATCTAGAGATCCATCTTAATACTCATGATAAGAACCTAATACTAAGCTTAATTATTAGTGAATCATTCAGAAAATAGAAATGACTATGGAATGATGACCTATGTAGGAGTGATGAAGACAGTACCCAAGCCTTCCCTATTAAGTTTGGGGCTATTATCATTTCTCATGGTTAGGATATGGGAAGCACTATAAAAGTGATTAATACAATATGGAATTTATTGATCCATGGAGAGGATGGACTAATCTAGGAAGTCAACATTCAGGGCAATTTCTTCAGGTTTCATATGTACAGTAAATAATTTCACCATCACTTTGACATTGATGGATTTCTGGGAGAAAAAACTAATATCTAACTACTATAGTATGACTTCCCAATATTTCAAATGCCCTATTAGTAGGGACGGTTGAGGATGTACTTCAAATGATCGAAGAAGAATGTTAACTTTATCTCATGGTGTTGTGAGTAGTGTTGTAATTTAAAAATTACAAAGACCTGGGTGAGCTAGATTTTCTTGATGGGGTCTTTGTATCAAGTAGTTTGTGACTGAGATATTATGGGATGTTTTCTCTATATTCATTGTTCTTATAGTCTATATGGGATTTTAAGGACTCTTCTTGGGAATTTATATAAAAGACCAGTGGATTTTCTAGGATTGGTAGCACTAAGACCATAGGATGTAGTAGGTATTACTTAATGCCCTCAAATTTGGTCTAGAACTCTACATCCAACTAGAAGGTGTTTTATTTATTCATGATCCTTGAAAAGGTATTAAACATTACTTATAGTTTTAAGATGAACCATAGGATGTGATCTAGTTGTCCTTGGAGGTCCCATAACTCCAAGGGTTGTATGGGGAACACATTTTGTTGATAGCCTTGATCTTATTTGGATCAATCTTGAATTCCCTATATCTAATGACAAGGATGGTGAAATTTATAAATGTAACCTTAAAGACACATTTTTTATGGTTAATAATTATGTGGTGGGTGCTAAGGAAATTAAAATATTTCTCAAGATCTATGAAATGGTCCAAGAGTTGGTGGGATTTTACCACCAAGTCATTAACCTAACACTCCACCAGCATCCTAAGGATAGTCTTAAAGATATAGTGCATGGAACGTTGTTAGCCAGACCCAAAATTCTTTAAACAATATGGAATTTCATTGTAATAAAATGTTTTATGAGGAGCTAGGAAATTAGTGGATTCTTCATCTTATGGGTCCATCTGGATCTAATTGTACTTGGAGTACCCATACATGAAAGATGGATCTTGGAAACCAGTGGTCATGTAAATGAGATTATCTATTACCGAAATATGAAAATATTCCTTTGAGAAGCGGTAATTGAGGTCCAAGAATTAGATTCAGTCTATGATATATCTACTCTTCTTCTGGACTAGAATGATATTGTCCAACTACTTGGGGAACTATATTTCCTAAGAAAAGTTGTATTTTATAGTCTTTTCAACTTTAGCCTCAACCAAGGAACTATAGGAATGGTGAATCTTCTAGGGAGGTTGTTTGAACCCATTGTGCACCATTTGGAGACCAAGATGATGAACAAAAACCGAAGGATCATGTCCTGGAATTTCCTTATATCACCATGAAAACACTTTTTGATATTGTTTCAAGAAATCAACATATTGTTGTTGCTCCTATGATGATATGAATAAATGATCAGTGTCAACCTCGGGTCTTCCCCAGTGTCAATATTCACTTGGGTAAACTCATCGTAGTTATTAGAGACACCCACTTCAATGGTATGATGTGATTCTTCTAGATCCTCTTGATCATTTGAAACATGAGGATCGAAGGGAAGAAGTTACTCCCCTAGAGATGGAGACTTTGGGGTGGCACTATCATCACTTTTTTGGGGAAAGGATTCTCAATGGGAGAGTCCTACTCTATGAAAATGATAATTAAGAAAACTAATGAACCAAAACCATTTCATTAATAACCCTGGTGACCACCTTTTATTTCAAGTGGAATATGGTGGGTTGACCTCCATCATATCAGTCCTGCTTTATGGAACATGTGGTGGTACTATTAATAAATTTCCATGGGGTAAACCTCTCAGTATGAAATATTAGTGTGATTATCCAATATAAAATTTTCTTTTCCTATATAAGAATATTAAGTGATCTGTTATAATTCATTCTTCTTGGGGACTATGAAGTATCTTATGAGATTTTGGGTTGTTCATTCAAACTCATGGATTAGAAATATGGAGATTTATTTTAAACCTTACCAAGGATCTATTGAAGTTGATTTTAGGTCATTGGGGTAGTGATACACTAGACCCCATCAATCTAGAGATTCTTTCCATTACTTTTTTAGTACCCCGTATATATATTTCAGGCTTCACAAAATTTGAAGGGAGAAGCATCACCCTATAGTGCACCTACTCAGCCATTGAGAGAGTATTTGAGGTGCTTGTGGTATAAAGAGAGAACCAATGCATGTAGATGAAGATATTGCCTTTCTAATATGTAATTTTTGGTAGTATCTGATGAGAATACCATGAACTTGGTGTTTTCCACACAATATTTGAATTGAGTATTCAACATAATCTTGTAATGTGGCTTATGCTCGCTCTTGTATACCCCTGAATTATCAGGTTGGAGGGAGTCAAATACGATCTAATGAGCCCCATCTTTTTGAGCATCCAATTTGGGATGATATTCATCCAGGATTCAGTTCCCACTATGAAACTCTACATCTCCATACCATATAAATTTCCCATGACATAAAATGGATGAATTTGAACCTGAATAGTGGAAACCACATCTTCCATATATAATGAAATGATGCCTTGGAATTCCTCCAGGTTTCCTTCATCTTCCTCTTCATGATAGGCCGCAATCGTAGTAACCTCAATCTAAAACTCGATGGTGCACTTTAGGACCTTTGTTAGGGCCACACTCGTCTCCTTTGATATGAAAAGATAACCAAATAATGATATTATATCTATTATACTTGAGAGGTTCTTAAAAACATCATATTTTCTTAGCATGTGGCATGTTTTTACCTACTAGGGGTCTCTCCCTAATAGAGACCATAATGGGTGTTGCTGGATATGGAACTGGGGCCTAGATGGTGCTTTTGTCCTTTATTATTGACTACATGGATTAGGATGAGCACTAGATTGCTGGGATCCAACATTAACCATTCATGTTTGGGCACTATTATTTTATAGCTAATCTACTTGATCGTCCAATATAGTTAGTGGAAAAGGTTTACCAAATGGGGTGGCTTGAGAAGACTATTATTGTTGGGATCTAAGTGAGTCTTATTATTTTGTCTCCATGTCATGAATAATCCATTCCAAACCACTAGCTTAGAGGTCATTCCTTCCAACATATCACATGAATCTCCTTTTACAGAATCATATAGGGGTGGTTAAGGGGTCCGCATAGCATTCCTCATAACTGAATAATGTGAAATGATCCACCAGCCTAATAGAATACACATAAGAATAATCATGTTCCTTGTCAGTGAATTATTCTAGGATAGGAAGGATTCTTGGGGATTCTACCAATTTAGGGATCCTAAAGTCACTAAGAGTGAAGTCTGGTTTTGGAATTGGGTGGTACTCTGGTAACCCTGGATTCATTGGTGCATGTTATTCTAAGAATTGTGAGGATGTGATACATATGTGGCAGTCATAAGAGGCATGGAGGTTGTAGGAAGTGTTGTCTTACTCAAATTCAAGAAATAATTCTAGGGTTTTTAGTGACCATATTAAGATCCAGCGTGTCATTTTAATTCTATTAACCTCAACCAAGAACCAATTTCCACTAACCAGGGTCTTCATTACCACTCTTGAGTATGGTACATACATCATCCACCAATGTTGGTACATCAACCAACACAACTAATCCATATTCTACCTAGTATAGTATCCAATATTTTAATATGGATCACTCTTTTATATTATTTCCAACAACCTAGTGTTATGGGAAGATTTGTGTATGATTGGTGATTCTAGCCTCTTTGAGCCTCTAATATTCTGACAATTTCAAGATGTTCATTTCCAGGGCACAGATGAAGTACCCTGGGACCTGTGCATCTTTAAAGGATTAGGTCCTGTTCTTCTTCTACGTGAAATGAATTATGAGTGCTTGACATTTATAGGGGGTTTTGTAACACCCTGAGATTTTATGAGAAATATTCTTTTTAATTTCTTTGATGTCTTGTGTTGTACGCTACACCAAGATTATCTTAGGCTATACGCAACACCATATTAGCTTGCAGTATATGCAAAAACTATTCTCAGCTTGTGTTGCACGCCAGAGCAACTTTCCCCGATAGCGTGTGTTGTACGCTATACCGAGTTTCACTAAACTATATATTATTATAATATTATTATGAACTAGCCGTTATGAATAATAATACCAACTTTTTGAAATTTTATAAATTTTATCTTTTAAAATGGACTTCATTTTTGGATTTGGAATATCGAAATTATCTTAGGGTGAATTTTTGGTATTTTTCTGAAAACATTCAATTTTTTGATGAATAGTGAAAAACAATGAGTTATAGTTTAAAACTGAATTTTTATTTAAATACTTAATTACTTTCTTTAAATTTATTTCAGGTTAAAATAGATACATAATACCTATATAAGTTCAATGTTATTCAATGGAGTCATTTTATAATAATTTTAGATATATAAAAATTTTATTGAACTTTTTACCGTCTTTTACCCACCTCTTAGGAGCATTTGCAAATTTACATAAAACTTAATTTTACTGCTTTTATGAGTTTAATTTAAAAAATCCAAGAGACACAATTGATATCAGTAAGTAAAATGTGGTTCAATGAGATAAAAATAATTGTTGGTGAATAGTAACTTTTAACTTTTATTTACCACGGTTAAAAGTAAATAGGATAATAAAGGGTCAAAATGATATTATTATTACACTAACACATGTCCTAATTCTATTAGATAATTGTAATTAGACCAAAAACAACCTTAGAAAAAATATATGACCCTTTAGGTCCACTTGGATTATATTAGGACATTTATTATTATTTAATTCAAAGAAGAGTTAAAAGAGTTAAAATCAAAGTATAATAACTAAAACACTTTTAATATATGGTTAAACACAATATAAATTCGAATATAAATATTCATTATAAAGATAAAAATATTTTCTACATAATTATATTTTATTTATAATTTTTAGAAAAATTAAATAATATAATTTATTTATGACACAATGATGATGTAGTAATTACCTTATTATTGAAATATTAACATAATTGATATTATAAATACCCAAATAAATGTAATTTTATACTTTTTATGAATTAAAATAATTTTATAGGTTAATATAATATATTATGAGTTTTTATATGAATTTCTTTCCATGTAATAATGCTGTTATGAATTTAGAAAAAACAAAATACCAAATAGTGTCAAAATTGACATAAAAGAGTTTTTAATACAAATATTATATTATTAATTGATGTTCTATTCCTAAAAATATAAGGATCATCCAAACGGATTATATAATTATATTTGTATCACTAATGAACCACTTGTGGTTCTCTTGTATGTATATATCAAGTTTATTAACAATATAATATAACAAAACAAAGAGACATGTTAAATGTCAAACTACTTAACTAAGAATTAAAAATAAATGATATGGTTAATATAGTGACCCAAACCTATATAAAACCTATTTGTTGAGTTATTTCGAACCATACCCACTTTATCTTCGAGATATATCAATTTTTAGCCATTATAAAACGAATATGACTTTATTATAAAATAATATTTTATGTTTTTCCAAAGGTGCCTCCCACCTCTCTTATAAAAAGGCACTCCCACTTATCTCTTATTCACACCTCCAAAGCCATTTGGATCGTCCAAACCCTACCCAAATACACTCTTAACTATCCTAAATTTATCCTAGAGTCCTTCCATTAGTCATAAAGCCACCCTAAGGAGCCCTTTAGATCAAATCAAAAGGAAGAACCTCAAGAAGAGGTAAATATCTCACCGCCTATTTCAAGTTCCTTTCTTCTTACACTTCCTCCTTTTTTGTTGTTTCAATTATAAAATAATAAATATATTATATTCTATATACTATGATGTTATTATAAAGTTGTTCCAACCATATTAGTTATTTTATCCATCATATGAATGAAAAAATTTCCACGCGTGCGTACGTACGACTTACCGTCTCCAAGTCGTGGTGTAGTTTGTTATTCAAACATTTCATCATTTTGATGGGTATAATAATGAGTATAAATGATATAAATAATAAATATAACATTATTATGATTCTTTATATATTATATAACATCCAATTAAATGATATTTTAATATCAAAAGAATGATATTATTGCTCGTGCATACGTACGGACTGCCGTCTCCACGAACGCGATGAGATTTGTTCTCCATGTTAACCATTCAAGATTGATTATAAAGTATATATAATAAATAATCAGGAAATATATGAGATAATAATTCTACTTTATTTATTTACTTATGAAGTTCATTTACTTAATTACATTCATTTCAATAGGGAAATGAAAACAGCGTTCATGTGTACATACGGCCTACCGTCTCCCTGAACGGTGTATTTCATTCCATTTGTCGATCTATCATATATATTTATATTATAAATATATATTATATCTAAATAATGTTATAAATTCTAGAATTAATTAAATCAGTATATAAGTATTAATATCTAGAACAACAAGCCCAAACACGTCCGATAAATAAAACGATTTTACCCAAAACGCTGTTTTAACATGGAATTGACAAAAGAACGGGTAATATAAAGCCATAAGTGAATAATATATGATATCATAAATATTATTATTGTTCTGTTACAAGTTAATAATATTTTTAAAACCACTATGTATAAGTTTCATACACATATCGAAGAAATTGGACCTAAGGTAAGGGATAATTATTCCAATCTCGTTCTTATCCGAGATTGCTTATTCATAAGTATTTACTGGGGTTATGTTTATCATTCATATCTAGGTTTTCTCAAAATGTTTTCATAAAATGTTTACTATTATTCCATGTATTCTTAAAGTCATTTTTACCTTTTTTTGACTTTTACCACAAGGTATGGAAGGAATCTTTCTTTTGATTACCATACGAGGTACTTTTTGACTTTTTCGGCAAAAGTATGAAAAGAATGTTTTTTTAACTTATACGGCATGAACAGATTTTTATGGTTTCATAATTCATTATTTTAAGGAATATTACTCTACAATATTTCATGATTATTTTCAACAAAATCCTTTTCTTTTAAAATTTCATGGCATTTTGTGAAAAAAATGATTTTTCAGAAGAAAAAATGTTTTCCACAAGAATTCTTTTCAAGTGTTTTATCAAAACTATTTTCCATCTAAGATGACATTATTTAGTATGTTTATGTTTAAATTATAGTGTCCCTATTATTTACATATTTTTATTTTTCATATTAGGAAATAATATCCATTTGGTTTATATGGATTATGTTATGATGGGAAGATGTTTATGAAACCCATATTATTCTTAGGTTTATGATGAATGTTTTAAGTTTATTTTGTGGAACACAAAAGAATGAATTCATTATGATATAGGTGGGACCTATATATCCATCAAATACATTGGGTAAGGAAATATATCTCATGATATATACTTGGCTAGAACGTAAAGTAAATCTAGTTCAGTAATACAGGGCTGGAACAGCTAGTAAACCCAGTTCAGTAATGGACTTTTTCCACTATGATGGTCAAGGAAGAAATGCCTTGGCTACTATGGAAATAATATCATGTGCTTAATGGTTTACCCCAATTAAATGTTTTATTCCCATGTTATTTTACCATGACTAATGTTCCATTATGATATATGTCTTACATACTTCCAAGATTTATGTCATTGCTCAAGATTTTGATGTTTAGATTTTATGTTCAAGTTTTTGCATTCAAATGTTTATGGTTTGTTTTATGTTCTCTATGTTTACCCTTAATGATAATTTGATCTCACCCTTTTTTTGTTTTCTTTTCCTCAGGATTTAAATAAATTTTTTAGGTAAGAAAACAAAAGGGTAAGATCTTTATGGGAGATGTTGAAGATCTTTCACCGAGATTAGAAGATTATATTCCGAGTTTCCAATGAAAATAAACTATTACGGTCCTTGGGTGTTTGTTTTTGTTATGTATTATGAATTACACAAAAGTAATGCAATGTCCATGTACGTTAAGTATGGGTCTCTATAGTTGGTATCAGGGGAAATGCTTAGTTAACCTTTGGAAACTAGGATGCGAAAACTTTAGTGAGATCCCTAGAGATATTTCTAAGGTATGTATAGGGATGTCTCTAAGGTTAAGTAAAATTATAGGTTATAGTCCTAGAATTGTGATAATTATATTATAATTCAACCTAAGATGTTAGATATTGAAGGTAATACCCCTTTATTATATTGTTTTCCTAGCATGATTTTTGCCCCTCACACTATTCTTTTTGGGTTTTAGAAAAATGGCTGGAAACCGGAATATTCATGATAATGGAGGATATGATGGACAATGGAATGATATTATTCATGAGCAACCAAATGAAATGTGATTTGGAAGGCGAATCATCGTTATTATTCCTAATCAGCAATCTCATAATATGATCAATAATCTCAACTTTGGTAAGTTTCCTGACTCAGCTAATAAGAGAAATATGAAGTTTCATGATGATCATAGAGGAAACAAAGTTCAATTTCCCTCATGTAAATCATGTGGGAAGAGGCATCATGGAGAATGTTTCAAAGGAACTGGAAGATTATTTTGGTGTGGAAAAGAAGGGCACAAAGCCAGTAATTACAAAGGAAAAGGTTCAGTTAACACAATGTACAAGGATAATGGTATTGTTAAGACATTAACAATGGTTAAATGTTTTAAATGTGGAATGTACGGGCATTATGCAAACCAATTACCTAAGAGAAAAATTCATGAAGAGAATCATCATGGTCATATGGGTAGTATTTATGTGGATGATGATGAAGAGACTACAAATGATATATGAGATAAAATAAGTGTTGAGTAATAAAATGATGAAGCTCAGTCATTGGTTTAAGAAGGTGGTGGAATGATTGCATGTTTATCAAGAATAATGTATGGTACTATGGAATAAAAAAATCTAAGGATTGTTACACTGTTGTCTTTCCTTGAGTATTTGAAAGTATATGATGAATGGTACCGGCAACCATGAAAAGTGATTAAAATATTTTTCAAATAATATGATATGCGCATAATGAAGGGATAAAGAGAAAATAATAAGTTTTATAGTATTAATGAGATCATGATTGATATAAGGACAAAGTATCCCCATGTTTTTAATATATTGAAATTTTGGGATTCTAATGTGTGGAAAAGAGTTAACTTTTGACAGCATTCATGTTTTTCACTAAGCTTCAATGGGTATTCATATTTTATGATAATACATGATTAAGGTATTCACATGTTACGAATGTGACCAACAACAAGATATATATTATGATATATGGGGGATAAATGATGGTAATCACATTCTTGGTAGATGACCTCTCTAGTAATATTTTTCTTTATACTATGTGATTGGACAGAAGTATTTTGGATAAGTCTAAAGAATGGAATGGATTATGTTAGAAATAAGATAGTATTGTTTAAGGATTGAAATTTATGGTATTATTTCTAAAATGTTATAATATTATAGTTTTAGAAAATTGATAACCCGTAGGACGGGCGACAACCCATCGCATCAGACAAGGATGCAAAAATCGAACCCACAACCGAAGTGCAACTCACATTTATCGCCTACCACTGACCTACAAAAAGTCACTGGTTATTAGAAATTAGTTTTATTTTATTAATTAGTATGATATATGAAGTATAACTCCATTTTAGGAACCATATATGATTAATCTCACCATAGATGGACTTATGTATATTTAATAACTTGTTCTAATCTTTTTGTGATAGAAACAGGTGGAATGACCTATCATTCTATGGTATGATCTGCTAACACTTCAAGAATGAAAAATTCAACTTCATTTCATAAAATAGAGATGAAGTGGAAATTGTTCATAGTATGACCAACAAAGATATTTCACTAAAATCAAGTAAGTATTTCTCCTTAAGGAAAAATTCATCAACTTTAGGAAAATGATCTTGAAAACCAAAAATGTTGTCCTAGTACCCTCATATCCGATGAATCAGATGGTACATTAGATCATCACAAATTTATGGCTTTGGGATTGTTGTTTTTTTCATAGCCATGTTCTCTACCACTCTCCATCAGAACATGATGGTTAGATTTCTCTTCTATATCCATGGTTTCACCTATGTTCACCTATGTGGAAACCCAGTGATGAGTTAATTTGGGTAACTATTACATTTATTACATTACTTTTAAAAATTAAGTTTTAGTATTCCTGTTTATGATGTGGGTTTCTATGAAAGAAACTTAAAAGTATTAAATGATTTATAACCCTAATGAATTTTGAGGGAGAAATTCATTTTCAGGGGGTAGAATGTAACACCCTGAGATTTTATGAGAAATATTCTTTTTAATTTCTTCGATGTCTTGTGTTGTATGCTACACCAAGATTATCTTGTGCTATACGCAGCACCTTATTAGCTTACAGTATATGAAAACACTATTCTAGGCTTGTGTTGCACGCCAGAGCAACCTTCCTCGATAGCGTGTGTTGTACGCAATACTGAGATTCACTAAACTAGATATTATTATAATATTATTATGAACTACTCATTATGAATAGTAATACCCACCTTTTTAAATTTTGTAAATTTTATCTTTCAAAATGGAATTCATTTTTTTGATTCAGAATATCGAAATTAGCTTAGGGTGAATTTTTGGTATTTTTCTGGAAACATTCAATTTTTTTTATGAATAGTGAAAAACACTAAGTTATAGTTTAAAACCAAATTTTTAATTATATAATTATTTATTTTATTTAAAGTTATTTTAGGTCAAAATAAATACATAATTCTTATAT
Organism: Viscum album; assembly: GCA_963277665.1. Taxonomy (NCBI): domain Eukaryota; kingdom Viridiplantae; phylum Streptophyta; class Magnoliopsida; order Santalales; family Viscaceae; genus Viscum; species Viscum album. Next base: position 141,211,928 of record OY728119.1, read on the forward strand.
AATTTCGATGTAATTAATTGGATTCATTTCCTAATAATTTTAGATATATAAAAATTTTATTGAACTTTTTACCGTCATTTACCCACGTCTTGTGAGCATTTACAAATTTACATAAAACATAATTTTACCCCTTTTTGAGTTTAATTTCAAAAATCCGAGAGACACGGTTGATATTATTAACTAAAATGTGGTTCAATGAGATGAAAATAATTTTTGGTGAAAACTAACTCTTAACTTTTATTTACCATGGTTAAAAGTAATTAGGGTAATTAAGGGTAAAAATGATATTATTATTAACCTAAAACATGTCCTATTTCTATTGGATAAGTTTAATTCGACCAAAAACAATATTAGAAATATAATATGACCCTTTAGGTCCACTTGGATTAGATTAGGACATTTATTATTATTTAATTCAAATAATTGTTAAAAGAGTTAAAATCAATGTTTAATAACTAAAACACTTTTAATATAGGGGTAAACACAATATAAATTTGAATATAAATATTAATTAGAAAGATAAAAATATTTAATACATAATTTTATTTTATTTATAATTTTTATACATTAAATAATTTAATTTATTTATGACACAATTATGATGCAGTAATTACCTTATTAGTGAAATATTAACATAATTTATATTATAAATACCCAAATAAATGTAATTTGAGACTTTTATGAATTAAAATAATTTTCTAGGTTAATATAATATATTATGGTTGTTTATATGAATTATTTTCGAATTAATAATGCTGTTATGAATTTAGAAAAAAACAAAAAACCAAATAGTGTCAAAATTGACATAAAAGAGTTTTTAAAAAAATTATATTATTAATTGATATTATATTCCTAAAAATATAAGGCTTAGACAAAAGACTTATATAATGATATTTTTATCATTAATGAACCACTTGGGGTTCTCTGGGATGTATATAGAAAGTTTATTAAAAATATAATATAAAAATATAAAGAGACATGGTAAATGTCAAACTAATTAACTAAGAGTTAAATATAAATGATAAGGTTAATATAGTGACTCAAACCTATCTAAAACCTATTGGTAGAGATTATTTCGACCCATCCCCACTTTATCTTCGAAATAAATCAATTTTGAGCCATTAAAAACTGAATATGAATTTATTATAAAATAATATTTTAAGTTTTTCCTAAGGTGCCCCTCACCTCTCTTATAAAAAGGTACTCCCCCCTTCTCTCTAATTCACACTTACAAAGCTATTAGGCTCAGCCAAACCCTGCCCAAAAACCCTATCAACTATCCTCCCTTCATCCTAGAGGCCTATTTTAGTCCTAAAGCCAACCTAAGGAGCCCTTTTGATCAAATCAAAAGGAAGAACCCGAAGAAGAGGTAAATATCTCACCACCTATTTCAAGTTCCTTTCTTCTTCCATTTCCTCCATGTTTGTCGTTTCCATTCTAAAATAATAACTCTTGTATAATCTATATACTATGATGTTATTATAAAAATGGAACAACAATTTGTATTTATTTTATCCATCCTATGAATGAGAAAGTTACCACACGTACGTACGTACGGCTTACCATCTCCACGTCGTGGTGTAGTTTGTTATTCAAACATTTCATCATTTGGATGGGTATAATAATGAGTATAAATGATATAAATAATAAATATAAAATTATAATGATTCTATATATATTATATACCATCCAATTTAATGAAATTTTAATATCAAAATAATGGTATTGGCGCTCGTGCGTACGTACGGACTACCGTCTCCACGAACGCGATGAAATTCCTTCTCCATGTTAACCATTCAAGAGTGATTATAAAGTATATATAATAAATAATCATGAAATATATGAAATAATAATGATACTGGATTTATGTATATATTTGTTTCATTTATGTAATTTCATTCAATACATTAGGGAAACAAAAACAGCGTTCATGTGTACATACGGCCTACTGTCTCCATAAACGGTGCATTTCATTCTATTTATCGATCTATCATATATATTTATATGCTGACTATAAATTATATCTAAATAATGTTTTAAATTATATAATTAATAAAATCATGATATAAGTAATAATATCAAGAACAACAAGTCCAAACACGTATGATAAATGAAATGATTTTAACCAAAATGCTACTTTAACATGGAATTGACAAAAGAACGGGTAATATAAAGTCATAAGTGAATCATATATGATATCATAAATGTTATTATTTTTCTGTTACAAGTTAATAATATGTGTAAACCCACTATACAGGAGTTTCAAACACATACAAAAGAAATTGGACCTAAGGTAAGGGATAATTATTCCAATCACATTCTTATCTGAGATTGTTTATTCGTAAGTATTTACCGGGGTTATGTTTGTCATCCATGTCCACGTTTTCTCAGAATGTTTTCATGAAATGTTTACTATTGTTCCATGTATTTTTATAGTCATATTTTATTTTTTTTACTTTTACCACAAGGTATGGAAGGAATCTTTCTTTTGTCTACCATATGAGGTACTTTTTGACTTTTTCAACAAAAGTACGAGAAGAATGTTTTTTTAACTTATACGGCATGAATGGATTTTTATGGTTTCATAATGCCTTATTTTAATGAATCTTCCTCTACAATATTTTGAGATTATTTTCAATAAAAATCGTTTTCTTTTAAAATTTCTTGGTATTTTGTGAAAAAATTATTTTTAAGAAGAAAAAATATTTTCCTCAATAACTCTTTTCAAGTGTTTTATCAAAACTATTTTCCATCTAAGATGACATTATTTAGTATGTTTATGTTTCAATTATAATGTCTCTATAATTTACATGGTTTTATTTTTCTTATGATGAAATGATATCCATTTATTTTATATGGATTATGTTATGATGGGATGATTTTTATGAAACCCATATTATTCTTTGGGTTATGATGAATGATTTATGTTAATTTTTTGTCTATGAAAGAATGATTTCATTATGAGATAGGTGGGACCTATATCTCCCTCCAATACATTGGGTAAAGAAATATATCTCATGAGATAGAAATGGCTGGAATGGAAAGTGAATCTGGTTTGGTAATACAGGGCTAGAATGGCTAGTAATCCCAATTGAGTAATAGACTTTTTCCACTATGATGGTCTTGGCAGCAATGCCTTGGATACTATGGAAATCATATCATGTGATTAATTGTTTTCCATAATTATATGTTTTATTCCAATGTTATTTTAACATGACTAATGATCCTTTAAGATATATGCCTTATTTACTTCCAAGATTTATGTCATTGCTCAAGATTTTGATGTTTACATTTTATGTTCATGTTTTTGCATTCAAATGTTTATGGATTGTTTTATGTTTTCTATGTGTAACCTTACTGACCATTTGAGCTCACCCTTTTTATGTTTTTCTTTTCCCCAGCATATAAATAAAGGTTTTAGGTAAGAAAACAAAAGTAAAAGAACTTTATGGGAAATGTTGAAGATCTTTCACTATGATTAGAAGATTATATTATGAGTTTACAAAGGAACTAAACTATTACGATCCTTGGGTGTTTGTTTTTGTTATGTATTAATTATTCCACAAAAGTAATGTAATTTCCATGAATATCAAGTATGGGTCTCTACAGTTGGTATTAGGGGAATGTTTTAGTTAGCCTTTGGAAACTAGGATGCGAAAACTTTATTGAGATCCCTAGAGATATTTCTAAGGTATGTATAGGGATGTCCCTAAGGTTAAGTATAAGAATAGGTTATATTCTTAGAATTATGATAATGATATTATAATTAAAACTAAGATGTTAGATATTGAAGGTACTCCACCTTTATTATGTTGTTTTCCAAGATTGATTTTTTCCTCTCACACTATTCTTTTTGGGTTTTTTAAAAATGGCTAGAAACAGGAAGATTCATGATAATGGAGTATATGATGGACAATGAAATTATATTCTTCATGATCAACCAAATGAAATGGGATTTTGAAGGTGAAACATCGTTATTATGCCTAATCATCAATCTCATAATATGATCAATAATCTCAACTTTGGTAAGTTTCCTAACTCAACTAATAAGAGAAAGATGGAGTTTCATGATGATCATAGAGGAAAGAAAGTTCAATTTCCCTCATGTAAATAATGTGGGAAAAGGAATCAAGGAGAATGTTTCAAAGGAACTCAAAGATGATTTGGGTGTGGAAAAGAAGGACACAAATCTAGTAATTGGAAAGGAAAAGATTCAGTTAACACAGTGGACAAGGATAATGGTATTGCTAAGACATCATCAACGGTTAAATGTTTTAAATGTGGAATTTACATGCATTATGAAAACCAATTCCTTAAGAGAAAATCTTTTGAAGAGAATCAACATGGTCGTATGGGTAGTATTTATGTGGATGATGATGATGAGACTAAAAATGATATTTGAGATGAAATAAGTTTTGAGGAATAAAATGATGAAGCTTAGTCATTGGTTTAAGATGGTATTGTAATGATTTCATGTTTATCAGGAATAATGTATGGTACTATGGAAAAAAGAAAAAAATCTAAGGATTGTTACATTGTTGTCTTTATTTGAGTATTTGAAAGTATATGATGAATGGTACTGGTAGCCATGAAAAGTGATTGAAATATTTTTGGAAAGAATATGATATGTGCATAATGAAGGGATAAGGAGAAAATAATATGTTTGATAGTATTAATGATATCATGATTTATATAAGGACTAAGTGACATCATGGTTTGAATATATTGAAATTTTGGGATTTAGATGTGTGGAAAATAGTTAACTTTTGACAGCATTTATGTTTTTCACTAAGGTTCAATGGGTATTCATTTTTCAAGAGAATACATGATTAAGGTATTCACATGTTTGGAATGTGACCAACAATAAGATATATCTTATGATATATGGGGGATAAATGATGGTAATCACATGCTTGGTAGATGACCTCTCTAGTAATATTTTTCTTTATACTATGAGATTGGAAAGAAGTATTATGGATAATCCTAAATAATGGAATGGATTATGTTAGACATCAGATAGTATTGTTTAAGGATATAACTTCATGATATTATTTCTGAAATTTTTTCACAGTATAGTTTTAGAAAATGGAAAACCCATAGGACGGGCGACAACCCATCACGTCGGACAAGGATATGGGAATCGAACCCACAACCAAAGGGTGATAGGCCTTTATCGCCTACCACTGACCTATAGGAAGTCCCTGGTTAGTAGAAATCCGTTTTATTGTATTAAGTGGTATGATATATGAAGTATAAGTCCATTTTAGGAACCATATATGATTAATATCACCATTGATGGAATTATGTATATTTAATAACTTGTTCTAATCTTTTTGTGATAGAAACAGATGGAATGACCTATCTTTCTATCGCATGATCTGCTCACACTTCAAGAATGAAAAATTCAACTTCATTTCTTTAAATAGAGATGAATTGGAAATTGTTCATGGTATGACCAACAATGATATTACACTAAAATCAAGTAAGTATTTCTCCTTATGAAAAAATTCATCAAATTCAGGAAAATGATCTTGAAAACCAAAAATGTTGTCCGAGTACCCTCACATCCGATGAATTAGATGGTACCTTAGATCATCACAAATTTATGGCTTTATGATTGTTTGTTTTTTCTTAGCCATGTTCTCTACCACTCTTTATCATAACTTGATGGTTAGATTTCTCTTCAATATCCATGTTTTCACCTATGTTCTCTTATGTGGAAACCCAGTGATGAGTTAATTTGGGTAACCGTTACGTTTCATACTTTACTTTTTAAAATTAAGTTTTAGTATTACTTTTTACAATGTGGGTTTCTATAAAAGAAACTTACAAGTAGTAAATGATTTATAACCTAGACGAATTTCAAGGGTAAAATTCATCTTAAGGGGGGTAAGATTTAACACCCTGAGATTTTATGAGAAATATTGTTTTTAATTTCTTTGATGTCTTGTGTTGTACGCTACACCAAGATTAGCTGGCACTATACGCAACACCATATTATCTTTTAGTATACACAAACACTATTCTAAGCTTGTGTTGTATGCCAGAGAAACCTTCCTCGATAATGTGTTTTGTACGCAATACCGAGTTTCACAAAACTAGATATTATTATAATATTATTATGAACTAGCCATTATGAATGGTAATACAAAATTTTTGAAATTATAAAAAATTTATCTTTCAAAATAGACTTCATTTTTGGATTTGGAATATCAAAATTAGCTTAGGGTGAATTTTTAGTATTTTTCTTAAAACTTTCAATTTTTTGATGAATAGTGAACAACACTGATTATAGTTTAGAACTGAATTTTTATTTAAATAATTATTTATTTTATTTAAATTTATTTTATGTCAAAATAGATACATAATGCCTATATAAGTTCAATTTAATTTATTGTAGTCATTTTATAATAATTTTAGATATATAAAAATCTTATTGAACTTTTTACCGTCTTTTACCCACCTCTTAGGAGCATTTACAAATTTACATAAAAATTAATTTTACCACTTCTATGAGTTGAATTTCAAAAATCTGAGAGACACGGTTGATATAATTAAGTAAAATTTTGTTCAATGAGATGAAAATAGTTTTTGGTGAATAGCAACTTTTAGCTTTTATTTACCACGATTAAAAGTAAATATGGTAATTAAGGGTAAAAATGATATTATTATTACTGTAAAACATGTCATAATTATATTGGATAAGTGTAATTCAACCAAAACCAACCTTAGAAATAAAATATGACCCTTTATGCCACTTGTATTATATTATGACATTTATTATTATTTAATTCAAAGAAGAGTTAAAAGAGTTAAAATCAAAGTTTAATAACTAAAACACTTTTAATATATGGTTAAATACAATATAAATTCAACTATAAATATTCATTATAAATATAAAAATATTTCCTACGTAATAGTATTTTATTTATAATTTTTATACATTAAATAATTTAATTTATTAATGACACAATGATGATGCTGTAATTTCCATATTAATTAAATATTAACATAATTGATATTATAAATACCCAAATAAATGTAATTTGAGACTTTTTATGAATTAAACTAATTTTATTGGTTAATATAATATATTAGGGTTGGTTATATGAATTATTTTTGAAGTAATAATACTGTTAGGAATTTAGAAAAAACAAAAAAACAAATAGTGTCAAAATTGACATAAAAGAGTTTTTAAAAACAATATTATATTATTAATTGATATTCTATTAATAAAACTATAACTTTCAGAAAAAAGACTTATATAATGATATGTGTATCATTAATGAACCACTTGGGGTTCTCTTGGATGCATATAGCAAGTTTATTAACTATATAATATAAAAATACAAAGAGACATGGTAAATGTCAAACTACATAACTAAGAGTTAAATATAAATGATAAGGTTGATATAGTGACCCAAACCTATATAAAAACTATTTTTTGTGATTATTTTGACCCATCCCCACTTTATATTAGAAATAAATCCATTTATAGCCATTATAAACCGAATATGACTTTATTATAAAATAATATTTTAAGTTTTCCAAAGGTGCCCTCACCTCTCTTATAAAAAGGCACTCCCCTTCTCTCTAATTCACACCTCCAAAGCCATTTGGATCGTCCAAACCATACCCAAATACCCTCTAAAATTTCCTCACTTTATCCTAGAGGACTTATATTAGTCATAAAGCAAACATAAGAACCTCGTTTGATCAAATCAAAAGGAAGAACCTGAAGGAGTGGTAAATATCTCACCACCTATTTCAAGTTCCTTTCTTCTTCCACTTCCTCATTATTTGTTGTTTCCATTCTAAAATAATAACTCCAGTATCTTCTATATACTTTGATTTTATTATAAAAATTTTACAACCATATTAGTTATTTTATCCACCATATGAATGAAAAAGTTATCACACGTTCGTATGTACGGCTTACCGTCTCCACATCGTGGTGTAGTTTGTTATTCAAACATTTCATCATTTTGATGGGTTTAATAATGCATATAAATGATATAAGTAATAAATATAACATTATTATTATAATTTATATATGATATACCATCAAATTATATGTGATTTTAACATCAAAAGAATGATATTTTAACTCGTGTGTACGTACGGACTACCGTCTCCACGAACGCGATGAGATTCATTATCAATGTTAACCATTCAAGAGTGATTATAAATTATATATAATTAATAATATTGAAATATATTAAGTAATAATGATACTTGATTTATGTACATATTTGTTTCATTTGCTTAATTTCATTCAATTCAATAGGGAAATGAAAACTGCGTTCATGCGTACGTACAGCCTACCCACTCCATGAACGGTGTATTTCATTCCATTTATCGATCTATCATATATATTTATAGGCTGAGTATATAATATATCTAAATAAAGTTTTAAATTATGGAATTATTTAAATTAGGATATAAGTAAAAATATCAAGAACAACAAGTCCAAACACATACGATAAATGAAACGATTTTACCCAAAACGCTGCTTTAACATGGAATTGACAAAAGAACGGGTAATATAAAGCCATGAGTGAATACTATATGATATCATAAATATTATTATGGTTCTGTTAAAAGTTAATAATATGTTTATACCCACTATAAAGGAGTTTCGTACACTTATGGAAGAAATTGGACCTAAGTTAAGGGATAATTATTCAAATCTCGTTCTTATATGAGATTGTTTATTTGTAAGTATTTACCGGGGTTATGTTTATCATCCATGTCCATGTTTTCTCAAAATGTTTTCATAAAATGTTTACTATTATTCCATGTATATTTAAATACATTTTTACCTTTTTTTGACTTTTACCACAATGTATGGAAGGAATCTTTCTTTTGTTTACCATACGAGGCACTTTTTGACTTTCCCGATAAAAGTACGAGAAGAATGTTTTTTAACTTATACAGAATGAATAGATTTTTATGGTTTCTTAATGTCTTATTTTAATGAATCTTAATCTACAATATTTCATGATTATTTTCAACAAAAATCCTTTTCTTTTAAAATTTCATGAAATTTCGTGAAAAAAATGATTTTTAATATGAAAAGATGTTTTCCTCAATAATTCTTTTCAAGTGTTTTATCAAAACTATTTTCCATATAAGATGACATTATTTAGTATGTTTATGTTTCAATTATAATGTATCTATTATTTACATGGTTTTATCTTTCTTATGATTAAATGATATCCATTTGTTTTATATGGATTATGTTATGGTGGGATGATATTTATGAAACCAATATTATTCTTTGGGTTATGATGATTTATTTATGTTTATTTTGTGCCACATGAAAGAATGATTTCGTTATGAGATAGGTGGAACATATATCTCCCTCCAATGCATTGGTTAAAGACTTATATCTTAGGAGATAGACATGTCTAGAATGGAAAGTAATATAGTTCAGTAATACAGGGTTGGAATGGCTAGTAAACCCAGTTCAGTGATGGACTTTGTCCACTATTATGGTCTTGGCAGCAATGCCTTGGCTACTATGGAAATAATATCATGTGCTTAATGGTTTTCCACAATTAAATGTTTTATTCCCATGTTATTTTACCATGACTAATGTTCCTTTATGATATATGCCTTACGTACATCCAAAATTTATGTCATTTCTCAATATTTTGATGTTTAGATTTTATGTTCATGTTTTTGCATTCAAATGTTTATGGACTGTTTTATGTTCTCTATTTTTAACCTTATTTAGAATTTTAGCTCACCCTTTTTATGTTTTATTTTCCCTAGGATATAAAGAAAGGTTTTAGGTAAGAAAACAAAAGGGGAAGATCTTTATGGGAGATGTTGAAGATCTTTCACTATGATTAGAACATTATATTCTGAGTTTCCAAAGACACTAAACTATTACGGTCCTTGGGTGTTGGTCTTTGTTATATATTAATTATTCTTAAAAAATAATTTAATGTCCATGTACATCAATTATGGGTCTCTACAGGTTTGTAAATAATTCTCATAGTGATGCGATTTTGGATGAGGCTTTTCTTTGAGAGGCCTTCTCGGTAGAGGTCCCTGAAAGAAAACCAATTGTAAGGAATAAATCTATACAATGACAATTGTTTCTAACAAAATAGTATTTTATATGGGGGATATAAGTGGAAATGTATGTGATCTCTACTTGGTCTATTACAAGGATTCTTCTATACACTGAGCACTTTTGGAAAAATCTCAAAATCTACACTAATATCGTATGTAAATGAGGGTAGGAATGAACTCATCATGGACATTCTCCATGCACATACCTAAGAGTTATTCTTGAGAAATTTTTACATAGAGGGAATATGTGAACCCCTACCATCATTAAATGAATCCAAAAACTCACTTATCATCCCTCTACTTTCATTTAGAGAGAGCGGTGATGTTAGTCTTATACAAAATATAGATACATTGGTAAAGGAACTATCCATTTAGATATTCCTAACCAACATTTGATCATAGTTCGAGATTAATGTACCAAACAAAAATGGGTCCTTCTGAAGTATAGAAAAACACTAAATCATAGTGGTTTCCTTCTACTCTAGAGTTTGGAACATTGGTCGAAATCATGAGTTGAAGTGGTTCAAGTGCTATAGAAGATCACTTATTCCTTTGGATGGCGTGAGATTCATATTATATAACATTTGGTTTGATGAAAATGGTCCACCCATGCAAGATACAGATTCCCATAATATTAGATCGAGATCTATTATGTCTTTAATACATCAATATGGGTGATGAAATAAACTATCAAAATATCTTTGTAAGGATTGGTAGTCACCACTACATTGACTATACTACTGGCTCAAGAAGTGAAGCCATCATTATCCCAAGGTGGGAAGTAACATTACTCAGGTGTGGTAGGCAATATATATCTTGTATTTTTTCTTTAACCACCAATATCTACATAGATTGGGTTTGAGGGACCACCTACCTCAACCCTAGGTTTCTAGATAATAAGGATTGAATGTTCAGATAAAGGAGGGACAGGGTCCCCTCAAACATTGTCTCGCTCTAGTTGCTTCTCTGTGAGGAGATTGGAAGTGGGCCTATTATACCACTCAATCTCATATAGTAAAGCGACCTCCTCAAATTTGACTCGATATTTGGAATTTACTAGGATGGTTTGATAGGTTCATAATTCATTTTACTTTTTTGAGGTGTTGGTGGGAAGGTGGTATTATCTCTGTGGGAGTACTTCTGAGGCCCATTGTTTGTCTCTTCAGATGAGTATATGTTCCAATTAGAAAATTTATTTTATATCAAATACCCTCTCATAGTAGGTTCTCTCCATCATGACATATGTTGTCATCCTGCCTTCTCCAATTTTCTAGGGGATTGGTCATAACAACATTCATGGTGGTGGTTATTGGAGAGTAATTTTCACCATCAGTGGGTGGGCTATAAAGATGATCCCATTATTATCATGGAATGGGAGTGAAATGGAGGGAAATTCCATTCCCCTGGCTGATGATCTATACATGGTGAGATTCTTTTTTCATTACACACTAAAGAATTGTGAGGTTCTTGAAGTGGGTCTATAGAAAACTCAGGTGGTACCCATATGAGTCTTAGTGCGGGACCTTTGGGAGTGCGATGATGCCAGCCTTCTGGCACTGTTGAGGCATGGCCTTAAAATGCTCAAGAATTCTTTGATAGGATAACAGGTGATTTCAAAGGTGATTTATTGTCACCCAAATATTACGTAAGACTTGGGATGAATGTTCCTCGATGAGGGGCTCTGGAATGATGAGCAGTGGGTGGCCAAAACAAAACTAACAGTTGGTCAATGGAAAGGTTCTCTCGCAATTATTCCTTCTTATTATTTTCCTAAGGTTAATCCTACCCTTTATTACCCAAAGGTATAATTAGTATTTTTCAGGAAAATAGTTTTAGTAGTGATGGAGACTTGTTTTTCTATTGATTTTATAGTAGACGGGGTGTCACACGGGCAAATTGTCCCTGAAACGTGAGTGTGTTTTTGGGAGGTGGATCCATATTCAAGACCATATCCATATAGAATGGGATATCTGTGGCCTTCTGATTATTTGGAAGAAAATTATCACTCTATGTCTTATTAGATTTCTCACCATCATTATAGGGTGATAATCTATACCATGATGTCTCCCCCCTACTTCCAAGGTGGAGGTAGAGAGGAGGGAAGTTGATGGTGGAAGGGGATATTCTATGGAGAGTCCCTATAAGGAAACAAATAAATCATCCACATGAAATTACCTTTTAAGGGACCTTGTAATCTTGTATACCTTATCCTTAGGGATGGTTATCCTCAATTGATGGGATTCTACCCCCAATTATGGTGGTGAGGGAGGAGGTGCTTCCATCGATTCATATGTCATCTTGGATTATGAGGGGTTTATGGTAACAAAATTGTTTTCTCATTTATTCCTCAGACAACATTGGGGTTCCCCAAGTGAGAACCTTTTGTGTTCATGAGTATTTATCACATGTACATTGCGGTGGGAACCATAGGAGGGTCCCCCATTGTAGTTATTTTCCCTCCTACCCCATGATGGATCTTCAGGATATGGGAAGTCATCAGTACGATTAGGACTTTTGTATTTGTTAATAGTGTCTTACAGAGGAAATCCATAAAGTAATTATTCACCATGGGGTGCCCCATGATGGTTATTAATGGTTCCCACAATTAGGAGAGTCAAACGAACTTTCCTGGTAAGAATATGGGGTCTTAATCCCTTTCGAGAAAAAATATATCGTCATGAAATGGTTGCGAGAGAAGGATGAGGTCCACCAATAGTCAAAGGATCCACTAAAGATGATGGAGTTTCCTCATTTTAGGCAGTTTTAATGACCTTTCCCTAGAATTAGTGTTGGGTAATCTAGACTAGGGATAGAAAAGTGATTATAGGATTGGCCTACTTGTTAGAATATAGAGATAGTTTACATTGTCAGCATTGCTAGGTGGGAGCACTCTTGGGAAGCTCCAAGGTAGTGGTAACGGTGGATGAAATCCAAAACTCCTCTAACACCTCAATGAGGGGGGTGAAATATTCAATCATTCTAGGTTGAGGCACTAAAAATGGTTCTCAATCCTAACTAGGGGGATCTTCCACTATAATTACCCTCAGGAAAATGGTGTCAGTGTGATAGTGATATTTATAGATCTTCATAGGACATGTCCCCAATTTCAATGACACCTTCCTTTTATTAGTGATGAACCAAATCAATGATGATCCTCTATTTAATGAGATCAAATGGGGATATGGAGAGAGGTTTACTAGTATCTGTGGGAGTGGTGGCTGTCGTGGGGGGAGCATAGATGTGTGGGACTACTGCACCATCAGTTATCCTTCCCCCACACCTCCTTTCGATGGGTCATCATGAATTTCCCATGGATTGATTCCTGTAGGATACATGAGGTTAACCATAAATACTTTTCTAATGAAGTTAATTACCAATGTTCCCAATGTTATTCATATTCCCCAAGGTATAGAAAGGATCCATGTTGATGATTCCTTAGACCAGGGATTCCCAACATTCTTTATCTTCCCTAAACTATAGGAGAACAATCTCATGTTAGGCCCATCATTTTTTTTGTGAGGCCTGACATAACATATCTTGATTTGATGATTTAAAAATATAATAGTGTCCATCATTACTCATCTACTCACTATTTAAGGTGAATAGATTCTCATCAAGCTCACCATTTTTTTTAATTCTTTCCTCTGGGATGTGCATTGAGGTGGCCATACACTTTTCTTTTTCTCTCTTAGAGTGGTTTGCATCCTTTGACTGGTATCACCTCCTCCCGGATGGAGTTCCCTACATTCCCACTTTCCCAAGTTGTGTGGACTCTACCATTAAGGTTGATAATGTTTTCTCCCTTATCATAACAAGATGATGGGATGTTGGTTCCTCTTTCCAAGGACCCCCCTTGGATCTCGTTTCCCAGTCTAGGTCTCCAATATAGATTTGAGTCATGTTCATGAATCTCATTAATGGTTTCATCTTAAGGTGGACCCAAGTTAATTAAGATTCTTCTTTCATGATAAGGAATCTACTTATAGTCAGAGGTAATGGTGGCACTGGACATTTCGAGACATCTGTGTACATTGGGTGTGTTGGGAATCAATAAAGGTATTCCTCCATTGAAATCAAGGTCATCTCATTTGCAAGTAATCTTAGGTGTAGATCCCAAGGAATTTCATTTATTCAGAGGGATACTTTCATCGGGGGTAGAAGGAATATGAGGTTCATTACCAAGGTAATATCATATTGGTCCCATGAGGTAGAGATTTTGATGTATCATGTTCAGTAATAGGTTCAAGGTCTTTTGGGGACACATTCATAGGTTTCATTTCTTGTGGGGACATAGTCATAGGTTTAAAGTAATGTAGGAACATGGTCACAAGTAAAAAGTATTTTGGGGATTTTTCCCATGTTATCTTCTTTAATACTAATATAGATATGGGTTAGTGTCACATGATGATGTTGAGGTTTGGTGGGGGCCTTAAGTTTCGGTGGTGAGGTTGAGTTTGTTCCTGGGGTAAATGATCACACATAAAAGTTATCAGCTCATAAGGGGAAGATAGATAAATTTAATTTTATTGTTAGGGTATCAGGATTAAACCTTAGGGATGTTTCTTATATACTCTATTAGGATATATGGATCTAAACCCATGTAGTTCATGTGTATGGTTCAATATCATGTGATTTGATCAATCGGTACAATTTACCATCTTTTGGTAAAGACACTTGTTCCAAAAAAGGAGAAAAATAAGGGATGGTGTGGGTATTATATATAAGATCGACCTAGATTGTGGATAATCATGTCATAATTATAAAATGAGGCATATGATTTTGTGAAATTTCACTATTAATTTCCACCCTTATAGCACTATGTGAAAATGATTTTGTATTTTAAATACCAAATATAAAAAAACTTCCCTTTGTGTTTGATTTAATAATTTAATTTTTATCACTGTTAAAATGTTTTATTTTACTTTTTTTATGATTAAATTATAGGTGGAGGTGATTTGGATATCCCACGGTAAAATTCATGACAAACAGGCCAAAGTTTGCAAGTTCTCAAGAACATATGTGGAATAAAATGAAAACTACTATAAATACTTTCATCCAATTGGACTAAACATTTATGGGAGAATGAATAATTTTTTATCCTTCATTTATATATAAGAATAGGAATCCCAAATTGTCCATTTGGAGGACCAAAATGTGCCAAGTCCTTTAGGACAGTAAGGATTTCGGGCCATCTAAAGGCCTTAGGGCCACCTCAAGGACTTCGGGCCACCTCAAGGATTTTGGGCCACCTAAAACTGTGCTTAATAGACCAGGAAAACTATACAAGGAGCAAACTCTAGAGGAAGATTCAGAGTAGGTGCATCCACTAGAGCAGAATCTTAAAGGATTTGTAAGAAATAGATTGCATGGCATTGCCATCCACACCATCCAATGCTTGCATGGAAAGCCTATCTGAATAGCCATTCAATGGTGGAGATCTAACGTCATGATATTGAATCTATGAAGGAGAACTTCCAAGTTTTTATAGTCAAGATATTTCCTTCAAACCTATGGGTTAGGTAATCTATTATCCTATGGGCCTTGTAAGGGTTCCCCCTCATACATTGAAAGGGGGATTATCAAAAATCAATAAAAATAGGCCTTTGGTTCATTTGGTTCAAAATGTTATAGAGGACGTTTTAGATTCACAAAACCATGATTCGTGTGGTACTACAAAATCTAGCTCCTTAAAACCACTTTCCACTTTCCTATAAATTGGAACCTTAGGCACATTATTTTTGTGTTCTGCCATGAGTTAATGTGAAACTATTTTGATGTCCTAAAGGATTACTCTAATATATTCGGAGGTTTTAGAGCTCCCAAGTCTCATAGGGAGACCTCAGATGAATTCAAAGTTCTACAAGATCATCCTCCTCCTCTCAATGACAATATAAATGGTTGTTTATCATTATGAGGGTGACACACACTTGAATATTGGGTTTAATCACATAATTATTTACTAGTTTATGTATATTATGTTTTCTAATTGATCTTTTAGATGTATCTAAACTTCTTTTATGTATTTAATTGAATGAATTTTTATTTTATAATTCATAGTTGTGTAATTTTAAGTGTGTGACTTATGTTATTAAAATTAAATTACATTCTTCTTTCCCAAAAATTATAGATTTTAATGTTCCTTGAAAAATATTTAAGAATTCTAATAGGTTTGAACTTGAATACATGATTTTTATGTCAATGTTTAGTCCTATGTGCATCATTTTAGGGGTTTTGGGTAACCAAGATCTTGGTTAACCCTCAACCAAAAGATTACACAAAAATCTAATAATAAATTAAGAACAAGGAACTTCTAAAGTGGTGTATTAGCTTATAAATGATCATATACTTGTTATATAGTTTTAAAAATACACTTGCTTGTCGAATATTAAACTCTTTAAATTAATTCCTTATATTTTTAAAATGGTATTCAAATATAATCCCCCTTATTTATCCATTTGTATTAAAGAGGTTCATTTTAAACCTCAAATGATACTTGCGATATGACCTAGGGTCTTCCCAGTCAAATAAATCAACAATAAAAACTTAATAAATTGTATGTGTCATTTCAACATGGTAAATTTTTTGCACCATTTTTGGGGAGAGATTTTGTTTTTAGTTTTCATGTTGATAAAATATTTATGAAATTTTTGAATATTTGTTTTTTATCATATAACTTTACTTATCATTTTTTGTTCTAATTTATTTCCTATATTGGTTTTTATCATGATAAATTTTTTTTAGGAGATCAACCTCCTTTCAACATTAAACTGGAGTGGATCCTATATTAGTGGCATCAATACTCAAAGGAAGATCCTGTAAATTAGGATATTCCAAACATTGAGACTCTTCGAAAACCCTTTTCTTTTAGAAACGAAATAGAAACTAAAAATAACATGTATAACATGGTAGAATATAATAGAACAGTAAAATAACTCAATTCAAATGATTTTGATATCCAACTGTCATATATTCAATCACAAGTCAAAATACCAAACATTGAACTAAAATCTAGTTTAATTCACTTATTACAAAACTTTTTTGGATTGGATGGGGAAGACCTATTTAAGCACTTAATGAATTTCATACTATTTGTTAAACATTAAAATCTACTATTATGGGTGAGGAATTGGTTAATCTTGGGGAATTCACTTTACCATTGGAAGACACTACAAAATATTATCAATAATATGATAACTCCCCAATTATAGTTTGGGAAGACATGAAACACGTTTTTCATGGAATATAAATTCTAACATATCAGACTACAGCAATAAGGAAAGAATTTTTTTTAATAATAAAATATAATGGGAAAACACTTCATAGAGATTGGGAACATTTTAAAAGGCTTTATTCAAGTTTTCCACACAACCAAATAAGTGAGAAAATTTTAATATAATACTTTTATTAAGGTTTAATTCCAATCAATCACAACATGATTAATGTTGTTGCAACTTGTGCCCTAATGGAAAATACCCCAATCATTACAAGGAATCTCATAAAATACATGGTACAAAAAACTTAATAGTTTGGTACAAGGTCCATTGTACCAATCATAGGTGTCCATTAGGTGAAGAGTTTTGAATTTGATGGGATAGTGGAAAAAATATTTTAAGAGGTAAGTAACCAATTCCAAAAACATTATCTTCCCCTAAGTATATCCCAAGATCCTCCTATAATTCATTATGGTATATGTGCTGATGACACACATTATTCTGATTAGTTCCATAAACTAAGAGAATCTTATGATAGTTATGATTCAATCTTGACAGGTCAACCCTATAACCAACCTATTAGTAAAGGAACATACGATCCATCCAACTCTAGATTCAAGGATTAAAAATTCTATAGTTAAGGGGGTCTTCATACCAACCTCAATAATCATGGAACCACCCAATATAGATTAGTCATCCTCCATAACCACCTAAAAATCCTAAACCTTCGTAAAGGTCTTTCCCACGACACCCTAAAAAACCCAAGACTATCCTTGAGTACATGATGAAACAAATGGCTGAAAATAATACCCAATTCAAAAAAAACAAGTATCCATATAGGACATAAAAAAATCAATTAGTACCACTCACAAACTTAGTGGATTAAATCCAAAGTCAAGGGTCTATGAGACTACCATCCCAATATGTTTCTAATCCCATGTATGAAGGTAATGTATATACTATCACACTTCATATTTGTAAATAATTATCCCCATACAATGATTCAACACATCATGCATGTCCTTCTCTTGAAAAATATATTTCTCTACCCTAAAAATATTCATATGAAAAAAAAGGTAAAATAGTTATCAATGAGGATTCCACTAAACAATAAATTCATGTCACCTTTACCAAAAGGCTCTTTCAATACCAAAACAAATTATAATGAAATTGATAAATAGATCATGGAAACATTTAAAAAGGTACAAGTTAACATTCCTCTCCTGTATTTACTTAAAAAATTACAACTTATGACAAATTTCCTAAATAAATTCTCACCCACAAGCCGTGACTAAAGGGGATGAGAGAGTGAACCATGTACAGAATGTATCGTCCTTGATACAACCAGTGATTACAAGAAAATTCAAGGATTATGGCACTTTTATTATAACTTTAATCATAGGGGTGGATTTCCTTTCTGATGTAATTATTGATTTAGGTCACTTGATTAATGTTATTCCTTACTCTATGTATATATCTCTATAGTTTTGAGAGAATCATCTAATTGAATCATCATACAACTTTCCAAATGTATTACAACAAACTCAAAAAGAGTGATTGAGGATGTCCTCATGTGTGTAAATAATCTCATATTCCTTATAGAATTCTATGTTATTCAAATCAAATTTAATTGTACCCAAGGATTTGTTCCTCTCATACTGTGAAGGCCTCTCCCAAAAATAAAAAGATAATAAATAACATTCACAATGGTACACTATCCGTAGAACCTATTAGAGAAAAGGTGAGTTTCAATATCTTTCATGCAATGAAACACCCTCTTAAAGAGCACTCCAGTATTCTTATATATTAAATGGAAGTTCCCTTTGATTAAACATGCAAACAAATATATATCCTCACTACATACCCTAATGTTTTTTCCTATTCTTCACTCTTTGATGATTTGGGTTGTGATTCATCTTTTTTAATGTTGTATGGGTATGGAAAAGTG
Source organism: Viscum album (assembly GCA_963277665.1). Taxonomy (NCBI): domain Eukaryota; kingdom Viridiplantae; phylum Streptophyta; class Magnoliopsida; order Santalales; family Viscaceae; genus Viscum; species Viscum album. Next base: position 141,231,170 of record OY728119.1, read on the forward strand.
TAAATATTGGGTTTCAATTGATTCTTTATTGAGAGATTAGGATCCTATGACCATAGATGACACTTATGAACTTATAAAAGACTATTAATCCTATTTGAATGTTACCATTGACATGTTATATGAGATCATTTACCTCTCACATTCATATTCATTACAATCAATAAAAAATCCCCCCCACATAGAACATAAACCACTACCCCAAAACATGAAATATTTATATCTTGATAATGGAAACAAGTTTCCTATAAACATTGATAGTTCACAACCTATAGATTTTTAATTGAGATTTATTTAACTTTTTAAATAGTGTTAACAAGAATTGTTATGGACACATTCTAACCGATCTTGTTGTTGAGCGTGTTAAATTAGATTTTTAGTTTTTACTAGAATTTCTACAGTATAACAGGAACCCTAGGTTTTCTCTTATTGGAGTCTTAGATCATTAATTTAAAATAAATGTTGTGATTATGAATATGGGGAATGTGATTTTATAAAATGTGGGGTTTTTTTATTTAATGAGACAATAGATAAAGGTAAGTAATAAAAAATGGAAATTAATAGATTTGATTAAGTGTAATCAACCCGGGAAAATATCTTGATAATCAACCTCTATAACTTCAATAGATTGGTTTTAGATATTTTAAAATAAAATTTTTAAATCCAAGAACAATAATATTACTGATTTTAAACTAGGATACCTCTTATGGATCAATCCTAAACACAAAATGATTCACCGGCTACCACAGATGAAAGGGTTATTTGTGTGGGACTTCATAACTAAAACTCACGAAGGAAACATATGAAGAAATCGACATGTTTTAAAAGTTTTTATGTTATTTATTTTTTATACCATGGAATACATATACATAGCCTTGATATTTTTTATGCGAGTTCAATTGACCAATATGAACCACACAAACACCACAATTAAAATATGGAAGAAGAAATGTTGAACGTTGTGTGAAACATCACTTGAAATGGTACCACCAAACATGATCATACGAGTTTGATAATGACATAATAGTAAATAACTTAGTTAAATAACAATATATGATGATTAAAAACAACAAAAAACCTAGAATTTTAAATACCATTCAAATATCACCAAAACGAAGCTCATGATTCACACCACGTTCCTCCTTGGGATGATTATAGGGAGTTTAGAAATTCACGATATGGAAAGAAGACAATGACGGAGAGAAAGCATGTCACAATCTATCAAAACTCACCCTAGGTTTAAAAAATAATATAACTTTGTTTAGGGGTGTTGTTATGTGAAAATACATCACAATTCCCATAAATAAGTCAAGCGTCGAAGGGACTAGGTCACTATTCATGGAGGCCTTTTTTCAAAACAAAACGTGTGAAAATGTATTAACAATTTATGGTGAGGTTTAACTTCTAGTTATCAATATAATGGATGTGGAAGAAGCCCAATTTGAGTTCTGGGTCCTTAGTTATGGCCCAAATACAGAAGGGTGGTCCAATCTAGCCCGCCCAGAATTTCTTTACGTTGTGGGACACTTTTGGACCTCCAAATGGATGAACTAAGATCCATGGTCTTCTAGATAAATTTATACCAAATTTTATTTCATTCATCCACCCATTTTTAGGTCAATTATATGCATGAATTATCCAAAGTAAATATTTAAGTCCATATGTGTGCTTGGAATCTTGCACATTTTGGCCTGTTTTGTCTGAATTACATCGTGATCTCTCCAAATCACATTCACCTACAATGAAATCATCAAAAAAATTAAATTATACTTTTTAAAAAAGATAAAAATTAAATTATTGAATCAAACATGACGTGAAATTTCTTATTATATTTAGAATGTTTAATACAAATCTAGTTTAAAATGGTAGTGTAAGGGTGGAGATAAATAGTGAATCACTATGCGATCACACATTCAATAAAAATTAAACTAACTTGTATTTACCTTATATTACGTAAAAAATATTCACACTTCACGGTGTGGTGATAAGATGTGTGAAGATGTTAATTTAAATAATTTTCCCATAAACTACACACATAAAGGGTATCAATCATCTCAAAGGTTTCATAGAGATACAACCATTCATATCTTTGACAAATAACCATTTTTCTAAAAATCACCCCCCAATGTTAAATTCAAGAAAACATTCACATTCCTTAATGAATAAAATTTTTCATTAAATTTCAAAAAAAATAGGAAATCAGTAATTTCAACATCCTCTTTCAGTAATTTCCAGGATCTAGTGAGCAGAAGAGGGGGAGGTAAAAATATTATACAGTAATCGAAAAAATAGAAGAAAGAAGAAAGAATATGAAAATCCTAACGAGCTAAAGAAGGTGGGGAAAGGTAAAAATACTATTCAAAAATAGAAAAAGAGAAGAAAAAATAAAGAAAATAAAAATCCTAATAATCCTAATAATTTAACCCCCACCTAGCCCAAACACACACACACACCTAGTTTGTGCTGTGTCGTCACTTTAATAAAAGAGAATGTGAGAATTTTGGATAAAACCTAGTGGGTTTCATTGGAATGACACTTCTTGAAGGTGGACTTCCTCCATCACATTATCTATAAATTCCTCGTTAAATTGTTTAATTATCTTCCCATTAACAATTATACTTCATCCACTCTGCTCATGAAAGACATGTATTACCCCTAAAGGGTAAGCATTAGTAATAGTGTAATGATCGATCCATCGAGAATGAAGCTTACTTTGGTAGAGCTTTATCCACCAATATAAACCTTCCACTAATGAATCATATCCTCATGGATAGCTTTTTCATTCTCTTTATATATTTGAGATTTCTCTTATGTATCACTATGAATTTCCTCTAACACTGGAATATGAAACTTCATATGATCACCTGCATCATAAAGATTCATATTACATTGTTTAATAGCCCAATGTGAACAATGATATACCCTTATATTGTAACACCCCAAGATTTCATAGTATGTTATTTCTTCAAAATAATTCAATAACTTGCATTACACGCAACACCGAGTTCAATCACACCATGAATTACAAATAAAAAAGCCATTAAAAGAGGTCATGAATAGAATTGACTACATTTTAAACTTTATATAATCCTTATAATTTTAGAATCCATATTATGAGTTTCTTAGTCATAATGCAAGAACAGATTCATTTTCAGTATTACACTTTTATCAACTTTTAATAGTGAAAACTTTTTAAATAAAATATTTTAAACTTTTTGACTAAATGGGGACATCAAAAATTTAAAATGAAACATCCCAAGCTTACACGGTATGCTTTCCTTTGAATAAAACAGTAGCGTGTGTTGTACGCAACTTCGAGTTTTAACACACACCACAACCGATCAAACTAGCCGTTATGAATAGTAATACCTAATTTTTGAAATTATATATATATTTTATATTTCAAAATGGACTTCATTTTTGGATTCGGAATATCGAATTTAGCCTATGGTGAAATTTTGGTACTTTTCGGATAACTTTCATATTTTGATGAATAGTGAAAATTACTAAATTTTAATTAAAAACAACTTTTTTAATCAAAATAATTAATAGTGATAAATTGTGAATTTGAGTGGTTTTAAAGTATATTTAGAATATATTTTTACCATTTAATATAATGTTGGTCATTGGACATAATTTTACAATTAAACCGAACATAAACAAGTGTCAATCTTTTGATAGTTATTATCTCTTAAAAACACGCTATTTGTTTTGACAGCGGGAATTAATTTTAAATTAATTTCTGCCACTTCTGTGTTTTGAATTTAGGAAAATGGATTCCATATTTGGAATCAGGATGTTCAAATTGTGTAAATAGGTAACTTTTATTTTTAGACATTTTGAATAATTACTGCGGTAAATATTTTATTTACCATGGTTAAGGGTAAATCCGGTAAATAAGGGTTAAAAAATAATATTATAATAATACAAAATTACCCTAAAACGTGTCTTAACCCTATTGGTTGATACATGGTCGACCATGGGCATCTTTGGGTCTATTTTGGGACCCCATGGATCCACTTGTAAGTGATAATGACACATTATATTAATAAAGCTAAAATAAAAATAAAAATGGCATAAGCTTACATCTTTTAGAAGGACAATTTTTACATAGGTTTATACATGTTGTATTTTTGATTATAAATATTCATTAGAAAGCTAAAACGATTTCCTACATAATGATATTTTATTTATAATTTTTAGACATTAAATAATTTATTTTAGTTATGACACAATGATGATGCAGTAATTACTAAAATAGTAGAAAATTAACATAATTGATATTATAAATACCCAAATAAATATAATATGAAACTTTTAATGAATTACACTAATTTTATAGGATAATATGATATATTAGGATGGATTTAATTGACTTTGTTCGAAGTAATCAATCTGTTATGAGTTTCACAAAAATCAACTATTGAATAGTGTCAAAATTGACATAAAAGAGTTCTTAAAACAAATATTATATTATTAATTGATATTAAATTCCTAAAAATCTAAGGTTCGGCCAAGAGACTTATATTATGATAGTTTAATCATTAATGGACCACTTCGGGGTCTCTTGTATGTATATGGTAAGTCTATTAACCATATAATATAAAAATACAAAGAGACATTGTAAAAGTGAAACTAATTAACTTAGAGTTAATACTTAAAGATAAGGTTAATATAAGTACCCAAACCTGTCTAAATTCTATTTGATGAGTTGTTTTCGACCTATCCCCACCTCATCCTTTGAATAGTCAACTTTGGAGCCTTTGTAAACCGAATATGAATTTATTATAAATTAATATTTCTAACTTTTCCAAAGGTGCCCCTCACCCCTCTTATAAAAGGGCACTCCTCCTTCTCATTTCTTAACACCTTCAAAGCCTTTTGGTTCGGCCAAACTCTGCCCAAATACTCTCCCAACATCCCTCACTACAACCTAGAGGCCTTAGTTTGATCAGAAAGCCAACCTAAGGAGCCCTTTTGATCAAATCAAAAGGAAGAACCCAAAGAAGAGGTAATGATTTCACCACCCTTTTCTAAGTTCATTTCTTCTTCCACTTCTTCTTCCTTTGTTCTTACCATTCTGAAATAATAACTCCAGTATCTCACATATACTGTGATGTTATTATAAATATGGTACAATCATATCCAGTATTCTATCCACCCTTTGAATAACATGTCACCATACGTGCGTACGTACGGCTTACCGTCTCCACGTCGTGGTGTAATTGTTATTCAATATAATATTATTTGGATGGGTATAATAATGATGTGTAACTCATGTAAATAATAAATATAACATGTTAATGATTCTGTATATATGATATACCGTCCATTTATATATTATTTTAATATCAAAAGAATGATATTGTCGCTCGTGCGTACGTACGGACTACCGTCTCCACGAACGCGATGAGATTCATTCTCCATCGTATCCATTCAAGTATAATTATCATTTTATGATTTAAAAATGATGTTTAAGGACTTGATATCATTTTGGATATGAATAAGATACAACAAACATGGCTTATGTAACAAAACATATAAAAGAAAATGAGTAAGTTAACACCCGAAACGATGATAATTCTAAGATATTATTAATAAATCAATGTTAAAAGATCATATATGATATCATATTAATATATATGATTCTTGTATAATTTAATAACAATTATTTCACCATTATACAGGAGGTTAACCTACCCCAACCAAGGAAAAGTACAAGGTAAGGGTTATTTCACAATCTCTTCATTATCCGAGGTTGTTTATACGTAATAATCTACTGGGATATCTTTATCATCCACATCCATGTTTCTTAAAAATGTATTTCAAAACATTTTTTATGGGTTAAAGTCATTTATACCCTTGTTTGAATTTTTATAAGAGGTTTATAAAGGAATCTTTCCGTCGTTTTCAAAACAAGTTCCTTTTTAACCTTTTCGATAGAATTGAGGTAAGAATGTTTTTTTTAACTTATACGGCGGGTGCGGTTATTTTACGCCGTTATAAAATCGTCGAAGCTTTCCATACAAGCTTATAAGAATATTTTCAAAGAAAATGTTTTATTTCAAAATAAAAGGAGATACTTCTTTAAAAAGAATTTTGATTTCATCTATGTCAACATCCTTTGAATGGATTTTATGATTATTTGAAGTTGATTTATTATGATACAAAACTTCTATATTGTATTGAAGGTTTTGTGATATGTTTGACTGTGGATGTGCTATTTTTATACCATTCATAGTTTATGGTGAAATTATTGACATTTCGTATGCTAGTTTTAATACGAATGTTTATGTTATGTTTAAACCTTTTCATATGGGAATGCATTGGACTTAATAAGTGACGGGTGGAGCCCGCTATAGCTCCTCGATGCATCGGTAGGTCTCATGAGACAAACTAGTGTCTTGGCACAAGGCCTTGACAAAATCTTATTTTTAGTCTTGGCACGAGGCCTTGGCTATGTGGTTATGATAGTCTGGCATTATGCATTCCAACATTATGAAAGTGGTTATTGATATTGCATGTGATTATTCGATTAGTAGAATATCCATGTGAACAAGTAAATGGCATTATTTCATTTTACTTTTGCCATACTATGTTGAAGTTCAATTTTAAAAGGCTTTTGTTTTAGTAATTCATTGCCTTAAATGTTTATGCTTATTTTGAATGTTCCGCTATATTTTTATCCTTACTGGGCATTTGAGCTCACCCCTTTTCTATGTTTTATTTTTCCCAGGTAGTGAAGAAGTAAATTATGAATGACTTGCAGGGATATTATGAGGGGTTAATAGTGTGGATATGAAGACTTTGTTGTTGTAGTAGTTTTTCACTTTGAAATGTAATGTAAAACTTTATGATTATATCTAGTGTTTCCAAGGCTACTAAACCAATCGGTCTTTCGGGATTTCATCTTTCTTGTGATCATGCCAATGTTATGTAAGTAATGCACCGACTCTGGGTAGCTGGGGTCGGGGCGTTACAATTGGTATCAGAGGAAGTTTAGTACAAACCTTGGAAGCTAGATTTAGATAAACTCTGATTAGAGCACGTAGACCTAAGATGAACTTTGAGGATTAGTATAGAAGAACTTCCTAGAATTTTGGTATTGTAGATATTTTGTGAGTTTTCCGAGCAATACATCCCTGTCTGGATACGAGCAGGTAGAGGCGGCTCTGGCACAGATGTACCTAGGGGTAAAACCCGAAAACACCGCTTTGAGCTAGACTCGAACGGGAACTGGTGCACGACAACGGGCCTTGCTGCACTCTTGGTTACGACACTCCCGGGGGATATGCTTAGGATAACTCTCATTTTCTTTACAAATCATTATGAAGGGTTTATGAGTATATACTTCCTCAAAGAAAACATTTTTATGATTATGGATTATATCCATAAATAGTTCAATTTATGTTAAGTGTTTTATAAGTATGGGATTATGTATTTCGATTCATAAACTGATCTAGTTTATGCAATTGTTTAGAAATGGCGCCCAGTAGAAGGAATGAGAACTCCAGCAATGCACATGATCCAAAGAGAAAGAAGGATCATATCTTTCGTGGTCTTAAGCCAGAATTTATAAGAGAAATAGTCTCCCATGTATTATCATCATATGAAGAAATAATATCATGTGTTAATAAGATAAGTAAAGAGTTTACTGAGTCCTATGGCTTTGAAGGGAAGCAAGAGAAGAAAAGGATGGAAGAAAGAAAGATGGATAAAGGGAAGAGGGAAAAGAATAATTTTACCATATGTGGTAACTGTGGAAAGAAACACCCTGGAACTTGCCTGAAAGGAATGGGAGTTTGTTATAAGTGTGGAAAAAAAGGGCACAAAGTACGTGACTGCAAGGGTAAGAAAATGGTTTCAAATGTACAATGCTTCATTTGCAAGGAGTTTGGACACTACGCGAACCTATGTCCCAGTCATCAGACTATGTCGCAAATGATGCTGTTGGATAATAATCAAGTTATGATACTACCACAGATGAAGAGGAATGATTAGAGTTCTTATGTTGATTATGTCAATTGAATGTTGTATCAACAATGTACTTGTTATAATAATATAAGGATTGTACTGCAGTACTATTTCATTAAGGACTAGAGATTGTGTGGAACAAAGAAAAGTGACTCAATAGCAGGATAAATTTTTGGAAAATATATGGTTGAGAGAATGATAAATCATAATATAGTTCTGATACTGAGGTAGTGATTTTGGAATAATATGTGATTGTTTTGGATAAATTATATTGGATATTCTTGACTACCTTGGAACTGATCAATGATTTGTATATTCCATCATTGTTGGGGTTTAAAACATTTTTGGATTAATGAAGTATATCCAGCATTCTATATGGAATAAGGGAGCATGAATGTAATCAATAAGGAATATGGTAATACATGATGAAGGTATTCATATTCTATTACGGGGTAAAAAGGATCTATATTATGTTTACCTTCCTTATAAATGTTGGAATGTGAGTTTAGACAGAAGTATTTTGGATAGTTCTAGTTTGGATTATTTTGGATTTCCATAAAAGGACAACCCGGAGGTCGGGCGGCAACCCGTCACGTCCGGCAAGGCTGCGAGACTTGAACCCGCAACTGAAGGGCGACAAGGGTGTATCACCTACCACTGTCCCATGAGATGTATTAGATTAAATAATGTAGTTTTTATTAAAAGATCTTGTAGATGAATTATAAATTCGTTTATTTTGGAACCCTATACGAATAGTGTAAATAGAAATTTTTACATTCTAGAGTGAAAGATGAGTTTGTGGTAGAAATTTATTAATGGATAAAACTCTAATTATAAAGTAAGTATATCTCCTTATGATCTTAGCCAATCTCATAAATAAATTCCTCAACATTAATAAAAGGAACTTAGAACAAAAATGTTGTCCTAGATGGTACCTTAAATCATCACTAATTTATGGCTTTGGGATTTTTGGCCTTTTCATAGCCATGTTCTCTACCACTCTCCATCAGATAATTGATGGTTAGATTTATCCTCCATATCCATATTTTCCTACATGGAACCCTAGTATGTGTTATGTTCGGTAATCTTCATACTTTCCACTCTTTGTTTAAAATAGAGGCCTCATTAATTCATTTTTCGATGTGGGATTTCAACTAAGATATTTTGAAACGTCAAAAATGTGTTATCCCAATACCCTATGTTTTGTTGAACCGATAGTATTTCAAATCATCATAGATTGATGAGTTTAAGAACCTCAATTTTATACTTGTTTGTGATTGATGACCTCAATCACTACCTATAAATATTTACGTTTTTCCTGCAATTATATGTCTCTAATTGCCACCAATGTTCTCCTAATCGAGATCATAATTTGGTGGTGACCCTTTCATTTCTCTTTTCCTCATATTAAGACTAAATATTAGTAAACCAATTTCCTATGCGGGTTTTCCCACAAATATATTTTCTATTTTCGAAGAACAATTTCAAATTGCGAGGACGCAATTTATTGAAGGAGGGGAGAATGTAACACCCCAAGATTTCATAGTATGTTATTTCTTCAAAATAATTCAATAACTTGCATTACACGCAACACCGAGTTCAATCACACCATGAATTACAAATAAAAAAGCCATTAAAAGAGGTCATGAATAGAATTAACTACATTTTAAACATTATATAATCCTTATAATTTTAGAATCCATATTATGAGTTTCTTAGTCATAATGCAAGAACAGATTCATTTTCAGTATTACACTTTTATCAACTTTTAATAGTGAAACCTTTTTAAATAAAATATTTTAAACTTTTTGACTAAATGGGGACATCAAAAATTTAAAATGAAACATCCCAAGCTTACACGGTATGCTTTCCTTTGAATAAAACAGTAGCGTGTGTTGTACGCAACTTCGAGTTTTAACACACACCACAACCGATCAAACTAGCCGTTATGAATAGTAATACCTAATTTTTGAAATTATATATATTTTATATTACAAAATGGACTTCATTTTTGGATTCGGAATATATCGAATTTAGCCTAAGGTGAAATTTTGGTACTTTTCGGATAACTTTCATATTTTGATGAATAGTGAAAATTACTAAATTTTAATTAAAAACAACTTTTTTAATCAAAATAATTAATAGTGATAAATTGTGAATTTGAGTGGTTTTAAAGTATATTTAGAATATATTTTTACCTTTTAATATAATGTTGGTCATTGGACATAATTTTACAATTAAACCGAACATAAACAAGTGTCAATCTTTTGATAGTTATTATCTCTTAAAAACACGCTATTTGTTTTGACAGCGGGAATTAATTTTAAATTAATTTCTGCCACTTCTGTGTTTTGAATTTAGGAAAATGGATTCCATATTTGGAATCAGGATGTTCAAATTGTGTAAATAGGTAACTTTTATTTTTAGACATTTTGAATAATTACTGCGGTAAATATTTTATTTACCATGGTTAAGGGTAAATCCGGTAAATAAGGGTTAAAAAATAATATTATAATAATACAAAATTACCCTAAAACATGTCTTAAACCTATTGGTTGATACATGGTCGACCATGGGAATCTTTGGGTCTATTTTGGGACCCCATGGATCCAATTGTAAGAGATAATGACACATTATATTAATAAATCTAAAATAAAAATAAAAATGGCATAAGCTTACATCTTTTAGAAGGACAATTTTTACATAGGGTTATACATGTTGTATTTTTTATTATAAATATTCATTAGAAAGCTAAAAAGATTTCCTACATAATGATATTTTATTTATAATTTTTAGACATTAAATAATTTATTTTATTTATGACACAATGATGATGCAGTAATTACTAAAATAGTAGAAAATTAACATAATTGATATTATAAATACCCAAATAAATATAATATGAAACTTTTAATGAATTACACTAATTTTCTAGGATAATATGATATATTAGGATTGATTTAATTGACTTTTTTCGAAGTAATCAATCTGTTATGAGTTTCACAAAAATCAACTATTGAATAGTGTCAAAATTGACATAAAAGAGTTCTTAAAACAAATATTATATTATTAATTGATATTAAATTCCTAAAAATCTATGGTTCGGCCAAGAGACTTATATTATGATAGGTTAATCATTAATGGACCACTTGGGGGTCGCTTGTATGTATATGGTAAGTCTATTAACCATATAATATAAAAATACAAAGAGACATTGTAAAAGTGAAACTAATTAACTTAGAGTTAATACTTAAAGATAAGGTTAATATAAGTACCCAAACCTGTCTAAATTCTATTGGATGAGTTGTTTTCGACCTATCCCCACCTCATCCTTTGAATAGTCAACTTTTGAGCCTTTGTAAACCGAATATGAATTTATTATAAATTAATATTTCTAACTTTTCCAAAGGTGCCCCTCACCCCTCTTATAAAAGGGCACTCCTCCTTCTCATTTCTTAACACCTTCAAAGCCTTTTGGTTCGGCCAAACTCTGCCCAAATACTCTCCCAACATCCCTCACTACAACCGAGAGGCCTTAGTGTGATCAGAAAGCCAACCTAAGGAGCCCTTTTGATCAAATCAAAAGGAAGAACCCAAAGAAGAGGTAATGATTTCACCACCCTTTTCTAAGTTCATTTCTTCTTCCACTTCTTCTTCCTTTGTTCTTACCATTCTGAAATAATAACTCCAGTATCTCACATATACTGTGATGTTATTATAAATATGGTACAATCATATTCAGTATTCTATCCACCCTTTGAATAACATGTCACCATACGTGCGTACGTACGGCTTACCGTCTCCACGTCGTGGTGTAATTGTTATTCAATATAATATTCTTTGGATGGGTATAATAATGATGTGTAACTCATGTAAATAATAAATATAACATGTTAATGATTCTGTATATATGATATACCATCCATTTATATATTATTTTAATATCAAAAGAATGATATTGTCGCTCGTGCGTACGTACGGACTACCGTCTCCACGAACGCGATGAGATTCATTCTCCATCGTATCCATTCAAGTATAATTATCATTTTATGATTTAAAAATGATGTTTAAGGACTTGATATCATTCTGGATATGAATAAGATACAACAAACATGGCTTATGTAACAAAACATATAAAAGAAAATGAGTAAGTTAACACCCGAAACGATGATAATTCTAAGATATTATTAATAAATCAATGTTAAAAGATCATATATGATATCATATTAATATATATGATTCTTGTATAATTTAATAACAATTATTTCACCATTATACAGGAGGTTAACCTACCCCAACCAAGGAAAAGTACAAGGTAAGGGTTATTTCACAATCTCTTCATTATCCGAGGTTGTTTATACGTAATAATCTACTGGGATATCTTTATCATCCACATCCATGTTTCTTAAAAATGTATTTCAAAACTTTTTTATGGGTTAAAGTCATTTATACCCTTGTTTGAATTTTTATAAGAGGTTTATAAAGGAATCTTTCCGTCGTTTTCAAAACAAGGTCCTTTTTAACCTTTTCGATAGAATTGAGGTAAGAATGTTTTTTTTAACTTATACGGCGGGTGCGGTTATTTTACGCCGTTATAAAATCGTCGAAGCTTTCCATACAAGCTTATAAGAATATTTTCAAAGAAAATGTTTTATTTCAAAATAAAAGGAGATACTTCTTTAAAAAGAATTTTGATTTCATCTATGTCAACATCCTTTGAATGGATTTTAAGATTATTTGAAGTTGATTTATTATGATACAAAACTTCTATATTGTATTGAAGGTTTTGTGATATGTTTGACTGTGGATGTGCTATTTTTATACCATTCATAGTTTATGGTGAAATTATTGACATTTCGTATGCTAGTTTTAATACGAATGTTTATGTTATGTTTAAACCTTTTCATATGGGAATGCATTGGACTTAATAAGTGACGGGTGGAGCCCGCTATAGCTCCTAGATGCATCGGTAGGTCTCATGAGACAAACTAGTGTCTTGGCACAAGGCCTTGACAAAATCTTATTTGTAGTCTTGGCACGAGGCCTTGGCTATGTGGTTATGATAGTCTGGCATTATGCATTCCAACATTATGAAAGTGGTTATTGATATTGCATGTGATTATTCGATTAGTAGAATATCCATGTGAACAAGTAAATGGAATTATTTCATTTTACTTTTGCCATACTATGTTGAAGTTCAATTTTAAAAGGCTTTTGTTTTAGTAATTCATTGCCTTAAATGTTTATGCTTATTTTGAATGTTCCGCTATATTGTTATCCTTACTGGGCATTTGAGCTCACCGCTTTTCTATGTTTTATTTTTCCCAGGTAGTGAAGAAGTAAATTATGAATGACTTGCAGGGATATTATGAGGGGTTAATAGTGTGGATATGAAGACTTTGTTGTTGTAGTAGTTTTTCACTTTGAAATGTAATGTAAAACTTTATGATTATATCTAGTGTTTCCAAGGCTACTAAACCAATCGGTCTTTTGGGATTTGATCTTTCTTGTGATCATGCCAATGTTATGTAAGTAATGCACCGACTCTGGGTAGCTGGGGTCGGGGCGTTACATATATGGTGGTGAAAATCCATTCCAAACATAATAATGTATTGTCAAATTCTGATTGGCATTTTAAAATTTTTATGGTAAGCCCAAAGTTCATCATCCAAGAACAAAATTCAATCTTTCCTATTTGGTTGTACAATTTTTTCAAGGTTTACATAACATACCAATTTGAGATTTTTGCTTATCCATTAGTTTGGCGGTGAAATTAAATGGAGACTTAATGAACAACCTCATACCTACAAAGAATGTTTTCATGTTATGATTTCAAAAATGTGAACGCTGGTCACTAATGATGAATCTTGGAAAACCAAACCTACAGAAAATATAGGGCCTCACAAAATCAAAAACAACTCGAGGGTCATTGATGCTAGTGAAATTTTGTTCCACCCATTTAGAGACATAATTAAAAACCAATAATATGTATACAAATACAAATTTATTTGTAAAAGGACCCATGAATTTTATGCCCCATGGAACAATGATCTCATAAAATAACATGTTTTTTGGGGCATTTCATTCCTCTTGGATATATTCTTTGTGAATTGACATCGAGTACAAGACTTACAAAATTGATGGTCATATCTATACAATATGGGTTAATAAATTCATGAATCAAGGACCTCTCAAGTTGTACATTGAGAGACAAAGTGTCCCCCATAAGATAAAGTGTGGAAGAAGCACAAGACTGAGGTGAACTCATGGTGAGGGACACGCCTATGATCAACTTACTCACAAAACATTATCCACAAGTATGACTCATCTAAAATGAACCATCATGAATCATGCTTCAATATATAGGATTTTGATATTCTAAAATCATTGGGGACCCTATATACTGTAATAAAATTCCCAATATCAGCATATTATGGGGTAAGGTCTAGAATATCACAAAGGTTCTCATGTGGAAAGAGTTCTTAAATTGTGAGGGAGGAGTCAACATGGTGGTCCAATGATAGGGAAATCCTTCTAACATGGTCAAGTATCACAATTTACACTCCTCTCTTATCTTAAATATCGAGGTCAAATTTCTAAAGGATGATCATCCTCCAAATGAGGAGGTGCTTAGCTTTTGGTTTCTTTAGAAGAAAAAAAAGGACAGTGTGATTATAAAATATAATAATTTCAGACCTAATAAAATATGAACATAATATTTTCAAGGTAAACACAATATAAAGAAGTTATTTTTTAGTGGTTGTGTAGTTTTCCTAGGCAGGGTCAAGGGTATGTGATGCATACGTGATGACATGAGAAGAATTCTCAACCCTTTTCGATAAAACTACCCTAACTTCAAAGTTAGATGTGGCAAACATAAGTTCAATAGGGAGATCCCACCATCATGGTTGGATGATGGTTGGTGATGTGAGACTCCATTTTAGTTAATTGAAATAATCCTCATAAGTTTTTTTAAAAAATTAGAATCGTTTTCCATTAATTGAGACAAGGGAAGTGTGATCTTACTAAAGTCATTAATGAATTAGAAGTAAAAACCAGAATGACCCAAGTAAGATTAAACCACACAAATACATTTTGGATAAAAAAGGCATGAAACTAATTGAATTTTTGATTTATCCACTTCAATTTTCTCATTTGATATAACATGGACAAGAACTATCCCCTACTCAACCATGAAATAGACTTTATTATAATTTAATATGATATATTTTTCAATGAAATAGTGGAGGACATAACCTAGGTGTGCCAAACAGTCATAAATGGAAGATCTATAAACCAAGAAATCATGCCTAATGAATTCTATACAATTATAAAGGTACTCAGAAAAATACTCAACATACATCACTGAAAAGTGTAAGGATAATTATAGGGGCCAAATTTTTTATTTCATTATGAAAATGAATTGAATTGATAGATAAATGTTTTGTTATATTTATCCTAAAGGGGTATATGTATTTTTAAATAACCTGATTATACATCAAGGAAACAATAATGGCACTTACCAACCAGTATTTCTAACATTTGTTCAATGAAAGGTAGAGGAAAGAGGTCCTTTCATATGGATTTATCCAGTCGAAGATAGTTAATATAGACTTGCCAACTATTTTTCACATGTGTTGGAACCGATTCATTCTATTCATTTGACAGAATCATTATTGTAGTATTTTTAGGAACAAATTGCACTAGGTTGACCCATTTACTATCAGATATAGGATAAATGATCCCAGTAGAAAGTAATTTACATAATTTTAATTTTATCACTTCAAGGAGAGTGGTATTTAACCAACACTTATATTTACTTATGGGTTTATCCACATCATCATAGAGTATATTGTGCATAAAATAGATGTTCTAATCTTGTAATATCATCCAATGTCCATCCTATTTCCTTTTTTCACTCTCATGAAAGGTTGAGTAGTTTTTATTTCTAATATGGAGAGAGTTTTTTGTCAATAAAAATGGGAAATTGGTCAATACCCTCAAACTATGAGTATTTTAAATCAGATGGAGGTGGTTTTAATTCCAAAAACCATTAGTTTTTTTATTGAGGGAGCTGATTTAGGGGGATTAAAGTCCATGAAACTGTCTATCTGCTCATTTTTATTCTTTAAGGAATAATAATCACTTGAAATGATATTTATAGAATCATTGATGTTCATGGGTACCTCAGAATGAACATACTCTTCAATTAAGGCCCAAAATCTACATTTTTGCTGAACCCACACAACACTCAAAAAATGAATCAAAACTCAAATTATCTAAGAGTTAAGAAGAATAAAATGAATTAGAGTATGGTTCAAGGAGATAATGTTGTGTGTGTTTGTCATTATATAGGACATTCATCGAATATACATGAAGATTGGAGTGCTCTGTAATGGGGTGATTCATGGAATCAGGGAAATTAAAACATACCTTTTATCCACCAAAATTTGTAGATAGTGTACCATTGTGAACTATGATGATCATATTTTTTGTTTTTCAGAATGGAAACCCATGTATGAGAGGATCATTTCCTTAGTTGTGGGTATCTTCCATCTCAGTAATGTATAAGTATGTAGGGAAGATGAAATTTTTCTCTCTTATGAGGGGGTCCTTGATCAATTTGGATGGGTGTGTTGTGATCCATTTGGAAAGTTTCACGATGATGCTCATTGGTTGAAGCTCTCTAACCTATATAGAATTGTACAAAAAGTAAGGAATCACATTAATCAAAGCACCAAAATCAATCATTTCATTAGAAAAGAAGGTCACCCCTATGGTGAAAGGCATCATGAATGTGATTGGATCCTTGCATTTGGTTGGAATTGTTGGTTGTATCAAAGCTGATACATTCTATCCCTAGTTGAATCACTCATTCCTCTTGAGTCTCCATATATGGGTGAAAATCTCTTCAAGAAATTTGGTGTCCTGAGGGGTTTTTTAACTACATCCAATAATGGAATGTTAACTTGTACCTTTTAAAATGTACCCATTATTTCATTATCAATCTCATTCTCAAATGTTTTCTTCAATTTAGGGAGTATTGGGGAGAAAGGAAGAGGAATGGATTTTTCAGGGGAATCCTCAATGAAAATTTCTTTAGCCTTTGTATCTTGATTTTATTTACTTAAATCTTTTTATGGTGTTGGAATATAATTTTCAAGAGGGGTACATACCTGTTGTGTATAATCATTTGAATAAGATACTTATTTACCACTAAGAAGTGTGATTGCGTAGAAATTACATTTATCCTATGAATTAGAAATTGTTTGGGACTCTAGTTTTTCAAATCCATGAATCTTTATCTCATTGTTGGTGTTTTCCAATTGTCACACTTGAGTTCATAGGTCTTCAATAGCTAATTTTGTTGTTTGTTAGAAATGGAGGTTTTGGGCTACCATTTTTTCCAGTATGTCTTCAATTATTGGATCATATTTGATAGGAGGGGGATTGTTTTGAGATGTTGAAGGATAATAATGTCACATACCTTGGCCTTACTGATATCATTTTTGTTTAGGGTAGCTCGAGTTTCCACATTGTCTGTATCATGGTTGTTCTTTCCAAATGGGGTTTGAATTTTTCCTGATTGATTCTTACTTTAAGGGTGGTACTTATTGAAATGGACTCACTATAAATACTATTGTGAATGTCTCAGATGAATCTTGAAGTTGCGAGCATTGGTTATAAAAATTATTGTTAGCAAAACAAATGCCACAATGCAATAGAATTAGAGGAGCATGTGAATTACCTTGTGCATTAGATAATTTTACTATAATGGTATGAAACTCATCATATTTATTATCTATGTTGTGTTATCATGATTAATGACTTACCTCATGAACTCCTAGATTGGGTGAAATTACTTGTGTACCAAATTATTGTGCATTTTGAGCCATGTTGACAATTAAGTTATGAGAAGTTGAAAGAGTTTTATCTATAAGGGCACCCCCAGCTGCAGCATCTTCCATTCTATGATCATTGGGGATGAGTCCATCAAAAAATCATTGAATTATAAATTTTTCAATTATTTGGTGGTGGGTGTAACTTGATCAAAGTATTTTTAATATCTCCCAATATTCATGAAGGGTCTCACATTGTCATTTCCTAATTCCAAAGTTTTCTTTTCAGATTGATGTAGTTTAGGAGGGAGGGAAAATTTTCTAAATAAAGAGTCGTTTGAGTTCACTCCATCCACCAATTTTGGTAGTCAGACAGTATAGATAGTCATTTTATACACCATCAAGTTAGAAATTTAATGCCCTGACCTTTATTAGGTAATGTTTCTGACACGGGGTATGTCATGAGTTTAATGTTTTGCAGAGACGGTTATGCCAAAGGCGTGTCTTCTGAGGTTTTCCTAAGGAATCTCATGTTTAGCACGAGGTATATCACGAGTTTAATGTCTTGCGGAGACAAAATGGGAGTGATAATAACATCCCATAGAGATTTATCATATTGGTACATCCCTAGGAGGGAGCACCTAGATGGTTTAACAGATTGATGGATCAGAACGCCCAATGAGGAATAATCTGAGGTGGTGTGTCCCATGTGGGGAAGATATCACACTGCAAAGGATGATATGGACACCACTAAGGGTGGATCAGGGAAATTGAACCATTGAAAGGGGGAAATCAGGGTTTACCATTGGCTTGGATTGAACCTCATGGAGGATTCCTACATACCCTGTCTTGGATATAGGGATCAAATCCCATGTAGTTCGAATGCGTGAGGCTTGAAATCGGGGTGTACATAAAGGAAAACAACTCAGAGACATGTTGGGGCTTATGCCTGGATAGAAGACCATAACAATAGGAACACTATTGGTTAAATTATTATTGATTGTGTGTGTTTTACGTATGGTTAGCTTCCCATGCACCATAAGGACATGCAATGGGATGGATGACATGATCTCACCGGGATGTGGTGGCCCAGGTAAGAATCAGGATGGGTGATGGAAGGTTGAAGGAATTGGATGGTGAATGAGATGGGACCTATGTGAAGATGATGTTAGTTTTGGGCTTGAACCCCTAAGAGGCTTCCTACATACCCCCCATGGTAGGGAATCAAAGTCCACATAGTTCGGTGGGGTGATGGGATGCCTGAGGAGGCGGCCCACGAGAATGGGTGCATAAATGGAAAATGGAGGAAGTGGAACCTCCAGGTTGTGGAATGACCTTCCTGAAACATAGAGTCTCTATGGAGAGACCAGGTTGAGACATGTATGATGGGATTGAACCTCCAGGGGGCTTCCTACATATCATTGTGGTAGTGAATTAAAGTCCACATAATTCAGGATGAGGTCATGAAATTGGGATGTACGCATAGGACAGTGACCCGATGATATGTTTGGGCTTACGCGTGGTAAGCAGCCTGGGAGTCGGTCTGACGCCACTAGGATGGAACAAATATGTGGGTCCCAACAAAGGGGACTTCAATGACTTACCATAGATTGGGGACTACAACAACTTACCATCGGTCGGGGACTACAAAGTCTTACCACTGTTTGGGGAACTACATAGGCTTACTGTTAGTTGGGAACTAAAACATCTTGTAACTGGTTGGGAAAAAACCTCATGGAGTCTTCCTACATAACCTGTCTAGGAGACAGGGATCAAAACCCACATTGTTTGATGGTATACAATTTAATGTCTTGATGGATGAAAAGGGGGATTGTAGTTTAATGTCATGTGGGATGAAGGCGAACCGACGTGGAGTGGTCCAACCAAGTATTTATTGGGATTGAACCTCAGAGTGGATTCATAAATAACATGCTTGGAAAGGGAAAGGATCAAAGTCCATGTACTTTGGAAGGGGGATGCAGTTTAACATCATCAGTGATGAAGGTGGACCGACGTGTAGTGGACAAGACCAATGGATGATGGGCTTGAATCTCAGGGAGGCTTCCTACGTATCCCCATGGTAGGGAATCAAATTCCACATAGTTTGGGATGGAGTATATAGTTTAATGTCATCAGGGATGAATGTGGGCTGACGTGAAGTGGTTGGGACCAATGGATGATGGTCTTGAACCTCAGAGAGGCTTCCTATGTATACCCATGGTAGGGAATCAAAGTCTACATAATTCAAAAAGGCGGTCTTGGGACTTACACACTAAGGCGGCCCAAAGAGGATCCCATGGTCAATGGTTACATTAAACTCATGTGAGTTATGCTCGGTGTGAGAAACAATAGTCAAAAATAGACCAAAAGATTGTGGCCCAAGGTGAATCCACGTATGGTATTTAAGGGGGCTTACACATGGATACTTCCCAGGTGCCGCTATGGAGCTGAAATGGTGGATGGGGATTACGCATGGACGATGCTCGGGTGCCTCTAAGGAGTGGTAATGGTGGATGGGGATTACGAATAGATGTCACCCGGGTGCCGCTATCGAGCAACAATGGTAGATGGGGCTTATGCATGGAAGCTTCTTGTAATTTCTTCCTCATGTCTGGACATGAGGTCATCCCGACGTACTAGTGGGTCGAGGGATATAATTAGTGCCTACACCTATACACTAGTGCATAGGAAATATAATGCCAAAGGGAATTGGAATCAGTCCGAACAATGACCAAAATTTGGAACACGATGAGGGCGGCATGATGATGGAGGCTACCTGTTGACCATGTTCAGAACATAGCATCCATATTGTGTTAGCTTGAAATGGGGACAAACAAATGAGGGTCAATTGTTGACTGTGCTCGAAACACAGGACCAGACTCAACGTGTCGTCCAAAGTCTTCCAAGGCATTGGTCCAGGATGTTAGGTGAGCTGAGGTGGCATGGGACCAGGCCATTAGGGGTTCCCTTTAGATATGAAAGAGGATGAAGATCCGAATGAAGGACATGAAAATCATGAGGTGGAGTGATGGAATATTTGAATGGATTTAAATGCTCTTGAAACAATTCCACAATAATCATGGCAAGAGGTATCATATTCTTGTCACAAAATCCATCTATTATTTAGAACAAGAGACATCCTATTATTGAATGATAGGGCATTATACAGTTTAAAGTCAAGTAGTGAGGACTGTTGGCATCTTAGGCATGGAACATAAGGCATTTCTTGTTCACAATAAGAGGCATCCATGGTTTTCATATATGTTATACTATATTTTATAGTCGTGTAGAGAAGACTTTTAGCATTTTATGCTTGGCACATAAGTCATCTCTTATTCAAAACAAGAGGCAACCTATGTTTGTCGCATAAGGTGTACTACAGTTTATAGTCATGTAGAGAAGACTATTAGAATCTTATGCTTGGAACATAAGGCATATATTATTCAGAACAAGAGGCATTATATGTTTGTCACATAGGGTGTACTATATTTTATAGTCATGTAGAGAGGACTATTGGCATCTTATTATTCGCGCATAAGGCATCTCTTGTTTAGAGTAAGCGGCATACTATGTTTGGAACATAGGGAGTGCTACAATTTATAGTCATGTGGAGAGGACTATTGGCATCTTATGCTTGGTGAGTAAGGAATATCTTGTTTAGAGAAAGAGGCATCCTATGTTTTTTCACATAGGGTGTACTGCAGTTTAAAGTCTTGTACAGAGGAATGTTGGCATCTTATACTTTGCAAAAAAAGTTATCTCTTCTTCAGAATAAGATCCATCCTAGTTTTTCACATAGGGTTTACTACAGTTTATAGTCATATAGATAGTAATATCAGTATCTTATTCTTGGAACATAAGGAATATCTTATTTAGAATAAGAGTTATCCTGTGTTTTTCATATAGGGCGTACTATAGTTTATAGTAATATAGAGAGGACTTTTGGTATCTTATGCTTGGCACATAAGGTATCTCTTGTTTAGAGTAAGAGGCATCCTATACTTTTCACGCAGGGTATGCTATAGCTTATAGTCACATGGAGAGGACTTTTTGCATCTTATGCTTGGTGAATAAGGCATCTCTTATTTAGAGCAAGATGCATCATATTTTTTTCACATAGGGTATACTATAGCTTATAGTCATGTAGAGAGGATTGTTGGAATATTTTGCTGGAAAATAAGGAAACTCTTGTTTAGAGAAAGAGGCGTCATATGTTTGGTACATAGGGTGTACTACATTTTAAATTCTTATAGATAGGGCTATTGGAATCTTATTCTTGACACATATTGCATCTCTTATTTAGAGCAAGTGGAATCCTATATTTGGAACATAGGGAGTACTATAGTTTAAAGTCATATATATAGGACAATTGGCATCTTATGCTTGGAACATAAGGCATCATTTATTTGGAACACGATGCATCCTATGTTTGTCACATAGGGTGTACTACAGTTTATAGTAATGTACATAGTAAAATTGGAATCTTATACTTGGAACATAAGGAATCTCTTCTCTAGAATAAGAGTCATCCTATGTTTGGAAAATAGGGTGTTCTGCAATTTATAGTCATCTGGAGAGGACTATTGGCATCTAATGCTTGGTGAATAAGGCATCTCTTGTTTAGAAAAAGAGGCATCCTATGTTTGTCACATAGGGTGTACTATAGTTTATAGTCATGTAAAGAGAACTGTTGGAATCTTATGCTTGGAAAATAAGGTATCTCTTGTTTAGAGAAAGATGCATCATATGTTTGTCCCATAGGTTTTACTATAGTTTAAAGTCATATAGATGGGAGTATGAGGCATAAGGCGCCTAGAAATGGCTGGTGTTGGGATTTATGCAAGAGCATCCCTTACTGGTTGAACCTAGCATAGGAGCCAAGTGATAGGGTTTAGAGGAGTTACTTGAGGAACATTTCAACTCAAGGTACTCCAGGAATTAATGATGAGAATCTTGACTCATTCCATAGGAAAGGGACCAAGTGGAATATGTAGACTCAAGGAGTTTCTTGAGGTGCAGAGGAGTATTGTGAATCACAATATTCCAAAGGTGGAAGGTGGATGCACAAAAGGGCACGATGGAAAATTTCATAGTCTAGGCCCAAAGGTTTGCGGTGTGACTTTGAATTTTTCATGGGGGTTAGTGAAGAATCTTTATGAAGGAAAGGTGATCGTGGAGAATGGGGTCTCGTAAAGAAAAGGGTTTCACATAGCTCATGGTCTCGTAGAGCATGGGGCTTCAAGGAGCATCTTTGCGAAGGAAAGGTGCTCGTGGAGCATGGGGTCTTGCAAAACAAAGGGCATGACAGACCTCATGGTCTCGCGGAGCATGGGGATTCCTAGAGCTCGAGGTCTCGTAGAGAAAAGGGCTTCACAAATCTCATGGTCTCGCAGAGCATGTGTCTTCGTGGAGCCTTGATGAACCCAAAGGAGCTCCCTCCTTGGAAAATGGTGGAGCCCTTTGTGAAGGGAATCACTTCATGGTGCTTGGGAGCTCCGCGAAATGGGACATAGGACAAGGGTGGCATAACCATGTGTTTGAAGAGGGGTGAGCCTGCTATTTATAGGTGATGGAGGTCGGCGGAGCTCGCTGCTCAGAACAAAGGTGCACTATAAAGAGAAAATGTTGTTATGAAGGAAGTCGCACTCCGCAACAAGAGGGAGTTCCCTGAAGTTTTTTCTAGTCATGGAGGCTATCATCACAGACTTCGTAGTGATCGTGTGGGCTCCAGTCAAGTTTTTTTACTCCGCGATAGCGGAGGGAGCTTCATGAATGGGATCTACGGACCATTTTTCCAACCCTTCATTGAATGTCCGTATAAACTAATTTGTAACTTCGTTCGGGCTCCATGACTAGTCAAATAGAAGCTTGACAAACGAGCTATGATGTTCAGTCATGTATAGATGATTTTATAATGTCTCTTGGATAAATTTTCCAGTGTCAATAGGTCCTCAGTCTCATTTTGGAAATTCATGGTGGAGAAAACTACGTGAAAATCCTTAAGATGTTTGTGAGGGTACTCAATATAAAGACCTTGAAATTTATAAAGGAGTTTAATGATAACTGATCACAAATAAATTTTGGTTTCTTCCTCAGGGTGTTGGATATACAAAGGTTGGTACTCTACATCAGGTGTGGTCAGTTATTTTAAAGTTTGATTATTTGAATTCATAATTTATAGGGTTTGATTTAGAATAATTTTTTATTATTTTGGGACCACGTAAGGTTCCAATAGGGGTTTCTCAAAGTTACTTGATTTTTCTACTCTAGACGTCTTAATTGTTAAGTGAAGTGTCTCTTAAATTTTGGGGTTCAATTCAACTAGTATTTCTTTAGAAAATCTTGTCAGGAAACAATGTTTTGAAGTTTGTTTTTTTCTTTTTTTTATTTTTTTAATAGAATATAAATAAAATAAAATCACTTAATAATAATTAAAGTATAAAATAATATATAATTTTCTATTATATAATAAAAGAGGGGGGAATAGAGAGAGGAGAAGAAACACACAAAAACAAACAAAAGAAAAAATAAAAACAATCAAGATGGTAGGTGGATATTGAAAGGTGTAATAAATAAAAAGTAAAATAAAGAAAAAACAAAATAAATAAAAAATGATCTTGGATCCCCAATAATGATAGAAAAACTTGATCATGTGGTCGAGCACATCAAATTAGATATTTATTTTTTACTAGAATTTTAACTGTATACCAGAACCCATATGTTGTCTCTCGATTGAGCCCTATATCATTAATTTAATGTTAAGGTTTTGATTATGAAAAATGGGAATAGTATTATATAAAATTTGGGGGTTTTATTCAAGAACCCAAAACATAAAGGTAATCAAAAAACAAAATGGAAATTAACAAATTTGATTGAGCGCGACCAACCTGGGGGAATTACATGATGCTCATCCATAATTGCTTCAAAATATAGTGTTTAGAACTTTTAATCCTTAGTTTTTAACACTTAGAACCATATTTTTACTGAGTTTATACTAAGATACTCCTAGGGTTTGATTAGAAACCCAAAATGATTCACCAGCTACCGCCAATGATAGGGTGATTTGTGTCCGAATTTATATCTGAGACTCTCCAAGGAAATATTTAATGAAATAGACATGTTTTCCATGTTGTTATGTTATTTTTTTGTGATAAAATGACACAAATATACATGGACTTGATAGTTTTTTTGAGAGTCCAATTTTCTAATATGAACTATACAAACACCATAATTAAAATGTGGGATAAGAAATATTGAATGATGTGTAAAACCTTACATGAAATAGTACCCACAAACATGATCATATGATTTTTATCATGACATAATAGTAAATAACTCAGTCAAATTAGAATATAACATGATTAAAAACAATAATGAAACCTATAATTTTTAATACCATTCAACTATTTTAAAATTAAAGCTATGGATTTACACCATGTTCTTATTGATATGATCACGAGGAGTTTAGAATTCAGTGGAAGGGGAAGATGACAAAGATGATTAAGAAGCATGTATTAATCCAAAAAAACTCACACCATGGTAAAAAAATCAGATAATGGGGGTGATGGGTGTTTTTATGGTCAAATACCTCACAATGTAAAAACAAATAAGTCAAATGCCTAAGGGGGTAGGTCACTATACACGTCAACGTTTCCCTCCTTTATCAAGATTTTTAAATACCAAACACATGTAAATATGTATTAAACTAAGGTTTAGAATTGTTAAATTTAGTTATATTTCCAATCGATGCGGAATCATCCCAATTGGAGGTCTGAGTCTCGATTTGTGGGCCAAATATAGAAGGGTGGTCCAATCTAGCCTACCCAGAATTTCTTCACTTTGTGGGCATCTTTTAGGCATCAAAGTGGATGAAATAGGATCCACAGTCTTCTAGAGAAATATATACCACATGTTTTTCATTCATCCAACCATTTTCATCCCAATTATATTCATGGATTGTCCATAAGACATATTTATGTCCACATGTACACTTGGGCACTTGCACAGTTTGGCCTGTTTTGCATCAATTCCATCATGGGATATCCAAATAACCTGAAAATACAATGATATCATCAAAAAAGGTTAAATATCCTTTATAAAAATGATAGAAATTAAATAATTGCATCAAACATGGATTGTAATTTTTTTATTTTGAATTTTTAATAAAAAATTGTTGAAAACTATGGTGTAAGTGTGGAAATAAATAGTGAATCCCTATGCGATAACACCCCCACACCTAAACATTTTCACCCCTATGAAAAATCACATTTACTAAAACACATAATGCATGTAAATATACCCAACTTCATGGATATTTAATATTCAATGAAATTTTAATTCATTATTGCAATGTGATCAAAGAAAATACCACACCAAGGAGTTTTTTGCAATAATCATGTAAAAAGATGTCTCGTAAATTGTATTAGAATGAAATTCAAAGATATTCATGATAACAATATGATCAAGGAATTAAAAATTCAACCATGTGAATAACTCTCCATGTGTGTGTGTGAAAGCTTTTTCATACACTTATTTCCACTTCCTATCGAGTAAATATAGGTTATTTTTAAAAACAATCTGATTACCTGATTCTTTTCACAAAACATTCCTTACATACTTTGTAATCAAATTTCAAGATCCACTCACTTAACCACTCCAAAAAGTCAAACCATAATCTCTTGACCTAGATATGTCAATTTTTTGTATATCTCATCAATTCCCTCATTATCCATCTATTATTATTTAATTTCTTCATATATATATATATATATGAGGGCATACAGTAGTCAAATAATAGGTAAAAAGGATAGGTTAATCTGGTAAACTAATATAACAGATCTGATAAGAAATGAATGTATGGAAAAATGATTTTAGAAATATGATAAAAATTAACCTAACTTAAATTTACCTTCTATCAAGTAATAAATATTCACACTTCATGGTTTGGTGTAAATATGTGTGTAGATATTAAGTGGAAATGTTTTCCCATAAAGTAATCAAACAGATGGCATCAACCATCTTGAAGGTTTCATAGAGATACAACCAGTCATATCATCAACAAATAACCATTTTTTGAAACATCACTCCACAATGTTAAATTCATGAAAAAAATAAAATTCCATAACTAAGAAAAAATTACATTAAATGTTGAAAAAACATGGAATCAAGAATTTAAATATGTATTTTCATTAATTTACATGATTCAGTGAGCATAAGAGGGGGTAGAAGGTAAAAATACTATGAAGCAATCTAAAAAATAAAGAAATAAGAAAGATGATGAAAATCCTAATTAACTAAACAAGTTGGGGGAAAGTAACAATACTATTCAGAAAGAAAAAAATAAATAAGAAAGACAATGAAAATCCAAATGAACCCTGGGATAACCCCCCCCCCCTACACACACACACCTAGATTGTGTAGTGTCCTCACTGTAATAAAAGAGAATGCGGGAAGGAAGGATAAAATCTGGCCGGTTTCACTATTATTTTTCCTCTTGAACATGTATTTAGTCCACTGATTTATTTATAAAATAATCATAAAACTAATAAATTATCTGGCCATTGATGGTAATACTTATTCCACTCTTCTCAAGCAAGCCCTGTATTACACCAACAGGGTTAACATTAGTAACAATGTAATGAATGAGCTATCAGGAATGAAGCTTGCCTGGGTGGAGCTTTATCCTGGAATCGTACATGAGGACCTTCTCAGCAATACGAAACTTTTTCTGATGAATCATATCATCATGGATATTCTTTGTGGTCTCTTTATAGATTTGGGGGTTCTCATAAACAAAACATCAAATTTTTTCCAACTCCTGAATCTGAAATTTCTTATTCCCACATGCATCTTAAATATTCATATTACATTATTTGACATCCCAATATGCGCAGATATATACCTTTACTCAAAGTTTAAAATCCCATCCAAACAAAATTTTATATGTCTAAATACTGATTAGAGTTTTAAAAACATTACCGTATTCCCAAAGTGCATCCCCCAAGTGAAAACTCTAATATTTCCTATTAGGTTGTATGGTTTTTTTCCAATATTTGCCTAAATTTATGATTTGTGATTTATAATTTTCCATTATATTGGGGGTGATATGAAGTTAAGACTTTATGAACAACCCAACAATTATTGAGCATGTTTTTCATGATACAATTACAAAAATTTGATCCCTAGTAACTAATGATGAATCATAGAAAACCAAACCTGCTGAAAATATAAGGCCTCAAAAAATCAACAAACTATCAACAGTAATTAGTTGTGGTGTCCTTTTTTAAACCCATTTAGAGATATATTCAACATAAAATAATATGTACATAAAGAAAAATGAATTTGGAAATGGACCCATGAAATCAATACCCCATGCATCGAAGATCTCAGAAAATAACATTGGTTGTTGGGGAATTTTATTACTCTTGGAGATATTCTACATGAATTGGAATGAAGTACATGAACTAAAAACCTGATGGAAATCTCTATACAATGTGGGCCAATAAATTCTTGAGTCAATGAACTTTTTAGCTCCACATTGAAAGCCAATGTGGACCCCGCAATCCAAAGTGTGGTAGAAGATCAAAACTGAGGTGAAATCATGGTCAGGGACACACCTAAGAACAACTTGGTCACTACAAATTCTCCATGAGTTTGGTTCATCCGAAATTTACCATGATGAATCATTCTTAAGTATCTATGATTGTGAGATTATAAAATCAGTGGGGGCCTAGATGCTTCTAGAAAATTCACAATGTCTGTATACCAGGGTGTAAGTTGCAAAACATCACAAAGGTTATCATGAGGAAATAATTATCCAATGGGGAGGGAGGATTCAACATGTAAGTCTAATAATGTTTAAATCCCGATAATGTGGTTAGATACTACATTTTCCACTCATCTCTTATCTCTAATCTCAAGGTTATGCTTTTGGAGGAGGAGAATCCACCAAATGTGGCAGGGCTTAGCTTTAGGTTTATTTAGAAGAAAATGAATGGAAGCATGATCAGAAAATATAATGATTTTTTACCCAGTAAGATATGAATATAATTTTTCCACAATATAAAAAAAATTCTATTTCAATGGTTGTTTAGTTTTCTTGGGCAGGCTCAATGTTACATGAGGCATATGCAATGAAATGAGGATACTTCTATCCTTTTTGTGATAAAACTTCCCCAATTGAAAAATTAGAGGCATTACACATAAGTTTTAAAGGGAGATCCCACCTTGGTGGATGGATTATGGGAAGTGATTTTAGACTCCATTTTTAAAAATTGAAATCATCCTAACAATTTTTATCAAAAAAAATTAAGAACCCTTTTTACTAATCGAGACACAGTAAGTGCGATCTTACTATAGTATTTAATGAATCAGTGGTAAAAACTTTCATGACCCAAGAAATATAAAACCTCATGAACTCATTTTGTGTATGGAAGAGAAGAAATTAATTTAAATTTTGATTTATTGGCTTTAATTCCATTATTTTAAGTAACATTTGTAAGAAATATCCCCCGCTCAATCATGAAATGGCATTCCTTATAATTCAGTACAAGATATTTTTCAATGCGACGGTGGTGGATAGAACTTAGCAGTTCCCAACAATCATCAAAGGAAGAGTCATAAACTGCGAAATCATCCATAAAAACTTCAATTAAATTCTCAAGGTACTCAGAAAAATAATCAACATACATCGCTAAAAAGTACCAGAAGCATTATAGAGACTAAAAATAATCCTTCTGTATAAAAATATGATGAATGGATAGGTAAATGTTGCCTTTTATTGATCCTCATGGGATATATGGATATGAAAATAACCCAAAAATACATCAAGGAAATAATCAAGGGACTTACCATCCAGTCTTTCTAACATTTGGTCAATGAAATGTAGGGAAAAGGGGTCCTTTCTCCTAGATTGATTCAATCGATGGTAGTCAATACAGACTCTCCAACTATTTTACACATGTGTTTGAACTGATTCATTCTATTCATTTTACACATTCATTATTCCTATTTTTTAGGCACACTTTTCACTAGGATAACCCATTTGTTATTAGATATAAGATAAATGATCCCATCAGTAGGTAATTTACTGAATTCGCATAATACCATTTCAAGGAGAGTGGGATTTAACAATTGTTGATTTTTTCTTATGTGTTTAGCCTCATCGTCTAATATTATATATTGCATAAAAATATAATATATAATCCTAGTAATATCATCTAATGTCCATAATATCACATTTGTACACTCTCTCGAAAGGTCGAGCAGTTTTGATTCCTAATGTGGAGAGAGGTTGTTGGCCATAATGATTGGAAATTGGTCAATACCCTTATGATAGGTGTATTTTAAATTAGAAGTAAGTGGTTTTAATTATTACATATCTGGTTTTTGGATTGAGGGAGAGGATTTAGGGCGATTGAGGTCCATAAAACTATCTATCTACTCAAGTTTATTCTCTAAGGAAAGAGAACAAATGAGAATGAGATTTAAAGAATCAACAACGGTCATGGGTACCTTTGAATGAACACACACTTTAATTAAATCACCAAATTTACACTTTTCTAACCCCACACAACACTAAAAATATGAATCAAAACTCAAATCTTCCAAGAGTTAAGAAGAATAAAATGAATTAGAGTATGGTTTGAGGAGAGAATGTTTTGTTTGTGTGTCACTAGAGATAACTTCCATTGAATAGATAAGAATAGTAGAGTTCTATTCAAATAGATGTTTCATGAAATGAATCATATTAAAACATTCCTTTTATCCACCAAACTTCATGGACATTATACCATTGTGAATATTGATTCTCATATTTACTATTTTCAGGTTTTCCCTCCTATGTATGAGACGAGCACATATTTGGGTATGGGTTTCTTCCATATCAAGAATGTAGAAGTCTGTAGGGAGGAGGATATTATGTACTCTTGCTAGTATTTCCTTTATTAATCCATATGGGTGTGTTTTTCTTAGGTTTAAAAGTTTCATGATGATGCTTGTTGGTTGAAGATCTCCAACCTGAAGAGAATTTTACATAAAATAAGGCATCACATTAATTGAAGCACCCAAATTTGGTATTTCATCCAAAAATAATTCCACCTATGTTTTTAGGTTTCATTAAAGTTCTTATATCCTTTTATTTGGTTGTCATTTCTGGTTATATCAAAGCTAATATATTCCTTCCAAGGTTGAATCTCTCATTCCCCTTCAGTCTCTATCAATGGGTGTAAATCACTTTATGAAATTTGGTATAGCATGGGATTTGTTTAACTACATAAAAAATGAATTTTAACTTGTACCTTTTTAAATATATCGATTATTTCATTATCAATTTCATTATTAAATTAATTCATGGATTTAAAGAGACTTTTGGGGGAAAATAATATAAATGGATTATTTATGGGAATACTCAATGATAATGGGTTTACACTTTCTATCTTATTTTTCTTTACTTGAATCTTTTGAGGGTATGGAAAGATATTTTTCAAGAGTTGGACATTCCTTTTGGGTAGAATCATTAGAAGAGGAAACTTATTTACCACAATGAAGTGTGATTGAACATAAATTACCTATATCTTTTGTTTTAGTAATAGGTTGGTATTATATTTTTCTAGAACCTTGTATCTTTATCTCACCAATAGTGTTTTCCAATTGTTGCATTTGAGTTTATAGGTCTTGAATAACCAATTGTATGTTTTTTTGGAAGTGGAAGTTATGGGTTTCAATTTTTTTCACCATGTCCCCAAGTCTTGGTTAAATTTGGGAGGATTATGATTGTTTTGAGATGTTAAATGATAATAAGATTTTAAACCTTGGCCTTATTTATACCAGTCTAGTTTAGGGTAGCTTAATTTCCTACTTTTCTGTATTGTTGTTGTTATTTCCACCCAAGGATTGGATTTGGACAGAATAGTTTTTTCTTGAAGGTAGTTCTTGTTGAAATGGATTCCCTAGAAATAATTTTGTGCAAGAATTATATGAATCTAGATGTTTTGGAAACTGGTCAAAAAATGAGTGTTACTAGAATAGATACCATAATACAATGGAATTGGAGGATAGTGAACAATACATTGAGTTTGAGATAATTGTATTATAATTGTGTGCATCTCATCAGGTTTATTATCTACCTTTTGTTCTAGGGATAAATGACTTGTCTCATTAACTCCTCTAGTGGGTGAAATTTCTCCGGTACCAAATTGTTTTTCATTTTGAGCCATCTTGGATATTAATTCACTAGCGGTGGAAGAATTTTTATCAACTAGGGAACCAATAGCTAAAGAATCTATCATTCCACAATAAATGGGGATAAATCCCTAAAAAAAGTTTTTAATTAGAAATTTTTCTCTTATTTAGTGGTGGTGAAAACAAGAGAAAATTATTTTTAATCTATCCCAAAATTCATGAGGGGTCTCACCTTGTGATTTTCTAATTTTGTAAATATATTTTCATATTGATAAAATTTTGGAGGAAGGGAAGAACTTATTAAGAATGATTTGGTTAAGGTGTTTCCATCCCACAATTTTGGTAGGAATATTGTATTGGTAGCCTTTGGCTACACCATCAAGGAATAAAAAGAAGGCCCCAAACGTTTTTAAGTCTGTCACATTTTGGGGTTTCATGGTAGAGCACACTATGTGAATCTCCTTGAGATGTTTGTGAGGGTCCTCAACTGGAAGACCATGGAATTTAGGAATGATGTGGATTAGACTCAATATCAACTTAATGTTGGAGGCTTCCTCAGGGTATTGGATGTACGTAGGTTGGTACTACACATTAGGTGTGGTCAACTCTTTTAAATTTCGATTATTTTCAGCCATGATTTCTAGGGATTGATTTGGTACAATTTTTAATTAGTTTGGGACCACTTGATGTTCCAAAAGGGGTTAATAAATTTTACTTTATATTCCTACTCTAGATGAAATAATTTTTTAGTGAAGTGTCTTTTCAATTTCTATATGAAATTCAAATAGTATCTCTTTATCAAATTTTATCACACAACAATGTTGTGAAGTTTAATTTTTTTCCTTTTTTTTGACCGAATATGAATAAAATAAAATAAATTAAGAATAATGAAAGGATAAAATAACATGTAAAGTTATACTATATAAATATATAGATATATAGAGATGGAGGAATACAGAGAGAGTAAGATAGAGAGGAATAAAAACACAAAAACAAACAAAAGAAAAAAAACAAAAACAAAAACACTCAAAATATGAGAGGTATTTTGAAAAGAGTAATAAATAAAAAATAAAATAAATAAATAAAAGGAAATAAAGATAAAATTGATATTTTCTCCCTATAAATGGCACTAAAAATTAATTGTGTTGTCGAGAACGTCAAATTAGATATTTAGTTTTTCTATAATTTCAACAGTATAATAGGAACCCTAGGTTATCTCTCGATAAAGCCTCAATAAATTAATTTAGAATGAAGGTTTTGATTATGAAAAAGGGGAATGGTATTTTAGAAAATTTGGGGTTTTTTTATTTTTGAATCAAATAGATAAATGTAGGTAAAAAACCTAATGAAATTTTACATATTGGTTAAGCGTGATCAGCCTAAGAATATCTCATGATTCTCATCCTTCATCACTTAAAGAGATTGGGTTTAGAACATTTAATATCTGGTTTTTAACACCAACAAAAAATAATTTTACTAATTTTATAATAGGATACCTCCTGGGGTTCTATTATAAATAAAAAATGATTCATCGACTACTGCCAATGATAGGGTGATTCTTGTCTGACTTTATAACTAAAACTCACTATGGAAATATATGAAGAACTCGACATGTTTTCCATGTTTGTGTGTTATTTATTTATGACACCATAACATAAATTTAATTTTCCTTATACTATTTATGATAGTTCAATTGATCAATATGAACCATACAAACACCCCAATTAAAAGAGGGAAAACTAAATTTTGAACAATGTGTGAAACATCACGTGAAAGGGTTCCTCCAAACATGATCATATGAGTTTGATCATAACATAATTGTATATAACTCAATTAATTGACAAGATTTTATGATGAAAATTTTCACACAAACCTATAATCTAAAAACTATTCAAGTATTACAAAAAATAATGTCGTGATTTTCACCACGTTACTCCCTAGGATGATCACAATGGGTTTAGAACTCCATTGGAGGGGAAGAAGAAAATGATGATGAAGAAGAACATATTGGTCTATCAAAAATCACCCTTTGGTCTAAAAAAATTATAGAATAGGGTATATGGGTGTTTTTATTTGAAAATACGTCACAATTTCTACAAAATAAGTCAATTTTTTAAGGGAATATGTCACTATCCATGGTATGATTTTGTGTCCTTTATCGAGATGGTTGACAATCAAATGTGTGAAAATTTCTTCAAATTCTGTGGATAGGTGTTCCTTCAAGTCATATATCCAATATAGTTTTAATCATCCCAATTTTATGTTTGATTCCTGAGTTATATCCTAAATATAGAAGGGTGGTCCAATCTAGCCTGCTCCGAATTTCTTCACGTTTTAGACCTATTTTGGCCCTCCAAATGTATGAACTGGGATCTATGTTCTTCAATAGAAATTTATACCACACATTTTTCCATTAATACCTCAATTTTAATCCCAATTAGTTTTATATATTATCCACAAAAATATATTTAAGTCCACATGTGTTCTCAGGCTCTTGCGTAGTTTAGCTCGTTTTGTTTGAATTCCATTATGGGCCCTCCAAATAACCTTCAACAATAATGAAATCATTAAAACGAGTAAAATATCCTTTTTTAAAATGATAAACATTAAATTATTGAATCAAACATGAAGTTAAATTTTTTATTATATTTGTAATTTTTAATAAAAACCTAGTTTAAAACAGCGGTGTAAGGGTGGAAATAAATATTAAATCACTTTGTGGTCACTAACATTCATGTTATTAGCCCATAAATTTTTTTTCATCTTATATTATTAACTAATGAGGCTAAACCGGTGATCCATGAACAACATTTTCTGAACCTAAATATCCTTTATGTGTTTAAAAATGAGTTAACCAAATTATTGGTGATTAAAATCATTTACCACATCTCTATTAGCCAATGGTTTATTCCAGTGCAAGTAGTTCCAAAGAAAAACTGTCTTACAATAATAGAAAATTAAAACATTTAATTGGTTCCAACCTATTTGTAGAATAGTTTGTTTTTCTATATAGACTAATTTTGACTAAACTAGCACACTTCTAAAGTCCATTTCCAATTTTTATTCATTGAATAGGTGATAGGGAGGCTATTAGGGAAGTCCCACTACTTATTTCTTAATGGATACTTTGGACACTATAATATATATATTTCCCCTCAGGATCATTAGAATGCAACCATTGTATGCCCATTTGATACATTTTTATATAGAGGGAATCTATTTAGTCTGTACAATTCTTTATGAACCCTCCAGTGATGCATGGTTAGTATTTTTTAAGATTACCAAATGCTATTTCATTCACTGGATTCTCCTACATTAAGAATTATTCTAGAAATTATGGATAAATAGAGTAGATAATGTGGTTGAATAACATGTTAATAGGATTTCCCTACCACTAGAACACCGTATTGACTCATCCCTATCCATTATATAATTCTTCCATGATGAGCACCTTTGTGATTCAGTGGACCTTACCTCTTTGTATGTAGACATTGTGCATTTTTTTGAAAAATCAAGGGTCCCCATAGATTTGAGCACTTCACATTCCCAATGAATTTAGCATGATTTGCGATGGTATATCTAGGATGACCCACATTTATGGAGAATTTTTAGTTATGAGGTTATTTTTTGGTGTGTCCCTCACCATGAGTTAACTTCTCTTTTGAATTCTACCACACATTGGACTGTGGGGTCCACTTTAGATCTCAATGTACAGATCGAAAGTTCCTTTACTCTAGACATTATTGGAAAACATTGTATAGAGATTCGCATCAGTTTTTAAGTCATTTACATGATGTAAATTCACTGGTAATATCTCCAAGATGAGTGAAATACCCAAAAACTCATGTTATTTTCTAAGATCATCAATTCATGGGAAATTTACATCCTGGGGCCTTTTGCAGATTCAATTGGATTTTTTTAAATATTATTGGATATTTAATATGTATATTAATGGTTAGAATCGAAGGATACTACCACCAATGACTCTCAAGTGGTTGTCAATTATGTGATATCTCTTATTTTTAGTAGGTTTGGTTTATAAGGATTTATCATTAGCAATAAAATATTACATTTTAGTAATTGAAACATGAATAAATTCTCTATAATAATGGGGTTGTACATAAATTCTCTACTGCATGTCACCCCCAAACTAATCGGCAAGAATAAATTCCAAAATACAAAGTTAAGAATATTTTGGGAAAATGATAAAACCTTATAGGAGGGATTGTAGTTTATGCTTGCATGATTCACTTTGAGTGTACCATAAAAATTTTAAAATTACAGTCAAAATGTCACTATATAGAATTATGTTTAGAAAAGCTTATTACCTCCAAATGTAGGTAGATAACTGTGCATATTGGGATGTTAAACAAAGTAATATGAACCTCTTGGATGCATGTGAGCATAGTAAGTTTCAAATTCAGGAGATGGAGGAAATTTTAAGAGACTTATATGATAACTTATAGATCTATATGGAGAGACCCAAGTCATCCCTTGACCACCCCACCCTCCATCATCAATTCCAAATTGGGGTAAAAGGTTCCCCATTACAATTAAAGGCTGAAGTTACACCTAGGTAAGATTCATTCCTACTACTTTCACCTACAAACTACTAATAATATTGATCCACTTGTTGTTATATAGGTTCAAAATGAAAAAACCAAAAAAACATTCAAAATTAATGGATAGATATTGAAGAACATTCATGAGACCATTCCAGAGTGCCCTATGGAGGAACTCTACCTTCTAGAAGCAACCCACCAATGACAACAACCATGTTTTATCCTTCTTTCCTACATTATCATTAATTACAGTGAGGACACTACACACACTAGGTGTGGGGGTGGATACATTCCTCAGTTCATTATGATTTTCATCATCTTTCTTCTTATTCTGTTTTTCACTTTTTGTATAGTATTTTTACTTTTCCCTATATTTCTAAGTTTGTTAGGATTTTCATTATCTATCTTTTTTTTTCTATTTTACACTTGTATAATATTTTTACATTCCTATCCATCTTTTCGTATGTCAGAATACTCATTTTTAATTCCCACCTAATTAGGGAAATTATTGAAAATTCGTGATTAATTTAGCTATTTTAAGTTGTTTTAACATTTAAAAAAACATCATTCGCAAATTTCATGTTCGTTATAGAAATACTTTATCATTTAGGTGTGATTGTTTTTAGTAAATTTGTTTTTTGTTGATGATATAAATGGTTTAATATCTATGAAATATTTTATATAAATGATACACTTTGTGTGAGAATTTTATGGGTTAATAATTTTACTTAACATATCCACACATCTTTGCATCCAACTATGAAGTTTTAATATTTCTTACTAAATAGAAGGTAAATATAAGTTATGTTAATATTTATCATCTTTAAAAAATAATGTTTCAAAATTTTCATTCCTTATTTTTTCTATTTCATTATTTTACCAGATTGACCTATCATTTTTACAAGTTATCTGACAGTTTTATTCCAACAAAAAACCCAAAAAAACAAAAGAACAACAGAAAAATAATGAGTGGTGTAATGAAATGTGCAACATTTGGGGAAATCAAGGTCAAGATATTAAGGATTGAATTATGGGAATTCTTAAGTGAGTAGGTATTGAAATTTTATTGAACATAATGTAGGGAAGGTTCAATGTAAAGGATCAAGTAATCAAAAAAATTAAAATATCCTATATTTATTGGATTAAAAGTGGAAAGAATATCATAAAATTGTTGTCATGCACACACACACACATGGAGAGTTAGTGACATGGTTGACTTGTGAATTCTTATTCTAAGACTAATATCACAAATCTCCTTGAATTTAATTCTGATAAAATTTATGATACATATTCATTCATTATAATAACTATTCCCTATTGACATCATAGAAACCATGCCTAAACCTGGTTGTCGGTTCTTGGCCCACTGGGAACCACCAATTTCCCCGCAAGCATGTCGTCCCCTACCTAGGGCCCACCCTTATTCTTGAATGGATAATCGGACTAATTATTTTCCCTATATACCAACACTTGTTCTTTCCAATGTGGCTTTTCCTCACTCTCACACACCATGGAAAACTTCCCAGAAGGTCACACATCCTAGTCACTACTCTAGAAAAAGAACACTTAACTCTGGATTTATAATCAATTTGGCCCCAAAAAAGAAAGTTTCACCTTGTTGGAATGAGTGATATAATTTATCCTTTAACCCTTTAACATTCTTGGGTGTTGCATTCACCCCCCCCCCCCCCTCCAGAGAACAACATCCTCATTGTGGACCCTAAATATCAACCTTGGTAGTGCAAACACACTTAAGATTTGGTTCATCCTCTCATACCAAATATAACTATTGAGCCACATTGATATCACAGACACCCCACCTTAACATGGATATTAGGTCATGGCTCTCTAGGAACCACCAGTTTCCCCATAGACATGTGGTCCCCTACCTGGGGATCTCTGACATTCCCGAACGGGTCATCAGACTAATGATTTCCCCCAAAAGCCAACACATGTTCTTTATAGTGTGATTTTTCCTCCCTCACACACACCCTGGGAAACTTCCATGAAGGTTACCCACCTTGATCACTACTTAAGACCATCCAAACCTACCTACAGAGTTATAATCAGTTAGGGCCACAAAAACAAAGGTGCACCATATTGACATGAGTCATATCATCTTGTCTTTTAACCCTTCAATATTCTGGGGAGTTACATTCACCCCCCCCCCCCCCCACACACCCTTTAGAGAACAATGTCCTTATTTTGGACCCTAAATATCAACCCATGAATTGTAACCATACTTAAGTCCAACTTACACCTCTGATACCAATGTAAAAATTGGGACCCTATGATAGCACAGACACCCCACCTTAACATGGTTGTCGGGTCTTGGACCGCTAGGCACCAATATTTTCTCTACATACACATGGCCAAATACCTTGGGCCCACCCACATACCTGAAATGGTAATCAAACTAATGATTATCCCAAAATTCCAACACATGTTCTTTCCAGTGTCCTTTTTCCTCACTCCCATATGCCCTGGGAAACTTCCCATAAGGTTATCCATTCTGATCACTACTCTAGGGAAAGCACACTTAATTGTGGATCTCTAATTAGGTAGGCCCCTGAATGGAAAGTTTTACCTTTTTGGCATGATTCATCTCAATTCTTATTTTAACCCTTTAACATTCTAGGGTGTTACATCATATATCACAGAAAATAACTCTTTGGTTTAGTTTTTTCATTGATCACGTTTCTATCAAGAATTAAATTTTCCTTGAATTTTAAATATT
Source organism: Viscum album (assembly GCA_963277665.1). NCBI lineage: Eukaryota > Viridiplantae > Streptophyta > Magnoliopsida > Santalales > Viscaceae > Viscum > Viscum album. Next base: position 141,270,460 of record OY728119.1, read on the forward strand.
CATGAAGTTGGGTATATCTCCATGCAGCATTTTGAAAATTTGACTTTTCCCAGAAGTGAAAATTTTTAAGTGTGGGTGTGTTATTGTGTAGTTATTCACTATTCATTTCCACTCTTATACTGATGTGTTAAGAAGATTTTATATTGTAAATTCAAAATATAATAAAAAAAATCACTTCAATTTTTATTAAATAATTTAATTTTATCACTATTAAAAGGGTGATTTTACTTTTTTTGATGACTACATTGTAGGTGGAGGTGATTTGGAGAGCCCATGGTGAAATTCAAGAAACACTGGACAAACTGCGCAGGATCCCAAGAACATATATGGACTAAAATCCATACATATACTAAGTTGTGCATCTAATTGGGATGAAAATTTTTGGGAGATTTCTTAATTGTGTGGAATAAATTTCTCTATAATACTGGTTATAATTCCATAAGGATAGTTTTATATAGTCAATGCATTATTACATTACATTTTCATGATCATAAGAAATCAAATCCCAAAGGACTGATCAGTTTAGTAGCCTTGGAAATACTAGATACAAACATTAGTTTTATATTACATCTAGAAATGAAAAACAACATATTATCCCATTTTAAGACTCTCATATCCCTTATAATATCTCTTTAGATCAATCATAATATACATCTCCACATACAAGGGAAAAATGAAACATAAGAAAGGGGTGAGCTCATATGCTTAGTAAGGATAAAAAATATAGAGGAAATAATCATTAATAAGCATAAACTTTTAAGGAATGGTATAAAATAGAAACAAAAGCCTTTATACATAATATTCATCATAATATGGAAATAATAAATCAAATAATTCCATTTAAAGTTTCACATGGATATTCTATTAGTTGAATAATCACATGAAATATTAATAAATATTCTCATAATGTGTAAATGCATAATGTCAGACATCATAACCTTACCGTCAAGGCCTCATTCTAAGACAATTACCATACTATCAAGGCATTTTTTCAAGACACTATTTTTTCTCATGACATCTACCGATGCATCGAGGGGATATATTGGACCCCTCCTATCACTTACTAATTCTAATGGATTCCTCTTATGAAAATAATGAAAAATAACATCAACATTCATATTAAAACTAGTATACAAAATGTTAATACTTTAACCATAACACATGAATAATATAAACATAGTACATCCACAGTCAAATATACCATAAACCCATCAATACAATATATAAGATTTTATCATAATAAATCAACCTCAATCAAGCATAAAATCCAATAAAAGATGTTTATATAGTTGAAAATAATATAATAAAATAATTAAAACTCTTTGATAGAAATATTTTTTTTACATTGAAATCATTTAAAATCCTTCTCAATTATGAAAGAAAATATTTCTTTTAAAAATAACTATATAATATTGTAAGGTAAGCTTCAAAATTTTAAGGCGACATAATGATAGAAAAATTTTCTCATGACGTATAAGTTAAAAAAACATCATTTCCTTATTTTTTTTTTGAAAAGGTCACAAGGTAACTTATTTGGAAAATGATAGAAACATTTTATAAAAAGTAAAACATGGGTATAAATGACTTTAAAAAATTTTATACAAATCTTAAAAAAATGTATTTTTATGAAATATGGAAATGGAAAATAAATATGTCCCAAAAAATACTTACTTATAAACAACCTCAAATAGTAATGAGATAGTGAAATTAATCCTTACCTTGTACATTACATTATTTGAGGGTGCGTTATCCTCCTATATAATAGTTAAATAATGTTATTAAATTAAACCTAGACCATATCCATATTTATGAAATCATATATTATTCTCTTATATCCTTTTGTTAATAATATTTGAGTATTAGAATTGTTTTGGATATAAACTGCTTCATTTTCTCATTCTTGTTTCATCATGTAAGTTAGTTTGTTATGCAAAGGATGTATTTTATTCATATCAAGAATTACATTAAGTTCGGAATTATTATTTTTACTCATCATATAAATTTTATAATGATTCTTGAATGGTTAATGTGGATAATTGATCTCACTTCGTTGTGGAGATGGTAAGTCGTACATACGTACGAGCGACAGTGTCATTCCCTTGATGGTTAAATGGTATGGAATTGGATGATATATTAATTATACAGAATAATTATAATGTTATATTCATTATTTATATCCATTATACTCATCATTATACCTATACAATAATTGCATTGTTGAATAACAAATTAAACCACGGTGTGGAGACAGTAAGTCGTACGTACGTATGCATGGTGATATTGTTATTTGTATGATGGATAAAAAGTGGAATATGGTTATAAAATTATTATAATTACATCACAATATATTCATGATACTTGAGTTATTAATTTTTTTTGGAAACAACATATAATGAGGATGTAGAATAAAAATAAATTGAATTGAATTGGTAAAGAAATTACCTCTTCTTTGTTGGACTTCTATTGGATCTCCTCTTAGGGACACTAGGGATGGTATTTTTAGAAAAATAGGACCTCCATAAGTTAAATAATATTGTTTATAGAACAACTTGATGGGGTTTGGTCAAGCTATAGGTCTCAGAGAGGTGTGAAGATGTATGGGAGGAGATTTCTTTTTATAAGAAAGGAGAGGGGGACTTTAGGAAACGCTCACAATATAAAAATATAATAAGACTATTATAGATCTAAATAATTAAAAATGTCATATAAATTAATATTTGAATTCATGTTCAACCATATCCTATCCCCTTGTGATTATTTATTATTTTTGTGATTTTTAAATAAGTTAATAATAAATTAACTAAATAAGATATTATTATTGCCAAATTTAATACTATTAATCTAATTTGACTTAAAGTAAAATAATACAAATAGTTAATTAGAATATTATTATTTAACACATCTATAATATATCATATAGATCTAGGAAATTCGTTAGACACATTAGTTAATCAAAAATATTACAAAAGTAATACTATTAAAATCATTTATTCTATTTTTATGTTAATTGAATAAATATTATTTTAGAATTGAAGTGACTTTCAAGCTAATTATATAACATATAAAAATTCTAAATAAATTTATATAATGAAAATAATTTCATTTATATCAAAATAGACATTTATATTCATTAATATCCTGATTTTAGACCTATGTGGACGCATAAAATATATTAAAATGCAAGATAGTGATATTTTGCAACTATCTTTGATTTAAATAATATATAATTTATTTTCATGTTCAAGTGTCCATTAAACAACTAAAAATTTATCATAATGTGATAAGTATTGAATATTCTTCATCCAATAATTTTTTTGAACATGTTTTGGTTAGGGGTGTTCAAACCCGACCCGACCTGATCAACCAGACCTGACCCATCCAGGTTGGGTCGGGTAGGGTCGGGTTCATGATTTAATATGCACGGGTCGGGTCATTTTGAGTTGACTCGTGGTTGGGTTGGTGTGGTTCGTGGGTTGAGAAAAAATGTCTCAACCCAACCCATCCAACCAAACACTACCCCTTCGTTGCACCTCCTATTAACCCGCATGTTGTCTCCGCATTTACCATCTCCATTGCGACCTCACCATATCCACCACCAGAGACTACCCCTCCACATTCAACTTTTCCTCCACCGCGACCCAACCATATCCACCACAGAATACTACCCTTCCACCTTCTCCTCTGTCTCATATTCATGAAGACTTCCATGACCCATGATCCACCACATAACACCTAGAGGAGAGAAAATTTGGGGCATCCCACACTCCCACTATCGACGTCGCAGACCACTGCCTTTTGGGGTCAATTCATTGATGAAGTCCTCTCGGTGTGGTGAGGAAGATGAAGCACTGAATCGTGTGAATTTCGGGGGTTTAGTTGAAATCCCATATCAAATGTCGGCATCTATCGGTGCTCACTAGAGAAGAAAATCGAGTGTCAGCTATACATGATCCACTTGATCTCCACCCACTTTCACCGATGCTGCCTCAACCTCGATAAATCTATCTGAAACGGAAATGGTGATGAAGAAGAGAATCTCACTGGGTTCAATACATGCCACTGCTATCCAAGGAGGACTCGAGTATCTGCATCCCCCAAACCAAACCCACACAATACCAGTCACCTATTGCTATTGAAGAGAAAGGACGCAAGGAGATGAAGCTATAAAATCGAGATACAACATACCTATGAGTGATGATAATGAGAAGAAGGAGACTATGAAGAAAAGGAGATGACACTGTGGGAGGCTTGCGGGATATTAACCTGGTGAAAATATTTATTTACACAAACGATCGACCTGATCGACCCAACCCGATGTTACACAGGTTGGGCCAGGTCAGGTTTGAAGGAAAAACACATGCGACCTCACCCGACCCATGGCCAACCCCTGTCTTTGTTTTATTTTAAACCTTATAATTTTGATTTGACCTTAATTAATTCCTTCAACTCGTAACATGGAAACAAGTTTTTTTGTTACTAAGGGTTAATATAGTGACTATAAAATGCCAAAGAATCCAAAAATGGACCATTAGTGAAAAAATTAACATCATACAACTTTTTTGGTTTAATTTTAGATTTCTATACATTTTATATAATTAAATAATATATTGTTTATTTTAAAATATCAATAGTGTGAATTTTGATACAATTCATTAGTTGACATTTTAAAAATATCATAACATAAAGATATGTTAGAACCAACTCCATTAAACCCTCAATAACATGTCAATATCATCCAAAAAAATGTTGTATGACATTAATTCACTCAAATTATATTTATTTTAATATTTTTAATATCATTTATTTGATTATTCTATTAATAAAATAATTTTTGCATTACTGTTGAGTCATTGTAAATGGTAATTATTTAATCTCTAAAAAGTATAAATAAATTTCTATGATGTAGGTAATTCTATTATATTTTCATATACTATATATGGTGAATTTTATCTCCCAGTTATCCCTATATTAAAATTAATATACTTATATAAAATTAGAGTGTGACATTTTGTCACATTCATTGATTTTTATAATATAGATGTCATATTCATGGAAAAATGTCCATTAAAGGATTAAATTTATAAAATTATATTATAAGATAATAATTTACACATCAAAGAGTATTTTTACATGTTTTAAGGTAATTTATAATATTTGTTTTATCTTTAATTACCTGATTTACCCTTAACCGTGTTAATAAAAAAATTACTAAAGTTGTTATTCATAATGTCTAAAAATAAAAGTAACCTATTAACATAATTTGGATCCACTGATTCCAAATATGGAATCCATTTTTAAAAATTTTAAACACATAAGATTTGGTAATTAATTTAAAATTAATCTCATTTCCGGAATAAAAAATGGGTTTTTAAAAGTTAAAATATTACAAAAGATTATCTTGTTTTTATGTAAAAATTCATGGTAAAATTAATTCCAATGACCATAATTATATTAACTGATAAAATTATATTCTATTCAAACATTAAAAAATTAAAAAATATAATTTATCCTTATAAATTATTTCTATGAAAAAAATTGTTTTCAATTATCATTTAGTATATTTTTTACTATTCATAAAAATTTAAAACTTATCATAAAAATGTCAAAAATTACTCCAAAGAGAAAATTTTATATCCCAATTCCTAATATGAAGATTATTTTATTAAATAGAATATATAAAAGTGGAAAACAATATTTAAATTGTTTGTTTCATCAAAAGGTGGTAAGACTGCATTTTTTTAAAAATACTACATTTATCCAAAAAATTGAATTTGTTCCTATATCATGTATAGAAATTACAAAAGATGCATGTTAAAATTATAAAAAATATATAAAATTAGAAATTTGGTTAATGTTATTCATAACCTCTAATTTAATAACTATGTTATATATTATAATAATATTTTATTAATATATTTTTGTTGATAAAAAATGGACCTTTTTTGTAATGTTGGACAACTCATTAGAGTGTGTAGAATAAGCCTAACATGGTGTTGAGTAAAAATAAATAAAGTAAAAAAACTAAATTTATTCAAAAATGAATATATTTTAAAGTCTCAGGGTCTTACACCGATAATCTAAATTCTTCCATTTTGATTCCCAAAACATGTCATCATTGGAGAGAATCATCGCTATTCACGGTCTTGAGTTCACTTATGTAATTCATCCATATCTCAATCTATAGGCATCCAAATGATTCTATATTTTTTGGATATTTTCAATAGGTTGGGGAAAAAACATTTTAGTCTTCTAAAAAGTGTGATAATACTGTATTGATGCTCAAAATCATGGTCTAAGTGGCATCAAAAAATCTAGCTTCCCAAAACTACCTTCCACTTTTCAAATAAATTAGTACCTCGGTCACCCTTTTCTGTAAGTTCCATAAAGAGTGAAGGGGATTATATTTTGGAGTCCCAAAGTATTCCACAAATCCATTTGTAGTTTATGTATCTCTCAATCCTCATTGGAAGAGCTGATATGAAGTCGTAGTTCCACAAAAGCTTCCTCCTCTCAATGGCAGGATAAAAAGTGGGTGATCATTGCAAGAAAGATACACACTTTAAGAGGGAGTTTCACAACATAATTACTTACTTTCATGGTCTATATTTTGGTTTGGAATTGTTCTATTATATTTATCTTTAATTTTTTTAATGCATTTTTTTAGACAAATTTTATTTCACAACTGATGAGTGTGTAACACTAGTGCAAAAACACATTTTAACGTCGGTTTTTTTACGTCGGTTTTTAACCAATGTCTATAATGGAGACAGAAAAAAAATAGTATTTTCAGTGTCGGTTTTCTAAAAAATGATGCCAAAAATCATTTTCGTTAAGGGTTTGGCATTGGTTTATTAAATACATTGACACCGATAACTGACTTTCAGGGTTGGTTTTAGGTAAAATCGATCCTGAAAATCAAATACGCTCGAGTTTATGACGTCGGTTTTGGATATAACCAATGCTGTAAACCAATATTCAGCATCATTTTTATAGAAAACTAAGTCTAAAAACACTTTTTAAAAAAATTGTTGTCGGTTTTTAAAATAACTAATGCCGTAAGTTAAAACAAATTTATAAAAATCAGAAAAACTAAAATTCCAATTAAATCAAAACCCCTGTAAAAAACACAATTTACACAACAATAAAACAATATTTTTTATTCAATAAAAATATAGAAAATACATACTTTTATATAGTTAATCAAAAAATTATGTACAAATTTGTTTTGTAAAGTATAATTAAAATACATGCACCTGCAATCAATGACTTCTTTCAAAAACATTATGACCATTGAAAGTCCCACGACTCCAAAATTTTCAATTCACGCACCTCCCAACTATTCATTGATATCCAAGAAAATACATTTGAGTCACTGAAATGTTTTTATAGATTTTAGTTAAAGATCAATTCATCAATAAATCTTATAAAAAATTAAACAAATATTCTACAGAGGAACTTGAGGGAACTTAATGATTTCTAGTGTCGAATGTTGGAAGAATATTCCAATGTAGGGAATGCGAAATCTATAGGTTAAAACACCTAATATATCAAAAGAGTTAGCTTTTTGAACCCATATGTAATATTATTTATAAATATTAGAATATACATACCTCAAATACTAATATGACTTAACAAATAGTTCCCAAAAGTAGATTGAATATGGGTCATATCAGATTGGGAATAAGACTATGAATCATTGAATGCCTACAATAACATTGAATGGTATGAGTTAAAAAAGATAACAATATGGAATAAAATATATAAAAAATTAATACAACTAACCTTATCAAAGTCATTAGTTTTCCCAGTTGTGATTATCTCATACATGAATCGTAGAATATAATAACCACATTCATAATTTCCTTGTTTATAATGAAACTATAGTTATAAAATATTAAACTGTTAATAAAAATTAATATATAACAAAAATTAGAAAAAATTACAATATAAAAACTAATTACATGTACTTCCACATATTTGATTTTATTTGGTGTCTTTATCGACTTGTATTCCTTATTAAACTATTTCCATGAACTACATTTTCATATATATAAACTAAAAATACATATCTAAACAATTATAATTAAACATAATGATCTTATTAAAAACAAAAAGAATTTACCCTTCTAATAATGTGGAAAAACTTATACGAACATTCCCTAATAAAGATAAAAACCAATATATGGTGCATTCACTTAGACAAAATATGCCTAATATCCAATGCCACCAATAATACAAAAAGTTCACAATTAATGACATTATAATGATCATTAGTTCATAATTATGTTTATATTCCTACGTATCAAGAAATGGTGGAAACAAGAACTGAATCTTCGTATGTGATAATCTATCAAAAATATATGCAACTCTATTAGGATTCTTCAGGTATTGCACTTCTATGGAAATGAATTCTGGATCTATAAAACCGTAAATGTTTGTACTTTAATTTTGTAAAAGAATCACGTTTAGATACCTAATTGAAAAGGAAAATATAGTTAATAAATTTAAAACCAACTTTTATTAAAGAAATATAATTTCAAATGTAAAATTACTTACATGGTAAACAACTGCTCCACATTCAGGCCGAGCTCTTCAAAATTTACTAGATGCATGATATCTTATTTGAGTAATCTAAATGGATATTCTCTTCCGCATATATCGGTCATCATCCAAAACTCTTAGATAAAATTCAATGAAGAAGATGTCTGAGATAATCTTTTTATCCCATAAAAAATATCTAAAGTATCTACAGTCTATTGTTTCTGAACATTTTGTTTGATTTGTGCAGCTTATTTTTCTTTTAGATAATCCTATATAAGTTAAATTTCATAAAACATTATAATTAATTTTGAATCATTTGTAATTAATATTAAAAAAACACATACCTCATAAAATATAATGAAGCAAACTAGTTGGCCAAAGTAAAAAATGAAAAACACAATCCCAAACTCCGGTGATCTTTGCGGAAGAAAATGGTAGTAGAGCATTGGGATATATAATATCGAGTACTAATACTCTAACATAAATTATCTATATAAGCTGGTGGTGTATAGAATATACAAAAAATGCATGAGTACTAATGCAACAATATGTATGTGAGAATCTCCAGAAAACAATTCACAATAATCGTTTTGGTCCAGGTGATGTGGTGGAGAATCAAAGTAAATAGATGGGGCGGGGTAGTCCAGGTGAGCAGCTAGGGAAGGCTGAAAAATGAAAAAAGTTATATTAGTGTTTATAATTTATAAAATAGAAATATTAATGAGAAATAAATAATATACCTGGGAAGGATACTCATACGGAGCAGGGTAGGTAGATGGGGAAGGGTAGTCTAGGTGAGCAGGCTAGAAAGGATAAAAAATGAAAAAGTTTTATTACTGTTTGTAATTTTTAAAATAGAAAAATGATGAAAAATAAATAATATACCTAGGAAGGCTGCTCATATGAGGCAAGGTATACAGATGGGGCGGGGTAGTATGGGTGAGCAGGCTGGGAAGGCTGAAAAATGAAAATTTTGTATTAGTGCTTATAATTTATAAAATAGAAAAATTGATAAAAATAAATAAATAATATACCTGGGATGGCCGCTCACACGGGGTGGGGTAGGCTAATGGGGCAGGGTTGTCCGGGTGAGTAGGCTGAGAAGGCTGAAAAATAAAAAAGTTATATTAGTGTTTTTAATTTATAAAATAGAAAAATTGATGAAAAATAAATAATATACCTTGAAAGGTTGCAAATACTGTGACTATGTGTTCTAAAAAATCCTTCTTCACTACTGCTTGAATTTGATCCCCCATAGACTGTTACATATCTTTCAGCTCTTCTTTTAAGTGTTTTATTTATGGGTCTGTTTGTTGCTTACTCTTACCAAAAATCTTTCAAATACAAACACCCGTCTGATATCCTAAAACATGGTTGGTGTGTTCTGCCTTTCCCAAAGCAGTGGCAAGGATGTCTATCCTACCATCAGGGATAAAAGAGACCTCGGTCTCCCGCTCCTGCAGTTCATCTTGAAATGAGAAATAAAAAAGTTATATTAGTGTTTATAATTTATAAAATAGGAAAATTGATAAAAAATAAATAATATTTACTTATAATTTTATCAATTACATGATTAGCTTCCTTTGTAAGATACTGTTCATTTTTCTTCTTCTTTCTCGTTTCCATTTTTCATGGCGAGTCGGAGGAGATATACGACCAAATTAGACCTCTTCTAAACAAATTGAACTGCATTTGGAAAAATTGCATTATTATCATCATCAAAGAGAATGTGTACTATATCATCATCATGAGAAAGTGATAGTTTTTGTAAATGTGTAATACCACATTTACCAACTTCATAACATGATTTTTTAGTAGTAACAGGAGAGGTCTCCTCCACCGAGGATACATCAATAGTCCTACAAAACATTTTTTAAATTAAAAATTTTATTTAATTAAATAAGTATATTTATAAATATTTAATAATATGTAAAGACAATATACCTCGATAACTGCTCCCCTCTATATGTATATGACATTTCCACTATAAATAGTAATGAAATTTTGTGTACGTGCATGTCATTAGAAAACTGAATATTTAGAAACAAGGAAGATAAAGAATAAGTAAGTAAAAAAAGAAGCCTTCATTTGTATGTTTCAAAAAATTAACAAAATATAATATTTACCAGAAAAATTAGGAGACAAATTTAATTTTTTCTCATATGCCTTCATCATGATCATTACATGCTGCATGCACTGTGTTTGTCCTATACTCATTGTAATCATTCGAAAATCGCATAATAGATGAACAAGTCTTATGTAAATCACTAACATCGTCAACATCATCCTCATCACCCAAATGGTATCTTTTTTCTTGCAAAAAAACTGACCACTGATCATTTTATAGATCAATGACATAAAATACTTTCTTTTCATGTGTTTCCATGATAAATCGTTCTTCATTGTAATTAAATCTTTTCAAATCAACTAGTTTAAACCCATATTCATCATGTTTCACACCACTAAAACTATCAACCCAATTACACTTAAAAATAGTGACTATAAATTTAATATAATCAATTTTCCATATCTCTTCTAGAACTCCAAAATATGGCATTGATGTAGAAATTGGGTTTTTATCTTTGGCACTCGAAAAATGCACTGCTTTAGAAAAAACCATTACACCACAATTCTGAATGGTAATCTTGTCATCCAAGTTATTTATGTAAAATTTGTATCCATTGATATCAAAACTAGACCATGATATCACATTAAGAGATGGTCCCCATGCTAACCACTTCAATGTTTTTGATGCAGAGATATCTGAGGTGACTTTATCTTTAAACCATGGAAGAAATATCTTCTTATGCTCAATCATCAACCAATTTTCATTTTTTTATGATATTTTAAATTTAATTTATCAATATACAAGGATATATATTATTCAACTTCATATTTGTTGTTCAAAATGTATAAATGTGCCTTCAACACTTCATCGTGTGGAATGAAATTTACCTTTAATTCTTGAACCACTCTACCTTCACTATCAACTGTCATATGTCGAGATACAGGGAGAGCAATATGCTCCACCTCATACAAATAATCAGTACAAAACTCAATCACCTCTTCTAATATATATTTTTGAACAATAGATGCCTCTAATCAATAAGTATTTTTAACATATCCCTTCAGAATTTTCATATATATTTCAAAAGTAAACATCAATCATAAATAAACAGGCCCAGATAGTCTTATCTCACACACAAAATGAATCAGCAAATGAACCATTATATCAAAAAACATGGGTGGTAAATAGATTTATAGTTGACAAAGAATAAGAGCTGCTTCATTATCCAACAAATCTAACAAATTTGGATCAACGAATTTTATATAAATGGATAGGAAAAAATTACATAACCTGATAATATTATTTTTTAAAGTTGTCGGCAATATACCATGCATTGCTACTGGTAAAATTTGTTGCATAAAAACATGGAAATCGTGAGATTTCATACCTATTAATTTACAATCCTTCAATGACACCAAATTATTCATATTCAAAGAAAAAACATGAGGTACTATAATACCATGAGGACACTTATAGAAATTCATCTTTTAAATCTTTCTTAATGTGTGACAAGCTAGAGGTAAATATGTTTTGTTTCCTTTCACAGTGGGACCTAACTCCAAAAATATTCTCATTAATATAAAGTCTAATCTAGCATATAATCCGTCTTTGGTCTTTGCATTTATGTCTAAAAAATTTCCAATCAAACCATTACAGATGTTTTTCTCAACATGCATAACATCGATGTTATGTTTTATCTCTAAAAATTTCCAATATGGTAGTTCGAAAAAAATAGACCGCTTCTTCCAAATATTTATTTTAAGACCAGAACTTCTTTTCTTTTCAAATGTCGAATCAATATCTTTAACCCTGTCATAATATTCTTCAGCTGACAATGGTTGAGGGGAAACGTTGTATTCTTGTAATCTGTTAAATGCTTTTTTCAATCTATGATAAGGATGATCAAATCAAAAAAATCTTCAAAGTCCCATGTACATTGTCTTTCTTCCATTATTAAATTTATAATATGAATTCTGATCTTCACAAAATGGACATGATTTATATCCCTTAACACTATATCCAGATAAGTTTCCATATGCAGGAAAGTTGTTTATAGTGAACATTATGATACCATGCAAAAGAAAATATTCTTTCTTGTATGCATCGAAAACATTAATACCTGCCTCCCATAGCAGTTTCAAATCATCAATCAATGGTAAAAGATACATATCAATATCGTTTCCCTATTTTTTTGGTCCAGAAATCATCAAGCTCATCATAACATATTTTTTCTTCATATATAGATGTGGGGACAAGTTGTAAACTACCAGAAAAATAGACCATGAACTATGTTGGATACAGAGGCTCCGATATGGATTCATTCCATCAGCACAAAATCCCATTCTTAGATTTCTAACTTCACTTCCAAAATCAAGAAAGTTTTTATCAAAAATCATCCACAATGGTGAATCTGTAGGGTGATATAAGTTACCATCAAAGATGCGCTCATCTAAATGTCATCATAACCTTTTTACCTCAATTGAATTTGAAAATAAATTCTTCAAACGAAGAATTATTGGAAGTTACCAAATTGATTTAGCATGATTTTTGATTCTGGTACCTAAAAATGAATGACAATTGAAATATCAGAATTGTATGAAAAAAAATATTGGATGATATCATTAGAAAGTACAAAATTGATTTTTCATGACGTTAGATAATATCACATGAGAATGAATCTGAGTTGAATTTATCATCTATCTTATAGCGTAATTTACCATATGTAAGACAACTTGATAAATATTCATTTTCTTTTCTATAGAGTACTCAATCCTTGGGGAAATCGTGTATATTTTTCAGCCTAATCCATTTGGGCATAATATTTTCTTCACCTCATGATTGTAATCTGGAAGCCTATTTCCTTTTGGAAGTATCTCTTTTAAATGCTCATGTAAGCTAGAGAAACGTTTATCACTCCACCCATTTTTTTATTTTAATTTAACTAATCTCAAAACTGCTGATAACACTGTATATTTACTGCAACCTAGGAATAATGGTTTCATAGAATCTCCATACAATTGTTCAATAGTTGCTGTTTTTTTGATGTTTTCAACACCTAAATCATGAATTAATTCTTCCATATGATCCTCTTCCTCTGTATGAATATTTTCATCAACATTGGATTTTGAATTTTCAGTTCTTTCACCATGAAAGATCCAACATGTATAATTAAGGCTAAAACCATAACAAATGAGATGGTCCTTGATTTCCCTGGAATTTATCTTTCTAATATTTAAACACTTCACACATGGATAGAAAATCAAATCAATGTTTTAAAGATATCATCTAGAAAATTACAAGAATTCCTCAACTCCGTTTTTATATTCACTAGTTGTTCTTTGTAAATGTAGCCAATTAAGATCCATTCAATATCTGATATCACAAAAATAATTTGTTAATATATTAAAACATATAACCATTTTAACATATATATATACAAATAAATTGTAAACTGAAAAACATTTAATAAAAACTATTGATAATTAGATAGAAAACAACTGATATGAAACACATTTACCTAGAGTAAAAATTTTATTTTCATATTATATTCATGTGTTATATTGATATTATAATTAAATTATAATATCAATCTTTTAAAATTTGTTAGTTTATTTTACATAGTTGTTGCATTATTTTTATGTTTCATGTATCAAAAGTATTAAAGATTGCATTAATTTAAAGGGAAAAAATTAGTTATTATTAGTAATATGAAATAAAAAATTAGAGTAAATATATATATTATAAGTTAAATCAATCCTAATAATCCTAAAATTGTGATAGATGAAATTAAAAACATAACTGAATTTATATATTTTACAACACATTTGGGTGATATAACAATAGAATAATTTGAGGAATAATAAGTGGTTGTGGATCCATTGTAGGTTCTAATGAGTATATATATATATTATTTTGTTTTAAGTATAATTTAGGTAGACCTGATTCAATCCCCCCAACCCCCACCCCTCTTAGGTGTATTTTCTCAATCCTATGAGGACTAATATGTTACATAAAAATAATGTTAGAAAATTATTTAGTCAATTGGTCAAGATGAAAATAATGTCACATAAAACAAATTCAACACATTGACTAATATAATTGGTCAAGATCATTGACCAATACATTTATATATAATGTTAGAGAAAAATAGTGTCAGATAAAAATAATTCAATTGGTTTTTGGTATAATTTATTCAAGAACATTTACTAATACATTTATACATAATGTCAGATAAAAATTCATAACCTAAAATCATACAACTCCAATCTATATCAAGATCATTGAATAATCACTCTTATGGATGACTATTAACTATGTTCCAACACATTTTAAATAAAATATAAACTAATATTTAAATAAAATAAAAATTAATATTAAATGGTAAATAATTCAGAAAAACATACAAAATTCAGAGTTTAACTCAAAAATAGATTTCCAATCTGAACTTTGATCCGTATAAAACTTTGGAAAATTAAGAACTATAAGATCTAGAATAAAAGTGATTGTAGTAACGAAAAATAAAGATATATAATAAATAAAAATTAACCATGGTTGAAAGTTGCCCGAAATAGCATTAAAGAGAATAAATAATCTATAGACGATCAAAGAATACCATATAATGAAGAACGGAGACCGCAGATCCAGAAAATGGAAGAAAATCATCAACAATGGTGGTTTGAAATCACAAATAAGGCTTTGAAGTCATCATGAGTTGAGAGGAGCCACCATGGGTTTCGATTTCGAAGAACAATGAAGATGAGGGTTTCCCGATCCCAACACTTTTTAAATGACCTTTTGCGTCGGTTTTTAAAAAAACCGACGTCGAAATATTTAAAAACCTTTTCCACGTCAATTTTGGAAAAAATAGACCTGGAAAATATTTTTTTTTACTTTTGGCCCCTATTTTTGTAAAAACCAACGCCGAAAGTCTTCAGGTTTTTATTTTCGGCATCATTTTTATGAAAAAATAACGCCAAAATAATATTTAGGGCATCAGTTTGAAGGAAACCAATGCGGAAAAACTTTTTTTTTATTTTTGGCATGGGTTCATGTTAAAACAGATGCCAAAAATCAGAACATTCTGGTTTTTTGCGTCATTTTTAGTAAATCCAACACAAAAAACCACTCATTTAAATTTTAGGCATCGATGTTTGGTAAGACCGGCACTAAAAATTTCTCGCACAAATTATTAGCATCGGTTTATAAAAAACTGATGTTAATAATTTGACATTAAATCCCATATTTCTACTAGTGTAATTTCAAGTGTGTTACTTGTGTTGTACCAATTGGATGAAATCAGAATCCTCTTATTTCCCAAACATTTTATATTTCAGTGTCCCAGGAAAAAAATTAAGCATTCTAATAGGCTGGAACTTGAATACATTATTGTTATGTTAAGGTTTATCCCTATGTGGATCATTTTAGAGTCTTGTGGGTACGAGAGATCTTGGTTAATCCTCAACCAAAGGATTACAACAAAACTTGATAATAAATTAAGAATAAAAAACTTCTCAATGGGTCTAGAAACTTACATATAATCACATACCTATCATATATTTTTGAAAATACACTTTTTCTGCTATTAAACACTTTAAATTGAGTCATTTTATTTTTAAAATTGTATTCACCCCCTTACACACACACATAAACACTTTTATCCCATTTTATTAAATATTCTCATTTTATACCTCCAAATATCCTTGAGAGATGACCTAGGGTCCTCCCTATGGTATAAATCCACCTTAAAAACATAATAAATTTTATGTTTTAGGAAAATGTAGTCAGTTTCCTTTTTTTCCACAAATGGTAGGGATTCATTTTTCACATCATTTGTTGAGGATATTGTTGTGAAATTTTGCTCCATCCAACTAAGAAATTTTTGTGTTGTTTAACATAATATGAGTAGGATATTATTGTGTTGTCTAATGTTCTAAGACTAGGATGTGAATATTATGTAGTTTAAATTATTTTAGATCAGACATGAATGGGTCATACACTAGGGGATTCCCATTCCCTATTAGAGAGGGAGGAAAGGAGGATATTGAACAAGCCCTCATTGAATGGAAAAGTTAGTGGTTTCCCTTGATGTAATAACTACTTGAGAAGTGCATGGAAATCTTGAAGATAGAGTTATTATGCTTAAGAGCAATTGGTTATGAGACTATCCATGATATTCTTAGAGTAAAGGTCTTATACATGAGGGTTGATGATAGTGATTTTTTGTGTGATCGGGGCACGAGTGGACCATTCTTGGATGGGTTTAGGGCACCTAAACACTCAAATTGCATGAAACTATGTCTAAAAGAAGGATACATGGGTTCAGGGACCCAAATTTTGTTCCATGAAACTTTTTAGTTTCGCACACCTTGGAAGTTTCATTATCTATGGACCCTAGCATAAGGATGGGTAAATGATTCATGGGGCATAGTTGTGTGAAAATTTTGGGGTAGCATGAATCTTGGGGTTACATAAAGGAAGTTCATCTTGAGTGAACCATTCTTTCCATAAATGCAAGTTGTGAAAATTCATCTCTAACATAATCTTAATTTTTTTGAGACTATATGTGAGTTTTATCACAAGTTACCTACATATATGTATCCTTTGGAGGGTTGGAGCTGCACAAGTTCATGAAAGACTAGGTTCCATGAATGAGAACTCAACACTTCAACTTCAAGAGGTCTACCCCCAAAATGGGGGTTATTATCTACTTATAGATAAATTGGGATTCAAAGAAATAGGTCACACAACTTCAGTCATGTCGTGAAACTTGCATATAGTTTTTGAAACTATGAGTTGCACGCATATCATGCCATTTCCACTAGGGTTGGTTGCGTAAGGAAATGATTTCACATTATCTTTCTCACCCAAGTGGTTTTCATGAAAAAATCAATGTTTCTTGTAAATTCACAAAGTTGAGTGTAGACTTTAACATTTATTTTTATGGATATTATATAATTCATGAAATATAGAGTATTGGATGTCACATTTCACATGAAAATTCATTATATTCCAAACTCCCAAGTTGCGTGTAATATCTCAATTTTTTGTTCACACAATCCCTTAAATCCAGTGTAACACCCATAAAATTGTAAAAGACTAACTTTTTTTTGATAGTTTATAACCTCTAGAGACATTATGGTATATTTAATATTTTAAATAAATATAATATATCCTTTATATTACAATGAATGAAATAATGAGTTATCTGGAATCATAAGGAACAATGAGTTTCTTTGATGACTTTCATTACATGTGTGACCGAGTTTTACCAAACAATAATATATTATTAAAATATTATAATTTAATATAATAAGACTTAACCTAGACATTAACTTAGTGGTTATGAATAGTTTTAATTATCTTATGAGTATATATATTATATATCCAATCAAATATTTTTTTATTTGTCCAATATATTTTATATTCATAATAAAATAAAACCCAATATTACGTACAAAAGCCTATATTTTTATAAAGGAACTTTTGCCTCCTTTTAGTGGAGAACCTATTTTAAATCCATTTTTTTTGAAATTTTATAAATTTTATATGTAAAAAACATCATTTTTTAAAATGGAACATCAAAAATTATCCAAGGGTGAATTTTTGGTATTTTTTACGCGGTTTCATTTTTTGATGAATAGTGAAAAATACTGAATTTTAATTCAAAAATTTTTTTTAATCATATTTATATATAAGGTTAAATTATATTTATTTATTAGATATAAAGTTTAATTAGATAAAATTTATATTAATTAACCCAATTTAGGTCATTTTAATCAATTTTACATTGAAATCAGATAAAAAAACTTCGCAAACTGTTGATCTTTTTTACTTTAAAAACCTGCTTTTTCATTCCATCTAGGAGATTAATATTAAATTTATTTCTACCACATATGTGATTATAATTTGAAAAAATAGATTCTATATTTTTAATAATCATAATTTCTAATTTCTAATAAGTTTAACTTAGTTTTTGACCAAAAAATGTGTTGAATGTAATTAAAGTTAATTACAGTGATTAAGAGAAAAAATAGATTAACAAAAGACTAAACTATAAAATTATGGGATAAAATAACCTAGAAACTTGTAAAAAAATCCATTTTATGTTAATATTAAAACCCTATACTCCCTTTTAATAATATTTTATCAATATTGGATCCAATATACATGAAACAATGTGGGTTAAATTCTCTATTCAAATATTTACAGGAATATCACTCCACCCCCACTATAAAAAGGCACTCACCCCTCCCACTTATTCACACATATTAAGACCATTTTATCACAAAATATCTGACCAAATAATCTCCAAAAATCACTCCCCAAACCTTATATTCCTCACTTGGGGCATAAATCCAACCAAAAACCCCTTTGGTTCAAACCAAAAGGAGTTACCCGAAGAAATGGTAACTTTCATCAACATGCATTTTTACTTTTTTTCCTTCACCAACCCATTAATTTAACTCTATATAATTATAATATAATATAATAATTATATTAAAAATACTTATATGTTGTTATGATAAGGTTCCTACCAACACCTACACACACTTCCATCAAATGGGTAACGAACTTACCGTTTGTGTGTACGGTGAACTACCGCCTCACAAAATGATGTTGTTCATTGTTTTAATTTACTAACTATAATAGTTGATAATTATAATTAAAACCCTATTTATATATTCAATATGGGATATTTATGTTATATTAATCCTTATTTTATGGTTATATAAAATGAAACTTAATTATTTCCATTTTGTATAAATACGGTGAAATCAATTATGGATGTGTGGACTACCGCCTCCTCAAAGAGATTTGATAAGTTCACACATTACATGAAATGTATAAAGGATTATTTTAATAAAACTATGTGACATTGATTATATAAATATTATATTGTAATTATAATATAAATATATATCATTTAGTTTTTATTCTTTTAAATATGACAAAGAAATGGAAGTAGTGTTCATGCGTCCGTACAACCTACACTCTCAATAAACAATGCATTTCATTTACATTATCCCAGAATTATGGATTATTATAAATAAATATATACATAATATATGTGACAATTTCATCTTTTTTTAAATTATTTATATGGAGAAATCATGATTCACATAAGAAGAAAAAAAATAACAACTCGACAAATACTCGAAAAACTAGGCAATTAACACCGGAAATAGTGAAAATAATTAAAGATTGTTAACAAAAGGGTAATAAGATATTAAAATAAGTTAATATATGATATTATGAATATTTTTATTTGAGAAAATGTACATGTAAAAAATGTGGGAGGAATTCCATTTTCAAAAATTTATAAGAATGCCACTCCTTCTCCACTATAAAAAGGAACTCACCCCTCCCACTTATTAACACCTTTCAATACCTTTTCCTTGACCAAAATAAGCCTAAATAATCTCCAAAAATCCATAAATTCATACTAGAGTCCTAAATTTTGGTATAAATCCAACCAATAATCCCTTTTATGTAAACCAAAAGGAGTTACCCAAAGAAGA
Organism: Viscum album; assembly: GCA_963277665.1. Lineage (NCBI taxonomy): Eukaryota > Viridiplantae > Streptophyta > Magnoliopsida > Santalales > Viscaceae > Viscum > Viscum album. Next base: position 141,290,587 of record OY728119.1, read on the forward strand.
GGTAACATTCATCAACATGCATTTTTACTTTATTTCCTTCTCTACTCCCTTCATTTCATTTTATATAAAGACCATATAATGAAATAATTATATTAAATATACTGATATGATTATATTTTAACTTTTATACCAACACCAACATACACTTCTATCAAATGCTTAAGGAACTTACCGTTTTTGTGTGCGGCGAACTACCGCCTCGCAAAACAACGTCGTTTTTTCTTCCGTTTCCACCTCTCATAGTTGGGAATTATGATGTAAAAGATATTTGTATCTGATATATGTAATATTTATGTTTTCTACATACTTATTTAATTATTATATAACATATACCTTAATGATTTCTATTTTTTGTAAATACGATAACATCATTTGTGGATGTGTGGACTACCACCTCCTCAAACCGGTGTGATACGTCCACACATTACATGGAATGTATTAAAGATTGTTCAAATAAACATATATGAAATATATTAAGTAAATATGATAATATAATTATAATATACATATATATATATATATATCATTTACTTTTCATTATTTTTGTAACGTCTCGGTTCCAGAATCTACCCAGAGGTGCCCCGTACCCGGTTAGTCACATGGACTCAAGCGCATTTCCCCAAATGCTAGAGGCTGTCGACTAGTAGTGAGGGCCTTGGGTGTGATAGTTGGGAAACTATTTACTCATTGGTAGAGTACACAACAGAAGAAAAATAAACATGAAATAGTGGAAACAGTAATAACCAACAATATAAACAGTGGAAGACTAAATCAACAAACAGGATCACATATATATATGAAATGATGCATGATACATATCTACGAAAGCATCCAAACAAGTCACAATGCTGGAAAACACCATAGTACCTAAACAAGTAGAAATGAAAATAAAATAGCTCCTCAGCATCGCAAGTCAAAGCTTGGTCCCATGCTCTCCTGCTCCAAGAAATCAAGTACCGGAAGTCGAAGGGCACTTTCCCTTATCTATAAGTGCAACAACATAGTCTGTTTGGGCCCAAAAGCGTGACACAAACAGAGTGTGAGACTAAATCCCAGTAGGCATTCACCCAAATATTTGTGCCTGACAGTCAGTGAGTATATGGCAGGTAAAAGTACAATAAGCAGTAAACAGCAATAGCAAAGCAGTAGGCAGTAAACAATAAGCAGTAAAGAAGGATGATACACAATAGTAATCAATCCACAACCAACAACATTAGTAAAGCAAACAGCTAACAAGAAGGAAACCCTCTTGGAAGTACTCATAGTCATCCCCTCTGGTCCTATCCAATAATTACCACAACCCTCTGGGTAGTGCACTCAGCCAAACCCCTCTGGTTTGGTCATACGAATTTATGAGACTCTCTGGGGAAGCTCACTCAGTCAATTCCACTTATAATCTAGGGTAGTCAGGAACTCTCTGAGGAAGATCACATGGTCAAACCCTCTTAGCCCCAAGGTCTAGAGAATCTCTAAGGAAGTTATCTTGGTCAATTCCTCTAATAGCCTCAGGTATACCACAGACTCTCGGAGGAAGCTCACTCGATCAATTAATCCTCTAGCCTAGGAAGGTTCTGAAAGATAAAACAAACAAGGTAAGACTCTATGAGGAAGCGCACTCGGTCTACCCTCTTGTAGTCTATAAAAATCCAAGACTCTCTAAGAGCTCACTCGGTCCATCCCCTATAGTCTAATTTCCAAGACTCTCTAAGGAATCTCTCTCGGTCTACCCTCCTGTAGCCTATAATGTCTAAGACTCATTGGGAAGCTCCCTTGGTCTATCCCTTATAGTCTATAGCACCAGGTTCTCTTAGTCCTGTGTTGGTCAGTGCATAATAATTATATAAGGCCAAGGTACACTTATAGAGATACTTGGATAACCAAAATACACCTATAGAGATACTTGGCTAATAGTCTACAGGGAAACAATCATGTTATACAAAAACACTCCATCCTATAGATACAAGGCATGAAAACAGGTGTAACAGGAAAAGGCAAACGAAACCCGAAAGTTGTAACCGAAAATAATCATGGAAAAACATCAAATCACAAAAAAATATCCTCTAACATGATTAATTTACCTCTACACAATCATACAAGCAAGGCAGGAAAACAACAAGGGAAAAAAGGTAAACACCAAATGCCTCGTTCATGGATATTGGTGGAATTTGCACATAGAACTCAAATACTTTGAATGGTAAGGTAGAAACCACCTACCTCGATCCTAGGAAATTGATATACTTGAACCATGATGACTGATTCTCCCTTGAACGTCATAGATCTGAGAAAACGCCCAAAATGATCAACCCACGGTATCTGGAGAAGGAGGAGGAATTGGAAAACAAGGCTTAAGCAGAAGGGAGAACTCCCTGCTGTGATTCCAACTCAATCTACATCGCTTTAATTGGAGAACTGATGTAGGAACGGTGGCTCATCAAAGATCCACAGATTCTCGGTGCTCTCAGATGAACATGACCTAGAAGAAGATGTTTATCACGATCAAGCACAACCCCGATCTGTTAAACGAAAAAAAATTACACTGCGTGTACTTATAGAGTACACGGTGTGTACTAAGTTTTTCTGTACTCCACTTAAATAGGCCTCGAACTCACCCCTACACACCGTGTGTGTGGCCCGGACACGGCCAGCACTCGGCTTCGAGCGGGAAAAGAGAATACGGTGTGTACTCAGAAAGTACACGGCGTGTGCTTCAAAAATTTCCAGAAACATCATTTTTCTCAAAAACTCCAGAAAAAGGAAAAGCATGCCTAAAAAATGAAGATCCGGGTTCTTACAAACCTCCCCCCTTAAAGAAATTCATCCCCGAGTTTCCCTAGTGAGGCGTATAAGAAGAAACCCCGAACAGCTCCAGCCACTGCAATCGTACATCGGACTCCCTCTCCCATGTCTCGTCCTATACTTGCCCGTGGTGCCAAAGCACATGTACTAAAGAAACAGACCGCCCACGGAGAACCTTTATACTGCGATCAAAAATCCGGATGGGATGCTCCTCAAATGACGCATCCGCTTCGAGCTCAACCTCCTCGGGCTGAAAGATATGATACAGGTCTGAAAAGTAACATTGGAGTTGAGAGACGTGGAAGACGTCATGCATGGCTTGGTACCTCTGAGGTAGCTGCAACCGATAGGCAACTAGACCAACTCTCTCCAAAACCTCAAATGGCCTAACATACCGCGGTGAAATCTTACCCTGTCTCTGAATCCTCTTGTGTCCCAACCCCGGTGCAACACACAGGAAAACCTGATCCCCGACCTCGAACTCCAAAGGTCATCTCCACTGATCAGCATAAGACTTCTGTCAAGATTGTGTTGTAGCCATCCTCTAACGAATCAAATCTATCTGCTCTGAGGTCTCCTGAACAAGACGAGGTCCCAACAAAGCTGCCTCTCCTGCCTCCAGTCATCATAAGGGTGATCGACATGGCCTACTGTATAGAGCCTCATATGGTGCCATCTGAATGGTCACCTGAAAGTTGTTATTGTAGGAGAACTCCACAAGAGGTATATACTTCTCCCAGGAACTGGCAAAGTCTAGAATGCAAGCTCAGATCATATCCCCAAGCACCTGGATTGTGCGCTCGGACTGGCCATTTGTTTGGGGATGGTATGTTGTACTCAAAAGTACATGTGTACCTAAAGACTTTTGATTTCCCTACCAGAACCGAGAAGTAAAGTGTGCATCCCTGTCTGAATCAATGGAGTGTGGAACTCCATGTAAACGTACGATCTGTCATATGTACAACCGTACCAGATCATCAACACTGAAGGTCTCCTTGATCGGAAAGAAGTGTGCGACCTTCATGAGTCTGTCGATGACAACCCAAACAACATCGTTCCCCTGAGTCAACCTCAGCAACCCGGTCACGAAGTCCATCATGATATCATTCCACTTCCACTTAGGAATGGGTAACTGCTGTAAAAGCCCTGCTAGTCGCAGAAGATCTTCTTTCACCTTGTTCCAAGTAGAAATTCTCATGAAAAAACCAGCAACATCTTTCTTCATACCTGGCAACCAGTACTGGCGGTGTAGATCATGATAAATCTTGGTGATGCCAGGATAAACTGCCCAAATTGAGGAATGAGAATCCTGCATCAACTCCTTGCATATGTCTGCTGGCACCCATACACATCCTTGGAAATGCATGATCTCATCCTCACCCACTGTCCATCCAGGAAGAGGGTCCCCTCCTAACACACTCTCTTGCAGGACTAAGGCCTCCAAATCTGATAGTTGTCCCTTCCTGTCGTGCACTTCGAAGTGTATCTCAGATAACAGAGCCATAAGTTGTCACTCACTGCTGGCCTCCGGAACTGCCTGAATCTGAGTTATTCTACTCAATGCATCTGCCACTACATTTCCCTTTCTCAGTGTATAGGCATGCTTGAAGTCAAAGTACTGAAGATACTCAACCCACCTACACTGTCTCATATTCAGATCACGCTAAGTGAAGATATACTTGAGACTCTTGTGGTCAGTGAAAACAACAAAGTTCTCTCCCAGATGGTATTGTCTTCAACAGCATAAGGTATGAACAACTGCTGCCAACTCCAGATTGTGTGTTGGGTATTTTCTCTCATGTGGCCTTAATGGCCGAGACCCGTACACAACAACCCCATCTCCCTGCATAGGCATATCTCCCAGTCCGATACCTGAAGCATCACAGTAAACAGTGTAGCCCTTGCCTGGCTCTGGCAAGACTAGTATCGGTGCTGACGTCAACCTCCCCTTCAGCTCCTGAAAGGCTGACTCGCATGAATCTGACCATAAAAACTTCACCCCCTTATTGGTCAGACCTATCAACGGTGCTGCTAGGCGCGAGAAGTCCTGTATGAAGCATCTGTAGTACCCTTCTAGCCCTAGTAAACACTGTACCTCAAAAACATTCTTCGGATGCTCCCAGGAAACTACAGCTCTCACTTTCTCTGGGTCCACAGATACTCTATCCTCTGAGATGACGTGACCCAAGAAGTGAATCTGATCCATCCAAAAGCACCACTTCGAGAGTTTATCATACATCCTATGCTCTATCAATGTACTCAGAACAATCTCAAGAAGTGTGGCATGGTTGTGTCGAGTGTGAGAGTACACCAAGATATCATCCATGTAGACCACGACGAAGGAGTACAAATAAGGATGGAACACTCAGTTCATTAATGCCATGAAAACTGCTGGCGCATTGATGAGATCGAATGGCATGATTGTATACTCGTATAGACCATACCTGCTCCTGAAGGCTATAAGAGGTATATCTGATGGTCTAACGTGAAGCTGAGGATAATTGGACCACAAATCAATCTTCGAGAACACCCGAGCTCTTCAAAGCTGATCAAAGAGGTCATCTATCCTCAGCAACGGATATAAGTTCTTAACCGTCAACTGGTTCAACTTCCGATAATCCACACAAAGCTGAAGGGTACCGTTTGCCTTCTTCAAAAACAGGATAGGTGAACCCCAATGAGAAGTACTGGGTCGGATGAAACCCTTTGCATGCAACTCCTCTAGAAACTTCTTGAGATCCTGCAACTCAGGTTTAGCCATTCTATAAGGAGGAATGGACACTGGTACCACTCTTGGAACGAGCTAAATCGATAAGTCTACCTCACGCTCTGGAGGAAAAACTGAAAAGTCCTCTGGAAAAACATCCCTGAAACGATCCACCCCTAGGGGGAAAGTCTAACTGTGAAGTCCCGTGGTCATACAGATAAAGAATGGAAATATGGGATGTAACTTCCCCTAGACCATGATGCTCTGGTCCAGATCTACCTGCCTATACATCCCACTCGCCTCTATGAAGGAAAGATCTGCCCTCTGGTGATATGAAACTCACCCTGTAGTGATAGCAATCGATGACTGCCTAGAAAGGAACCAACCAGTCCATCCTGAGAATGACATCATAGGCCGACATCTCTAGGACATAGAGGTCCCATAAAAAGTGACACCTCGCAACCTCAAGAGGGCACTCTCTGCACTGACGTATGCTAGATGTCCTCATTCCTAACATCGTGTCAAGAGTCAACAAGTCGGCAGACTAAAAGATACAGAGCCTAAGGCTCTCCACAACTGCAATAGAGATAAAGCTATAGGAATCACCAGCATCAAAAAGAGATGAAGATAAAACTGAAGATACTAAGATCGTACCTCGAAATGTAGAAGGTTCAAGATCCTTCTTCTGATAGGTCTACTCCATAGTGAAAGACTAGCATGTACCACAGCCCTAAGCCCCTGGCTGACCGCTCTGAGCTGATCCACTCTGTTATCGCTGATGACCTAGTGACTGACCACCATGGCCGCAACCTCCACCTCAGTCTGACCGGTCGGAATAAATCCAGTTCCCAGACTGGTGGGAAACTGGCAAATCATCTCCAGAATACGGGGTCATAGAGGAACCCCTACCACCATCTAAAGGGGAGAAGATCTGAAAAAAATGCTGAAGATGGCCCATCCTGCCGCAAGATCGGCACTCCATCGAATCCCTTTGGAACTAAGGCCTAGTATGCCCACTCCTACCGCACTGGTAGCATACAACCTAGCTTCCAGAAGATGCATCACGTGAACCCCGATCTCCTCGAGAAGACTCTCTGCGACACTTTTTGCTATCCGTAGGAGGAACACCAGCTCTGGATGAAGAACCGTTATGGCTCACTGCCCCAGAGTCTCTCAGATTTCGATCAGTGATCAGCGTCTGGTTGATGATGGAGGAATAGAAGTAAACTAGAATATATTCACCTGGGAATAGATCTCCTGCCTGAGACCGTCCTCAAACTTCCTAGCAAGGAACAACTAATCCCCTACTGGGATCGGTGTAAAACGATGCAGCTCAGTAAAACAGGATGAGTACTCCATGACAGTAAGAGTACCCTGCTGTAGGCTCATAAACTCCTGGGCTCGATCGGCACTTAGGGTCTCCGAATAGAAGTAGTCATAGAAAGTATGTCGAAACTCATCCCATGACATACCCTACTGGAACCCTGACTATGAGATCACCTCCCACCCCCTCTTGGAGGTGTGCTGGAGAATATAAGTAGCCATCTTTACCCTTTTCTCCAGAGGTATCTTTAGGTGCTCGAAGATAGTCAGGGTGGCCTCGAACCACGACTCTACAGCCTGGGGTCCTCCATCCCCTGAGAAAGTAGGAGGATGCTGCTGCTGAAAAACCCTCATCAACTCATCCATCGACGGGGTAGGAGGCGGCGCTCCCTGAAAAGTCTGCATCATCCTAAGGAAATCCTCCCTGAACTGCGCATCGGTGCCTACGATGAGTATAACTATTGTTGCCAAGGCTGGCACAGCAGGAGGATCTGTAGGAGGATCAACTGTAGGTCCCTGATTGGCCATATCCGGTGTCTGATCATTGTCTAGAAACTAACGTACAACTGGAGGATTTCTTGGAGGTATAGCTCTGAAAGATCAAAAGCACACCGTAGATAAGAATTAACAAGGACTGAAAACACAGGAGTACAAAAATGGGAACAGGTGGAAGAAACATTCAAGTTTTATGAAACATGACTACACAACATGTATAAAAACTACACAATGTGTCCGTTAAAGCCATTAACATGGGCATGTACTCCTGCCAGTACTGATCGTGTAACACCCCAAACTACACTATGTGTCATCCCCACACATGGCGTGTACTTGAACTCTAAACCCCTGCCCGAGTCTCCTTACACGGCTAACCCACATGGTCCAAACTAAACCCAGACTACACGTCATGTTCCTTAGGGACACGATGTGTACTAGACAAGGTCTCAGCAGCCCGTGTTGTTAGTTACACGGTCGTCTACACGGCTGACCCTTACATGGCATGTTCCGAACAAACACGGCATGTATAAGAGAAGTTAACACCGACCCGTGTTATTCATGACATGGCCTGGTACCTGGAACAAGACTACACAACGTGTTCCTTACCCACACTACATGTATGGAAGAAGGTGACACTGACCTGTGTTGTTCGTGACATGGCCGCGTACCTGAACAAAACTACATGATGTACTCCTCACCAACACGGTGTGTTCTACTCGAGCTTCCCCATCCCATTTTGTTAGTGACACGGCTGGGTACACGGCTCGAAACTATACGGCGTGTACCTACCGTACACGGTGCGTTCCTGAAGGCATTTCTACAACAGCATGTCCCTGCTCAGACGGTCAGTGACATGGTCAAAAAACTACACGTCATGTCATCAAAAAGTACACATCATGTATTCTGGGTTTTTCTGGGAAGTAGCTTAGAAACTGAACAGAAGACCGAAAAACACAGAAAACAAGGCAAAGAGGTGCCAAATTCTGATCTGTGAGGGCCCATACTCCCTGCGAATCAAATCTTGGAATCTCCTATAGTCATAGACAAGAGAAAACAGGGTCATGATCCACTAATTTCTGATTCAAGAGGGCCCATAACACCTCAAGAATCAGAATTTTTCATACATTTAAGAAAAGTACAATAGAAACAATCCTCTAACAAAGTAGTAGAGATTCTATCAAACATTTATCACAACAGTATGAATAATTTACACAAAGTCTATGACAACAACATGAAATCGCTAATGCACCCTAGATGGAATGGAAAGAATGTATGGCATGTGATCTCTACAAGTGCCTATATGATGCATGAGATGGAATACCCACATCTCATCGGGTTATGACATAAATAGAACCTCAATAGTCACAAAAATAACAACACAAAGCATGTGAATCACTCTAGGTGAAATCATATCAACCGTAAAATCTCAAAACTAGAAAATTGCAGTAACAAGGTAGTATGGCTTTTCCATGTACATGGGTTACCTACTCCCGGGCACAGCTCATTACCATGTACTGAATCCATCATATCCCTGGATAAAGGCTCCAAACAGTAAATCAAGAGAAAATAATTCCTCTGATACCACATTGTAATGTCCTGGTTTTGGAAGCCACCTAGAGGCACCTATTACCTGGTTGGTCAAATGGCCTTAAGTGCATTTCCCCAAACGCCAGAGGCTGTCGACTAGCAGTGAGGGAATTGGGTGTGATAGCAGGGAAACTATGCCCTCATTGGCAGAGTACACAGCAGAAGAAAAATAAACATGCAATAACAAAAACAGTAATAACCAACAATATAAACAGTGGAATACTAAATCAAAAAACTAGAGCACATATGTATATATGAAATAATTCATGATACATATCTATGAAAGTAGCCAAACAAGTCACAATGCTGGAAAACACCACAGTACCCAAACACGTATAGAAGAAAATAAAACAGATCCTCAGCATCACAAGCCAAAGCTTGGTCCCATGCTCTCCTTCTCCAAGTAATCAAGTACCGGAAGTCGAAGGGCGCTTTCCCTTGTCTATACCTGCAACAACATAGTTTGTTTGGGCCCAAAATCATGACCCAAATAGGGTGTGAGACTAAATTCCCATAGGCATTCACCCGAAGATCTGTGCCTAACAGTCAGTGAGTATAAGGCAGGTAAAAGTACAATAAGTAGTAAACAGCAACAGAAAAGTAGAAGACAGTAAACAGTAAGCCGTAAAGCAGGATGACACACAACAGCAATCAATCCACAACCAACAAAATTAGTGAAGAAAATAGCTAACAAGCAGGAAACCCTCTGGTATGTACTTGCAGCCATCCCCTCTGGTCCTATCCAAGAAGTACCACAACCCTCTAGGCAGTGCACTCAGCCTAACCCCTCTGGTTTGGTCATACGAATTTACGAGACTCTCTGGGGAAGCTCACTCGGTCAATTCTTTTATAATCTAGAGTAGTCAGGGACTCTCTAAGGAAGATCATGCGGTATAACCCTCTTAGTCCCAAGGTCTGGAGACTCTCTGAGGAAGCTATCTCGGTGAATTCCTCTTATAGCCTTAGGTATACCACAGACTCTCTAAGGAAGCTCACTCGGTCAATTCCTTCTCTAGCCTAGGAAGGTTCTTAAAGGGAAAAGAAACAAGGTAAGAATCTCTGAGGAAGCGCACTCGGTCTACCCTCCTGTAGTCTATAAAAATCCAAGACACTCTGGGAGCTCACTCAGTCCATCACCTGTATTATAATGTCCAGGACTCTCTGAGGAAGCTCTCTCGATCTACCCTCCTGTAGTCTATAATATCTAAGACTCATTGGGAAGCTCCCTCGGTCTATCCCTTATAGTCTATAGCACCAGGTTCTCTCAGTCCCGTGCCGGTTAGTGTATCATAATTCTATAAGGTGAAGGTACACCTATAGGGCTACTTGGATAACCAAAATACACCTATAGATCTACTTGGCTAACAGTCTATAGGGCAACATGCATGTTATACAAGAACACTCCATCCTATAGATACAAGGCATGGAAACAGGTGTAACAGCCAAAGGCAAACGAAACCCGAAAGTCGTAACCAGAACGAAGCATGGAAAAACATCCAAGCACAATAAAATATCCTCTAACATGATTAATTTACCTCTACACAAGCATACAAGCAAGGCAATAAAACAACAAGGGAAAAAAGGTAAACACACAATACCTCGTTCATGGGTATTGGTGGAATTTGCACATAGAACTCAAAGACATTGAACGGTAAGGCACAAACCACCTACCTCAATCCTAGGAGATCGATATACTTGAACCACGATGACTGATTCTCCCTTCAACATCGTTGGTCTGAGAAAACATCCAAAACGCTCAACCCACGATATCTTGAAAAGGATGAGGAATTGGAAAACAAGACTAAAGAAGAAGGGAGAACTCACCATTTCGATTCCAACACAATCGATAGTGGTCGAATAAGATAATGGATGGAGGAATGGTGGTTCGTCGAAGATCTGCGAATCCCTATGGCCCTCGGACGAACAGGACCGAGAAGAAGACGTTTATCGCGATCAGGCGCGACCCTGGTCCATTTAATGAAAAAACGTACATGGAATGTACTTCTAGAGTACATGGTGTGTACTAGGTTTTTCCGTACTCCACTTAAATCGGCCTCCACATCACCCCTACACACCGTTTGTGTGGCCCGGACAAGGCCAGCACACGGCTTCGAGCGGGAAAAGAGTACACGGCGTGTACTCAGAAAGTACACGGCGTGTACTTAAAAAATTTCCAGAAACATTATTTTTCTCAAAAACTCCAGAAAAAGGAAAGAATACCTAATAAACAAAGATCTGGGTTCTTACAATTTTCAACACAACAAAGAAATGGAAGAAACATCCATGTGTGCATTTGTCCTACCATCTCCATGAATGGTGCACTTCATTTCCAATCTCCAAATATTATAGATTACTATAAATTCATATATACTAAATATATATGATAATTAAATCATGGTTTAAATTGTATAGATGGTGAAATCATGATCCACATAATAATGACATAAATAACATGTCAAAACATACTCAAAAAACTAGGCAATTAACAACTGAAATTGTGAAAATAATAAAATATTATTAAAAAATGGGTAATAATATATTATAAGAAGTTAATATATGATACTATTAATATTATTATGTTTATTTTATAAGTTATTAACAATATTAAAACCCCTAAAAATTAGGTTAATTTATGTTCACCTGAATGGAAATGTAATGTAAGGGATTCTTATCTCACATTTTCTTCTGTGAGGCACACACCATTTCACCACTTGTTTCTTTGTGTGGTTTATATAATGACCATATTGTATTTTATGTCATTAATAAATTTATCTTAATGTTATTTATAGTTTCATTAGATCATATTTATTTCATGGGATAATAATTCAAAATTTACCATGTAATTAAGGACTTAATCCCTATTTCCATTGTTCGAGGAATACATTATCATTGTGCACCTAATTTCGTATATATGGTATACATACTTCCACATTAACATGAAATATATTGAGTAATTCATTTTTAATGGTATTTTTAGTTTCAATTTTAATTATTTCATCTAATGGTATTTGAACATAAAATTATAAAGTGGTAAATAAATTTCATAACTCGATTCATTTTGCATTGCATTATATTACTTCCATGTTGTTGTTAATATTCTTTAATTATATGTATAATGAATTTGAATACCTATTCATTTATTTACACTTCTTATATTTTTATTCATATTTTATACACATAATCAATTTATTGATCAATTCTCACTTCAATGTTATAAACATTTTGAGGGTTTATTTCACAGTATCATTCTAATTGAGATTGCTTATTCTTGATATTCCATTAAATGAATTTATAAGATAATTGTTCAATAAAATCATTCATTTTATTATAATATGGTTATTCATGGCCTTTTTAATTATTAGTATTGTTTTCCACTCTTTGGTACTCAATATATTTTACAAAATGTTTTAGAGAAAACCTGACTTCATTTATCTATTAGTCTGAAAACCGATTTTCGTCTAAAACCCCTATTTTATAAAAAGGTATTTTTTTTTAAAGAAATGACCATTCCAAAATGATTTATTAAATAAATTTTATCTTTTTTCATTTCAAAATGTCTTCAAATGAATCTTCTTATCTCTTTTTGAATAAGGACTTCTTCTAACATTTTACTGTGAAAAAAGAATGTTCTTTTTTACTTTGTACGACATGTACGGATGTACCCACCATTATTTCTTCCAATATTCCATTGAAATTTAAAAAATTTACATTTGAAAGGAAATTTTTTCAAAAGTTATTTTCAAATAATAATATTTTCAAAAAAAAATTCAAAATAAATAGTATATTTTCCTTAATAATATTTTCAAAATATCTTTTTACAGTATTTCCATTCCTCAATGACAACAACCCTTTATTTTTAAACCACTTGGGATATATTATATTGATACCATCCTTATTATTCCTTTTTATGGTTTATGATTTCTTTGACCAAGGATAGTATTTAAATTCACTAACTTTATTCTTTTTAGTCCCTTTGAAATATTCAATTTCCTATGATCATTAAAAATTGAATTTCCCCTAATTACCAATTAATTTATCAAGGATATGCTTATTTCCTAACACATATATCATTTTTAAATAGATTTTTTACTTCAATGGTTATTTTATTTACTAGTGAAATATTGATAATCTATATCCTTTACTCAATATGGATATTTGATAATGCACTTTTGTTTTATTTAAATTGATCATTTGATAAATGAGGAATTCTTTGGACATGCACTATACAGGTTGGGGACTGTTTAATGAAACCCTATCAGTTGGGGACCATTTAATGTAATCCCCATGATGCATCAATAGTCTCATGAGATGAAATAAATTAGAAACAACCCCTTTAGGATTCATTCCAAGAAGAATAGATAAGTTTATAACCGTAGATTTAAATTGTCTTTATAATATATCTTCATGGTAAAAGTATCATGTTCCTAGGAAACATGACATCTAATAATTAATTATTGCTTTTATTGATAATTCATTTATTAGTATTCTCCATTATGTTATTGCTTTGACATTATCTATGGTTACACTTTCATTCTAAGTTTATTGATTACATGTCATGTATGTTTAGTTATTTACCTTTCAATATTAATTATGCCTTATCAAGTTATTTCAAATGGCATGTGTGTTCAGTTATTTACCTTTTCATATTATTTATGAACTTCCTACTCAAGTTGATTTTTATACGGCATGTGTGTTCAATTATTACATTTATATATTGATTATTCTCATTCATTCGCTACTAATTCCTCTGTACATTACCCTTATGGATAATTTTTAGTCATCGTCTTATTTTTCATTCCACAGGATTTAATGAAGTGTTCTAAGAAAGATATGCAAGGATACACTTGATTGAATAAATTTATTATCAAAAAAATTGTTGTAATATTTTTATTCATTTGAAATGAAAGACTCATGTATGTATCTATTTTACCAAGACTATTAAATTTTTTGGTACTTTTGGACTTGATTTACTTGTATCTTATTCCAATGTAATGCTAGTAGGTACCGGCTCCATTATTTCAGAGATCAGGTCGCCACATCCAGAACGGTCCCTTGAGCTGACCTATATCCAATTTTTAGGGGAAGAATTATTTTTTTTATTTTGAGATTAATTTTAAGTTAAAATAGATGAAAATTAAGTTTATATAGTACCTAGGGTAAATTATTTGTTCTTGACACAACTACAAGCTCCAATTTACTATCTAAGACTCAATCTTTGAGAAAATGGATCTTTCTCGTAATTGAATGTGTGCAAAAAAAAATATTATATTTAAAATATTATTATTGAGGCACTAAAATGGGTGTAACCCTACAATGAATCAATAAAACATTCTAAAAATAATATTTAAAATATTACAATGGATTTAACAACAAAATCCAGGGTCACAACATCACCTCCACCAATAAGGTTTTTTATCCCAAAAAGTGAAAACTACTAAGAATGTGAGGGTATTGAGCCTATATTACACTCTCATGTTACAAGGATCCCTCCTAAAGGTTTCTATAATTACAAAAAAATGAACCAACAAAATGGATCATCTACAATCCTCAATCATTATTGGGGACTCCAAGAAAGTGGATTCCACCTCAATGTCCCGATCACCTTAGTCAATGACATGCAATGGGTCATGCACAAACCTCCTAAACTATGAAATGTGGAATTAATCAACCATATGGTTCAAATTTAGGGGAAATTTTAGGTGGTATGAAAACTTTACCACCCTCTATAAGATCTGGAATGGACCAATGAAACTCAAGGATAGCTTATATCCACGAAAAAAATCATAGAAAACTGAGTAATATATAAACATTTAAGAACATATGATATCTATCCTAAAAATATAAAGGTGTCTATATTTAGTACAATTTATACCTCTTATGAATATAAGTGATATTCATCTTATCCTATATAACCTACATCTTCTTTATCATCACCTACACCAATTTTGGCCTCATTAGTGATGATTTTCCTACCATCTCCTAGCACATGGGTGCCAATAGGGTGTTCTATATAGGTCCTTGAAAGGTCTTATGAAAATGGTGGAGTGGTAGTTACTATTTTATGTGAAATTTACTAGTGTCAAGTGATACTCCTAGCTCTATAATAACTCTAACACAAAATCCCTTAGAATATCCTCAACAAACCTGAATGGTTCACTGAATCTAGCCATCAATCTGAGAGTGGAATGTTATACTCATCCACAACTGAGTCTTGAATTATTTTAGTAATATCTACCATAATTAGTATGTAAAATGGGTATCTTGGTCAAAAACAATCATCGAGGGTATCCCATACTTCAATAAAATCTCCTCAATTTACATGTATCCTAATCTCCCCACCAAACCCTTCTCATAAACAGTAAGGAATTATATCAACTTGGTCAATCAGACTATGATCACTTAGATAGTTTCTATCCACTCATTTTTTATAGGATCTAAATCATTAATTCTATTGATATTTGATCCCACTTATACTCTGGCACATCAAGGGTTTTTTCTATGCATGCAATGACCTTTCACTCCACCTTCACAAGATGATAGGTGAGTCACCTCGAGATAAACTTGGAAACACTCCACTCCATACCATCCCACCAAAATTGATACATAGGGTGTAACATCCCAGGTAAGTAAAGAATATAACATTTTCCTATTTTTTAATATTTTTATATTAATTATTAATTTTACTTTAAATGGGATGCTATGTTCTATGGAATACCCGATACACAACGAGTTTCTTTGAAATCTTACATTGCATACAATGGTGAGTAATACTGAAAAATAATAATATAATATAATTATTTTAAATCGTAGTTAACACATAGTCATTGTATTGGAGGTAATGAACAGAACTAACTGAAATATGATTATACAAGTTTATTAAATGTCTTTACATTTATCAAATAAATTTTAGAGGCTTAAAATAAGAATTAAATCGATTTTAAGCATTAAATAATCAAAAAGGTTGTTTTACAGCCTTTTGATGGTGAACCATCCTTAAATCTATTTTTGGACACTTTTATATGTTCTATTTGACAAAATAAAATTCTTCTTTAAAATCATGACATCAAAATTTACTTTGGGTAAATTTTTGGTATTTTTCTGATAAAATTCAATTTTTAATGAATAGTGAAAATACTGTATTTTAATTTAAATATTCCTTTTAATATAATTTATTTATTTGGTTAGATTATCTTTTTAATTGGTTTTAAAGTTTAATTAGATAATATTTTTACAATTTAATCCAATTTTGTTCATTGGAATTAATTTTACTATGAAATTGGACATAAACCAGTGTCAATCTTTTGGTAGTTAATATTTCTTAAAAACACGCTTTTTGTTTTGACAACAGGAATTAATTTTTAATTAATTAATCCAACTTATATGTTTTTAATTTGGTAAAATGGAAATAATTTTTGAATTTGGAATATCAAATATATCTTAGGCTGAATATTTGGTATTTTTCTAAAAAACTTCAATTTTTTGATGAATAGTGAAACCACTATGTAGTAGTTAAAAATCCAACTTTTTCATTTAAATGAAATGTTACAGCTTCTGGGAATTTAATTTCTAAAGTTCGACATACATGGTTGTTATTAGTAAGTAAAATGTGGTTCAATAAAATGAAAATAATTTTTGGTGAATAGTAACTTTTGACTTTTATTTGCCGAGGTTAAAGGTAAAGAGGGTAATTCAAGGTAAAAAAAATATAATAATATAACAAAATTACCTTAAAGTAAAGACAAATATTACATTAACAAATATATTTTATTAAATCAATTTTTACATGGAGTTATATAAGTTATATTTTCGACTATAAATATTCATTTTGAAGATAAACATATTTCCTACACCATGGTAATTTTTTTATAATTTTTAGACATCAAATAAATTAAAATATTTATGACTCAATAATGATGTAGTGTTTATCTCATTAATGAATGATTTAAATAAATAATATTATAAAAATTAAAACAATATCCCAAACCTATCCAATTCTTATTGGATGATTTTATTTCGGCCTTGAGGTATCTTATATTCTACTTTAATTAGTTTTGGACCTTTAGAAACTGAAAAAGCATTATATAATAAAATAATATTTTCACACTTTCTTAAAGATCCCCTCCTCCCCCATATAAAATTCCCTCACTTCTAACCCATTTTTCACATTTCTCAAGCCCCTTGGATCGTCCAAACGCTTCCCAATTAAGCTTTCTACACCCCACTCTTCCTCCTAGAAGTCTTAACCTATGTAGAAGGCACATCAAGTAAACCTTTTGGTTCAACCTAAAGGGAGTTACCCAATTTTATGGTAACCTTTTCTCTTAAGTTATTTTCTTTTATTTTACTTCTCCAACCCCATAAAATCTTTTTATTACTTTATTTTATAACAACACTAGTATACTCAATATACTAGGTTATTATTATGAGAATGGTTCGAGCTACACTTACACACACCTCCATATAATGGGTAAAGAACATATTGTTTCTGGGGATGGCGAACTAACGCCTCACGAAACGATGATTGTTCAATATTATCCTACCACATCTTATTGTGGCCATTATGATTGCATTGTATTTATATGTGATATATATTATTTTTAATTTCCTTCTATGCTTATGTAATTTGTATTTACAAACATAAATTTATGCTTTCCAATATATGTAAACACGATAATTTCATTTGAGGAAGTGCGGACTACCAACCCCTCAAGGTGATATGATTCATTTATGAAATACATGGAACAAATAAAAGATGGTATTAATGAAATTATGTAACATATATATCATATGATATTACACTATAATTATAATATACCAATGTATTATTAAGTTTTCATTCCTTTAAATATAAAATAGAAATGAAAGTAGTGTTCATGCGTACGTATGGCTTACCGTCTCCATGAACGGTGCATTTAATTTAATAACTCCAAATGAAATGGAACATTATAAATACATATACACTAGATATATATGATATATATGATATTTAAAGCATTAATATCATTCTATAGATAATGAAATTTTTACCACATGGAAAATTTGTAATTATTACAAGTTCATTTTTGACTAAAGTTCCGAACATCAACCAAATGTCCGATATGAACTCAAATAATTAACTAATTGTTATATCAAGGAAATAAGTGATTTAAAAGGAATAATAAATATTAAAATTTTTCTTAAGGACTTAGAAATTAACTTAGGTTTTTTATTTATGAAGAACACGGAACGTACGAGTCAAGTCGGACACGAGGTAAGGAGTTTCTTATCTCACTTTTAATTTTTTGATATTTCTATTGGTCACCACCTATTTATTTAATGTGGTGTATTGTGTACTAAAATTTAATATATATTATCATTATTATATTTATATTCATGGTATTCTGTTATTCATTTGGTGGTTATTATCTTATGGTCATATAGCTTAAGTGATTACAACGTGGTAAGGGGATTTCATCTCACTTTTTATTCCCGTGAGATTCATGCTATGTTTCCCACTATTTCCATTTCTGTGGTGTATGTAATGCCAATGATTATATTATTTTTATAATATAATTTAATTTATGGGTATTTACATCTTCATTTTATGATCCTTCTTTCATGTGGTGTATGTTTCGTAAGTTACCAAATTGGTAAGGGAACTTCTTCACCCAATTTCCATTATTTGGGTTGAACTTCTACTTCTTGATTATGTCATGATATAAATATTTGTTAATGACCAATGATTTTATTACACTTAATATACACTTAAATTGGGTGTATTATTATTTTTCAAACATAATTACATCATTTATTTATCCTTAATCTAAGGATATGATCTTTTCAAGGGACTTTGTCTCAATTTACATTCCATTGATACTTATTTGTTGTTATACACCAAATCACTTTTATATGGTATATTTACTTCCCTTTGACATATAATATCATGAATTCCTTTTTTTCATGATATTAGAAGATTTGATTAATGTTATTTCTTAATTATTTGTATTTAACTGTCTCTCATTTGGTGAGTAACTCTATAACTAAAACATTGTTTTAAATGTTTCAAAACTTTATTCTTTTAAATATTTCTCATTAATGTATATGTTTTCAAAATGGTTTTAAAGATTTATTTATATGGGTATTAATGTTTTAAAATATTAATTCCTTTAAAAGCTTAAAATTGGTATGGGAAACACAGATTCAAAAATCTCTTTATTAAATGTTTTAAATGGTTTTGAAAATGGTTTGAAAAAGAAGTGATTATGTTAGTATCTTGAAATGATATATTGTGATTGCAATGTGGAAATTTTATATTTCCCATATTCTTGTTTTATGTCTTATGAATATGTTATGGTTATTGGGAATTGTTTACATATATGGTTGGTTTTGTGATAAACCTTGGGCTGGTGAGCCTGAGATATCTCTCCAATGCATTGGGTAATGTGACAGAGGTAAACGTGATGTTTCTCCTAAGAGATTTTAGGAATATACTATGATGGGTATTCCAAACATAACTCCCTACATATCTGTGAAATATACAGTTTAAGTATGTTATGAATTCCATAAGTTACCTTAATGATTTATTATTTCTGTGTGTTATTCATAAATATTAGGATATCATGAGGTATGTTATGATTGAAATGTATAGTTTCATTGATTCATATTTATTGATGGATTAATGTTTCCTTTCTTTATTTTATAACCCTTACTGATATTTTTATGCTCATTCCAAGTTTTGAAATGTTTTTTCAGAGGACTTAAATATGAATAGGGTCAAGGATGAGTTCAAGGAAAAGTAATTCTATCTAAAACATGAAACTATGCATGTTGTTGTTTTTTAAGAGTTTTTATTTTTTGAAAAAAAATGGATACTGCATAAAATATTCTGCTTTGTAATTTTTAAAATGTAATTTAATAGTTATGGCCTAATTCTCTAAAAATATAAACCTGAAAATATCTTCAATGTGAATTATCCATTTAATTCAAGATTATGTAATGTTTAATGTCGGGTATTTATAGTTGGTATCAGAGGTCGGTTTAGAAAACTTTAGGGATTAGGAGTTTTCCTCAAACACGTGGTTAGTCCCTATGTCTATTATTTCAGTAAAATACTTTTTTTAAAACTTTTTTAGATCAAGTAATGATAGTTAAAATAGAAGGAGGAGGATCTCAGACAACATTCATATCTCTTTCTGATGGCATGCTTGCAATAATTATTGGAAATTCATGTTTGGATGATTGTGAACCCTTTTCTGGAATGCAACTCACTTGCATGTAGTTGTTTGAGATATCAAACACCTCCACTATACCTCATTATCATCGTGGATCATGGGTTGTTTTTAAACAAATCATATTTTCACAATATTATCATATTTTTGAGGAAGGTAAATATTTTCTAGGAATCTTCATGTATTTTACCTTATCACAAGTTTTTGAATCATATTATGATTTTGAAAAAGGTATTGAAGAAGGAGACCCTTGAGCAACCTATTTATATTTTGTTTTTAAATATATTAACTTAGCACATACTTATGGTATTTCAAAAGGACCATTGATTGAAAGTTTCAACTCAAACTCAGTCAGACTATTTTATAAAAATCATGTTTTATTAGATTTTTTGAAATTATATTTCATACATGATTATTTTCCAAAACTTTTTTTCTATGAACACCCATATGACCCAAGTTGTACAAGGTGTATTTCGATGAAGGAAACAAATGATTTTGAATGATCTATAAATAGTTGTAGCAATTAATGGACCTTCTACCTACGTGAACAAGATGACGATGAAACCAAGTGGACACCATGATCAAGGTATGATTTTATTTATTTTGGGGATCATTTTGTTTTGTTATATAGTGGTGAAATAAAAAAATGACAAAATATATATAAGACTACAAGAATTAATATGTTGAGATCATAATGATTTGGGATAAAAATGAGAGGTATAAGAAACCATTGAGGTTAAAACATGTTAGGGTTATTTTTTAGTATTATAAAATGGAAAACAGGCAGACCGTGTGACAACCCATCACGTCGGACAAAGCGGTGGGAATCAAACCCACAACAAAAATGCTATTTGGATTTATAACCTACAACAAGACTACGTGAAGTCCCTGGTTAGTATAACTTATTATTTTTAGTTAAAAGGTCTTATTCATCAGTAATAAGTTGATTTTGGATATTAAGTTTTGTCAAATGGATATCCTTAGTATAAGAAATTTTTTGGTGATTAAGTGATAAAAGTGATTTTGGAAGACATTCTCTCTTTTGGGAACACTATATGCATAAGAAAAATAGAATATTGTGGGACTTCATTTGTGGAGTAATGGTTAAAATTTTCTTTTGTAAGAATATCCATTTTTATTGTGGACATATAGAAATTTGGGTTATTTATGGAAATTATTAACCTATCATAGAGAATATGTGATTTCTTTGAGACTTTAAGAGTTGCCCACGTTTTTTGAGTTAAATGTTAAGATTTACTGTGTAAGATTATTTGATTAAATCCTTATGAGTTTTGGGTTTCAATCTTAGTATAGATTATTTTTAATAATTTTAAGTAAAAATGTGTATTGAATGGACTTTCTTAAACTTTGGGTACTTTTTGTTGAATTTTGGAGATTAAGAGTAGTATTTATTTTTATAAAGGATTATCCTTTTTTGGTATTATATGATCTCGCACTAACCATTTTGGTTTTTCTTGAGGTCTAAAGACAAGGGAAATATGCAGTTCATCTTTTGTGGATTATGTGAAACTCTAGAAGTTGATTCTATCACTTTTAATGTGACCAAGTCGGATTGAATACTCATCATTTGTAGAAAATATGAGTTTGTGGTAGAAATTTAGTAAAGTATGAAATTCTACATGATAATTAAGTATGTTTTCTTATGTTTTTAGTTAAGATCATAAATAAATTCCTCAATTAAAAGTAACTTAAAACAAAAACATTGTCTATTAACTTTTCTTACTGGGGAATCAAGGACTGTTTAACCCATCACAAGTTTGGGATTTTCTGGTGATTAACTTTCTCTTAATAATGTTTTCTATCACTCTCCATGAGAAATTGATGGTTTTTTTTCACCTCCATATCCATTTTTAAATGTAATCCTTGTATCTGTTGTCTCGGGTGAACTTTGTACTTATCTTCCATTATTTGAAAGTGATAGGTTTATTGACTCTTTTTCTGATGTGGGTCTTTCAATAAAGTTTGTGAGCCCAATTTTAAAATTGCAAGGATGTAATTCCCAAAAGGGGGGAAGGATGTAACATCCCAGGTAAATAAAGAATATGACATTTTTATATTTATTAATTTTTGAAAATTAATTATTAATTTTACTTTAAATGGGATGCTATGTTTGATGGCGTACCCAATACAAAACAACAGGTTTCATTGAAATCTTACGTTGCATACAACATTGAGTTATACTGAAAAATAATAATATAATATAATTATTTTAAATGGTAGTTAACATATAGTCGTTGTATTAAAGGGAATGAATATATCTAACTAAAATATGAATATACATGTTTTTTAAATGTCTTTAAATTTATCCAATAAATTTTAGAGGCGTAAAATAAGAATTAATTCGATTTTAAGAATGAAATACTCAAAAATGTCATTTTACCGCCTTTTGATAGAGAATCCTCTTTAAATATAGTTTTGGTCTCTTTTATATGTTTTATTTGACAAAAATAAAATTCTTTTTTAGAATAGGTACATCAAAATTTACTTTGGGTAAATTGTTTTGGTATTTTTCTGATAAAATTCAATTTTTAAGGAATAGTGAAAAATATTGTATTTCAATTTAAATATGCATTTAATATAATTTATTTATAAGGTTAGATTATATTTTAATTGCTTTTAAAGTGTTATTAGATTATGTTTTTACCATTTAATCTAATATTGGTCATTTTAATTAATTTCACCTTGAAATTGGACATTAACCAATGTCAATCTTTTGGTAGTTAATATTTCATAAAAACACGCATTTTGTTTTGACAACGGTAATTAATTTTAAACTAATTAATCCAACTTATATGTTTTGAATTTGGTAAAATAGACATAATTTTTGAATTCGGGATATCAAATATAGCTTAGGCTGAATTTTTGGAATTTTTCTGAACAACCTCAATTTTTAATGAATAGTGAAACCACTAAGTAGTAGTTAAAAATATGACTTTTTAATTTAATGAAATTTTAACACTTCTTTGAATTTAATTTAAAAAATCCTACATACATGGTTTTTATTAGTAAGTAAAATGTGGTTCAATAAGATTAAATTAATTTTTGGTGAATTATAACTTGTGACTTTTATTTACGGCGGTTAAAGGTTAATAGGGTAATTCAAGGTAAAAAGAATATTATAATACTACCAAAATACCTTAACACTTGTCCTAACCTTATTTTATGAGTCATGTCTGACCATGGAAATACTTGGGTCGATTTTGGGACCCCATTAAGCCACTTAATAGTGATAATGGCATGTTATTTTAATTAACTTAAAGTAAAGTCTAAAATGACATTAACAAATATATTTTAGTTAATAAATTTTTACATGTGGTTATATAAGTTATATTTTAGACTATAAATATTTATTTTAAATATAAAATGATTTACTACATCATGTTAATTTTTTTTATAATTTTTAGAAATAAAATAAATTAAAATATTTATGACACAATAATGATGTAGTGTTTACCTCATTAATGAATGATTTAAATAAATAAGATTACAAATATTAAAACAAATATCCAAAACCAATCAAATTCTTATGGGATGATTTTATTTCATCCATGAGTAATATTATCTTCTACTTTAATTAGTTTTGGATTTTTAGAAATAGAAAATCTTTATATAATAAAATAATATTTTCACACTTTCCTAAAGAGCCCCTCCTCCCCCTTATAAAAATCCCTCAATTATAAAAACTTCCTCACACTTATAAAGCCCCTTGTATCATCAAAACTCTAACCAATTAATCTCCATACATCCCTATATTTTTCCTAGAATCCTTACCCTAGGAATAAGGCACTCAAAGTAAACCTTTGGGTTCAACCTAAAGGGAGTTACCAGATTTTAAGGTAATGTTTTCTCTTAAGTTATTTTCTTTTATTTTACTTCTCCAACCCCCTAAAATATTTTTATAACTTTATTTTATAAAACAAACAGTATCCTAAATATAATAGGTTGTTTTTATAAGAATAATTCGATCTACACTTACACACACCTCCATATAATGGTTTAAGAACATATTGTTTCTGGGGACGGTGAACTAACGCCTCACGAAATGATGATTGTTCAATCTTCTCCTACCGCCTCTTATGGTGGCCATTATGATGGCACTATATTTATATGTGATATATATTATGTTTATTTTTTTCTATTATTATGTAATTTTAATTTACAAACATACCTTATTTCTTTCCAATATGTGTAAACACGATAATTTCATTTGAGGAAGTGCGGACTACTGCCCCCTCAAGGTGATATGATTCGTCTATGACATACACGGAACGTATAAAGGATAGAGTTAATGAAATTATGTAACATATATATCATATGATATTATATTTTATTTATAATATACCTATTTATTATTATGTTTTCATTCCTTTAAATATAGAATAGAAATAAAAGTAGCATTCATGCGTATGTACAGCTTACTGTCTCCATGAATAGTGCATTTCATTTCATAACTCAAAATGATATGGAATATTATAAATACATATACACAGGATATATATGATATATATAATATCTAAATCATTAATATAATTTTATAGATAATGAAATTTTTACCACATGGACAATTTGTAATTATAACAAGTTCATTTTTTACTAATGTTCTGAAAATCGACCAAATGTCCGATATGAACTCAAATAATTAACTAATTGTTATAGCAAGGTAATAAGTGATATAAAAGAAATAATAAACATTATAATTTTTCTTGAGGAAGTATAAATTAACTTAATTTTATTATTCAGGAAGAACAGGGAACATATAAATCAATTCGGACACGAGGTAAGGAGTTTCTTATCTCACTTTTAATTCTGTGAGATTTCCATTATACAACACTTATTTATTGAATATGATGAATTATTTACTTCCATTTGATATATATTATCATGATTCTATTTATATTCATGGTATTATGTGATTCATTTGGTGGGTATTATCTTTTGTTCATATGACTCGATTAATTACAATGTGGTAAGGGGTTTTCATCTCACTTTTTATTCCCGTGAGATTCATGCTATATTTGCCACTATTTCCTTTTGTGTAGTGTATGTAATGACCGTGATTTTATTATTTGTATAATATACTTGAATTTATGGATATTTTATTTTCATTGTATGATCCCTCTTTCATGTGGTTTATGTTTCGTAAGTTACCAAATCGATAAGGGAACCCCTTCACCCAATTTCCATTCTTTCGGTTGAACTTCTACTTTTGATTATGTCATTCTATAAATATGTGTAAATGAACTATGATTGTATTACAATTAATATACACTTATATTTTGTCTATTAATATTTGTAACACATAATTATGTCATTGATTTGTCCTTAATCTAAGGATATGATCTTTTCAAGGGACTTTGTCTCAATGTACATTCTATTGAGACTTTTTTGTTGTTATACACCAATTCAATTTTATATGGTGTATATGCTTCCCTTTGACATATTATATCATGAATATCCTTTTCATCATGATATTATAAGATTTGATTAATGTTATTTCTCAATTATTTGTATTCAAGCGTCTCTCATTTGGTTAGGAACTCTTTAATTAAAACATTGCTTTAAATGTTTTAAAATTTTATTGTTCAAAATATTTCTCATTAATTTCCATGTTTTCAAAATGGTTTTAAAGATTTATTTATATGGATATTAATGTTTTAAAATGTTAATTTCATTAAAATATTCAAATTGGTATGGGACACTTTGATTCAAAAATTTCTTTATTAAATGTTTTAAATTGTATTGAAAATGGTTCGAAAAAGAAATGATTATTTTAGTATATTGAAATGATATATTGTGATTGAAATGTGTAAATGTTATCTTTACATTATTCTGGTTTCATGTGTTATTAATATGTTATGGTTATTGGGAATTGTTTGTGTATATGGGTGGTTCTGTGATAAACCTAGGGCGGGTCAGCCCGAGATAGCTCTCAAATGCATTGGGAAACATGAAAGAGGTAAACTTGATGCCCCTCCTAAGATATTTAGAGAATATACTTTGATAAGTATTCCAAACGTAACTCCCCATGTAGCTACGAAAGCTACAATTTTACTATGTTACGAATGTTATAAGTTACCCTTATGATTTATGATTTCTGTGTGTTATTCATAAATCTTATGATTATATGAGGTATGTTATGATTGAAATGTATGGTTTCATTTATTCGTATTTATTTATGGGTTAATATTTCATTTCCTTATTTTATAACCCTTACTGAGCTTTTTATGCTCATCCCAGATATTGAAATGTTTTTTCAAAAGACGTGAAGATGAATAGGGTCAGGGATGGGATCAAGGAAATGTAATGTTGTCTAAAACATGGAACTATACATGTTGTTTTTTTAAGAGATTTATTTTTTGAAAAAAACGGATACTGATTAGAAGTCTCTACTTTGTATTTTTTGAAATTTAATGTAATAGTTATGGCCTAGTGCTCTAAATCTCTACACCTGAAAATATCCTCAATGTGAATTATCCATTTAATTCAATAGTATGTAATGTTTAAGGTTGGGACCTTATATAGGGTCTTCATAAATATTCATCACTCTTAGATGTACCATTAAGGGTGAGGTATAGAACTCCCTTAACACCTCCTCATACAGCATTCCTAGAACCACTCTCCATCCTCAAGAGAGTATTACATTCTCCCCACATTCAAATTATCCATATGGTGAATCACATGATGATAAACAATTATAAAAACCCTTATAATGGATGTCTCTTAGATGGGTCTCTCTCATGTGCTAAATAAATATAGGACCCACCACCATCAATTAATGATAAAACACTTCTCCCTCATTTACTAAGGACAACTATAATGTGCCTAATTACTCAAATTCCTCTCCTAATTACTAGAAATGAGAATTTATAGTAACATAAATATCCAAAAAAACACCCTTCCCCAAAGTATAGGATATATTAATGTATATCCCTACGGGAACATAAACCAATTATTATATCATAGGTTATGATCTCGCAGAGTAAAAATGTACCAAAGACTCTTATGGTTCATATAGATTATGAACTTGTCACCAAGAAGTTAATTCCTCTAACTATTAAAGTTGAACACCACCACTACCAACTTTTGATCCAAGTTCATGTAGTAATTCCTATGAGGTCTCAGCTATTTGGAGTCAAAAGTGATCACTTCACACCTCCTCCTTATCCCACAACTAGGCCTAGCTCAAGAGACATTGAAAAATACTAGGTACTCGACCACCTCCTCTAGAAACCTCAGAAAAAGAGCACACCTCAACCTCTATTTCATATTAATAAAATATCCCTTGAATCGCTCAGAACAAAAAAATGGATTTTATTTTTCCGTAATATAATTCATAGGGGTCATAATCCCGAATAATCATTCCGTGAATATCTGATTGTAACCTTTAAAATTAAGAAAATTTGATACGTTGAATACACTCCCATATGTATCCCAAGTAATAAAAACCATGATCTTCACCGATTTCATTGCTATTATGACCATTATGATGATATTCCCTAGTAATTATACCTCTAAAATATAAAACTAACATTTTGAGAGTTTTTCATAATGCTAGTACTACTAAATTAAGTCTAGATTGATCCTCATATCATCAACATGCTCTTACCCTAATTTTGAATAGATAAGAATCATTTCAATAAATAAAACAAATAAATTGTCCAAGAAATGTTGTAAGATATGGTTCATAAGTCCCATGAAGATATCCTGATAATTCTTCATGTTGAAGGGAATCACCATAAAATTATAATAGTCATAGTAGTATTAGAATTCCATCTATGGAATATCCTCCTCATAAACCTAAATCTAGAGATAATGGTATCTAAAATCAATCTTATATAACCAATTTATTCCCTTTAGCTATTCGAATATGTCATCAATCCTCAAAATAGGGCAATTATTCGTGATTTTAGCCTAATTTAGGAGGCGATGATCAATGAAAATCCCCAACATCTTATTCTCTATCTAGGTGAATAACACTATAAATTCCCAAGGGGGCACATTGATTCTAAATAAAATTTTCACTATAAATTCCTCTAACTACACCTTTATCTACCTAAGATCAATGAGATCTATTTAATAAGATTCATAAGATTTTGGTTTGGTAACTAGCTAAAGATCGATGAAAAAATATACCTTTAGTTGAGACATAAACCCCCCAATATCCATTGTAAACATTTTCAAGTACTCCTCCATCATATCATAAAGTTGATCATCTAAACCATCCATCACATATAGACCCAGACTCATCAATTTATGGGTTATCTGATGTACCTTCCAATGCACAAACATTTCTCTCCTCTACTATAGGTATTAATTTTCCATTAAGTAGAATCCTTATCCATCAGATCGGAATTAAATAACTCTATAATGATAGTATTATATCAAGTCATGTACTATATATATCCAGTCTATACCTTGTGTGATGTCATAGGGCTTCATCACCACTATAATGAGGTCCCACAAAAACCACTCTCTACTAAGCACAATATCTCATCATTAGTATAAGTGGGTGAGCATGTGTTCACCTCTATTAAGAGTCTCTATACACATTGGTTAGGCTAAAGTATTAGATATAATTTCAAGATATCAAATTAGGGATGAAATAATAAAATAATTGATCACACTTATAATGACCCAATCTTAACATCCATATACATTAAATCATATTTTTAAAATAACTAAAACATTAAAAAAACAGACACCCAAAGACCATAGTTTAGTGTGTTTGGAAACATATAAACATGGAAACCTGAACACTTCTATATAAGTGAGATATATTATCTCCAACAAGGTTCTTCTTGACTAGAACCCTTCTAAGACTCATCAAAAATAATACAAATCTTCATAACCTGGGGGAAAAGAAACATAAAAAAGGGTGATATAATATGCTTAGTAAGGTTAAACAAGGGAGATATGAAAACATAATATTGATCATAGGGGTATGAGAATATGATCATGAAAATATAAGATCATACCCTGCATACCAATGATTATAAACAGGAATCATGGAAGAAAGATTGGTAGTTCATAATACATGAATCATAAGGAAATAAAGAACATGAGCCATGAAATCATAATATAATATTAAAACATTGAAATTTTTACCAAACTTAGTCATACAAAATGATTTCCATAGTATTCAAGTTCCAAGGATATCTTATTAGTATGGGTTTACTCTCTATAAAATCTTGGTAGTTAGGGGTTCAATCCCTGGTCCATATTAGTAGTATTATTTCACTCCCCATACCATCTTGGAAGTCATAGTTCACTCCCATAACCATCATACTAGTCAAGGTTCACTTGAAATAACATATTAGTCTATATCTTGAGATATAAATCTTTACACAATTCATTAGAGGGAGATATAGGTCACACCCATATCAAAATGAAATCATACATACATATTCCACAATATCATAAGAAATCATATCATTACCCAGGGAATGAAATTGGTTTCATTAAAATGTAATCATATCATAACCCATGTAAAAAAGATATATTTTTTGTAATCATTTTATCAAAATCATAACCTATGAATGGAAGCGGGTTTCAAAAGAATATATCCGATGAAATGGGAATGGGTTTCACAAACATTATTCCATTAAAAATTAAACCATCCAAAGAAATAATTGAGTGGAAACTTGGATCATTTCTTTAATAAGTAATTCATAACACCAATGGAAGTTATATTATATAGAAAATAATATTGAAATATATTTAAAAAATAATTCATGATAAAATTATCCTTCCACATTTGAAAAATGATTCTTAAAACGTAAAATATTTTGAAAACCATTTTCAAGAAAATAAACTTGAAAACTTATAATCGAAGCATTGAAAACATTTTGAAATCCTTTTTCCATTTAAAACTTCTAAAGGAGTTTGAAAACCATTTGAAAATGGTTTCCATGAAAACTTATAAAATAATCATGAAAACCACTTTCCTTGAAAAATACATTCAAAACATATAAATGAATCAAGAAAATGATTTGAAAACCATTTGTTTGAAAATAAATTTT
Source organism: Viscum album (assembly GCA_963277665.1). Classification (NCBI taxonomy): domain Eukaryota; kingdom Viridiplantae; phylum Streptophyta; class Magnoliopsida; order Santalales; family Viscaceae; genus Viscum; species Viscum album. Next base: position 141,320,742 of record OY728119.1, read on the forward strand.
AAATAAATTTTATTAAAAATTAACATTTTAAACATTCAAATTAATCTTCAAATAAATTATGGTGGGTAAATCCATACATGTTGTACGAGGTAAAATAGCATTCCTTTTGCATGGTAAAAAGGTTATATATTCCTTTTAAAACATTAGTAAGATTAAAAAGGGTAAAAAATTATTTTAATGGTCATTGGATATTAGTATAATATTCTTGTAATCCCTTTTTGGAATTTAAGGTTTCGAAATAACAAGTATTTCTGATTGAAGATAAAGGTGAGGTCATGTTTTCTTAAAAACACTTTTTTCATAATGTGAAGTATCAAAGAGTGGGAAAATGAAAAAAAAAAGATATTAAGAAAAAATAGCATAAAATAAAATTCATTAGTGTTATTGAAGGATTTATCATAATACTTCATCAATAAAAACATGATCATAAACAATCTCAATAAACAATGAGATTGTTTCAATAAACTCTTACCACAAGGTAACTTTGAATCTTACTCACCATCTAGTAAAATGAAATTACAAGGAAGATAAAATATCATTAAAAGAATGATATTTTTTATATAACATTAAAAATTTTGTTTATACTCCTCATATAAAAATATAGGTGTATAACATGGCACATGTCTCAAAGAAGGAAAATTGAGACAAAATTACTTTACTGATTTGGTAATGTTTGAAACTTAAACTACATAAAATAAAGTTCATATATTTTTTATGTAAATACCCTTTAGATTTTAGTATAATATTCATATAATACATTCATTGGTATTATATATACCACACAAAATAATTGAGTGGGGAATAAGGCATGTATCTCACAGAAATAAAGAGCGAGATGGAGTTCTCTTACGTTGAGTCTGACTTTTCTCGTGTCTTTTTATATTCCAGAATAATAAATTTATATTAATTAATTAATTTCATTATAAAAATTTTAAAGTTTAATATTACTTTTAATTCACTTATTACCATGTTGTATACAAATACTTAGACAATTAAGTTTAAGTCAGTTGTTTTGAAAAAATTCGATTCATGTGTTAAAAACAACTTTGGTTGGTCGACTATGGTCAAAGGAGTCATTATATAAAAATATAAAAAATAATAATCCTAACATAATTATCATATTTATACATCAATTATACTCTTAAAAACAATCATTAAATATGGTTTTGATAAATTAATCAACTTTATAATCATGGAGACGGTAGGTCATATGTATGCATGGGTAACATTCCCATTTTTTAATGATCATTATTGAAAGAAGGTATATCACATTAATTTTTATATAATGATAAATATATCATAAATAAAATATTATATAATCCTATATACTTATATATATAATTATTTTTATGTAAAATAAATCTCATCATATCGAGGAGGTGATAGTCCACACATCCACGAATGAGGTTATCACTTTTTAAGTGTGTGGAAGGGTAATAAAGAAAATGGTAGATATTATATTTCCAGAACTTTAATTGTTTAATTAGTATTATATATAAGTTTTTTATGTCACATATGTTTAATTAAAACCATACTTTATTAATTCAATGTATCATTTGATCGAATCACGTCGTTTTTAAGAGGCGGTAGTCCACACTTTTACAAACAAGGTTATTGTGTTTACACATAATGGAAATAATAAAGAAATGAGTTATAAAATAATTAAATAATCCTAAATAAATTATATATATAAGATATATCATATATAAATATATTTTTCTTCATAATTCATAATCTCTAAAGGTGGTAAATGAAAAACAAGTAATCGTTGTTTCGTGAGGCAGTAGTTTGTCGTACACGAACGTAATGTCTGTTACCCTTTAGATGGAGGTGTGTGTAAGTTTCGATCAAAAAATTAATATAAAAAAATATAAGTATATTTATGATACGTTTTTTATATAAAAATGAAATAAACTGATTATATGGGGTGGATAATGAAAATAAAATAAAGGAGCATGTGGAAGGAAGTTGGCTCTTGTTTGGGTAAATCCTTTTGGTTCTAACCAAAGGGCTTCCTTGGATGGATTTTTTCTAAAAGGTTCGATCAAATGATTAATTTAGGGATGTTTGGAGGTAAATGAGAAGATATTTACCAAACATAAATGTCTTTATAGGTGAGATTAAGTGGGAGGAGATGAGACCTTTTTATAGTGGAGGAGGAGGGGCACTCTTGTAAAATTTTGGAAAAGGGAAACCTCGCCCACGTTTTATTTTTTAAAGTGGATCCAATAATGGTAAAAAGTCAAGAACATTGAGGATTGGGTAGAAATAATTCCCTCCAATGGATTTTGGAAAATTTTCTAGGTCATATTAGGCCTTAAGATTTAGGTTTAGTCTCGTGTTAAGCTTAATGTCATTTTCATCGTTGTAATTAATTTTAATTACCTTCACTAATATTTTTGGTAAAAAAAAGTTGATATTATTATAAATGATAAATTATTATGACTCCAAATATGGAATAAATTTTTCCAAATTATAGTGACATAAGTGGCATAAATTAATTTAAATTTAATCCCACAGACGAGACGACAATGTGGGTTTTCAAAGTAAAAACGTTCAAACATTTGCTAGGTCTGTATAGATAATTTCAATGTGAAATTGATTCCAACGAACTAAATTGGATAAATTGATATAATTTTGATATAATTTAACTTTAAAATCAGTTAAAAATATAATTTAACCTTATAATTAAATTAGATGAAAAGGAAGTTTTGAGTTAAATTTTAGTATTTTTTACTATTCATTAAAAATGAAACTTGATAGAAAAAATATCAGAAATTCAGCCTAACGTAATTTTTTAGTTTTTATTTAAAATATAAAGTCTATTTTTACAAATAAAGATTATAAATTTTCACAAATTTATATTTTAAATAGGTTCTCCATGAAAATGTGGTGAAAGTGGCTTAATAAAAATATAGGTTTTTATATGTAATATTGGGTTTTTTCATTCTTATACCTATTGAATCCATTGGATGAATATAAAAAATATTTTATTTAATATAAAATATATATTACATTAATATCACTTACTAATTTTAATTAATTTAATTTATGTGGATTAAACAACCTTGTGAGCATAAAAATACTTTTATATAAAAAGTATTCAATTTATATTCAGTTGGTTCTTATATTAATTGTAACTACGGATTTCATTTTATAATTTTGTAAACCATAGGTTTTAATACGTTAGTTAATAAAACTCATAACCTATAATATAACAATTAATTTATTTCTTAATGTATTAAATAATAATATTTTAATAACATGTTGTTTTTAGTAAAAATAGTTCTTACAGGTTACTGAAGCCATCGAGGAATGTCAGTCTTGAATGTAACGTAAGATAAAATCAGTGTTTTGTGTAAATAAATCTAACCTTTATATTTTTTTTATTTCATGATTAAATTGGTATTTGGGGAGCCAAACTTAGTTCTTTAAATAACAAATGATATATTCATTTTTGTGTGAAATTAAAAAAAATATCAAAGAGATTAAATTAATTCAAAAAAATAAAAAAATCATGGATTGTTATGGAACTAGTGTTTATGAGTAAATGTTTCATGGAAGCATAAACATAAAATGTACCTTAGATCATGTTTGGAACTACCTAGTCATAACCCTCCATGCCCTACATCTGTAAACATATCTGACTACTAACCCTCTGAGCCCAGCATAGACTGTCTAGGGGTGTTGAAGTTAGAAGCAGATAACAGATTCCCAATCCTACATATCTTCCATATGTTATACCACTATCTCCTCTTCCAAATACAATTCCCAAAGTTCCACTTTATCCAAACCTTGGAGGTCCCTAGTCATACCACTATCACTAGCATGGAGGTCTATCTATTGTCTGACCACTCTATATTGAATGAAAGATAGGGAAATCATGTGTCATATGACCTACACCTATATAAGAATAATAAATATTATATAATAGAATTTTGGATCCTCTAAGTGATTCCTTATTTTTTGATCTTACAGTCTAATACTTCACAAGCACATGTATCCTATATCATGTTCTTGATGCTTGATGTTGGTTGGTCGCAACTGATGACCCTACCTATGAATGACTACCACCAGTATCGTGTACCTATTTTCCCTCTTCTAGGAATCTCTCCTTGACTAAGTCCAAATATAGAACCCTAATATTTGTGTGGAGAGATAAGGGAACAAATTCAATCTCAACTATATCTGTGGAGGTCATTCTCAAAATTATACACTCAGAAGAGTCTATCAAATACTATATCAAGGGAGTACCTCATGTGATTTGTTAATCATAACACATACTATATAATAGATATTCTTCCCTACTGCAACTCTAATAGATCCTAGATGATTGAAAACCACAATGTATATGGGTTGTTCTCCCCATGGAAAAGATGATCAAATTTTTTCCAAGAATCATCTCATTATGGGTCTAGATGACCAAGGTCCACCAGTGACCCATCATTCCTTAGAGAAAATTGCCTGCATGAACTACTAACTAATTTGTAGGAGTCAGAACAAGTTGGATTACATCAACCATTATATGAATACAATACTATACCACTTTAGGTCCTATATTTCCTTAGATGATGGGTTTTCCCTATTATAGGGACTCATAAATCGTACTCATCCTATGTGTATCCCCATCCTATCCCACAAGTATAATTGGTAAGCAAGTATGTGGGGGAAGATCCACTTTTACTACAAGAAGTAGGAATACTCATTATACAGTTAGTACAAGTACTTCCCCATACTGGCCTAGTGGAAACACTACATGATCCATTCCTTGGATGGAATCATTATCACTCAACTAGTCATTAATTGGAGGCTCAATTACTTGCTTGATTACGTCACCCCAACCTTGGGTTACTAATTAACTGTCTATGTGTGTTCATACTATAATACTGTTAAATATACTGTATTCATAAAATTATATCTCAATATATGTCTCAAGAAGGATATGAAAAACAATGACCCATTCATATATGATTCATGTACTGTTTATTGATCCTTGTAACTAATTCCTTAATGTATCGAGCCAACAAGTAGGTTGTTAGATTCATAGTTATTGGACAAGTCAGTAGTCCCACAAAAAATGAATTCCCTAGACTTAAAGAAGAAATTGATGCCATTTAACATTGTTTCTTGAAATCCCCAAACCAATCCTCACCAGTCATCTAACTCCAAACTCTACCCCTAAGACAAAACTAACTCTGGTACAACACTAACATGACCCATCCCACTAGGAAACCTATAAGTTTTTGGTAAGACAAGTGTGCCACAAAAATATAGCTTCTAATAGGACAGGGGGTGCTGCATAGCATTGACTAGAAAAATCACACAATAAGAGATGTTATATCATAATTCATATGTTTCTAGCCTTCACCTCCACACATAATATAATAATGGAGAATAAATAAAAGTAACTAGCATTAATATATATAATTTTTTTGTGAAAATCACTATGATATACTGGGATAAATCAATGAAAAAATCATAATAAAAAGGGTAAAGATACCTATCCAAAAACCAAAATAATAAACCAACATAAATTGCTAAGATGAAGAGGTTTATATAATGAAAAATATCCATATAGAAATACTATACACTACTACCACCTATTGGTATTGTTAATATCCATCAACATTATTTCCCCCAACATCTATACGTAATCTATATAATACAAGACACATGAAATAAAAGACACTCAAGAAGCGTTAAGTATAAACATACCTAATAGGATTCCCAATAAACATAAATAAATAATGATAAAAATAGTCAAATCAAGAGCATACAACCTTTAAGAAAGAATAAAGCATCAAAACCCTGGTTATTATTTAAAGTAGAGAACCCAAAACATAGGAGAAATTCATGCTCTTCATTTTTCATCTACAAGATAAATGGAAACCTCCCCCCAAGAATATTAACTACCCACAGTAAGTAACTCTAATCACCTCTTTGGAATTATAATAAAGGGTCTGCACCTCATTGAATGGAAAACATAAGTAAAGGGAGGACCTACCTCCATAGATAAAGTATAGGTACCTCAAGCAGCAAATGGTAGATGAGGTGGGTACCAAAATCTACTAGTAATATAGAGTTACCCTCACATCTCCTAGTAAAACACAAAATATAAGGGGGAACATGACCCATTTAACCCTCTGATCACCTTTCCAAATACACATCATTAACCCCATTGATATAAACTGACTATCCTTATTATATCACCGTGTTTCTCGCCTCTCATATAAAAGATAAGTATACCACCATGTCTTACATAGAAAAATTATCAGGATAGATTACTCGTGCTCACTTATCCAAGTCTCAAGTATAGATATATAAAATGTCACTAAGGCTAGAAAATTACATTATATATACACTAGATTTACTTGGTATGTAACCACTCAAGTGTATTCTAGTCATTTATTATCACCCACGTGGAATGCATGGTTTTACCTAAAAGGTATATAAAATAGAGTACATTGTGTGTGGGGATAGAAGGATGATCAACCTATACCAACGTAGAACATGTGATGTAAATTTTGAAATACATTGTGTGTATTATAGAGTATATAGTGTTTAGACTCATTTGGATCATTCATTGTGTACTATTGGGGAGGCTAGGTTGTGTAAGTCTAAGGGTACAAAACTTTTAGTCCTAATTCACAAAGTGTGTGTAGCCAAATAGACACCTAGGTATTTACTCCACATGAATTATATATTGGATGGATTATGGGAACAATAAGTTTTTACTTTGGCCTCATGTTTTTTTATTCTTAAATACTTAGAAACCAATCCTTTGTGGCCATGGAGGAATGTGATGTGTGTTCTTATGAAATACATGTTTTTTAGTCATGTTATTCACCTAACACTATATAACTTTAAGATATTCATCTTCATTATAGTTCCCACTCCCGATAAAGCCTAAATATTTTTTAAATTCCTTTTCAAATGATTTTTACCATACTTCTCTAGAAATAAGGTCCACCTCCACTTCACAAAAATCCCTAGTGCAAAATTCATCATTTCACTTTGGGATCCCACAACAAAATAATGCATACAGTAGTATGATGATGTCTGATGGTTCTCCAAAATGACTCAATATTCACCATAAAATCTCAATAAATCACTTATAGTCTCTAATTTCAATCACATTTTGATATATACCATGACTTTTTTAACCTTCATCCATTATGAAGGCAGACAATGAATGCATGAAGAATGATAACCTAGATAAAAGGAAAATCTTGGAAGGAAATTGATGGTTACCATTGTGAATCCTGGACATTTATTGTTTGTTGTGAAATCCAAAAAAACATTAGAAAGTAATAACATAATCATAAATTCTAGGATAAAATAAAAGAAGATAATATATAGGCCCAGGAAATTAACAAATAAATTCAAGAAAAATTAATCCATTTTAAAAATCAAAGTGAATATGGTAAGATATGAATAAAAACAACATACCTCACCAAGATATTAATTGATTATTAATAAAGTGTCCATGTCGGGAATAGTTCATGATTCTCCATTAATCACATTCATCATATTCCCTAATTTTTATCCTCCCAATATTCCCATATTCTCACTCCACCTCTCAAGTTAGGGTTTATGGTGAATAGCCCTAGAGAGAGGTTAAAGTTGTTTATAAAGGGGGAAAGAGGGTTTATAGTTAATAATTATTAGATTAATTATTTCATTTAATTAATTAATTCCTATTTCAGTGGTTTAAACCTATATAATTCAATGTGAATGAATGTTATAATGTTACTTGGGTAAATACCTTGTTTTGGACATAATATGGGTCACAAATTTTCCATCTGAAGCACTTATTAAGAAAAAATATAATTTTAGAATAACTATATGTGCACAGACTAAAAATAATATATTATATTTAATATTTTATAATCAAGGCTCCATAGTACCTAAAAATATATGAAAAATCATAGACTCGTCCTAAAAATAATATTTTAAATATTTCAAGGGTTATAACTGCAAAAACTTGTGTTTTTCCAGATAGTATTCCATGATGAATTTTGATTTCCTACATGTATTTGGTTTGTTTTAATTAGACCATGATAAAATATATTTGTTTAAAATAAATAAATAAATGCAATTATTATGTGTTATTTAATAAAAAAATTCATCGATTTATAATTATTTTCAAACTAGCATGGCATGGTTTTTTAAGGGATTCGTATTAAGATTATGGTGGTATCCTGCTAGTATTATTATCTACACCATATATACAGACTTTGTTGTATGTATAGACTTGATTTCTTGTGATTTAGGTAAATTTAACCATCTAATTTGACATATTGGATGGTCATGTGGCTTGTTTGGGACATGGAGGACATTTAAATTATAGGATTCTCAATTTTCACATATAGGTTGGTGGTTTTGGTTTATTTTTGTTTATTTATTTGGGTAACTTTCATATATGTTCACCCTTTTCAGATTTCCACTCCCTTTTTCCTCATTTAATTTTTAATTTAAGTATTGTTCATTGTGTTAGAGGTATATAAAGTTAATGGTTATTATTTTTTTTCATTTTTTTCTTGATGACATATCTTGATGACATATCTTTTTTGGTTTTGATTTATTTCGTAAATTGATTTTTAGGTGTGACACACCAAATATATAAGATGAAAATGCTGGGGTTCTAAGTATAAATATTAGTTTCTTTTTTTCTTTATAACAAATTATTCCAAAAAGATATAGTTAATGCTCATAGCACTAATTATCAACCTATAGTGATCGGTAATTCTCTTAAAGCCTTGTGAAAGGCCGAATCAAATGCTGGGAAAAGGTATCCAAGATTGGTTCATTACAAAAATTCCATTAGATCCTTTTTTGTATAATATAATTTAGTAAATAGGGTATGCATGAAATAGGATCATTATGTAATCCCTCTTTTTTATTACAAAACTTTACATGACATTTTGAAAACATAGGGTCATTTAAAGTTTAGTGTCTTGCAAATAAGGTACCAGATACATGAAAATGTAAAACATTTTTATATTCCACATTTAAGAAATCTTAAAGTTTCATCCTAATTACATTTCTAACATATCATTACCTGGGTACATACATAAATGTAAAGGGTGAGCATAAGGCCTAGTAAGGTAAAAGAAGTGAAATAATTTACATGTGAACTTAAGAAATATCAATAAGAACATGAGGAATATCATAAAGGAACGATAAAGAGGCATATCATAATAGTAATATCATGAATCATAACTCAAAAATGTGGCTAAAACATTTAGCTTAGACATTCATAAGTGTCCCACCAAGGTCCATCTCCAAGGTGTCAAAAATATTACCAAGGTTTTTCACCAAGTTATCTTAAAACTTGTCATCTCTAGATATTAGTTTATTTACCCAATGAATTGAAACACTATCAGGGTTCCAACTTAATATTTCTTTATTTTTATCTGATCCACATATATCCTAATAACAAAATTCTTAAATAACCGAAATATAATAAAATAAATCGGATTTATATCAAAATAATTGCGTTTTAAAAAATGCTTAAAAACATGATCATTATGTCATTTTTAACCCCTAGAAAGGGAATGATAGTTTTATGTATGTAAATTTCTAAATAAAATAAATAATTTTTATTTCTATATGAATACCCCAATAAATTAAACAGTTTTGGGTATTCACATAAAGAAAATAAAAGAATTTATTTAGAAAAAGATAGAGATTTTGAGACAAAAAATCTACAACATAATGGGTATTAAACATTATTTTATAAAAAATTAGATTGAAAGGGTAAATTGGTCCCCCATTAATAAAATAATCATAATAAAGTATAGATATAGATTAAAATATAAAATATATCATTGTATAGAAATTTTAAAGACATGCCATATAAAAGAGAACTTGAAGGGAAAAGAGAAGTTGGGAATTACCTTACCTTGAATAGTAACTTCTAAGACTCTAAGATCGGGACCATAGGGGATTAAGGGAACATTTATAAGACTCATTGGGTAGTAATAATATCATAACTTAGTGTATAATAATTTTTAATGAAATTAAATTAAGGAATGGGTGGGTATATACAGTAAAATAGATGGAGTTCTTTATTAATTTTAAAGGACACCTAATTAGTGGTACTAGCAAAAACATGGTCTTGCCCATGGTATTGTCCAGTTGCGAAACCTCATATCATATTTTATTACTCAAGAGTCAATGATAATTATTATATCATGATTACATAAATAAATATGTCATTAAACATTCTGAAAACTCAAAACTATATTTTTAGTATTGACCCAACAACAAGACATTTTATAAAAATTTCATAAATTCACCATAACCTAATATCGATGATCTGAATTCCAAATGGAAATTTATGTTACCTTAATAAATCTATACATATAATAAATTTAATTTTTAGCTATAAAAATATTTGATTATTAAAAATAATGGCGAACAAAAAATGCATAGTGACATGCATAGTAAACTTTTTGACACTTGAAAAAAAAATTATTTTATCATTTGTAATTGAAATTGAGTGGTTTTATAAAACTATTTCATTACAATAAACATTATTAAAAAATAATTATTCCAATAATAAAATTTATATCTTTATTAAAGGTACAATGTTTTACTCAAAAAATCAATTTATCAAATTCCATCTCAATTTTTAAGAAAAACTATTCCAAAAAGAGAAATGTTGAAATACAAATTTTATTAAAACAATGGGATTAATTTTTAATTAAATATTTCCTTCACACATATCCCCAACAAACCCCCTCATATAAACTAAGTTTAAGGTGTGTAATGGTGATGGAATCTTGGGGTGGTTCGAATAACATCACTCGAATGGTAAACTCTACTAACTTGAACTTCTCCGATATGAAATTTCGTTCAAGATTAACATGTTTAAGATCAGCATAGGCTTGGTCTAGAGTGAAGCCCAATGATTCTACCTCCATATCATGCTCTAAAAAATGAGCTTCGTACATCCTGATTCTACTGGATGAGGCCATTGACTCTTCTTTCTGCATTAATTGCCCATTATCATTTCTATTTATATACAATAATTATAAAATTTATTATTATTTCCAACGGTCATATTAGACAAGAGTCATATTAAACAATGGTTATATAATATTCAAAACATGATGGTATTATTTTATTTATACTTATATATTCTTATTTATTATGACATAGTAATACATACATTTTCAGGAAACAAAATATTATTCAAAAGTTTGTGTCGTTACATTCTTCCCCCTTAAGAAATTTTTCCACTGAAATTTCAACTCGTACCCTCAAAAAGAAAAGGTGTGGGTAATTCTGCCTTATAGTATCCTCTGTTTCCCATGTGTCTTCTTTATATTTGTGTTTCCTCCACAATACATTAACAAGGTGTGTAGTCTTGTTAAGTAGAAACTTGTCTCTACAGTCCACGATCTCCACCAACTACTCCTTATAAGTGATGTTGTGTTCCAGTTGTACCGCCTATGGATTTAGTACATGTGAAGGTTCATGTATGTACTTCATAAAGAGGGATACATGGAGTACATCATGAACTTGAGAAATATTTGGAGGAATTTAAATTTGATAGGCCACTACTCCTATGCGGTCAAGGATTTCATAGGGGCCAATTTACTTGAGGTTGAGCTTCCTTTTCTTTCCAAACAACAAGACTCTCTTCCATGGAGAAATTTGAAGGAAGACCTTGTCACCAATATCAAACTCCAAGTACCTTCAATGTTTGTCAGCATATCTCTTCTACCGACTCTAAGAGGAATCAAGGTGTTACTGGATGGCATGAACCTTTTATGTCATCTCTTATACATGATCAGACCCAAGAAGCTTTCTCTCTCCACCTTCATCCCAACAAGTAGGAGTTCCACATCACTTCCCATATAGATCTTCATATGTTTCCATTTTAATTCTAGATTAGTTTCTATTGTTGTAAAATAACTCAACTAATGGGATATGTTCATCCCATCCACCTTTAAATTCCAATGAGTATGTTCTTATCATTTTCTCAAGTGTTTCAACAGTCCTTTCAGATTTTAGATCAGTTTGGGGTGATAGGTCGTACTAAAAATCATTTATATACTCAATTCATGTAGAATACTTATCCAAAAAAATTATTTTAATATTGTATGATGATTAGATATGATAGAGTGGTACCCCAGGTAGCCTTACTGCTTCCCTCATATAAATCCAACCAACTTGGCCAAGATAGAAATTTTCCCAAATAGAGATAAAATGGTATGTCTTGGTGATACGGTCCACTATAACCCATATCGCATTGTTTTCATTGGAATTTCATGAGTGACCAGTGATAAAATCCATAGTGATATTGTCCCATATCCATTCTGGCATGGGTAGTGGTTGTAATAACACTTTGGAAAGTTGTTGATATGCCTTCACTTACTGACACACTAGGAACCTTCTAGTGTAGTTGAAAATCTCCCTTTTCATGTTGTCCCACCAATAATGATCACAAAGGTCCCAATACATCTTAGTGACTCCAATATGTATAGAGAATGTATAGTTATGAGATTCATCCATCAACTCCTTCTTTATTTAAAGAATAGATGGAACATATAGTCTTGTATGAAATTTCTATACACCTACTTGATCAGTATTGTACTTGGGAAACTTCCCATCCTTCATAGACTCAAACTTCTTCTATAAAAAATATGTTTATTTTAATATTTCTTGATCATCTCTAGTAATGATGGATGAGAAATAATTTGGGTTAGTGTTGATGATTTCCCTTACCTTACAGTTCCCATGTCCATATTTACTAGGTCTTTGATCTAGGGATCTCCTTTAATCCTCATCATTTCTAGAACAATAGGGTCTTTCTTACTTAATGCATCGGAAACTTGGTTTTCTCTTGTGGGATGATAATGAATTGAACAATCATAGTCTTTAATAAGTTTCAACCATATCCTATGTCTCATGTTCAATTCCTTTTTCAAGAAAATATACTTCAATCTTTAATAAAATGGGTATATATAACACTTATCCCTATAAATATAGTACCTCTATATCTTTATATCACAAACAAACAAATCCATTTCAAGATCATGCATAGTAGAATTCTGTACATGAGGCTATTACTGTCGAGATGTATAAGCAATTACCTTGTAATTTTATATGAGGATTAACCCATGCCCTTTTAAATTTTCATCACAAAAAATAATGAATAATTTTCTGATTTAGGGTAGAGTTAACACAACTTTAGTAACCAATATCTTCTTCATCTCTTGGAACTTTTTTTCACGCTAATTTTCCCAGATGAACTTAAACCATTTTTGAGTTAACTTGGTTAATATATTAGAAAGTTGTGACAGGTTTTTCACAAACCTAAAATAATATCCCACTAATCCAAGGAAACTAAAACTATCAATTACTATTTTTGGATGAGGCCACTCCTCTAAAACCATTATCTTTATAGGGTCAACTAAGATTCCTTCACTGGTTAAAATGTGTCCCATGAAAGAAACTTGATGTAACCAAAAATAAAATTTGCTAATATTTTCAAAGAAACTATCCTTCCTCATAGTTTTTAATATTACCCTTAGATGATATTCATTCCCCTCTTGACTTTTGGAATATATCATAATATTATCAATAAAAACTAACACAAAGTTATCAAGGTAGTCTTTAAAGACTCTATTCATCAAATCCATAAAAATATTAGGTGCATTAGTCAATTATAAGGGCATAACAACAAAATCATAATGCCCATATCTCGATCGGAAGGCAATCTTCAGAATATATTCTTTCCTCACCCTCAGTATATGATAACCAAATCAAATATCAACCATGGATAAGAATTGATCCCTAAGAAGATGGTAAAATAAATCATCAATTCTTGGAAGAGGGTACTTGTTCTTTATTGTGACCCCAATATGTTCCCTATAATCAATGCATAATCGCATTCATTCAACCTTCTTTTTCATAAATATAATAGGTTATCCCCAAGGAGACACACTTTTCGGGATTAACCCCTACTCCAAAAGATCTTGGAGCTTCTTCTTTAATTATTCAAACTTCACATTTTTCATTATATACTAGGTTTTTTAAATCCTCTTAGAACAAGGCATGAGTTCAATGGAGAACTCTACCTCTCTTAACAATGGAGGTCTAGGTAACTCCTCAGGAAATATTTCAATGTATTCCTAAAAAATGGGGATATTATTTATCCTTATACTCTCATTTCCTTCTTCTTCTTCAACTATAAAATCCATAAAAAGGATATAGGAGGTTCTTATAGATAAATATCAGGTTGAGATATCTCTCATTTAAAGATAATTGTAGGTTGTCACTTCAAGACTACTGAGATTTTTGTGATTATGCATTTCACATTAGCATTAAACATTGAGAGCCAGTTCATCCCTAGTATAATGTTGAATTCCAACATGGGAATGAATAATATATTTATGATAATATTGTCTAAGAGTCTTGATTAATAACTCTACATTTAGTAGTTCATGAATTGATTCTATATTCTTTGAAAACATGGAGGGAATAAGGGAATGTGTAGAACCAAAATCAAACAAAGTACTTGCTATCTTTGAGAGAACAACAAGAGTACCTTCCACCAAATCATTTTTAGCTTCAACATCAGTAATCATGATATAAAAATCATGATGTTTCTCTTTGGTATTATGCTGAGGCTGATGTTGATTCCCCTCCACTACCCTCGTATTCGGACAATGATTAGAAAAGATCCCAAGTTTTACACACTAGAAGAATTGGACTTCTGGTCAATCCAGTGCCATCTTCCCTTTTTTGTTAGTGTTCGTAAGTTGAGGCTTCACTTCACTATAATAATTTCAAGCGATATGTCCATCTCTTCCACACTTGAAACACTTACCACTCCCGAGTAGGTAGTTCCTCAAATTCTTCTTACCATATTTATTACATGAGGTAATTGGAACTTTCTTTACACCTATTCCCTAATAAAATATCATCCCCAATAGTTTCTTCAATGACCTCATTTTTCATTGGATTTATGGGAAAATTTCCTCTCACCGAACAATAGTTCCACTTTCATATCACTTCAAATGATCTCCTCATATCTTTTATTGTCTCGTTTGGATAGATTCTTTCATAGATGAGGTGTTAGACCACCAAATAATCTATCAAAATTACCATTATGGTCCATGACAAAGCTAGTGGTGTAACATGAAAGCCTCGTGCAGTTCATCTCGTAGCTTGCCACAAATTCATTCTCCTTCTACTTCAACTCAATAAATTCCTTCTCTATTTCCATTCTCATCGAATGAGGGAAATAATAATTGAAGAAGATCCATATGAACGCTTCCCACTCAATAGCATCAGTCTCCCGTCTTGGCCTTGTGTTTTAAATCAGTACCCACCACTGATCGGCTTCTCCCTCTAAGAGGTAAATAGCCAGTGTGACTTTCTCTTGTTTTGAACAACGAAGTACAGAAAATATATTTTCTATAAATCTTATCCACTATTCCTCAATCAATGGGTTGGTAGATCCACTAAATGTTGGTGATTGTTGATGTATAAAGGACTCAATGGAATGTTTCTACCTTCATGGTGAAATTAGCCTCTCATCTTGATTAAAGTTATTTCCCATAACTTGAGTCATTTGATTTATCATTCTAATGAAAGTTCCTATTTCTAATTCCATCGATGTACCATCAGTGCATGGACCATTGTAGTCACTATTAGAATGGTTCCTCCTATTTCCCTCCATTTTATAAAAGAATAAAACCTTAGTGAGAAACTTGTTTCATTTAAGAGTTTTATAACTCTAAAGTATTTTTATGTCTTAAAACATTATTCTTAAATATGTTATTCATTATCAATAATTAAATTTTCTATAAATCATTATTAATGGTTCATAAATGTTTTGTGATTAACCAAACATATCCCCCAATAGTGTCACTCCAGAAGTGCACCAAGTTTCATTATCATGCACCAGTTCCCATTTGAGTCTAGATCAAAGTGGTGTTTTTGGGTTTTACCCCTTGATACATCTATATTAGATCCACATTCACTTGTTCAAATCCAGACATGGATTTATTAGTTTGGAAATGACTTACTTAATATTTCAATGAAATATCAAGAAGCTTTCCTATATTTAAACTTTTCTATAAGGTTTTTCCTAAATTTTTCATATCCAAATTTCCACAAATAACTTAAATATAATTTCATACTAACTATGGAATCCTGAATTTTTATTATAAAACTTTACATGACATTTTACAAACATAGGATCTTTTAAAGTTTGGTGTCTTGCAAATAAGGAACATGATACATGAAAACTGAAAAAATTATAATATTCCAAATGAAAGTATTATTAAAGGTTAATCCTAAGTATATTTATTTCATATCATAACAAGGGTACATACATCAAAGGATAGGATTAGTAGAAGGACTAGTTAGGAAAAAAAAGTGAAATAGTTCACATCTGAACTTAAGCAATATCCATAAGAACATGAGGAATATTGTAAAGGCATGATAAAGAGGAATATAATAATATTAGTATCTTGAATAATGAATTGAAAATGTGGATAAAACATTTATTTTAGATATTAATTATTATATCACCATGTTCAATCCCCAAGGTGTCATAAAAATTACCAAGGTTATTCACCAAGGTATCATAAAACTTGTCATCTCTAGAGATTAATTTTTTTACCCAATTTCATTGGAGAGCTATCTGGGTGAACCTATAATAAGAATTAATTTTCATGTGAAACACATAGATCATAATGAAACATTTCATAAATAACCCATAGATAATAATAAAAATGGGTTTCATATCAAAATCATGGCACTTTAAAAAGTGCCTAAAATATGATCATTATGACAGTTATAACCCACAGAAAGGGAATGAGGGTTTTGTGTATGAAAATTCTATAATTAAATAAATAATTTTTATGTATGTCTAAATACCCTTGTAAATTAAAATGGTTTGGGTATTCAAATAACGAAAATAAAATAATTTCTTGAGAAAAAGAGAGAGATTTTGAGACAAAAATTATGCAGCATAATGGGTATGGAAAATGGTTTTATAAAACATTAAAAAGAGCAGGGAAAAGGGTTCACCCATTCATAGAAGACTCATAATAAATAATTGGGACATAATAAAATGTAAATAAGAACATGGTATGGATATTTCAAACACATACCACATAAAATAGAACTTGAAAGAAAAAGAGAAGTTGGGAATTCCCTTACCTTGAAGAGTAACATCTAAAACTATAAGATTGGGACCTTGGGGGATTAAGGGAACCTTGGGATGACTCCTTGGGAGGTCATACTCTTGGGGAAGTTTAGGTAACATCGCCCCAGTGGTAAACTCCACAAACTTGAACTTCTCCCATAAGAGATTTTGTTCGATCTTAATATATTTAAGCTTGGATTGGGTTTGGTCCAGAGTAAAACCTAGTGATTCTTCCTCCTTCCCATGCTTCAAAAAATGGGATTTTTATGACCTGAGTCTACTAGATGAGGCCATCAACTCTTCTTTCTGCATTAATTATCCACTATCATTTCTATTTGTAAACAATAATTATAACATTTATTATTGTTTCCCACGGTCATATTAAGAAACAGTTATATAAAAGTAAAAATATGATGGTCACATTTCATTTATACTTATATATTCTTATTTATTTTGACATAGTAAGACTAAAATTTTTAGAAAATAAAATATTATTCAAAAAATTTTCTCGTTACAATCATTGGAACTCAAGGGTTAGTGTTGACACCCACTAGAATAAAATTAGTAATAAGTGTTGAAAATCCTCAAAATATAAGTACAATTTTGGTATAAATGAATTAAAAAAACACACTTTATCCCTAGATTTCATGAAAACTCTATGGTCATGTGAATGGGTTATGTGAACATGTAAACATAAAAGATTCATACAACTCCATGTGGATAAGAGAAAGAGGATTTCCATGATGGGTCCTTCTTAGGGTCTATGTTATTCAAGGGATTTCCCTATGATATGTGATTTTAGAAATTATAAAATCATCATGCATCTTTGGTTGTCCATGATGGGAAGATATCATGGTTGTTCTTAATCATGTGACTCCTTTCATGGATGTCTGAGTTCCTAAGCCCAAATGGATCATAAAACCATATTAAGAGAGGATTCCATGATGGACTTTTTTTCCTCTCTTTGCCATGAAACACACTAGAGGACTTCACCAATGAAATATGACCTTATTCACATGATGTGGATGAGATAATATTTAATTACACATACATCATATACCACCTCTAAACCATATACATAGCTAACATGCTGCCTAAATCGGCATAGATATAGGGGGTCAATGCCTATAAAAATTACCTTGATAACATGATTTAAATAGTGAATACATGGGAAAAATTTTTATTCAAGGCATTATAATGATATTCATGTGACTTTACAGCCTTCCATTTAGAAATTCGATAATAATTTTAGAGAATGGGAACCTCAAAAAAATAGGTGACCATTTTTCAAGTTAATGAATATTTCATGCAAAGGTTTGCTGTGTGACCACTAGCACAAGTGTCGAATGCATGATGAAATTTATGATACATGATCATATGATTACCCTTCATTCATTGGATCACATGATTAACTATCAATCATGGGATTTTATGATGGTCTATTGGTCATGTGAAAACATCTCAAACCTAATATTAGTTACATGATTCCATGGGACCCTTTTAATTATGTGATAACATGAGCCTGTTACTTTATGTGATTGTATATCCCCCTAACTCTTTTATATGATCGTATGACCCTATGACCATCATGTGATCACCCAACCCCCAAGAGTGCCACTCGAACCTTCTATTTTGTAGTATCTCTTTCTCCCACATGGGCATCCACCTTGGTATAAGTTTCTAATATTCCTATATTTTTTAACCATTGAGGAAATAATCCCCATGAGTTTATTTATCATTCCTTTACCACTAGTTGTTTATGAACATTATGAACTATGAGGATTCTAAAGCTTGTTATAATCATGATATGTTGGATGCATTTTTAAGTCTTTATCTCCATATCTAATATATTTCCATTAGTCTTTTTTACATGTCCATATTCCTCATGAAGACCTTGAAGCACCCATATAGATTTCACATTACAATACTCCTTGTGAAATCTCATGCCTTCTCTCATGGATATATATTATCCAAAGGACTCATAAACATATTTCTCTTAGATAGGTTATAGTGTGTAATCCATGTAAAAATACAATTTTTCACTAAAATACATTTTTTATGATCTTTTTTCATCTCTTGTTTCTCACATTGATCATGAATAATGTGGGATTATAGATCTTCAATGATCATTCCATTAGTATGATGAAAATGACTCTAATATGGTCCACCTATTTGGGTGTAAGACCCGACTATATTTTATTGTCCTTTAAAGGAAAAAACTCCCAATTAAGTACCTCTTGTTATCCATGTATGCGTAATCCTAGCTCAATCCTCTTTTTTCTCACCTTTTATGACATATATGTCCTTCCAATAGAAACTACATAGACTATGATGTTTGTATTCAAATGAAAATTAGGATAACTGTTCAAGGATTTAGCCCCTATATTTGTTATTCAAATATCCCCATATACATCCTAGTCCCACAACATTAAACTGCATGACAACATCCTTACCTCCTCATGTTAAACTGCATGGTATGGTCTGGTCACAAGTCCTTAAACTATGTCTTTCAAACTATAAGGTATTTCATTCCTATCTTGATGGGATATGTTGGATGCCTCTGTGAGCTTGAAACCCAAAATAATAAACATTTTTCTATCAACCTCATGGTACCATATCCCTCATGAGATCATTTATGTCCTCCGCTCAGCTAGCTATACTCCTTCGAGTTTGGACATACTGTCTATTTAGGCCATATTTCTCACTGATCATCATTTATCTGTCCATATTCCTAAAATAAACCTAGGCCCCACCCAAATTTCCATATTCCATCGAGGTCCCATTATATAATCCTTCTTAAGATATAAACCCTATGGGATCCATCTTTATGGGTACATACTCCTCATGAAATAAACCCATTCTCATTGGGCTATATTACCTTTAAGCTTAACTAAAAGGGTCGCTCATTCATAATCCCCACACTAATCATTATTAGGAATCTTTTTCCTAGTCTTCCTTATCGTATGATTTAAAATTTCATTGATTAGTCATCATTACATGACCTTAAACGGTAATTATGTGTCCCATTAAGTGCCACTAAACTATATGGGTTTTGATTACTTTAGTAAGGATATGTAGGAAGCCCCTTTATGGGATCAATCCTAACACTATAAAAACTCTCTGCCTTCTTAGGCAAAAATAAACTCTTGAGTTCCAAGATATATGGATTTAAAACATAGAAACCCCCAAAACAAAATAAATAAATAATAATGGGTAACTATATTAATATCATATGATACATAAAAATTTTCATGTTTAAGGGATACCTTTGATATGTAAAGATACTCACACTGGCAGCCAATAACCAGTTATAAATGTTCGGGTAACTAGTCTCATATCGATAAATGGAAAATATTCATGAAAATGAATTAAATATATATGAGAGTCACAAATTAGTAAATAATTCCCCCCAATGGAGTGTGATGATCCCAAATTCCCATCATCTCAACCAATACAAGTTCCTAATTGTAGAGACCCGTATCTTGACGTACATGGACATTACATTACTTTTGCGGAATACTTGGTACATAACAAAAACACACACACAAGGATCGTATTAGTTTAGTGTCTTTGGAAACTCGGAACGTAATCTTCTAATCGTGGTGAAAGATCTTCAATATCTCCCATAAAGATCTTCCCCTTTTTTTTTACCTAGAACCTTTCTTTATATCCTGGGGAAAAGAAAACATAAAAGGGTGAGCTCAAATGCTCAGTAAGGGTAAACAAAAGAAAAATTAATCACATCATATTCATAAGAACATAACTTTTGGAAATCTTAACCTGCAAAAGAGAGCATAATTTCATAACATGGGATAAATCATAGAAGTGAAATGAAATTACAATAATCATAACATAAAACATGAAACTTTGTGGCATTCACACATAATCATAGAGAATCATTTCTTGTTAGTCAAGACTCATTGCCAAGACTATCTTAGTGGAAAAAGTCCCTTTCTGAATCGAGTAACCCTCATTTCAGTCCTGTTTCACTGAACCGGTATAACCTACCATTCCAGCCATGTCTATCTCATGAGATACAAAATCTTTACCCAATTAATTGGAGGGAGATATAGGTCCCACCCATCTTATAATGAATCCTTTCTTATGTGTGCCACATAATCATAAAACATACATCATCGCATAACACATGTAACAAAAATGGGATTCTTGAAACATCATGACATCATAAATCAATTCATATAAGATAAAGGAATTCATAAAAATAATTCCATCACAACATGATCAAATCAATGTAATAATAGGGATAAAAATAGAACCCTTTATTATCTTAGATGGAAAATAATTTTGATAAAACACTTGAACTCCATTCTTGAGGAAAATATCATTTCTTCTTCAAAAAAACTTTTCCTTTCATAACATGTCATATAACTTTAAAATAAAAGAAGTTGATTAAAAATAAACTTGAAAACTTGTAAAGTAAGCTTCTTGGAAATAACGTTTTAAAAATCCATTCATGCCGTATAAGTTAAAAAAAACATTCTTCGCACTTTTGTCGGAAAAGTCAAAAAGTACCTCGTATGAAAAACGACAAAAGATTCCTTTCATTTCTTTAACTAAAAACTCACCGAAGGGTAAAAATGGATTTAAACAATTGTAGGTGGATGGAATTAGTATTAACTATTGATGAAACATGGATGTGGATTATAAAATACACCCCAGTAAATACTTACGAATAAACAATCTCGGATAAAAATGAGATTGTGATATTTTCCTTACCTTAGGTCCTATTTGCTTTGTTCGTGTCCGAAGCTCCTGTATAATGGTTAAAATAATGTTATTGACTTATTCCAGAATCATACATATTGATATGATATCATATATGGTCATATTATTAGCTTCTTGTTAGTAATATTTCATTGTTACTTGTTACTCGGGTCTTTATAACTTTTTGTTCTTATGCGTGTTTTGTCGAATAAATTCTTATTCTTATCTTTAGGTTATAGATAATTCATTTACAGAATGGTATTAGTGTATTATATACCATATTCATTCATTCAATTCATTTATATAATCATTATGAAATGAAGATCATGTAGAACGAGTCGCATCACATCGTGGAGACGGTATTCCGTACGTACGCACGAGTGATGATATCGTTCCTATGATCGTGGAATTGTATTGGAGTATATATATATATTATTTCAGTATCAATATTACTTCATAATAATCATATATAGTTACTTATTACACCATTATAACAATCCTTGTAAGGTGATGGTGGAAAAATAGATTACACCACGGCGTGGAGACGGTATTCCGTACGTACGCACGCGCGGTGATTTCATTTTTCCGTAGGATGGATAGAAGGTGAATTAGGGTTGTTTCATATTTATAATAACATATCAGTATGTAAGTAATACTGATGTTATTACTTTATCATGAAACAACTAAAGAAGAAGAATTTGAAGAAGAAAGAAATTGAAAAGATCGGTAATGGATATTACCTCTTCTTTGGAACGCCTCTTTGAATCCTCCACTTAAGGAACTAAGATTGTTCTTTGGAGAAGACCAGGACCTCTAGGATTATTCTAGGGAAGTGAAGAGGAGAAAATGGCACGGGTTGTCGGAGCTTGAGTGCTCAAATTGGTGTGAGGAGGAGGGGGAGGAGGTTCCCTTTTATAAGGGAGGAGAGGGGCACCTTAGGAATATCTCAAAATATTATTTTATATTAAAGTCAAAATCGGTTTATAATGGTTCCAAAGGGTCTTATTTCGAAGATAAAGTGGGGATGGGTCGAAATCCTATCAACCAATAGGATTTAGACAAGTTTAGGTTATTATTTTAACCTTATCAATTAGATTTAACTCTAAGTTAAATAATTTAACTTTTACCGTGTCTTTTTGTTTTCTTTCACTATATGGTTAATACACTTACTATAACATGCCAAACGAAACCCAAATTGTATATTATTAATAAATATATCCTTATCTAAGTCATTTGGCCGAACCTTAGATTTTTAGGAATAAAATAACAATTAATAATATAATATTTGATTTAAAAACTATTTTGTGTCAATTTTGACACTATTTGATATATGATTTTTGTGAATGACATAACAGAATTATATGTTCGAACCAAGTTGATTAAATCAACACTAATATATCATAGTAACCTAGAAAATTAGTTTAATTCATAAAAAGTCTCAAATTACATTCATTTGAGAATTTATAACATCAATTATGTTAATATTTCCTTAAAAGGGTAATTATTGCATCATCGTTGTGTCATAAATAAATTAATTTATTTAAAGTCTAAAAATTATAAATAAAATATCATTATGTAGGAAATATTTTTAGCTTTCTAATGAATATTTATAGTCGAATTTATCTTATGTATAACCCCATATTAAAAATGTTTTAGTTATTAAACTTTGATTTTAACTATTTTAACTATTCATTAAATAATATAATATTAAATGTCATAATCTAATCCAAGTGGACCTAAATGGTAATATTATATTCATAAGGTTGTTTTTGGTCGAATTACACTTATCCAATAGAATTAGGACATGTGTTAGGGTAATAGTAATATCATATTTACCCTTAGTTATCCTATTTACTATTAACCGTGGTAAAAAAAAAGTAAAAAGTTACTATTCACCAAAAATTATTTTCATCTCATTGAACCACATTTTACTTACTGACATCAACCGTGTCTCTCGGATTTTTGAAATTCCATTCACAGAAGCGGTAAAATTAAGATTTATGAAGAAATTAATTTTTTTAACTACCACTTAGTAGTTTCACTATTCATCAAAAATTGATGTTTTTCAGAACAATGCCAAAATTTCATCCTAAGCTATATTTCATATTCCGAATTCAAAAATGAAGTCTATTTTACCAAATTCATATCATAGAATTTGAATTAATTAATTTTATAATTAAATCCCGCTGTTAAAACAAATAGCGTGTTTTTAAGAAACAATATCTATCAAAAGATTGACACTTGATTATGTCTGGTTTAAATGTGAAATTACATCCAATGACCAACATTGTATTAAATTGTAAAAATATATTCTAAATATACTTTAAAACCACTCAAATTAATAATTTATCACTATTAATTATTTCGATTAAAAAAAAATTTTTTAATTATAATTAATAATTTTAACTATTCATCAGAATATGAAAATTATCCGAAAAGTACCAAAATTTCACCTTAGGCTAAATTCGATACTCCGAATCAAAAAATGAATTCCATTTTGAAAAATAAAATTTACAAAATTTCAAAAAGTGGTTATTACTATTCATAACGTCTAGTTTTAATAATATCTTAATAGCATATCGTTGTTTAGCGAAACTCGGTGTTGCATACAACACACGCTATCGTGGAAGGTCGTGATTGCGTATAATTCAAGCCAGGTCAGAGATGTGTATTGTGAAAGCTCCTTTTGGTGTAGCGTATAACAAAAGACATTAATAAAATTAAAAAGAATATTTTTCATAAAATCTCGGGCTGTTACATTCTACCCCCCTTAAAATGAATTTCGCCCTCGAAATTCGTCGGGGTTATAAATAGTTTACTATTCGAAAGTTTCTTTAATAGAAACCCACATCGTAAAAAGGAATACCAAAACTTAGCTTTAAAAACTAAAGTATGAAATGTAACGATTACCCAAATAAATTAATCACTGGGTTTCCACATAGGTGAAAATATGGATATGGAAGAGAAATATAACCATCATGTTCTGATGGAGAGTGGTAGAGAACATTGCTATGGAAAAGCCAGTAATCACAAATCCATAGATTTGTGATGATATAAGGTACCATATGATTCATCAGGTATAATATCACTAGGACAACATTTTTGGTTTTCAAGATCATTTCCCTAAAGTTGAAAATTTGAATTAGAATAAATACGTACTTTATTTTGGTACAATCTCACTGTTGTTCGTGCCTTGAACAATTTCCACTTCATCCCTTAAATAAATGAAGTTGAATTTTTTATTCGTAAAGTGTTAGCAGATCATGTGATAGAATGACGGGTCATTCCATCTACAAAAGTTTAGCAAAAATTATATACATAAGTCGATCCATAGTGAGATTAATCATATATGGTTCCTAAAATGGACTTTATACTTCATATATCATACTGCTTAATATAATAAAACTAGTTTCTAATAAACCGGGACTTCCTGTAGGCCAGTGGTAGGCGATAAAGGCCAGTCGCACTTCGGTTGTGGGTTCGATTTCCACAGCCTTGTCCGACGCGATGGGCTGCCGCCTGTCCTGCAGGTTGTCCTTTTCTAAAACTATATTACTATAACATCACATCAATAACATCGAGAAAACTTCTATCCTTAAACAATACTAACTTTTTTCCAACATAATCCATTCCAATCTTTAGGATTATCCATAATACTGCAATCCACTCTCATAACATAGTGAAAACGATTACCAGAGATTTAATACCATCGTCAATTCCCATATATCATAAGATATGTTTTGTTGGTTACATTCCAAACATTCAAAGTCCTTAATCATGTATTCTCTTGAATACCTTTGTGAAAACATGAATGCAGTTAAAAGTTAACACCTTCCACATACTAAAATCCTCAAAATTCTATATACTCAAACCATGATATCACTTAGTCCTTATATAAATCATGAGCTCATGAATACAATCAAACATCTCATTATCGTCTTATCCCTTCATTATGCACATATCATCTACATTCCAAAAATATCTAAATAACCTTTCATGGATACTTGTACCATTAATCATACACTTTCAAAACTCAAGGAAGGACAACAGTGTAATAATCCTTAGATGTCTCTTTATTCCATAGTACCATGAGATTACTTATACAACATTACACATGATAAACAAGTCATCATTCCACTACATTCTTAAACCGTTGACCGAGCTTCAACAATTCTTTCATCTCACATATCATTTGTAGTCTCTTCATCATCATCCACATAAATACTACCCATATGACCATACTGATTCTCTTCATGAGTCTTTCCCTTAGGGCATTTGTTTGCATAATGCCCATACATTCCACATTTAAAACACTTAACCATTTTTCATGTCGTAGCAATACCATTATCCTCATCCATGGTGTTAACCGAACCTTTTCCTTTGCACTTACTTGCTTTGTGTCCTTCTTTTCCACACCCAAATCATCTTCCAGTTCCCTTGAAACATTCTCCTTGATGCCTCTTCCCACATGATTTACATAGGGGAAATTGAACTTTCTTTCCTCTATGATCATCATGAAACTCCATCTTTCTCTTATTAGCCGAGTCAGGAAACTTACCAAATTTTACTTTATTGATCATATTATGAGATTGCTGATTCGGAATAATAATGATCTTTGGACTTCCAAATCCCATTTCATTTGGTTGCTCATAATAATATCATTCCATTGTCCATCATATCCTCCATTATCGTGAATCATCTTGTTTCCAGCCATTTTCTAAAACCCAAAATGAATAGTGTGAGAGGCAAAAATCATGCTAGGGAAAACAACATAATAAAGGGGGAGTACCTTCAATATCTAACATCTTAGGTTTAATTCTATGATCGTTAGCGTAGTTCTAGTACTATAACTTATACGTCTACTTAACCTTAGGGACATCCCTAGACATACCGTAGAAATATCTCTAGGGATCTCACTAACGTTTTCGCATCCTAGTTTCCAAAGGTTGACTAAACCTTTCCTCTGATACCAACTGTAGAGACCCGTATCTTGACGTACATGGACATTACATTACTTTTGCGGAATACTTGGTACATAACAAAAACACACACACAAGGATCGTATTAGTTTAGTGTCTTTGGAAACTCGGAACGTAATCTTCTAATCGTGGTGAAAGATCTTCAATATCTCCCATAAAGATCTTCCCCTTTTTTTACCTAGAACCTTTCTTTATATCCTGGGGAAAAGAAAACATAAAAGGGTGAGATCAAATGCTCAGTAAGGGTAAACAAAAGAAAAATCAATCACATCATATTCATAAGAACATAACTTTTGGAAATCTTAACCTGCAAAAGAGAGCATAATTTCATAACATGGGATAAATCATAGTAGTGAAATGAAATCACAATAATCATAACATAAAACATGAAACTTTGTGGAATTCACACATAATCATAGAGAATCATTTCTTGTTAGTCAAGACTCATTGCCAAGACTATCTTAGTGGACAAAGTCCCTTTCTGAATCGAGTAACCCTCGTTTCAGTCCTATTTCACTGAACCGGTATAACCTACCATTCCAGCCATGTCTATCTCATGAGATATAAAATCTTTACCCAATGCATTGGAGGGAGATATAGGTCCCACCCATCTTATAATGAATCCTTTCTTATGTGTGCCACATAATCATAAAACATACATCATCTCATAACACATGTAACAAAAATGGGATTCTTGAAACATCATGACATCATAAATCAATTCATATAAGATAAAGGAATTCATAAAAATAATTCCATCACAACATGATCAAATCAATGTAATAATAGGGATAAAAACATAACCCTTTATTATCTTAGATGGAAAATAATTTTGATAAAACACTTGAACTCCATTCTTGAGGAAAATATCCTTTCTTCTTCAAAAACACTTTTCCTTTCATAACATGTCATATAACTTTAAAATAAAAGAAGTTGATTAAAAATAAACTTGAAAACCTGTAAAGTAAGCTTCTTGGAAATAACGTTTTAAAAATCCATTCATGCCGTATAAGTTAAAAAAAACATTCTTCGCACTTTTGTCAGAAAAGTCAAAAAGTACCTCGTACGAAAAACGACAAA
This sequence comes from Viscum album, assembly GCA_963277665.1. Lineage (NCBI taxonomy): Eukaryota > Viridiplantae > Streptophyta > Magnoliopsida > Santalales > Viscaceae > Viscum > Viscum album. The sequence goes on from OY728119.1 coordinate 141,348,702, forward strand.
AGATTCCTTTCATTTCTTTTACTAAAAACTCACCGAAGGGTAAAAATGGATTTAAAAAATTGTAGGTGGATGGAAGTAGTATTACAAATTGATGAAACATGGATGTGGATGATAAAATACACCCCAGTAAATACTTACGAATAAACAATCTCGGATAAAAATGAGATTGTGATATTTTCCTTACCTTAGGTCTGATTTGCTTTGTTCGTGTCCGAAGCTCCTGTATAATGGTTTAAATAATGTTATTGACTTATTCCAGAATCATACATATTGATATGATATCATATATGGTCATATTATTAGCTTCTTGTTAGTAATATTTCATTGTTACTTGTTACTCGGGTCTTTATAACTTTTTGTTCTTATGCGTGTTTTGTCGAATAAATTCTTATTATTATCTTTAGGTTATAGATAATTCATTTACAGAATGGTATTAGTGTAGTATATACCATATTCATTCATTCAATTCATTTATATAATCATTATGAAATGAAGATCATGTAGAACGAGTCGCATCACATCGTGGAGACGGTATTCCGTACGTACGCACGAGTGATGATATCGTTCCTATGATCGTGGAATTGTATTGGAGTATATATATATATTATTTCAGTATCAATATTACTTCATAATAATCATATATAGTTAATTATTACACCATTATAACCATCCTTGTAAGGTGATGGTGGAAAAATAGATTACACCACGGCGTGGAGACGGTATTCCGTACGTACGCACGCGCGGTGATTTCATTTTTCCGTAGGATGGATAGAAGGTGAATTAGGGTTGTTTCATATTTATAATAACATATCAGTATGTAAGTAATACTGATGTTATTACTTTATCATGAAACAACTAAAGAAGAAGAAGTTGAAGAAGAAAGAAATTGAAAAGATCGGTAATGGATATTACCTCTTCTTTGGAACGCCTCTTTGAATCCTCCACTTAAGGAACTAAGATTGGTCTTTGGAGAAGACCAGTACCTCTAGGATTATTCTAGGGAAGTGGAGAGGATAAAATGGCAGGGTTTGGCCGATCTTGAGTGCTCAAATTGGTGTGAGGAGGAGGGGGAGGAGGTGCCCTTTTATAAGGGAGGAGAGGGGCACCTTAGGAATATCTCAAAATATTATTTTATATTAAAGTCAAAATCGGTTTATAATGGTTCCAAAGGGTCTTATTTAGAAGATAAAGTGGGTATGGGTCGCAATCCTATCAACCAATAGTATTTAGACAAGTTTAGGTTATTATTTTAACCTTATCAATTAGATTTAACTCTAAGTTAAATAATTTAACTTTTACCGTGTCTTTTTGTTTTCTTTCACTATATGGTTAATACACTTACTATAACATGCCAAACGAACCCCAAATTGTATATTATTAATAAATATATCCTTATCTAATTCATTTGGCCTAACCTTAGATTTTTAGGAATAAAATAACAATTAATAATATAATATTTGATTTAAAAACTATTTTGTGTCAATTTTGACACTATTTGATATATGATTTTTGTGAATGTCATAACAGAATTATATGTTCGAACCAAGTTGATTAAATCAACACTAATATATCATAGTAACCTAGAAAATTAGTTTAAGTCATAAAAAGTCTCAAATTACATTCATTTGAGCATTTATAACATCAATTATGTTAATATTTCCTTAAAAGGGTAATTACTGCATCATCGTTGTGTCATAAATAAATTAATTTATTTAAAGTCTAAAAATTATAAATAAAATATCATTATGTAGGAAATCTTTTTATATTTCTAATGAACATTTATAGTCGAATTTATCTTATGTATAACCCCATATTAAAAATGTTTTAGTTATTAAACTTTGATTTTAACTATTTTAACTATTCATTAAATAATATAATATTAAATGTCATAATCTAATCCAAGTGGACCTAAATGGTCATATTATATTCATAAGGTTGTTTTTGGTCGAATTACACTTATCCAATAGAATTAGGACATGTGTTAGGGTAATAGTAATATCATATTTACCCTTAGTTACCCTATTTACTATTAACCGTGGTAAAAAACAATTAAAAAGTTACTATTCAGCAAAAATTATTTTCATCTCATTGAACTACATTTTACTTACTGACATCAACCGTGTCTCTCGGATTTTTGAAATTCCATTCACAGAAGCGGTAAAATTAAGATTTATGAAGAAATTAATTTTTTTAACTACCACTTAGTAGTTTCACTATTCATCAAAAAATGATGTTTTTCAGAACAATGCCAAAATTTCATCCTAAGCTATATTTCATATTCCGAATTCAAAAATGAAGTCTATTTTACCAAATTCATATCATAGAATTTGCATTAATTAATTTTATAATTAAATCCCGCTGTTAAAACAAATAGCGTGTTTTTAAGAAACAATATCTATCAAAAGATTGACACTTGATTATGTCTGGTTTAAATGTGAAATTACATCCAATGACCAACATTGTATTAAATTGTAAAAATATATTCTAAATATACTTTAAAACCACTCAAATTAATAATTTATTACTATTAATTATTTCGATTAAAAAAATTGTTTTTAATTATAATTTAGTAATTTTCACTATTCATCAGAATATGAAAGTTATCCGAAAAGTACCAAAATTTCACCTTAGGCTAAATTCGATACTCCGAATCCAAAAATGAATTCCATTTTGAAAAATAAAATTTAAAAAATATCAAAAAGTGGTTATTACTATTCATAACGGCTAGTTTTAATAATATCTTAATAGCATATCGTTGTTTAGCGAAACTCGGTGTTGCGTACAACACACGCTATCGTGGAAGGTCGCGATTGCGTATAATTCAATCCAGGTCAGAGATGTGTATTTTGAAAGCTCCTTTTGGTGTAGCGTATAACACAAGACATTAATAAAATTAAAAAGAATATTTTTCATAAAATCTCGGGCTGTTACATTAATCATCATGCGGCTCATCATAGATGTGGGAATCATTGGTTGTTTCTGTTTCCATGATTAAACCCCATTATAAACCATTTAACATTGGTTTAGAGACCCAACATGAGGATTGTGCAAAGATATTTATCCCCTAACAAAACCAAGAACCCCAAGCCACCCTTCCCTAGGTCGAAACTAGTAGGCTGCAAGGAAATTTCTAGAAAATATTTTTCAAGAAGATCCTTGAGTTTCCATGGAATGTTGAGAAATTTTAGTTTTGTTTTTAAGTTTTATTTCTTTTTAGTTTTTGAGAAATTTAAAATTTTAAATAGAAAAAATAATATCATTTTAGGTAACACAGTTTGGGTGTAGTGGATTCATACCATTCCAAATAAAAATTAATGTCACTTGAAGGGTGAAGTATCTAGGTTTGTAGAACCACTAAGAAGGGGGTGAATCAGTGGTGATCCTTTAACAATTTCCTTCACTAGTAAATAAATCACCATAACATATTATAGTTTCAATCCACTCAACTCTGTAACTAAACCCCTCCCATATATAAAGATAAGGAAGATAAATGCAAGGTACATGATTTTTACAGGGTTTATTCTCAATGAGGGTACTTACTTTTTGTTGTGTTTGAAATATCCTAATACACAGATTATCCACTAAGATCTATCAGATATACAAACATTTTTTTGTAAATAATCACTCTTAGAATAAATGATAGTGGGAAGGAATCACCCTTGACCAAAGAATGATTCTATACTGATTTCTATAGTTTATAAAAGTCTCACAAACAAAATTATCACTTGTCAACCTAAGAAAGATCTCTTGAGACTCCAAATTTTATACCAATAATGAATATATTCCTATAATAATGTACAATAGAAAGATTTAAAATTACTCTCCAAAATCAACCTTATAAAACTTTGAGTCTAGAACTTGGACTTCTGACTTTGAAATATCGGGAACTTCTTTATCCATAATATTTTGTTTGATAATTTGTCTAAGAAAAATCTATGAAGTTTCACCACCAATAGCTCACAAAAACTTCTCTCTCAGCAATACAGGCAGCAAATTCTCAAAGATATTTTCCCTTATATATACTCATACCTCATTAGAATAATTAATAGGAACAATAGGCTCTAAATTTGGATTTCCCACTTGACTCGATATTTGTTTGAATACCTTAAAGGATTCTAAAAATTAAAAAACAACATTTTTCATCAAAGTTGCCTCAAATACCAGAATTTATAAAATCTTCAAACCTTCCTCAAATATTAGTGATAATCATGATATTTCTTTCATGACTATTTCTATATTGAAATCATAGCTCGGTATCATCAACCTTCTCAGAGATTACAAACCTATAGTTGGATCTAACAAAAACAAAGTAAGAACTTCTCCATCTGGTTCTTCTTTGTGAGAACTTCTTTATCCAGTATTTCTTTGTAATAAGTCCTCCGTTCAATAATTATTTAACTAGTTCTACTTTGTCTATATTTTCTTCATCTATTACCTCTTCATCCAGAGCTTATTTTATTGGTTCCCCTCTATCCATAAACCTCTGTCAAATTAACTCAAGTTTGGATTTTACAAATATGAAGACTAATCTATTCGAAATGATCTTCAATGTCAAGAACTTCTCCATCCTGTACAAATGATCCTCCAGATTTTTTAAGTGAACTCATCAAATTTATTTGTATGGTTCCATCAAGATTCATCCTATTTAAAAAACACTTTCCAAAATGCTTTGTCTGAAAAATTCCTACACACCTTTCCCTATTTAGAAACTTCATATTTCCCTTTTTCTAAAAACACTTCTTATGATGGTTTCATGAATTTTTTACTAGTATATTAACAAGATTTCCTCCATCCAGAACTTTTAAAAAATTAGTATACAAACATTCTATGTTCAAAAATTTAATGAAAATACTCAACTGGAACTATAAAAACTTGAATTTCCTCACAATGTTTCATGGTGATTTCAAAAACTGTCACTAAATATTTTCCTATTAAAAGTTAACAGTGGTTTTTTAGCGGTGATTTTTAAAATTGGAGAAAATTTAGTTTTGAATATTTTTTAATTTTTTTCAAAATAAAATTCTATGTTTTTTAGTGGTGGGTTTTTAAAAAAACCTTCAGGAAATAGCAGTGGGTTTAAAAAACAACCATTAAATTAAAGGAAAAAATTTAAAAACAATATTTATTTATTATATATTATTTATTATTTACCCTCATATATAGTTTATTATTTATTATTATAATTAATTTTAATGTGTTAGTTAATAAATATATTGAATTATTATTTAATAATAATTTGAAACTTAAAACAAATGGTCAATAAGTTTAAAATTGGACATTGGCATGAATTGATCATAACTTACGATCCGGGAGTTTGTTTTAGATCTATAACTAGTAAAATCGATGATTATCAAATGAACTAAACCCAAATAAGATTTAAATTTTATAATAATTAAAAGAATAAAATTTATAATAGTTATAAGAAATATAGGAAATCAAACTAGAACTTCAAACAGCCATAAATTTTGAACCGAGTGTTCGTTTATTCTCTACCACATATAAAATAAAATCATACAACAAGATCTACATTGTGATGATCAAGGGGAAACATGATAAATATTTTTTTGACGTCAAAAGAGGCCTCAAAGTCCTCCAAACCCAAGTTTTTAGTCGGGGTATCCCAATTTTTTAACATTCGATGGAATTTCATGAGGATCTTATTCTATTTTTTTAGTGGGGACAAAATTTATTCATAGGTTTTTCATTCATATTGATATTATGATTTTGAACTTTTATCATTTTTCATAATGTAGTTTTTTTAATAATTAAATATATACATATTTTTTGTATTTACTTATCATAAATCACTTGTATAAATACATATCTACATAAAAATGTATTATTAAACATATAAACAATATGAAAATAAATATTATTTATTCATTTCATTTAAAATAAATAATTATCGATCTTATTTAGTTAATAAAAATTTATTAATTTGTATATATATACCTATATAAGTAATTTTTATATATATATATGTGTGTGTGTCTATAAAAATATATATTTATCTATATATTCTAATATATGTAAATAAATACATATATATGTGAGTATTTGTGTATATTTATATAAATTTGTAAATATTTATGCATATTTATGTTTATAAATTTTTATATCATAAATGTGTAGATATATAGAGATATATTTATATTTACTTGTGTTTATATATATTAATATTAATATACAATTATATATCTAAGCGTGTTTATATATATTTATGTAACATTAACATGTGTTTATATATATATATGAGAATTTTGTTATAAGTGTATATATTTGTAGTTATTTATTTCCATTTATAATTTTATTATTTTATTATTTGTTATTTATTATTTATTATTTATTATTTATTCAATTGTTATATTTTTATTATTTATTATTTATTATTTATTATTTATTATTTATTATTTATTATTTATTTACTATTTATTATTTATTATTTATTATCATTTATTATTATTTATTAATCATTTATTTATTATTATTTATTATTTATTTATTTAATATTTATTTATTATTTTTTATTTATTACTTATTTATTACTTATTTATTATTTATTTATTATTTATTTATTATGTATTATTTATTATTTACCAAAAGGGTCCAAGAGCAAGGAGAACCCACTCCTACCAAAATTTGTTGAAAAATAAAATATAGGAACATGAAAAAGAGAAAGGATGAGGTTAAACAAATGATAGGCCCTCAACCAAAAAAGAAAACTGTAAATGAGAAAACTGAGGACCAAATTCATAATCATTAGATGTGTCATCAGTTGATTCTCATTCTGACTGTGAATTCTTCTTATTAAAATACATAAAGTACTTTTCCCTAAGTTTAACCTACTCCAAAGTGATCTCCTTGGAAGAAGATGACCAACCATGCCCACGTGTAATAGCCAAATCATCTCTGCCACATCCACTGTCGTGATTTTTTGGATGACGACCGTGTTTCAATGTCTTAGTTTGTTACCGAACCCCTTCATGTTCTTCCCTCTCCAAATGAGGTACATTATCCATGAGGGGATGCCCCTTAGATTCTGTCAAGGCAGAAGAATCCCTATGTGAAAATCCTTCATAACTGGGGAGATATCAATCTGCTTCTCCTACTTTCCTTTGCTGCATATAGAATTCTTATTCCCGAGTTCCGCGTCCACTTCTTTCTGCAAATCCCTTTCAAATTTAGTTTGACCAAGATCAATAATATCAGGCACTAGCTTATCCCTAGTTAGCTTGGGTCATGCTTTGGAACCAATAAGGACATCTTTTAAAGAAACATTGCCACCTTCAATGTCATGACTACATTCATCCTTTTTTCATCAACAAGAGGAGATCCCTCATCCACTAAAGAGAATTCATTATTTTGGTCTAACACAAGTGTGTAAATCTCCTTCAAGTCAACATTCATATTGTTTGTTATTTATTTATTATTAATTATTCATTTAATATTTATTTATTTACTTTTTAATTTTTTTAATTTAGTATTAATTATTAATGTATAATTTATTTATTAGTAATTTATTGAGTTATTTATTAGTTATTTATTAGTTATTTGTTATTATTTATTATTTTATATTTATTATCATTTATTATTTTTAATCATTTATTATTTGTTATCATTTATTATTTATTATCATTTATTTTGATTTATTATTATTTATTTATTTATTATTATTATTTATTTCTTATTTTTTCATTTATCAATTATATAATATTTAATTAATTTTTATTTATTACATATTTATTATTAATTATTTATTTAATATTTATTTATATTCTATTTATTATTTACCTATTATTAATTCTTAATAATTTATTATTTATTTATTACTTATTTATTAAATATATATTATATATTCATTATTTATTATTATTTAATATCAATATTTTTTTATTTGTATATGTATAAGTATATTACATATTGTTTACTCACAAGATAATGAACATGTTGGAGAGGTAAAGCCCTTCCAGTTTATCTAAGAGGTAAGGGGTTCAAATCTCTCCTAGTGCATATATTTGCCAGATTTATATATGCTATGCATGGTAGGATAAATAATTAGTAATAATAAGTAAGTAAATAATAATTAAATAATAATAAGTAAATATATAATAATAAATAATAAATAACAATAATAAATAATAATAATAATAAATAATAACTATAATACTAAATAGTAAAAATAAATAATAAATAATAGTCTTAATTAATTAATTAATTATGCAAATAGATAATAAAAAATAAAAAACAGATGAAAAAAATCACCACCAAATGAAACGCTGCAAAATAAAAAATTACCACCCAAAAAGTGCTATTAAATTTTCCCCAACATAAAAATATATGGAACTTTTAGAAAGCATCATGGTTTATTTAGTGATGGTTTAAACCATCATAAAATTCCAAAAAACCACTGGTAAATACCATTTTTTTATTGTTGAATCATTAATACTTTTAGAAAACATAATGTTAGATTCTTAATGGATGAGGGAATAATCCATAGATTACTTCCATAAATATACAAAAGTAAATTTCTTCAATCATCATTTCATGTTGATAAAAAATAGAACACCTTAAATATATATAATTGTTCTTCAATCTCCCTATTTAGATTATTTATCAATACCAAAAACTCTCAACAAATCTCACTGAAAATTTTAAAGGTATTTTCAATTTCATCTTTCAAAACTTCCTATTGATACTTCATCCATATCATTTGAGTACAAGCATATATAGAAGAAATATATTCTAATTCAGTTATACTTAAGGTCACCTAACTATATTTCTTACTATTCCAGCATATACAACTTTCACCCAAGATAAATGTTCCATTGGAGGTTGACTTATGATCATCAAAGTCTATATCCCAATCATTATCTATGAACTCTAGAAACATTAACATGTTTTACTTTTATACATCAATCAAAATTTTATAGTTTATTTATCATATCTAAAAATTCACATGGAATCCACCCTGAAAGATTCCAAAAGATCACTTTGATATCTTGCGCATAATGTCACTATAAACACAATATCTAGGAGAGATACTATAAGATGTAGTAAACTTCCAATAAACCTATGAAATTCCATCTCATTAATTCTTTTTTCATCTTTATCTATACTCAACTTTATACCAACAAAAATAGGTGTATAAACTCCATTCAAATCTTCCATTAAAATTTTTCTTAATAATTCCTTGGAATAATTTCACCTTGAGATTCATATTTATATTTTACTTTCAATGATTTGTATCTCGGGAAATAAATTCATTTCTCCAAGAATAGATATCTCAAAGTACCTCTTCATATATTCTGATAATTCTTCACACATGTAATCTTTATCACCTGAAAATGTTATGTCATCAACATAAACTATAACAATCAATGTTATATAAACTATTACCTTTAGATAAATTTTACAATAAATTTTTTCTCTAGAAAAAGATTAATTCTTTTAGTAACTATCATGTTTTTGAATACCCAGCTAGATGATACTGCTTTAACCCATACAAGTATTTATTTATCTTACAAAAATTTATTCTATTTCTATCAAGGAATAATTCATCTAGTTATTTGATATAATCATCTTCCTCAACTTACCTATTTAAATTTGAGGACTTAATATCTATTAGATAGAATTCATATCTTCAATGTGCAAAAATATCCCAAAACATTTTAATATTTTCATGTATCGAAAAAGGGGTGAATGTTTCTTTAGAACAAACACCATCAATCTATGCATACCCTTTACATATGAACCTTACTCTATTTCATGAATCCTTTCCCTTTTGTTTAGCTTGCTGAAGAACACCCATTTAATTACTATACCATTTTTATCTTCAAGTCTTCTAAAAAGATCCCAATTATTATTCTTTTCAATATCATATAGTTCTTTATTAATAGCTTCCAACCATTTGTTTTTTCAACAGCTTCTAATAGTGAACATGTTTCTATTTTATAAATGATTGTTGTTTGATTCTCTATTCTTAGTTTCCTTATTGTTTGAATTTGAGATTCACTTATTCTGATAAAGTTGTTTGGTTTAACCACTTTCTTTACCTTCAAGAATGTGGATTTTTTTCTTTTCTTTCTTCCACATCACTAGAAAATTCTAAGTATATTTATTATAACTCTTGTTTAGTTATTTGATTTTTCTCCTTAATTATTTGAGAAGGTTTTATAATTCATTTGCTTATAATTTCAAAACAAACATTTTGTGTATCTATTTCTTTGAACTTATTTTAACTTTTTCATCATTTGATTCCACAATTAACTGTAATCCTTTACTCTAACAATTGTAGCTTCTTCCATTAGTTTTATACTATCATAAGATTCCTTCCTCAGTCCTTACATAAAACTTTCTTAAGTCTTCATTTTTAATATTTTAAAATAAGGGACTCCCTAATACCTTGAATCATTTTAAAGTAATCCTATTTTTGTTCCATATTTCATAGGGAGTTATTTCCAATTTTCTATCTTAGAAAACATCTATTTTGAACATGTGTTATCAAATAAAATGCTTACAACCAGAAGTATTTTGAGAGTTTATTCAAAAAAATCATAGCACATGAAATTTCAACTAGACTTTGGTTATTCCTCCATGATACACCATTTTTTTTATTATATGGAGAATTTTATTCATGTCTAATACCATGCCTTGAAAAATAGGACTCAAAATATTTACATGTGATCTCCTTTATGTTGTATATTCTCAGTTTTCTAATATATACACCTTGTTCCTTCACAACCTCCTTGAAAAATATTCTGAACATCTCTAGAGCCTTATATTTTCGTTTTATAAACATTACCCAATCCATCCATTTAAATTCATCACCAACGTTTATTAATTATAGATCACCTTTTGGGAACCGATGTACCATTGGTCCACAAATATCAAATTGAATAATCTCAAGAGGTTGAGTAGACTGAATCTCAACCTTTCAATGACATCTGTTTATCATTCTTCATTTTTCACATGTTTCACAAATAAAATATCCTACCTTATTGATATTTGGAAAATCTCTCACAATTTCATAGAGATTTTAGTTAGATATCCTTGACCTAGATGGACAGGTCTCTTGTTCTACAAATCATTTTCATCTTTAGCACTCAAATAATGAGAGTTACTTGGATTATCAATTTAGAAAAAAAAGCATCAATTATGTCTCACTTGGTAATAATATTTCTATCTTTTAAACTTTTCTTTATGAAAGAATATCTTTTTAAGATAACATTATTCCCACCATAACAAAGTTAGCAGACACTTAGTAAATAATGATTAAGGATATCAAACAATATAACACATTTTAACTTCAAAATTAATAACTCAATTTTAGATGTGCTAATTCCTTTGATTTATAGATAATAGTAATTACCAAATATTAAAAATACACAAAAAAATTATTTGGTATTTTTTAGGATTTTCATATCTCTTGACATATGATAAGAGCACCCACTATTGAGAATCCAAGGCATCCCTCTTTTTAGAGATTTTAGTGAAACCTACTATAATAATGACTTATCTTAAATATTCCCTTTAACAATTTCCTTTTATTTCCAAATTAGTGGAACTAATTTTGCTAGAGTAGTCATACATTATTTAAAATGATGACCAAATTAATTACACATTCCATACACCTCATCAATACATTTATACTTGTTTTTTCTTTCAAACTATTTAACATCATAACTTTAATTATCAGAATCAATTTTCAACTTCTATACTTTGGTATTAATATTCTCATAATTTATTGTCCTTCCAATATTACACCCTTAACTCATGATTTTCTCAAGGAAGTGATATTTTGTACCAACAGTTTTATGATTTATTCGCAAATTCTCTACAACACCAATAATGCCCATTAAATATTGGTTTTACATTGTGTTATAAATATTGATTGAAATATCTTCATTTAGTTTCATTAGTATTTTTAGCTTTTGGATTCCTTTTTTGGGGAATATTAGTAATTTGGGAGAGACCATTTTTTGATTGAATCTGAAAGGAAATAAATTTTTTACTCTCCTTTTCAATCCATCTATTCCATTCTCTTATCTTTGAACTTGCATGGTTAGTTGAAATGATATTAGTAACATTTGAATTATTATGTTGAGTTTGAACCTATTTTTTATATCTATATTCTTTTAAAATAGTTGATGATTGGTTTTCCACATCCTTTTCTTTAAAAAAATCTATGTTCGACCATTTTAAGTATTTTCATCTTGGAGACACTTGATTGAGTATTTATAAATTATTTTTCCTTCATTAGAAGTTTAAAATCATTTTATTTTATTATATTTTATTTCTCTACAACTTTTACCTTGAGAGTTTAAATTTCCAAATGTGATCCTTCTTTTCTTTAAATGAAATATTCATTTCTATCTTTCTTATTAAGTAGTCTGGATTCCTTATTGAGTTTGCTGTTTTGTTTGAGATAAGCTTCAATTTTTTATCTAAAAACTTATTATTTTTATGTTTCTTTGAATTATCCCTATTTACTACTAGATTTTTCTTCATGTTTCAATAAATGATCCATGAATGTTGTGGATTTTTTCGGAACATATTCATGATGAAATAGTTTTAACTATGTAATTATTTTCTTTTTTACAAATCGTGCTCCTTATTCATTTATAATATCATATTTTTCTCTCCCAATATTTTCATAAGTATTTATAAGTTTTACCTCATTTATTATTTAGAGATATGTTCATTCATTTATCTTCTTCAGACTCAGCCATTTTATTCTTGTGTATTCATAGGAAACGTGAATGATTTCTCCACACTTAAAACATTTTATAGAAACTTTTACCTTGTACTTTCATTTAACTTCTATAAGTTTTTTTGAGATAAAATTCATCACTCAGGAATATTATTATTCATCTAGAGAATCATTCTTTAATATGTTGGATAACTCTTCATCTTTTAGAATCTTCAGTTTCTTCATTACTTAAAAGGTAATTTCATCCTTTACATTCTTCTAAAAAATCGGGTCTTTATTTGTTTCATAGTTAATGATACTATTGTGAATCTAATCAATAAAAATAGTTTCTCTATCTTTAATAGAAGAAATTTTGGGATAAAATATATAAGTAAAATTTATCATTAATTTTTTAAAAATGGTTGAATCTAACAATGTTTTTTTAAATCCTTAGATGTATTGAATATTTTATTTACCCTTGTGAAATATTTATCAATGGTCTCTTCATCTAAAATTTTCAGAGCATCAAATTTAATCCTCTAGATTTGAAGTTTCACTTCCTTCACTTTATAAGTGTCTTCATAAATTTCATAAATTTTATTACAAATCACTTTATCCATTTAAAGTATAAAAAACTTTTTGAAAACTTTGTTTAAAAGATAAATAAGAATAGAATTTATAGGTTCACCACCATCTTCTATATTCTTCTTATCAGAAATATTCATGGGCGTATCCTTTTATCTATGAGGAAATCCTATGGTTAATACATTGACCACTTCTCTTCCAAGTGAATGAAGATACGGTGTCATCTTATTCTTCCTTCCATGATAGATCTTATCATCAAAAGTAGGTACTTATCTACTATTAACTAAATTTAAATTCTATATACTTTAACAAATATATCCTTCCATGAATCCTTTGATTTGATTCCAATTTAAGTATCCTTGTATGTATCACTAATGAGAAGGGCTATTGAATCATTGGTGATAGAGTTACAATTTCCTTCACTTTGAAATAAACCTTTATAACTTTTTAGATATTTTATCCACTTAACTTTGTAACCCGGTCTCATCCATATGTAAACGTAATAATGATAAATTTAAGGCATATAATTTTTACAAGGTTGGATCCCAATGTTGGAACCTACTCATTACTATTTTCAGAATCACCCAATATAAAAATTATCCAACAAACTCTATCATGAATACATATGTGGGTAGGTAAGGAATCAAACTTAAGAAAAATGATGGTGGTAAGGAATTACCCTTGAATGGGGAATGTTTTAATATTGGTTTCTCTAGTTTAAAAGTGTATTAGTTATTAAAGTCACACTTTTAACCTAATAAGGATATCTTGATCCTCCTTCTTTGGTATCAATAAATAAATTCTTCCTTTGAGCCTATATAATATAAATATTTGATCTTATTCTCTAAATTCAACCTTCTTAAACTTTATTTCAAGATCTTGGTCTTCTAAATTCAAAATTTCTAGAAGATATCCATCTAGAGTCTTGTGTATGATATATTAGTAGAGAAGAATCTATAAAGTTTCATAGTAATCGGCTCACACTAACTTCTCTATCAGTAGTAGGAGTAAAAACTTCTCAATGAGACTGCTCCCATTTATATAATCATACTTCTTCTAAAAAATAATGAAGAATTGTGAGCTCCAAATTTTAATTTCCTACTTAATGCATTCTTTGTTTTATCACCTTCAAAGATTCTAAAAATTTGGAGTCCAAATTATTCATCAAATTTCCCTCAAAATCTTCTAACATTTATAAAGTATCAACAATAATCATGATATTTACTATATAACTATTTAGATTTTGAAATTCCATGTCAGCATCATCAGCATGTCTCTAGATAACAATCTTCAAGGCATCTTTTTCTAAAACAATGTAACAAATTATCTATCTATTTATTCTTTGTGAGAACTTATTTTTCAAGTATTTCATTATAAAAACTCTCCTATATAATAATTATTCTTCTAGTGCTACATTGATCTTCTTCATCTAGTCTCTCCTTTTCAAGAGATTCTTTTCTCAGATCCACTCTTTCTGAAACCTATTTCTGATGAAATCAATCTTGTGTTTTAAAAACACAAAGGCTACTTTGTTAAAAATGATATTAACCATCAAAAAATTCCTTATCCTGTAAAAATGTTCATTAGGATTTTTATAACTAATTAACTCACAAAATTTCTTCATCTAGTATCTTCAAGATCCCTTTTTTTAGAAAACTCCATCTGGAAAACTTTTTCTTGAATACCCATGATCACGTTTTTCCATCCATAAAATTATAATTTTCCTTTATATGGAAACACTCCACCTAATGGCTTCATGAAATTTAATCTATTATGTGTATAATATTTTCCCAATCTTTAAATTCTACAAAATTATAATATAAACATTCTCTATCCAAAAATTTCATGAAAAACACAACATTATTCATGATTACTTTTTATAAACATAATTTTATAAACTTTATGGATGGATAAAGCATCTATAAAATAATTATAGAAAAATTAAAATGTACATTTATAAAAAAATCATATTGGAAACAAATAAAATATATTAAATGTATATAAGGATTAATTATAGGGTCTATTAGAGGTCTCAAAGTAAGATTCATGGTCCGAGGGACTGTGTGGTCAAATCATACTTAATCAAAAATATGTTATTTTTTCTGATTCTATATTCATTTATTTTATATGATCTTTATGGATGTTTCTATGATAATTATGATTTTAAATGGACATTATTGTATATGATTGTATTTTTTTATGAATTTTTCCTTCTTGAATGGATTTTATAAAGACATTAAACCTAGAAGAGTCCCATTATACCCTCTAGAGGGAGCGACAAATAGTTTTATCCAAGAAAATACTCATGTTGATCAGAGTTTTATCAATACTATTATCTAAACTATCTGATCTATGATATTATAAGATTATATTATCTCATATCAATCTAGAGAGAGATCTTAGAAATCACATCGATAAAATACTCCTACTTTTAGATGTATAAAAATACTCATGAAGAAGAGGAGTTGATGGAGAATATTAAGAGAATTTGTGATTTCCTTGAAACTCATGATACCATAAAGGAAAAGTGTGCCACATATATACTTATAGTCTCTAGTAGGAAGCAATGATATTCTGTACTCCATGCTATGTTTTAGAAGAATTTATCATGAAAGGATTTAAAAACCATGTTTTCCTAGTGATTTTATCCTAATACAATGAAGTTAGCAAAGGCACAAATATTTTTAGGGTTGTATTAGTGAAATTAGATAATTATGGAATATAAAAATTGGTTTTTTGATCTTGTTCAATTCATGCCAAATAGTTTCACTAATGACACTTTTAAATCTCAATGATTTTAAATTGGTATTCAAATGGGTCTCTGATCGAAAGTGTTCTTTTTGAATTGCCTTTTTATGTTGAGTTTTAAGATAAGGCCTTAGTGTTAGAGATAGATCATTTAGAGCTATCAAGAATGGATGGATTTTTTTATGCTCTAAGTGGTGGTGAAAGTGCCTTCCTAGAAAATAACAGGGAGTACGATGAGTTTATATGGAGAAGTAATGGGATTGTAAAGTTCCTATCTCAATTTACTTATTCAATGCCTATATGGAATAAAACTCTTATATTTTATCAATGTTTCAAGAAAGGAAATTTTAAGTCTTCATGAAAAAATTTCCAAGGACTTTTCATTTTTGTGTCCATAAAGGTAATATTCAGCATTTTATAGTATTAACCTTTAATAGAAGAGTGGAATTGATTCTTCATATTTGAAGGGATCCTAGGTATAGTAAGATTCCTTTAAGTTAGTGGGATGTTATTTTCATGAGTGGATAGGTATAGGTGAATATACCCATTAACATATCTAGTTTAGAGATGAGCCTTATTTAATTAAGAAATTACATACATGGCCCAAACATGGGTGCTTATTTAATTCTTAGCAAGTATACGCTAAGTGTAATTCTATATATGATATAGCTAAAGGTATTGTTATTAATTAATTATCTATGGTTCTTATATTATTTATTAGAAGAGCCTATAACTATTTTATATCTTCTAAATTGACGGAATTATTGAATCTTTCTACTGAATATATACCTTATATAAAGGATATTTCATCACCTCTTTGGAAAAGGATTAAGGAATTAAATTTCCCTTATGTATTATCTCAATTTATGAATTTGAACTAGAATGGGATTTATTTTTCCCCAATATGGATCTCTTTCATCTCGTCTTGGGAATATATTGGATGATTGAATTTAAGTCCCATGTTTATTGTTATCATCGATGGGTTACCTTCATCTCTTGTAAATGGAACTCACATCTATTGCAAGGTGAATGGGATCCTAGATAAAGTTGGGTTGGACATCCTATTCCTGATTTTGGTAAACTATCATTCTAGTTAGTATATATATTTTTATAAGTGGGTGGTGGGAATGTAAGGTAATAACTTCCACATATGGTGATTTATTCCCTTGAGGGTTTTTTAATTATTTCTCTAGATTTTCTCCCAATAAGGAAATAGACTTTTCTAATGATCATATATGAAATATGAGCCCTAAATCCTTACCTAAAAATCACACGGATCCAATGAAATTAAAAAATTTAAATATTTAGTTAGATTATCTTAAAGGTAGATTATTTATTCATTCTATTGTGTCACCCAAGATATCTCCTATATTATTTTAAAAAAAAATATTATGGGATTTCATGCCTATATGTGATCTATAAAAAGCTTAATTAAGTGATTGTATTATATCTATGAATTAGTTGATCAATTAAAAGGGTATGATGGTTCTATAAAAATAATCTCATGTTAGGGTATCATTGGTTGAGGGAGAAGGAATACGATAGTCTTAATATTTCTTTTCAAAGAAGTTATGCTCATTTGGAATGTCTTTTAGTGAAATTTGGTTAAAAATACTCTCATGAAGTTTATATGGAACTTATAAACTATATCTTCCATCGATATATTGAATCTTTACTCATAGTATTCATGAGTGACCTATTGGATTGTACCAAGTCTGGGGAGGATCATGAATGTAATTTTATAATTATATTAATAATTCATCGAGATCATCACTTTTACACAAAGTTATAAAAGTTCCATTTTTGCATCTATGAAGTAATTTTTTTAGCATATTTGGTTTTAGAAAAATTCATATTAATTGTACTTTAATAGATAGAATAAATTTTTCCTTAGAACTTTTCAAATAATTTTTTTGAGATACATAGTTTCTTAGCATTGTTAAGATACTAATAATAGTTTATAAAATATTTCTTGAAGCTTTCATTTCCTTTGAAAGCCTTTATTTTTTAAGGAGTGAAATTTTTATGGATAAATTAATTTTAGGAATATATTGATAAACTATGATGAATATTAGAATGAGTGCATTTTATAATTTTTCTTAAACCATGATAATTCTATGTTATATATTATGATGTATCATGTATGGTTTTGGGTTGTGTTCTTATGAAGAATGATTATGTGGGGTAATATAGTCCTCAATAGTTATGTAAACATGATATAAACTACCAAACCTTAGATTTGAAATTATAAGTGGTTATTAATACCCTAAAGTATTGTAAAAATTACTTAATCAGTGAGAAGTTTCTGATCTATAGTGATCGTATAAGTTTTGGTTATATATTCCTTCAAGAATGACTTGGATCTCAGATAGAGTCTTTGGGTTGAATATATTAAAATGTTTGATTTTAACCTCACATATACTCATTATAAATTGTATTTTTTTAAAAAAATTGTAGGATGTTTCTATCTCATGTGGTATAGGAATTTAGTGCTAAGTATATATTAATAACTCCCTTTTCAAACTAAAATATTGTAGTGAATGAGGAGAATAAGTTGATGTTCTTATTGAATGTAAAGATTAACATTTATTTTCTTGAATTGATTAATTTATAGAAGTCATATATTCCTAATTTTTATTATAGTATTGTAATTGTAGATTGTGGTGAGACCAAAAGTGAAAGGTTTATTTCTTATGATTGTGTTGTTTTCCTTAGGAATAGTTGTGTGGTTCCTTTTTCTTTGAGGAAGAAAATGATGAGAGAATACAATAATTATCATTAGGATATTAATAAATGTGATAATAATATTTATTATTATATAAATCATAGATATTATTGGTATGGGATGAGAAGATATATTTCGAATTATGTTTCATGATTCATTTCTTATTGGAAACTGATGGATGAACATCAAAAAAATATGGGAATGATTCAAACCTTATGTATTTATACATGGAATTTAGGGGATAAATCCATATATTTTATCATTGGATTACCTTATATTCCTTAAGGAAATATTTTTATTTTGGTGACCACAGATAGGATGGATAAATCATCCCATTTCCTTCTGATTAAAGAAAGTCTCAAGGTCAAAATACTTAAGAAGTTGTATATGTATGAATTTATTAAATTTCATGGTTTTCCATCAAAAATATTCTCTGATAGAGATTTATGTTTTACTTCATAGTTTTGGAAGGGTATCTATGAAGCCATATGGAATCAATTTATTTTTATCACTCTATACCACCCTTAAATTGATGGTCAGAATGATATGGTGATTCAAATCTCATAGGATTCACTCTATACCTATGTCTTGAACTTTATGGGTTATTGAGATAACAATATATAATTTTTTGATTATTTATATAATATTAGTTATTAATATTAAATAAATATGTCTCTTTTTAAGGCTTTATATATCCTTCCTTATTGGTATTTACTATGTTGGGATGATATAGGTTAATCCTCTTTGGTGGGATCAAGCATCGAACAACTAATGATAGAGAAAATTCAACTGATATGGAAATGTTTGGTGATGAATTAAATTCTCCATAAATATTATATTGTTTTTAATCATAGGCCATTGTAATTTTATTGGGTGATATGGTGTTTTTGAAGGTATCACCTCAACTAGTTCACAATCCAGCTGGGAAGTAAGGTAGTCCTATATAAGGTTATATTGTACATTTTCGGGTTATTGTATATCTATTAGAATTACCTAATCGGATGAAATATATTCATAACAAGTTTCACCTCTAATGGTTACATAAGTATCATTATGATTCATCTCATATTCTTGATTGGTAAATTTTGAGTTGGATCATGGCGCTTTGTTGGTAGAACAACTGATCGTAATTCTCAATCATCAAAACAAAGAACAATGAGGGAATTATATTAATTTAGTTTTTATTCTATGGAAGCATGGAAATAACTATCACGAGATATGAGAGTAAGAATATCAAAAAATCAAGTGATAAACTCACCTTTTATTTTATCAAGTAACTTCACAAAGACTTTATGAGGACATAAAGTGGTATTGTGGGGAGAATTGTTATACCCAAAATAAAAATGTTCAGAATTTATTTTATATATTAATTTTTTATTAAGTTTAGTATATTTTCAATAAAAAAATACCTTTTTTAAATTTCTAGGTTGCATGGTTTGGGTGTACAGTCTTATTTACCATATGGAAGGGTGATGTATTATAAATGTTTTCCTCGAA
Source organism: Viscum album (assembly GCA_963277665.1). Lineage (NCBI taxonomy): Eukaryota > Viridiplantae > Streptophyta > Magnoliopsida > Santalales > Viscaceae > Viscum > Viscum album. Next base: position 141,368,945 of record OY728119.1, read on the forward strand.
ATCGTTTCACTGTTATATGCATGCTTTAGCTAACCATGTGTGATACTCATGTGTCGACTTAATAAAGAGTGTATTTTTTATTTCATAACTAATATTTCCCTAAAACCACAAAAGTTTCCACTTTTTTGATTTGGGATATTTCCATGTGGTTCCTCCCCTTCGACCCTCTCTTCTTTTAGTCTTACATTGAAGATTATTTTTCATGTTTGAGTTACTTCCAAATGTATTTATCATTTATCTTCCTTATTTTATCATCCCCCATATTTTTCTTCGAAACTTCTTATCTCATATCAACTACAGAAGACTAAGTTTCATATTTAATGTAAAATAAATGGGGATTTCATTGTTTTAGGGATTATGGACTTTATCTAAGACGTCTTCCTTGTTTTTATTAGTGGAATCACATTAAGTGAAATTAATTATATAAATTATTAGTGGATGGTTATATACATCTCTATTATTTATCCATGAATTATTGAATATTTATAATGTTTTTTTATTTGAAATAAATATTATATTAAATTTCAAAATGGTGTTGTGTTCAATTTTTATTGTTTCTCATCCGATTTCATTTTACATAAAAGGGGATTTTCCATGGATATTTAAATTTTATTTTTATAAAATTATTTCACACTGGGTGTTTGATAAAATTCAAAGTATTTTTTAAAGGATACACAGGTATCTAATAAAACATATTAGAGGAAAAAATGGTAAATAATCCTAAACCAATATCTCCATAAAATAATAAGTGAAATCATGTTCAACTAGAAATGAAGAATAATTTAAAACTATACCTTACATAATTGAGCAACTGGACCATCTTAAATCAACATCACATGAGTTTTATAAATATCATCTAAGTGGTAGTGGAAGGGAATCCCACATACAGATGTATCCCTGGGTTATTCTAAATCATTCGACACACAAGTGGGATTCTCCATCCACTATGGTTTGTGAGTTCTTTAATGTGTAAAAGAAGTAGAAGATAGAGATAAGGTATTTGGGAAGTTTCTATCGAGAATCATCCAAGGACACACATTATTGATATTATATATGGAAATGGTATTTATAAAGCCTTGAGAAAACTCATCAATAACTGTTACATTTACTCATAAACTATAACACATGAGTAAATTCTATGAACAAATCAGGAATCTCATGCAAAAATGATCAACTCCCTTATCATAAAAATTTCCTAACACATCTTAAATGATAGTAATCATAGAATATTTTAGTCATCCAAAACATCTAATCTATTGGTTTTCACATGTCCTTCAGTTTGTATTGTCATACCCAACAATATAGGTAGTGTCTTATTATATCTTTGAATCATACCCTAAAATTGAAGTGGGTGGAGGCGGTAAATCAAATTTCATTAATTTTAGATTACCCGCAATCATAAAATATTATTTCATGGGTAAGGATATAAAATATAGATATATCATAAAAGATGATATGACTAAACCAAGGCATGTTTCATACCCTTTGTTTCTCCATGTTATACCACAAAACATTCTTACATTATACTCTATGATATAGAAAAAAACACATTTCATGTTTAAAGACTTCAGGGAATATCTTCATCAATATATTACTTGAACTAAAGTATAGACATGTTTTTATTTCATATTAAATCATATCCTATATGATAACATATGAAATCATATCCCAAAATTTTTTGAATAACATAAAAATAATTTTGGAAAGCTATCATCAATTTCACCTTGTATCATATTATGATAACCAAAATTTTAATACACTTTAATTCGTGAATTATTATAAAAAGATACCCTTAATAAAACCCCATAAGATTGTGAGGCCTAGTTTAATTCCGTAATTAGTTGTATAACATAGAAAATTTAAAAATAAATATGAAAAAAATATTTAAAAACTATATAACATGTTATTATATTCCATATATCTTTTAAAACAACATGGGATAACCTGGGGATGTACATAAGAAATGGGTAACCTATAAAGGCCAATAAGGGAATAATCAAATCATAACATGATGAAAGTAATACATGTGAGTAAATAGTAATATCAGGGATATATAAAAGGTGTGAGGATCATAATCTTCAATAGTGAGGTATGTTATAACATAATAACATTAAGGCAATATAGGAATGTGGCAACAATACAAAACACAACATAAGCATAAGTCAAGGATAACTGCTAAGAAAAATTTACATGGTAGAAAAATTCCTCTAAAATATTGGTTTCACCCCCTAATATCATACATAACATCTTATGAGACAGAAGCATTACCCAATTCATTATAGGTCTATATAATTAGAGTCCCACTCGTCACATTCATATCATGTCTGTGCATAAGTATTCCACATATATCATAAAAAATATGGATGTATTTTATCACTATTAATACCATGATTAAGGAGTGTGACATACATAAATGGAAGTCACAAATCAATGAATTGTAGTTATATGTAGGTGAATAACCTTGATTGTAAATAGTTATAGGTATTCCCTAAACAATGTTTTGGCCTGAAAAAGCGTAGGATAATTTTGGCAGCATAACAGTTGTATATAATGATTCATAAGAGTTATTAATGAAACTAAAATAGATCCATAGTAAATTGAAAATCATAATAACATTAATATGTATATTTAATAACATATACCAACATTAAAAATTGTAAATTAAAAGGCATAACATAAAAAGGATTATTGAATAAAGAGGAAAATGATAGGATCCCTTACCCAGAGAGATTTCATTTTAATACATGGTAGGAGCTTTTTAAGAGAATGTAGGAAACAAGGTAGGACTATAGAGATGAAATTTTAGAGTAACATAATGTTACAATAGTTTTTATTGAAGATCAATGGGAGTTTGGGTGGGTTTTATAGAAAAATAAAGGATAATTCTATATTAATTTCCAAACTTAGGTTTGGAAATATATATGAGAATTCAATCCAAACCACAAACAATCCCTAGGTTTTTTAACAAGTTTTCTACCAAAGAGGAGTGTATTTCATTATTTTATAAGTATAATACCTGAATGCCTTAAAATAATACACCTCGTGATATGCAAGTGAATCTTGTTTACCCAAAAAATTGATTATCTCAGAAGATTAAGAAAATAATACCATATGATAATTTTGAAATGTTGATTTCAAAAATAATATTTATATTATTGAAATATTTCTCCAAATATTATAATTTACACTTTTTAATCAAAAATCCCTATGTATTGAAAATTAATGATTTTTTTACAATAACATTTTTCTGACACTTACAAAAATTACATTTTACTTCATAAAATGATATTATCATTAATAGTTAAAAAATATTATTCAATTATAATATTTTTTTAAAAATCATATATTTGAAAAATTATGAAATTCGTCAAAAGACTTTATTGATTGAAACTATATATTTCCCAAAAATATAATTTGTGTTTAATCATATCAAAATATATTTTTCATAAAACTTATTATTTAATCATTATAAAGTAATAAAAAATAATTAAAATAACTATTTTATTTAAAAAAATAAAAAATGAAACTATTATGTTCTAGATACGTAGCCCTTTATTACATTAGTTAATTCCCTAAAGACAAGGTGTGCAATAGTGATATTTTTTAGGGTGGTTTGGCATACATGGTTTGGGATGTGATCTTAAAAATCTTGAAATTCTCCCATAAATGTTTTTTCTGGTGCTTAAGTTTTTTAATATTGTCTTGGGATTGTTCAAGGGAAAATACAAATGATTCTATCTCCCTTAGAAGATCTAATTAACAGGCTTCATAGCATACAATCCTACAAGTTGAGTCCATCACTTCCTCTTTCTATGTCATTTGGATTTATAATAACCCTTGATATAAACCATTCATATGATCATTATATAATGGTTATACTATGAACAATTATGATTCTTAATGATCTTTTAAATATGAAAATATATATCTTATAACGGTCCAAAATAACCAAATTACTGCATGTGTTTTCTATAATTTCATTTTTTATAAGGAATTTATTCATTTGAAAATAGATTTTGTTTTATAAAACGTTGAGTCATTACATTTTTCCCCCCTTTATAAATTTCACTCTAAAAATTTTCATTTCATACGCTAAAGAATATGAGGGTAGTTATATTTCATTCTTGTTCCCAAGTCACTTCCACAAAATTGTGGTTCTACAATAACACTTTGACCCGGTGAGTTTTCTTATTTCGTATAATTTTTTCTCTATTATCTAATATATTCACCAGCTACTCATAATATGAAATATTATTCTCCAATGGTACCAAATTTGTATTTATTATATGTGAGAGGTTTGGTTTGTACTACCTCAAGAGGAATTCATGGAACACATCGTGCACTTGAGATAGGTTTGATAGGAGTGATATTCAATAGGCCATAGCTATTATGTGATCAAGGATATTAAAGGGGTTTATTTATCTTGGATGAATTAGTCCCTTCTTCCTAAACCTCATTACTCTATTCCATTGTGATAAATAAAGGAACACCTTATCTCCTACTCCAAACACCAATTGTCATCAATGATTGTAATCATATATATATTTTTTACTTTTAGAGGTTTTAATATGATGTGGAATAATTTGAAACTTCTCCACTATATCTTGAACAAGATCAGATCCCATAATTTTACACTCTCCAAGTTCATCATAGCATGTTGGAGTCCAATTCCTATTCTTATATAGAACATCATAAGGTTTCATTTGGAGGATATAATGGAAATTTTTGTTATATGATAACTCCAGTAGGGGAAGGTGTTGATCCCAATATCCTTGGAAATCCATTAAAAAGGATCTATTCATATCCTCAAGAGTTTGAATGGTTCTTTTAGATTGACCATATGCATGAGGGTAATAAGTAGTGCTAAATCTCAGTTTTGTATCTAATGTTTTCTAGAAGGTTCTACAAAACCTAGAGGTAACCCTTATATCTCAATCAAATATAATATAGAGTGGTACTATATGCATTATTATCACTTTCCCAATGTATATCTTGGAAATTTGGTCTAGAGATAAATATTCCTTGATATAAATTAAATGCATTAACTTGGAAATGTGATCAACTACAAAGCATATGGTGTTATTTCCATTATGTGTCCTAGGGATTCCTATGATGAGATCCATGGTGATGTTTTCCAATTTCTATACTGGTATGGGTAATAATTTAATTGTACGCTTGGAATTTTGTCTTTTTACCTTTAATTGTTAGTATACCAATCATCGAGATGCAAATTATGGAGTCTCCTTCTTCAATTTATTCCACCATGAGTTTTTTTCAGATCTCTCTACGTCTTGGAGATTTCTGTATGAATAGATAAGAATGAGCTATGTGAATCATCTAGAACTTCCTTATTCATCTCTGGTTTTTATGGGACACGTATTCAGATTCCAAACCATATAACTACATATTTATAAAGTTGAACTTTGGAATATTTTTTACCTTTTTATCTAGCACTTCATCATCATTTTTGGCCTCCTTGATCCTCTCAAGAATGGATGGTTGAGCTGCTAGTTTATCTAGGTAGGATAAAGATCATTTTATTATTCCCTTTTATATCCTTTTAATGTCCAAGAATATTGGATCCCTTATAATACACATCATGGATAGTGTTCTGAGCTCCTGTATACACAGGGCATATTCCACTTTGTTTGATTTCCTATGATTATAATGTATTGAAAATTCATAATTCTTGATTAAATATAACCACCTCTGTCGGTGCATATTGAGATATTTTTTTTAATATATACTTGAGACTTTTATAGTCCATATATATGCCACACTTCTCCCTATATATATAATTTCACTAAATCTTCAATGTAAATATCACTGCATCAAATTATAGATCATTTGTTCGGCAGTTCTAATCATGCATCTTTAACTGGTGGAGGCATAGGCAATCACTTTTTCATCTTACATGATTACACAACCCAATAGCTTTTTGAAAGAATCATTATAGATCACAAATACTTCCCCCTGGGTGGGTAATCTAAAAAAAGTTATAGTTATTAGCCTTTTATTCATCTCTTTAAATCTTTCGTGACATTAATCATTCCAAACAAACATTACCCCATTCCGATTTAGCTTGGTTAGTGAGCTTTAAAATCATGATAATGTTTTCAAAAATCGACTATAGTGCCCATATAATACAAGGAAACTATGAATTTATGTCATTGAGGTTAGTCCGATCCATCCTTCAATTAACACTATTTTTGAATTATCCATAGATATCCCTTTTTCTTTTGATAACATTCCCCAGGAAGGTTACTTTCTCCATCTAAAACATACATTTACTATACTTCACAAATAAATTTTCCTTTCATAAATTCTTCAATATGACATTCATATGCTTCTCATGTTCCTCCTTTCTTTTGGAGTAGATAATAATTTCAATTATAAAATTCTACCATAAATTTTTCAAGATAATCCCAAAATATGATATTCATTAAATAAATAAAAACATATCGAACATTAGTGAGTCCAAATGGAATCACTATGAACTTTTATCTTCCATACCTTGTATGAAAAGTGGTTTTGGGGATATCATCCTTGTTTACCTTCACTTGATAAAATCCAATGCAAATATCATCCTTGGATAAGTTTTGGGATTCATATAGCTGATCAAAAAATTCATCAATCCTTGGAAGATGATACTTTTTCTTTATCATGATATTATTGAGATCATGATAATTGATGTATAGGCACATTGACCCATCCTTCTTCTTGACAAAGGATAATTGTACACCCCATGGGGAATCCCTTGCATGTATAAACCATTTATCTAGATTCTCTTGTAATTGCTTCTTCAGCTACTCAGTTTTAACAATGGCCATTATATAAGGAGTCTTGGATATTTTTAAAGCTTTGGGTATAATTTCAATTGATAACTCAACCTATCATCTAGGAAGGAGACCAGGAAATTCTATAAGAAACACATTAGTGAATTTACTTGCAATGTGAATTCCATCTTGGTTGATCTTTTCTTTAGTATCAATAATTTGAGATAGATACACTTTCTAACAAGCAAAAAATATTTATGCTTGAGATGATGATACACAATTACATCCATCCTCTTAGTTTCCCTTATATAGAATCATAGGGATATTTATGCCATAGATGGTGATTTCATTATCTAAGTAATTTATTTTTGCTTCATATAAGGAAATTCAACCCATACCTATAATATCATTGAATTCTACAAAAAAGAGTATGAAAAGGTTTTCTAGGAAACTCAACCCACAAATTTTGATAGGGGAGGATTTATATACTTGGGAGGAAATAATTTTCTCATTTTAAATTTTCACCAATAGCTCTAATTCCATTCTTTGTGTTGGTGTTTGAATAGTTCTACTAAAATTGCATGATATGAAAGAATGTTCAGAACCAAAATAAAATGGTGCATTTTTTATACTTGAATGAATAACTAGTGTACTTGTCACCAATATATTGTTGAGATCCACCTCATAATATTTTATGGAATAATATTTCACTTTATCTCTAGTACTTGGAGGTCGTTGTCATCAATATACATCGATAACCCTTTTCTTAGTACATTGATTCACAATGTGTACTTGTTCCTTGTAGTTGAAACATTGAAAAATAGATCTAGGGTAAAATAAAGAATTATTTTATTCAAACACACTGGTGGGTTTCTATCGTCGGTAATCACTACCTATGTACACTTTCTTCCCACACCTAAATCAATTCATTCTACCCTTCAGGAAATTTTCAGGATGATTCTTCCCAAATGTTTGATAAGTGGGATGTTGTGCATTCTTTACTCTATGAGACTTCTCTATCACAATCTTGAATTAAAATCCATTCTATATTTATTATCTACAAACTCATGAGACTCTTGAGAATCACTAATCTTCATTTTGACTTGAGGTCAGATCAGACAATTTCCTTACAGATATCAAATCCTTGAATTTCTAAGGATTTTCAATGAATCGGATTTTTCCCATTAGAGAAATAAATTTTAATTTTAGGGGAGATGAAAAATCTAAAGGCATATCATGTACGTCTTGTGAATTTTTCCTCATACACCTTGACGGATACATCGATTTTTTTTTAATTACATGGAAATTCCTCCCCATTTTATGTCGGAGAGTGTGAGGAAAATATTTGTTGAAAAACATTTTCAAAAATTCCTTCCACTCCATATCTTATATCTCCTCCTCTATCTTACTATTTTATACTAATGTACACGGTTGATCATATTATCTGTCTATATGATAAGTATCTTGCATGAACCTCTATTTTTTATAGAACTTAAGTAAAGAGAAATTTTTTCAATGGAGTTGATCAGTTGTTTCACGATTAATGGATCAGTAGATCCACTGAAAGTAAAAGGCCTTATTAATATAAAGGTATCAATTATAACTTTATCTTTATTTGGTGGATTTTATAATTCCTAATGATTCAATATTTGGTTCAAAAAATGATATAATTTAGAAATTATTGTTATAAAGTTCCTGAATCCTTCTCCCATCAGGTTGGATATATCATTTAGGTGGTCATCACATTGCACCTCACATTGGTTATTGACTCCATTTATCATATTTCTATCCATTTAGTAAAAATAATGGAAAACATAGGGATGATTATTTTTAAAAAATCAAAAATATAAATAGAAAACCATGAACATTTAATATATAACTCATCCATGAAATATATTCCTTAACCAGTGAATTTCTAGGTTCCAATATATGTTATCCATAATCTATTTCCTAATATAAAATCTTATGTGAATTGTTTTCCCTTAATAATTGTATATAAAGTGATTATGAATTTACCAAATAATATCCCCTAGGAGTGTCAAACCAAATGTGAATAAGGGTTGGTTTTCATGTACTAATTGATGATCGATTCCAACTTAATGTTCTCTTTTGGGGTTAATACCCTTAGGTACAATTTTTTCAGAACCAAATCCACTTGTAGTATCCGAACAAGGATGTGTTTGTTTGTAAATCAGTAATTGTATACTTTATCAAAAGTTAGGGTTGTTTTCTAATGTTTATTGTTATCCTTAAGTATTTCACTACATTTTTATAATCCCAATCCACAGAAACAAGTATACTTTTCTCTCATAGTAACTATGAAAATCCATATTTTAATAAACTTTAAATAATGATTTATTACATAAATATACCCTTGATACAATCCTATAATATTTTGAGTCCTAGTTTCATTAGATAATTTGGTAAATAAAATAACAACTTGAAAAATAAATATAACAACAATATTTAAAAACTTCATAACATGCACTTATATTTCATGGATCTTCTAAAACTGGACAGGATAACATGGCGGTGTGCATAAGAAAGGGGTGAGTTATAAATATAATTAAGGGAATAATAAAATCATAACATGATAAAAGTAATAAATGTGAGATATTAATCATATAAAAATGACGAAAAGGGATGAGAATAATAATTTGAATAACGAGGCATGATATAACATGATAACATCCTGATAACATAGGAATATGGCAGCAACAAAAAACATGAAATTATCATAAGTCAAGGCTAACCACCAAAACAACATCACAAGGTATAAAATGTCCCATAATGGAATAGGTTCACTCACTAATCTCATACACAACATCTCATGACACAAAAACACTACCCAATGCATTATATGGATATATAATTCTTGGATAACTCTTCACATTAATATCATATACATGCAAAAGTGTGCCCCATAGATCATAAAAAATAAGGATGTATTTTGTCACTTTTAGTCCTATTATTAAGGAGTGTGAGATAAATACATGGAAGTTACCAATCAATTAAGGATAAAGTTGAATACCCTTGACTGGAAATCATGATGGATATTTACTATAAAATTGTTTAGCATGGAAATCACAGGATAATTTCACCAACATGACGATGCAACATAAATATTCATAGAAGGGATTAATCAGAGTGAAAGGGGTACCTAATGACTTTAACATCATAAGTAAATTATGATGGATGTTTAAGAACATATATGAACTAGGAAAATTGTAAATTAAAAGTCATAACCTAAAAAGGTGCTTGAATGAAGAGTATGAGACGATCCCTTACCTTTAGAGGTGCCTATTAAATATTGGAAGGACATTATTAAGAGCATTGGGGAACCATAGAAGGATTATAAAGAGGTTAATGGATAGTAACTTCATGATCTAAGAGATTTTTGTGATGAGTAATGGGATTTGGGTGGGATTTTATATCAAAATAAAGTAGAATTCATTATTAATTTCTAAAAATTGATTTTGGAATCTATACAATAAATTAAATGAAACCCGAAACCATACCATGGTTTTTTCCAAGGATTTTGACTAAAGAGGAGTGGATTTAATTATTTTATAAGTCTAAGAACCTTACTTATTAAAATAATACCCTTGGTGATGTGGAAGTGATTCATGTTTATAAATAGTTGATTTTAAAACTGTAAAATATATTATAGGTTTTGATGGATTCATTAAGACATGATAAAATTAATCAAATAAATTCAAAAACATATAATTTTCAAGAATAAACATATTTTAGGTTATGGATACTCTATAAAGAATTAATTAAATCACTTTAGTACTTTTATATAATACATATCATATATTTACACCTTATTCAATTTTCACCCAAAAAATTCATTTGTCTCATAAAATTATGAAACATTCCCCATTGGTGAATTTAAACATGATCATTTAAAAAATAATACTTATTTCATCAAAATAATCATCTAAATAGTTGAATTTATACTTTTAAATCAAAATTGCCCATTTATTGAAAAATACTATTTTTTAACAATAATAGTTTTCTGAAACATATAAAAATTAAATTTGACTTCATAAAATTATATTATGATTTTGATTTAATAGATATTTCTAATAAAAAAATTAAATATCATTTATTTTAAAAATACTTGATTCTATCAAAATAGTTCCCTGATTAAAACTATATATCTCCCAAAAATAAAATTTGTGTTTCATCACATCAAACACTAATTTTTATCAAACAAACAATTTAATCATTACAAAGTAATTAAAGATAAATATAATCATTATTTTATTTAAAATAAAAATATAAAAATTCGTATTGTTATGGTCCAAATTCATAGATATTTATTACACGAGTGAATTATTTAAGGGTAAGGTGTGTGATGATGAGATTTTCTTGGGTTGTTTCAGCATACATGGTTTGGGTCATGATTTTGATGACCTTGAACTTCTCTCATAAATGGTTTCACTCATGATTTATTTACTGAATCGCTTTTTGGATTTGGTTAAGGAAAAAGATCAATGGTGTTATCTCCCTTGGAAGCTCTAATAAAAGGGATTCATAGGGTACAATCCTACTAGTTGAGGCCATCACTTACTTTATCCATTTCTTGGATTTATGATAACCTTTTACATATATTATTCATATGATCACTATGGATATAAAGTCAATAATTATGATGTTTATCAATATTTTAAATCGGATGGGATATGACTTATAACATTCTGAAGTAACCAAATTAGTTCATGTGTTTTCAATAATTTCATTATTTAATAAGAAATTTATTTATTTGGAAAGCGAATTTCATTTATAAAACTTTATTCTATTACACATGCTATATGAAATACCTTTTAAATACCAGTACAAAACAATTTTGGATTAAATATAAAACACTTTTAAAGAATATCTCTAAGTTAAACTCAATTTCCATTTATCCAACCAAAAAGTGTGACCCCATGGACCTTTGTAGCATTGATAAAGAATATAAATCACATGATCTATAGATGTATTAAATTATTGGTCTCTATAAATGCATAAATGGTACTCAAACTACAAGGGGATCTGGAATGATCTCGATCACAAAAGGTATCTCTATACATGTTTCTACAAGTTGTATCACATGTTAGAAAGAATTATAATATGTTACCTTTGTCTGAGAAATCAAGTGATCATGGGACACGAAGTATTTAAATGCCATATATCCTACTCATACATCATCAAATTTCCACGTATAGAATGACCTAGTTGATGAATACCTCACTTTTAATTCACCTTTAAGGATGAACACATCAAATGCCTATTATTTGAATAGATAATCACATCATATATACTATTTAATTGCATCCACATTCTCCATAGTTTATCTAAATTGACAACCCATATTTCATCAATGTCACATGAGAATGAAAATCCCATCTTGGTTGAGCTCCAACTGAATACAATATCAACAACATACTCAAACACCCATTGATTATTTAATACTTAGGGATTTTATAATAAAGTTGTTAATGTATTAAGGTTCTCATGCTAGGTATATCTCTAATTTCACGTAAACAGGGCTCAAAATATTATCTTTTCACCCCTGGTATAACAAATATAAAGTTTATGACACTCCATGTGGTAAAATTTGTGGGTCATCCATTTCACAAAAACACTTGTTATTCCATTTGATTATATTTTTTTATCTATATACAGGAATCCAAGACACACTAATGTTAAAATTTATTTCTAAAATATAATACTCTATTAATAACATTGGTAAAGGAAAAATCAATGAAAAACATAAAGAGGTTAATTATTATTACATTTAACAAAATATATATCAGTATATCTATGGGTGTGTGTGTGTGAAACAAATATAGAAAATTGAAAATTTTATATTACCTATTATATGATAAATTTTATATTCTTTAACTCTTTTACTATTACGTAACACAACCCTACATAAGAACCCACTAATCATATCAAATATGATATAATTTCATATCTACTTTGTGTTTACATCACTTTTTGGGGTTTTCTTAACTCATTACATCTATATATAATTCATGTTGTATTTATATGTGACCACTTGATAAAACCCTCACACTAACTCTTTAGTTATTAACATCTATGAATAATGAAAGTTGTAATAATGGAAAGATTAAGGAATAATATCTCTAATTTCCAACTCCTTAAACATATTAGAACTATTTAACTCCACAATGTTAAATTTTATGTCAATAACATATATTTTCTAATTAGAACACTTTCTAAGTTTAAAATCATTATCCTAGAAACCATTTCGATAAAAAATTCACTTGAAATCTTTTTGGTATATAATGTAAAAAAATTATTTTGAAAAACATAATCCTTTAGGAAATGGTGATTTTTACTTCCCTACAGTAACTAAATGTAACTATTTAAAATTTTACCATCACATATCCTAAAGTCTTTAGGATATTTTTTGGAAATAACTTTAATTTTAGACTATTGAAGTCTTTTATTTGTTAACATTGAACTTCACTAAGTTTAAACATACAACCACTATCCTATTAGACTCTTTATACTCTTCATAATATCATCCTATGATACAAAAATTATTTTGGGTTTAGGAAATAACTCTTATTTCCTTTCAGTGGGATAATTTAAAAAATAAACTCTTTTCTCCATATTACATATGGTATTATTTGTGTTCATGAAATTATCCTTTGAAAAGAATATTTTTATTATTTAAAATATTCCACTAATGAGTGGAGAGAACATATTCCCTTATATTTTAAAAAATATATAGATAGACACTTTATTACAAATAAATCATGTCAATCCTTTCCTCATTTTAAAAACATGTTATATAATCTGATGATTCATAAGACAACTATATATAATTAATCCTCTAATTATATTCATAGTAACTATTTATTAAGGGAAAACTCTCTTATCATATAATAGAAATGATATAAATATTCACATTCTTTTATTAGACTCATCAAATCTTCATAAATTTCTTATCATTCAAATCATTGATGTTACACATATTTTCATCATCAATTTGAATTCAAAATATAATCTATATAAACTCTTACCATAATTTTGAACACCTATATATTTACAAGACCTGTACAACATACATTTTGTATCACATACCCTCAAAAATAAAACAGTTGAATTCTATATCATTGATACCTATCATGAAAATTCTAGGGAGTTTTTAAAAGCACTTTAGTTATCTTAGAAAATTACATCCTATTGAATCATTTCTCCTTCATTTTAGATTATACCTTTAGGTTTCAATGACCTTTATTAGATACTCAAAGAAACGTTTTTAGCATATCTAACTAAATTTCCTTATTTCGGTTTGAAATTTTACCCACTTTTACTACTAATAAAGTTCCATAATTCTAGAATAATATTCCAAGTTCATGTATTCCAAACTCTTGAGAATATTGGGTAAACTTGTCTTGAATTAATTCAACTTGTTTTAACATTTCTAAGGATAATAACATAATGAATTAATTTACCAAAATAATCCTAACCTCTAGCCTCACTAATTAATTAGCATACTCAATCATATTAAGTATCAATAGATATATCCAATCATATTCAGTATATAAGAATAAATTTTTGTAGGTCATTTAATATCTATTTACTTTGAAACTTTAAGTGAATCCTTCAATACGTATCATAAACATCTAAATTCACCTTTTTAACAACCTCAACATTTGGTTACTTGGGAAGGTATTTCTCTAACATATAGAGTTTATCCTTACTTAAGAACTATTCTTAAATTATGAGTCATGAGAGTTTATTAATTTAAGATTATCCAATCTATAGTATTGATCTCAAAGCTAAGACTAATGATGAAAAAGATATTTATCTACAAAACAAGTCGTTATTAAATGTGTATCATGTTTTATTACCATATAATAATAAGTTTTATTAAAGAGGATCCCACTCAAATAATGAACCCTTTTTGAATACATCATATCCATTAATAATCAAATATCCAGATTTCACTAAGAAACAAGTCCACTTTGGACTTCTTCTCACCAATTAACTATTTATGTAGGGTATCATCCCAATTATATCATATATTAATCTTGGATATTCGATTGGGTACCTTTTAAGCCAATATATAATGTGGGTAAACCCAAATTTAATCTTTTGGTATCCTAACTCTTAAGATTTACAAGATAAGTACAACCTAAAGAAAATAGAAATATTTGGTTACCTAGCTCCTGGGGTTATCTATTTCTACCATTCCTTACACAAGCTAATCCATGGGAACCCTCATTTATAAGAACCTACTTGATTGAATGATCGAGCTCTTGACATGTTCCACTTTAGAAGGAATCTAGGACTTAGTATTTTTTAGGGGATTTAATCTCATTATCTTATCACATGTTATTCTCTTTATTTATGAATTATTTAAACTATTTAGTTTTGGATGCCTATTATTTAAACCAAAACAATATGTTCAATCAATATTGTTGTGTAACTCATTACACATCCCACGTCTTGTGTTTCTCAAACAAAAAAAAATCCATGTATAATTACACATATCCAAATCCATCTCAGGAAAAAGGTACATATACTTTTCATATAAAGTTTTAGAATCATATGAGATTTGTAATATTAACAACATTAATCTTAGATTAACAGATATCCAATCCCCACCTTTTAAATATAAGGCATAGGCCTACAGGCTAATTGGAAGTCTGGCCCAAAGTCTCTTTACTTGTGAATACTTTACTCAAGATATAATCCAATTCATAATGAATCTAAAACCTAATATTTATAAACAATATTCAACAAACAAATTAAATCTAATAACTTAATTAAAAATTGAAATCAAGGTAGTCAAAAACTAAATCTTATATAATCATACCTAGCATGTAATGAAAGTCTTGATAATTTATAAGAAACAATTTAAATACTGAAAATAAACATACACTAGTTCAAGTATTGCATCATCTTGGTGAGACTAGGGGAATGGGTGTTGCTGTTATTTCCTTTGTTGTGGGTTTGTTGCAGTGCCACTAGTTTGGTTTATTGGAGGCAGGGACACCATTTTCTTTCCAGAGCTAGAACGCATATGCGGATGGCAGATACAGGAATGCTTGGTACCGATGATGTCCTATCCTCATCATTTCATTTCTTATTTTCTTCGATGTTGGAACAGGTAGGGTCAACATCTTCTCTCAGGTCATTATGAGGTCACATAGGGAAACCTAAGGAACACTCGGTGATTGAGAAATTTCCTCACCTATTCTCCCTTATTTTTACGTTTTTCCTTTTGAGGTTTTATTTTGTTTTCTATTTCTTGATAAAGTCATTTTATGATTCTCCTCTGCTATTTTGGCCTTGACCTTCATGAACGCCTCCATTTTGGGCCAGTTCGAAGGTTTCTTGGGCTAATTAGGATGGCGCTGTCAGATCTGATGAAAATGTTCTGGATCTTGGAGGTTCTTGAGTTTGGTTCTCACTTTACCACAATCGTGTCTGCAAAGGTGAATTCCCTTGGGCACGTTGCATTTTCTTGTTTTGTTTGGTTTGTTTTGGCTTGTGTGTGCAATGGTGGATCCCCTTGGACACATTGTCGTAGTTTGTTTCACTTGTTCAGTTCTCACTTAACCAGAAAGTGTTTTTAAAAAAAATCAGAAAACTGAATTTTTACTAAGTCATTAACAAGGAAATACCCTTTAAATAAATAAACAATGCAAGTATTTAAACATGAGATAAACATTTATTAAAAAATCATAAATTTAATATAATTATAAACACTTTATAAATTTATTATTCATTGTTAATATTCCATAATGTTGAAAATAAACAATTAATTTTCATTTATTTATTTAGTATACATAGAGGGGATATCATGCAATAAACAACTCACTCACCTACACACCCTAGTGGGTAATTCCCCATGACTCCTCATAGGGAATGGGAAACACCCTACTGACATATTTTATTACAATACATGGCCTAAAAGGCCAAAGGCATGAAGCCCTTGGGAACATGGAAGGTCTGAAAACCTATTAATTACAAGGAGTAAAGGTCCATGTATGATCCATAAGACCCAACCACACTTGCCTAAGGCCCATTTCATGACAACCAAGAATTAGTATTGAGTTCTAATGACCCATAGGCCATATAAATAGCCCAATGGCCCCTATTATGGCATGCCCACGTCCAGCCTAGCCCACTAGTGCCCAAACCACCCACGTTCAGGCCAACCCACTTTTACCCAACTCTCTCAGCTACATCTTTCGAGCTAATTCGCCTACATCGCTTTTACTTTGTACATTTCTTGTAGGAAATAACCCACCCACCCCCCCCCCCCAATGGGGGGTTAAATGAGACAGAGTCGACAAGTATATACACTTCATATTTCAGTTATGTAAATATTTTACATAATATAAATATTAAATACATAACATTATTTAAACATTGATCAAATCAATCATCAAAACTCTTTTTGATTAGGTTTAAATAATTTCTAAAAAAATCGTTAATTTGAGTAATTCAAATTAATTAATTGTAAATAATTTACAATTTAAATATAATAATTCTATATTTTTCCTTATCTTTTAATTTATAAAAACATTATAAATTATACTTTATGATTATTAAATAAAAAAATTATATCCAATTCATAGGCAATTCCATATAATTTGATAAAATTAATTTTTAATATAAACATTTAATATTGAGTGATATTTTATAATAAATGTTTCATAACCATTTTTTAATTAATTATAAACACTTTAATATAAATTAATTATTAAAATAGTTACAAATTAATAAAAATTTCCAAAAATAAATTTTTATCATTATTTGTAAGTAATTTATAAAAAATGAAATTCAATTCATAATTGAATTTTAAGAAAAATATATCTTTTCTTGTCAATTGTATTTTATGCTTAAGGAATGTTAAAGATTATGATTCCTAATCATATGCAAAGAACTAGGGAAAATAATAATAAGTGACTGATAATATAGTGGTGTGTTCTATCTGTTGTATTTTACAACTAATAGCCTAACCATCCTCTATGATATCACATATCATATTTATGATATTCATAGATATTTTATTGGAGATACAACACTCTATTTTTGAACTCAGTGTATTAAAATTGTAGGTCATGATAACATGATGTTGTATCCTAAAACTAGTAAAAAAATTAGATTTAATCTATTTGATGGATTATAATACCCTATATAGTTTTCCCTGATAAAAAACCTGAAGAAGTATATAACGTATTGTAATTTATGATGGTAATGTGATATTAAATATAATAATGATTTATTTATTTCATAACCATGATTTCATAAATCAAAATGTATACTTAGTTATGATATCAATAATATGATTTATAGGGATTTAATAACAATTATTAGATATAGTAGAAATTATTATGAATCCCAACACATGATATCCATACAAGAATAAGAAATCCTATAAAACAGGAAATGGAGAATACTATAATTTTACATTACAATGTTGAGTCGATGCACTATCTTGAATCACCATCACATGGTTTTGATTAATATCACTGGAGTAGAATTCAAAGGATATCCCACCTATAGAGGTATTTACAAGTTATACTAAAACATTCCATACACTAATGGGATTATCAACTTACCATGGTGTGCTAACGCTTCATCGTGAAAAGGTGGTAAAAGAGAGAGTTGTGTAATGTGAGGAGTTTCTATTGGGAATCATACAGGGACACAAATCATTGTCATCATATGGAATTAAGATTTATAAAGCCTCTAGAATTATCCTCAAGAACTATCACATTTACTTATGTGTTTTAATTCATGAGTAAATGTTACAGTTAACTCATGAATCTCATGCATGAATTATTTACTCCTTTATGTTACATCTTCTATAACACCTAGTAAATGATATTCATATTAGAATATTTCTTCAACCCAAACCATCAAATAATTTGGCATACATATTCCATGTGATATGCCCAGTCATACCCAATTATATTTATTGAAAATGACTTATGATATCTTCAACATTTACCCTACGATTGAAGTGTGGAGAGGAATTAATTCATATTTCATGCATTTATGATTAGCCTCCAATCACATAATATGATTTTAATGGGAAGTTCCATATGATATATCTATATTATAAAAAACAATATGTCTAAACCAAGGTATATCACATACCATTAGTTTCTTCATGTCATACCATATGACCTAGTTATATTGTACTCTATTATATACACCAAAACAAATCTCATGTGTAAATGATTTAGGGAATATCTACATCAATGAACCACTTGCACTAAAGTTTAACAGGCATTGTGCCATTTCTCCATATATCATATCATATATGATATCTTGTGAAATTCTTTCCAAAAGTCTTTTAAATAACTTCTAAAATACTTTTGGAATATATCATCAATTTCACCTTGTATCACAACATATGAAATACCTTTTGAATACCCATCTAAAACTCTTTTTTATTAAATCTAAAATAATTTTATTGGTGTAATCTAAGTCAAACATAGTTCCAACATATTCAATCACAATGTGTGATCCCATGGACGATTATATCATTTAAAATAAATATGAATCACCATATACATAAATGTAATCAATGAGAGACCTCTTGAAAAGAATCAATTATACTTAATCTAAAAATGGATCTAACAATATCTCTATCAAACATATGTATCTATTTAAATTTTTCCACCATAGGTATCACATGCCAGCATGAATTCTCATATATTCCCTTTGATTGAGACTATGTGAGAATATGACATGGAGTATGTAAATTCCATATATCCAACACATAAATAGTAAACTCTTAGGGGAAATACTAACTAGGTCAATGAATATATTACATGTCATTTACCTTTAAAGATGAGAGTATCAAATTTCCCACTTTTAAATAAATATGAACATCATGTGTATTATTAAGGTTTGGCCACACACTCCCAAGTATATCTCAATCAATTGAACAGATGTAATACTTTTCATGCAAGAGGATAAATCCCATATTGGTTGATTTCTAATTGATGATGTGATTAGAAACACACCCAACCACCCCCATATTAGCTAATACTCAAGGATTCTGTAACAAATGAATCAAAGTTTGAAGGTTATAAAATGTATATCAATATATACATATATGTAGACAATTTTTAAGAATGATAAAGTGGATATTTCCTTTTATATGATTCATTTTATATTTTTAAAATCATTTAATAATGTATAAAAACCCCTACATAAACTCACGTATATCATAGAATATATGATAGATATCCAAATTCACATTGTGACTCTTGAAGTTTCTAAGGTTTTGTTAACTCATTACATCCATATGTAATTTGTTTCACATCTCTATGTGACCACTTGACAAAAACCTCTGACTAAACTCTTTCACAATTATTTTCATGGATTTTATCTAAAGTGATAAATATAATTTTCTAGTGATTTTGTTCTTGGGATGATCCCCATATCCATACCTTTATATCATATAGCACCCATGAAATTAAAAAGTTAAATCTTTAGTTAGATAATATTTATGGTAAAGGATTCATTAATCCTAGTGTGTCACCCTAGGAAACTATTATATTATTTTTTAAAAATTGATGATAGGTTTATGTGTCTCTCTATCTACTATAAAAATCTTAATCAAGTGATTGTTTTATATCGATGAACTATTTGACCAATTAAAAGGGAAAAGATGGTTCTCTAAAATTGATCTTGTGTTAGGGTATCATCTGTTGGGGTGAATGAATTTGATACTCTTATGATTTGTTTTGAAATTAGGTATAATCATTTTGAATATATAATGGTGTAATTTTGTTTAACAAATTGTCATAAAGTTTTTATGGAACTTATGAACTATATATTCCATTTATATATTGACACTTTTATCACATTATTCATGTATGACATACTAGTGTATTCTAAGTATGAGGAGGAGCATAGGAAACAATTTAGAATCATATTTTTAATTATTCAAGATTATTTATTATAAACTAAGTTATCAAAGATCCATTTCTTTCTCTACGAAGTAAATTTTTTAGTGAATGTTTTTCTTAAAAAGATAATCACAGTATATCATGAAAATATAAAAGATATTTTGTCTTTTGAGGTTTAAAAAAATGTCTTTAAGATACATAATTTCTTAGTCTTAGTGGGATACTATCAATTGTTTATAAAGGAATTCTAAAAAATGTAATTTCCTCTAACAATACTGACTTATAAAAAAGTGAATTTTGTATGGATGCATAAATATCAAGAATATTTTCATAAACTAAAATTAATATTAACACTAAATAATATTCCAATTTTTATTAAAATAATATAATATTATGTTATCTATTCTGTTTAATCATGTATGAGTTTGGTTTGCATGCTTATACATAATGATCATGTGTTGGAAAATTGTTCTCATCTGTTATTCCCATGTGAGAGAAACTTTGAGACCCATGATTTGGAATTGATAATGATTACGCATGCTCTAAAATGTTTTAAACATTAATTTTTCTATAATAAGTTTATGATATATACTAATAATAAAAGTTTGAGTTATATAATATCCAAAAAATATTTCAATCTCATACAAATGTGTTGGGTAGAATTTATTTAAATGTTTGATTTTGACCTAACATATACTCCTAGAAAAGGGAATATTTTTATAACACTATTAGTAAGTAATTTTCATATTAGCTAGTAATGGAATCAAATTCATAGTGGAAACCAATGAGTCTCTATGAAAACTAGATAATTGAATTGAATCATGAGGAGTTGATTATCTTATCAAATGTGCTGATTTCTCTTTATCTTCTTGAATTAATTTATCGAGACTGGTCACTAGATCCTAGTTTTCAATATATTATAGAAATTCTAAATGGTGGGGAGGCCAATAGTGAAATATTTATTTCTTATGAAAGTTTTTTTCTTTAGGAATGGTTAACTGGTTCATTTTTATTTGAGGAAGACAATGAGGAATGAATTCCATCATTATTAGTGGGATTTTGATACAAGTGTAGTAAATATGTAATATGATAATAAAGATAAATATTAGATGTAAAACCCAGACACTTTATAAAGTACATATGAATAGGATTTCTACCTAAATCATGTATTTTATTTAATTATATTTTTTTATGAGGTCGGGGGGCTCGGTATGAGTTTCAGGGAATTTTGGTCGGCCTGCAATTGGAAAATTACAAGTTATAGCCTTTCACATCATGAAAACATGTATCATGACATGAAATGGATGGATAGAGGGTAGGATCCCACTACCATTAAAATATCACGGAATGACACCATAGGTTATTTCGTGATACCACCCCAAAGAATTTTTTTAGTTTTTTTATTTTTATTTAAGGAGGTGGTTTGTTTCATAATAAGGTAAGGGATTCTTCTATTTTCCCAACATGTGATGGAATTTACCCTTCCCATGTAGATCTCCCTATGAGGTCGATATCTATTGTTTCTCAATCAAACCTATTTTTTTCCTTGATATTGGAAGCTCTAGGTAAGGCTATTACTCCACTTTCCACCTTTATTCTTTTAATGTTTCACATTACGTGTTCTCATTATTTATGACTAATATTCCCAATTTTCAAGGATTTTTCTAGTTTCTCTATTAATTTAATTTTTTCTAAAACCATACACCAATTCTTGATAAGTGGGACTCTTCTAAACTTAGGTAGTCGTTATCAAGATTTTACATCAAAGTCTTTTCATTGTATTGTATATTTAGCTTATAAGGTCACATTTAATCGTCATTCACTTGGCCTAAAATTAATGTAAATTGTTTCAATGCCTTATTATTGTCTTAGAAGCATTCTTGGATTTAGGAAATTGATATGGTTTGTGTATACCCTTTTAGAAACTCTTAATGTGGTCAGTTTTTTCTTATTACTTGATTTTGGGTGAACTAGTGGGGCATTTTAGGGAATCCCTTAGTAAAATTATCTTTTAACATGGAAAGTGGGATTCTTTAAATGGCACCTAAGGCCCCCTTTGTTCTTTTAGACATGGAACTTCTAAATGAAAATGTGAATTTCACCCAAATAGTGAGCTTGGATTGAATTGTAGGATTTTTTATACTCTTAATTTTAGAATAATGACATTTTGAAATAATTATAATAAATTATGAGTATAAAATACTTTGGGGGACTCCTTTGATTCCCCATGATTGGTATTATCATGGAATTCCATGGATGATCCTAGGATTCCATTAGAGGTTGCATGTGAATTTCAAGGTGTGAATACACTTTTGGATTTAATGAGGCCCAATAATATATAATGTATTAAGTGAGATAGTGGATTCTACATAGATTTATCACCAGGAATTCCATGGGGTGGCTCGACTTTAAATTTAGTTAATGTCTACACTTATTGAATGACATGAATTAATGTCTTAGATTCATGAGGGGTACCCCTGATGAATGTAATAGGATGATATCATCATATTTAGCTTGATGTTTATTGGTATAAAATGTATTGGGTTTGAGCCTTATATTCAAATAAAGTTATTTCTCTAAACGTTAAGGTTGATCCCTTGAGTTTAGATCATACTAATGTATTTTATTAGGAATTTATTCAAAGGAATGTCTGATTGAGCCACACGGATTCCTTCAACTTAGATAATCATGGTTTCCTTAATGATTCAACTTATAAGCATAATAAGACATGAAACAACCTCCATGTTTAGAAACTGGTACTGGCCAAAGCAGGTAGGTTCAGCCCAAGTTATCTCCTTGAGACATGAGGCTTCACTTAGTTCCTTTTATTTTTGTACCCTATATTTACTATTAATTCTACAGTTATATATTTCACACCATCTTTTTTTACATGCACATACTGGATTTCATTACACACCATTGGTGATGGCCTAATGAGTTGTACTCACACTCCATTTGGGATGCTATTTGGCACTCAGACGTACTTCATTGTTGCAAATTAGGACAACGGAAAGAACCCTATAGCTAAAGCTTGATGTCATGGATAGGGTTGGAGTTTGAAGCTAGGAGATGGGCTAGATCTTGGTACGTTTAGGCTTTTTATATATTTTGGTTTCCCCTTTTTTTACTTTTTGGGATTGTTTTACTTTACCTAACTTATATTTATGCCTTCTTGCTCTATATGTGACATCAATATGATATTTAATGGGTTGTAACTTGGTATTTTAACAACTATTTATTTTATATGGATGTGATGTATATGATATTTACATTTTTTCCATTACTTTTAACTATAAAAAGAGGGTATAATCTCCCCACCATATGACTCGTGAACCCTTTATGCTTGTCATCAACCACTGGAATATGGGGAGGTACACTTGATGTCATGTGGAGCTCCAGCTCATTGAACCAGTTCAATGGATTATAGGTATGGGTGTTAAAAAATGGTATCATAGATTTATTATTTTATTATTTATGCCTAGTAGATAGGATAATAGGATATATAAAGACTTGTTAATAATATTTTGTTAAGGATTTTCTAACCCATGTTTGAGGGAAAATCCAATTTTTCAGGGAAGGTAATTGCTCTTCATGGAATTCATTGTTATTGATGATATATTTTCACCTTGAGTGAGGAATTTGTCTCATGAGGTTATGATTTATGTCATATTCACTCTAGGGATTGTCTAGAAATTGGTTGATCATACATTCATTATATTAGGCATGTAGGTATGTACATGTCATTGTCATGATTGAGACCCAAGGATTGAATTGGAACCAGATTAGTCCATGATACCTCCTCTCTGTATAGAGACCTATGTAGGTTGATTCTAGTAGAGTCAACTCAGGTTGTCTCATTAATACCTAAGGATCAACTTAGATCATTTTGTTTCCGTGGTATATATTTAATTTTATTGATTCACTTATATATTGCAAATTTTCATTCTTTACACTTACAGACTAGATTTGTATTATACACCTTTGGTGGTGGCCTACTAAGTTGTATTCATACCCTGTTATGGTCATCGTTTAGTACCAGGATAGACTTCGTGGATGTCGGTTAGTATAAGGGAATGTTCCCAAAAGATAATGGTTTATGTTATGTGTAGGATTGGATTTGAGAGTTGACAATTGGGCAAGAGATCAGAAATTAAATATTGTTTCTATCATTTGGTTTTTAGATTTTTGTTTACTTTTGGGGATTTTTTCACTTAACCTAAATTATATGTATGACTGCATTTTCTGTATGTGACATTAGTATTATATTTCATGGGTTTTTACTCTGTATTTTAGAACATATTTATTTTATATAGATGTGATGTATATGATATTTCCCTTATTTTTGTTGTGTATGACTCTTACATGAGGGTATAGTCTTCCCATCATACCACTTATGGACCCTCACTGCTTTTTAGTAGCCTCTGGAATATGGGGAAGTGTGCTTGAGGTCATGTGGAACAACGAATCAAGGCATAGGTCTAGTGTATTTCAAGTTGATGAATTGCATTTTTGGTTTGGGATGAGAATATATATTTCTTATTATGTTTTCAATGCCTCATTTTCATCAACTGAAGGCACAACATAAAAATATCATTGGAATTATTTAGACCTTACCTATTCCTACATCAAATTGGAAGGTGGTATCCATGGATTTTATCATTAGATTACCTCATAAACCTCAAAGGAACAACTCTATTTGGGTGACCAAAGATAGGGTGGACAAATCAATCCATTTACTTCTAATTAATGAAAGTTTAAAGGTTGAAGATATTAAGAAGTTATACATGCATGAAATTGTTAAATTTCATAGTGTTACATAATCAATCATTTATGATATAAATACTTATTTTACTTCCTATTTTTTTAATTATCTCTAAGAATTTATTATTTATCAATTAAATTTTATCATTGCATATCACCCTCAAACTGATGGTTAGGAGGAGAGTGTGATGCAAGTCATAGAGGATATGAATTATGTCCATGTCTTGGGATTTAGGGGTTATTAGTATACCTATATATCATTGATTGAATTTTTATATAATAATATCTACCATTATTCAAAAAATATTTCTTCTATAGAATATTTATATGGGAATCTTTATTGGTATCTACTATATTGGGCTGAGATAGGTGAATCCTATCAGGTGGGATCAAGCATTGTATAACTGATGATGAAGAAAATTCAACTAATTTGGAAATATTTGGGGATGAATTAAATTCATCTAAAATATTATATTTATTTTATTCATAGGCTATTTTAATTTTCATAATTTTATCTAGTGTTTGTGAAGTATTCACATTGACTAGGTTAGAGTCATCTTGGAAGAAAAGTAATCTTATACTGAGATGTGTTATATCTTTTGAGGAAATTGAAAGACTTATAAAGAGTGAATATCAGTTATAATTAACTTCACATATGCCATATATTTATAATTAATTTTATATCTCCTTGTTGAAGAAGTATCATCCTGGTTCATTTCATATTTTGGATTATAAATATTTAGAATCTAAGCATAATACTTCCTTGGTAGAACAACAAATCTAAATTCATAATCATGAAAATAATATACAATGAGGGAATTTTATTCTTTTGGTTCCTATTATATAGAATCATGGAAATCAATATATAAATGCGTGGTAGAGATCATCTCAAAATAAGGGGAAATGACCCCACCTCTTATTTGATCATGGAGATTCTTGAAGACATTATAGGGACAAAAGTTGGCATGGTGGGAAAAATTATTACATCCACAATGTCATTGTTTGATATTTATTTTTCATATAAATTGTTTAAAGAATTTTCTTATAGTTTAAACTAAAATAAATATGTTTTGTATAAATTTATAGGTCATATAGTTTGGTTATACATTCTCCCTAATCATGTATAAAGTTCATGTGATATAATTGTTTTCCAAAAATTACTGCATGGTTAGATGTATGGTCTGTCTAAATGTAACACCCCAGGTAAATAAAGAATATGACATTTCATATTTATCCATTTAAATGACTTTAAAGGGGACTCTATGCTCGATGTCGTACCCAACACGCAACAACGAGTTTCTTGGGAATCTTACGTTGCACTCTAATAATAAAATAATATTATTTTAAATGGTAGTTAACATATAGCCGTTGTAATAGCAGTAATGGATAGAAATAACTAAAATATGATTATATATGTTTTTAAATGTTTTTACATTTATCCAATAAAGGATAGAGGCTTAAAATACGGAAAGAGTTCAATTTTAGGCATATATGCCCTAGTTTTCCCTAAAGGTTCACTTATCGCCTTTTGATGGCGAACCATCATTAAATATAGTTTTGTTCACTCTTATACATTCTATTGGACCAAATAAAACTCTTCTTAAGAATTGGGACATCAAAATTTACTTTGTGTAAATTTTTGGTATCTTTCTGATAATGTTCATTTTTTTAATGAATAGTGTAAAATGTTGTGTTTTAATTCAAAACATATTTTTAATATAATTTATTTATATGATTAGATAATATTTTGAATTGTTTTTAAAATGAAATTAGAAAATATTTTTACCATTAAATCCAATAGTGGTCGTTGGAATTAATTTCACTTTGAAATCAGACTTAAACTAGTGCCAATCTTTTGATACTTATTGTTTTATAAAAACACGCTATTTGCTCTGACAGCGGGAATTAATTATTAAATTAATTAATGTGACTAATATGTTTTTAATTTTTTTAAACGGACTTCATTTTTGAATTCGGAATATCAAATATAGCTTAGGGTGAATTTTTGGGATTTTTCTGAAAAACTTCAATTTTTGATGAATAATGAAACCACTAAGTGGTACTTATAAAAGCTGATTTTTTGTTTAAATGAAATTTTACCACTTATGTGTTTTGAATTTCAAAAATCCGACATACATGGTTTTCATTAAGATGTAAAATGTGGTTCAATGGGATAAAAATAATTTTTTGGTGAATAGTAACTTATTAAGTTTTTAATCGCGATTAGTGGTAATTAGTGTAGTTTAAGGTAAAACTAATGTTTTAATAAAATGAAATGAACATGACACATGTCCTAACCTCATTGGATGTGTAATGGCCGACCAATAAAATCCATGGGTCAACATGGGGACCCCATTGATCCACTTTGGTTGGGAAATGACATAAATAACTTTTTATTTAATGTAAAAGTAAAAATGACACAAACATGAAATGTTTTACTAAACCAATTTTTAAGTGGGGTTATACAAGTCATCTTTTTTATTATAAATCGTAATTGGAAAGCTAAAAAGATTTCCTACATCATAGTATTTTTTTTATAATTTTTAGACATTAAATAAATTAAATTATTTATGACATAATAATGATGCATCGATGACCTCATTATTTAACGATTTAAATAAAATGGAAAGATAATGTAAAATCTATGAACTACACATGTCCAAAACTTATTGTATGGGTGGATTTCGAAACCTTATCACCTTATACACAAATTATGTCAATGTGGGACCTTTTAAAACCGAAACACATTTTCAAATAAAGTAATATCTCTTTACTTTCCAAAAGTGCCCCTCCTCTCCTCTTATAAAAGGCCCCCACCTCTACCTCATTTCACACACTCCTCAAGCCTTTGGCTCGGCCAACCCCTACCCATTTACTCTCTCCACATCCCTCTCCTCATACTATAGGATTTCCTTTGAGAATAATCCTTTCAAAGGAAGCCTTTAGGCTCAAATCAAAAGGAGTTACACTTTTAAAGGTAATTCATTCTCTCTTGTTCATTTGTTTTATTTTGTTTCTCCAACCCCGTAAACTCTTTTTATTTACTTCTTTTGTAACAACACCATTATCTAAAATATACTATGATGTTGTTATAAGATTTATTCTAGCTACAATCTCACACAACTACATCAAATGGTTAAAGAACATACGGTTTCTGTGGATGGCGAAATTCTGCCTCCCGAAACGATGATTGTTCAATACTGATTTAACACCTTCAAGGGTGGCCATTATGATGTCACTATTTTTATATATGATATATAATATGTTTATTTTTTTTCTTTAAGCTTCTTTATTTTTCATTTTGGGCATACCTTTATTGTTTCCATTATGGGTAAACACGATATCTTCATTTAAGGAAGTGCGGACTACCGCCCCCTCAAAGTGATGTGATTCGTTAATGCCATATGTGGGACGTGTAAAGGATGGATTTAAAGTTATTATATATGATGTTATACTGTAATTATAATATACCTCTATATAATTATTATTTCTTTCCATTAAAGTATGAGATAGAAATGAAAGTAGCGTTCACGCGTACGTACGGCTTGCCGTCTCCATGAACGGTGCATTTCATTTATTATCCCCAAATGTAATGTAATATTAAAAGTACATGTATATAATGGATATATATAATTAATGATATATCTAAATGATGAATATAATTCTGGAATTAAAATATACATACCTCTCATTTAGTTTTAATTCCATTAATATGAAAAAGAAATGAAAGTAGCGTTCATGCGTACGTACGGCTTACCGTCTCCATGAACGGTGCATTTCATTTATTACCTCTAAATGATTATGTAATATTATAAATACGTGTATATGCTGGATATATATGATATATATGATATACAAATCAGGAATTTCATTCTGGATATAAAGAACTTTTGACCACACGAACAACATGTAATTGTAAGAAGTCAACTTTCGACTTAAGAACCAAATATTGACAAAACAAACATTATTAACTTAAATGATTAAATAATGTTTATAACATGGTAATAAGTGATATAAAAGGAATAATGAACTTTAAAAAGGTTCTTAAGGAAGTATAAATTAACTCAAGTTTATTATTCAGGAGATTAAAGAACTATCGAGTCAAGTCAGACCCGAGGTAAGGGATCCTACTCCTCTCTTTCTTTTTAAGTACACACTTTAATGTCATTCCTTTTAAAGCTCATATTTCTTGTTATTGGGATGATATTTTATATTACACTTACTGTAATTTTTATGTTCATGTGATGATAGACCCTATTCTCTCTCATCAATCCATTTTGGAAGTTCTGAGTGGCGCTGTTAGGCTGCCGAACTTTCGTAAGAGATCTAACCTCTCTCTTTCTTTTTAAGTACTCTCCTTTATGTCACTTCTTTTAAGCTCCTATTTGTAATGTTGGGGGATGTTCTTTTATATTCCTCTTGCTGTAAATTTTATTTTAATGTGATGAGACACCCTATTTTATCTCATCAATCCATATTCAGAAGTTTTATGTGGCGCCGTTAGGCTGCCGAGTTTTCGTAAGGGTTTTTTCATCTCACTTTTATTCCCGTGAGATTTATACTACATTTGCCACAAATTCCATTGAGTGGTGTATTTACTGCCCATTATTATACTCTTTGTATAATATACTTTCATTTATGAGTATTTACATCAATGATCTATTGTCCTTCTTTCATGGGGTGTATGTTTTGAAAGATACCCAAGTCGGTAAGGGAACCTTTCACCCTCCTTTTTTTTAAAATACTTCTTTTGTTGGGTCTTTTAATTTAAATATTGTTATGTTGGGATATGTTCTCATATATCCTTATTGATGTAAATTTTATTTCCAAGTGATGAGATACACTTTTTATCTCTCACCAACTCATTTTGATGTGATGTCGTTAGGCTCTCAAGGGAACTTTTTAACCCAATTTCGATTTCTTTGGGTTCAACATGTGGTCATTGAATATGTCATCCATTGAATATGTGTGAATGACATTTTATTGTTTTTTCACTTAATATCCACTTATATTGGGTTTATTTATATTTGTCACACATATTTTTGAGATTGATTTGTCCTTAATTTAAGGATACCATCTTTATAATGGATTTCATCACATTTGACATTTCTATTGAGGGTTCATTGCTGTTATGCACCAATTCACTCTTATATGGTGTATATACTGTCCTTTGGAGTATTATATCATGGATCCATTTATTCTCATTATATTATAAAGTTCTGACTAAATGTTATTCCTCAATTATTGTATTCAAGTGTCTCTAATTTTGGTAAAACCCCTTTAACCAAAATGTCGTTTTAAATGTTTTAATTATTTGTTCTTATTAATATCCATGTTTTCAAAATGGTTTTAAGGATTTATTTATATGGATATTAATGGTTTAAAATTTTAAGCTTCAAGGTGGTATGGGACACTTTGATTCCAAAATCTCTTTATTAAATGTTTTAAATGGTTTTGAAAATGGTTTTGATAAAGGATTCTATTATGATATATTGTGATGTGGAAATGTTATCATTCCTTTATATAGGTTTTATGTTTTATGATTTTATACTGGTACTTGGTCATTTTAACGGGTGGTTACGTTATAAACCATATGACGGGTGGTGCCGTGAATACCAGGACGGGTGGTTACGTTATAACCTCCAATGGATTGGTTATGGAAGTCGGCCGTATGGCTATTCCATTAAGTATGTATGGAAATTGGCCGTATGGCTATTCCATTAAGTGATATGTGTGGAAGTCGACCGTATAGTTATTCCACTTAAGTATGTTTATGTCCCAAGTTACCTTTATATATGTTATGTGTTCTTTATATGGGTTTTATGGTAATCCTTTGGTTACAAAAAGGTAAGTAATGATACTTTTTTTTCAGTGAAAAGTTTTTACTACTTCATGAAGGTGAAAAGTATTACATTGATAAAGTATTCATGGTTTACTTGTTGTTTTGAAAAACTAACAGTTTTCATTCTTTGTGTATCCCTTACTGAGCTTCTTATGCTCATCCCAAGTTTTTGAAATGTTTTTCACAGGACTTAGCGTGGAATAGGGCCAAGGATGGGATCAAGGGAAAGTCAAGCTACCTAAAACATGGAACTATACATGTTTCTTTTTAAGAGTTTTTATTTTATGGAAATTTAGTAGAAGCGACTACTTTGTAATCTTTTGAGATGTAATAGTTATGTCTTAATTCTCTAAAACTCTAAACCTGAAAAGATCCTCAATGTGAATTACTCATTTAATTCAATATTAAGTAAGGTTTGAGGCTGGGGACTTATAGTTTGTATCAAAGGTCGGTTTAGATAACTTTAGAGGTTAGGGTATTCTTTAAGCATAAGTGACATTACCATAATGGTTAGGATTTCAGAAAGAGTCATAGTTTTAGATAAAGTGAATGAGTATGTATATCTTAGTGTTTACCTTCCTCATTAGTACATGATGGTTTTGTTGATAAACCCACATTGACATTTCTGTTTTTAGTGAATGGGTGGATCTAGCAGGCACCAAAGTGACAATGGGTTTGAAGGAAACTGTGGTGGTTCTCTGATTAAGATATTGGATGAGATGGGGGATTCAATGAGAAATCTCATAGTTGTTCCAAACCAACTATCAATGAGTCATGATCAACCACTTCAAACTTGGTGAGTTCCCTAATGAATCATGTATGAGATGGCCAACTCGATGTGGAAATTCAGGTAATAATTATTAAGGTAACCATTAGGGTTTATATGATCCTTAGTTTTTAGGTAATTATGGGTTACTCTGTGATATGATGGAAAATTAAAGGAATGAGATAAACTTGACGTTAAAATATGTTATGATTATTTTTGAAGATTTTATCTCATTTTGGGGAATGTTTTGAGAATTATATAGTTTTGGAAAAAGGACAACACGCAGACCGTGTGACATCCCGTCGCGTCGGACAAAGCTGTGGGAATCGAACCCACAACCAAAGTGCGACTGGTATTTATCGCCTACCACTGGACTACGTGAAGTCCCTGGTTAGTTTGACTGAATCTTTCTGGTTATATGATTTTATGAATTAAGAGTAAGTTGATTTTGGGTTATTTATGAAAATGATTAACCTATCATGGAGGATATGTGATTAGGTTAATTACTTTTCAATACGGGACTTTAGGAGCAACTGATGTTGTTTGGAGATAAATGTTACGATCTAACTTGGAAGACTATGTGACTAAATCCTTAAAATTTTTGGGTTTCAATCTTAGATTGGTTTACTTTGAGGAATTTTTATGGACAAATTTGTTTATCGGATGGTCCTCGTTGAACTTTGGATTTTGTTGGACAAATTTTGGATATTAAGAATAGATTTTCTTTTTATAAAGGGTTATCCTTTTCTGGATTATCTGACCTTGTACTAACCTTTTTGGTTTTGGTTATGGTTAAGGTCTAAAGATATGGGAAGTATATAGTTCTATTTTGTGGATTAGGTGATTCTCTAGAATTTGATTATAGTACTCTTAATGCAAACAAGTCTCCCTAAATACTCGTCTTTTGGAAAAAATATGAGTTTGATTAAGGAATATAGTAAAATTTGAAAGTCAATATGATAAGTGATTATTTTTCCTTATGAATAAATTCCTCAATAAAAAGTAACTTAAAACAAAAATGTTGTCTATTAACTTTTCCTACTGGGGAATCGAATACCGTTTAACCCATCACAAGTTTGTGATTTTCTCATGGTTAACTTTCTCCTAAACATGTTTTCTATCACTCTCCATCAGAACATGACCCTTTGTTTTTTCCTCCATGTCCATATTTTCATACTTGGAATCCTAGTATGGGTTAACTCGGGTGACCTTTGTACTTATCTTTCTTTATTTTAAAGTGTTTGTTTTACCGACTTTTGTTCCGATGTGGGACTTTCAAGGATGTTTCCAAGCGCAATTTTAAAATTGCGAGGACGCAATTCCCAAAAGGGGGGAAAGATGTAACACCCTAGGTAAATAAATAATATGACTTTTCATATTTATCCATTTAAATGACTTTAAAGGGGACGCTATGCTCGATGTCGTACCCAACACGCAACAATGAGTTTCTTGGGAATCTTACGTTGCACTCTAATAAGAAAATAATATTATTTTAAATGGTAGTTAACATATAGCCGTTGTAATGGCGGGAATGGATATAAATTACTAAAATATGATTATATATGTTTTTAAATGTTTTTACATTTATCCAATAAAGGATAGAGGCTTAAAATACGGAAAGAATTCAATTTTAGGCATATATGCCCTAGTTTTCACTAAAGGTTCACTTATCGCCTTTTGATGGCGAACCGTCATTAAATATAGTTTTGTTCACTCTTATACATTCTATTGGACCAAATAAAACTCTTCTTAAGAATCGGGACATCAAAATTTACTTTGTGTAAATTTTTGGTATCTTTCCGATAATGTTCATTGTTTTAATGAATAGTGTAAAATGTTGTGTTTCAATTCAAAACCTCTTTTTAATATAATTTATTTATATGATTAGATAATATTTTGAATTGGTTTTAAAGTGAAATTAGAAAATATTTTTACCATTAAATCCAATAGTGGTCGTTGGAATTAATTTCACTTTGAAATCAGACTTAAACTAGTGTCAATCTTTTGATACTTATTGTTTTATAAAAACACGCTATTTGCTGTGACAGCAGGAATTAATTATTAAATTAATTAATGTGACTAATATGTTTTGAATTTTTTAAAATGGACTTCATTTTTGAATTCGGAATATCAAATATAGCTTAGGGTAAATTTTTGGGATTTTTCTGAAAAACTACAATTTTTGATGAATAGTGAAACCACTAAGTGGTACTTATGAAAGCTGATTTTTTGTTTAAATGAAATTTTACCACATATGTGTTTTGAATTTCAAAAATCCAACATAAATGGTTGTCATTAAGATTTAAAATTTGGTTCAATGGGATAAAAATAATTTTTTGGTGAATAGTAACTTATTAAGTTTTTAATCGCGATTAGTGGTAATTAGTGTAGTTTAAGGTAAAAATAATGTTTTAATAAAATGAAATGACCTTGACACATGTCCTAACCTCATTGGATGTGTAATGGCCGACCAAGAAAATCCATGGGTCAACTTGGGGACCCCATGGATCCACTTTGGTTGGGAAATGACATAAATAACTTTTTATTTAATGTAAAAGTAAAAATGACAAAAACATGATATGTTTTACTAAAACAATTTTTAAGTGGGGTTATAAAAGTCATATTTTTTATTATAAATCGTCATTGGAAAGCTAAAAAGATTTCCTACATCATAGTATTTTTTTTATAATTTTTAGACATTAAATAAATTAAATTATTTATGACATAATAATGATGCAGTGATGACCTCATTATTTAACGATTTAAATAAAATGGAAAGATAATGTAAAATCTATGAACTACACATGTCCAAAACTTATTGGATGGCTGGATTTCGAACCCTTATCACCTTATACACGAATTATATCAATGTGGGACCTTTTAAAACCGAAACACATTTTCAAATAAAGTAATATCTCTTTACTTTCCAAAAGTGCCCCTCCTCTCCTCTTATAAAAGGTCCTCACCTCTACCTCATTTCACACACTCCTCAAGCCTTTGGCTCGGCCAAACCCTTCCCATTTACTCTCTCCAGATCCCTCTCCTCATCCTAGAGGATTCCCTTTGGGCATAATCCTTTCAAAGTAAGCCTTTAGTCTCAAATCAAAAGGAGTTACACTTTTAAAGGTAATTCGTTCTCTCTTGTTCATTTGTTTTATTTTGTTTCTCCAACCCCCTAAACTCTTTTTATTTACTTCTTTTGTAACAACACCAGTATCTTCAATATACTAGGATGTTGTTATAAGATTTATTCGAGCTACACTCTCACACAACTACATCAAATGGTTAAATAACATACGGTTTCCGTGGATGGCGAAATTCTGCCTCCCGAAACGATGATTGTTCAATACTCATTTAACACCTTCAAGGGTGGCCATTATGATGTCACTATTTTTATATATGATATATAATATGTTTATTTTTTTTCTTTAAGCTTATGTATTTTTCATTTTGGGCATACCTTTATGGTTTCCATTATGGGTAAACACGATATCTTCATTTAAGGAACTGCGGACTACCGCCCCCTCAAAGTGATGTGATTCGTTAATGCCATATGTGGGACGTGTAAAGGATGGATTTAAAGTTATTATATATGATGTTATAATTTAATTATAATATAACTCTATATCATTATTATTTCTTTCCATTAAAGTATGAGATAGAAATGAAAGTAGCGTTCATGCGTACGTACGACTTGCCGTCTCCATGAACAGTGCATTTCATTTCTTATCCCCAAATGTAATGTACTATTAAAAGTACATGAATATAATGGATATATATAATTAATGATATATCTAAATGATGAATATAATTCTGGAATTAAAATATACATACCTCTCATTTAGTTTTAATTCCATTAATATGAAAAAGAAATGAAATTAGCGTTCATGCGTACGTACGGCTTACCGTCTTCATGAACTGTGCATTTCATTTCTTACCTCTAAATGATTATGTAATATTATAAATACATGTATATGCTGGATATATATGATATATATGATATCCAAATCTGGAATTTCATTCTGGATATAAAGAACTTTTGACCACACGAACAACATGTAACTGTAAGAAGTCAACTTTCGACTTAAGAACCAAATATTGACAAAACAAACATTATTAACTTAAATGATTAAATAATGTTTATAACATGGTAATAAGTGATATGAAAGGAATAATTAACTTTAAAAAGGTTCTTAAGGAATTATAAATTAACTCAAGTTTATTATTCAGGAGATTAAAGAACGATCGAGTCAAGTCAGACCCGAGGTAAGGGATCATACTCCTCTCTTTCTTTTTAAGTACACACTTTAATGTCATTACTTTTAAAGCTCATATTTCTTGTTATTGGGATGATCTTTTATATTACACTTACTGTAATTTTTATGTTCATGTGATGAGAGACCCTATTCTCTCTCATCAATCCATTTTGGAAGTTCTGAGTGGCACCGTTAGGCTGCCGAACTTTCGTAAGAGATCTAACCTCTCTCTTTCTTTTTAAGTACTCTCCTTTATGTCACTTATTTTAAGATCCTCTTTGTAATGATGGTGGATGTTCTTTTATATTCCTCTTGCTGTTCATTTTATTGTAATGTGATGAGATACCCTATTTGATCTCATCAATCCATATTCGGAAGTTTTATGTGGCGCCGTTAGGCTGCCGAGTTTTCGTAAGGGTTTTTTCATCTCACTTTTATTCCCGTGAGATTTATGCTACATTTGCCACAAATTCCATTGAGTGGTGTATGTACTGCCCATTATTATACTCTTTGTATAATATACTTTCGTTTATGAGTATTTACATCAATGATCTATTGTCCTTCTTTCATGGGGTGTATGTTTTGAAAGATACCCAAGTCGGTAAGGGAACCTTTCACCCTCCTTTTTTTAAAAGACTTCTTTTGTTGGGTCTTTTAATTTACATATTGTTATGTTGGGATATGTTCTCATATATCCTTATTGATGTAAATTTTATGTCCAAGTGATGAGATACACTTTTTATCTCTCACCAACTCATTTTGATGTGATGCCGTTAGGCTGTCAAGGGAACTTTTTAACCCAATTTCGATTTCTTTGGGTTCAACATGTGGTCATTGAATATGTCATCCATTGAATATGTGTGAATGACCTTTTATTGTTTTTCACTTAATATCCACTTATATTGGGTGTATTTATATTTGTCACACATATTTTTGAGATTGATTTGTCCTTAATTTAAGGATACCTTCTTTATAAGGGATTTCATCACATTTGACATTTCTATTGAGGGTTCATTGTTGTTATGCACCAATTCACTCTTATATGGTGTATATACTGTCCTTTGGAGTATTATATCATGAATCCATTTATTCTCATTATATTATAAAGTTCTGACTAAATGTTATTCCTCAATTATTGTATTCAAGTGTCTCTAATTTTGGTAAAACCCCTTTAACAAAAATGTCGTTTTAAATGTTTTAATTATTTGTTCTTATTAATATCCATGTTTTCAAAATGGTTTTAAGGATATATTTATATGGATATTAATGGTTTAAAATTTTAAGCTTCAAGGTGGTATGGGACACTTTGATTCCAAAATCTCTTTATTAAATGTTTTAAATGGTTTTGAAAATGGTTTTGATAAAGGATTCTATTATGATATATTGTGATGTGGAAATGTTATCATTCCTTTATATAGGTTTTATGTTTTATGATTTTATACTGGTACTTGGACATTTTAACGGGTGGTTACGTTATAAACCATATGACGGGTGGTGCCGTGAATACCAGGACGGGTGGTTACGTTATAACCTCCAATGCATTGGGTATGGAAGTCGTCCGTATGGCTATTCCATTAAGTATGTATGGAAATTGGCCGTATGACTATTCCATTAAGTGATATGTGTGGAAGTCGACCGTATGGTTATTCCACTTAAGTATGTTTATGTCCCAAGTTACCTTTATATATGTTATGTGTTCTTTATATGGGTTTTATGGTAATCCTTTGGTTACAAAAAGGTAAGTAATGATACTTTTTTTTCAGTGAAAAGTTTTTACTACTTCATGAAGGTGAAATGTATTACATTGATAAAGTATTCATGGTTTACTTGTTGTTTTGAAAAACTAACATTTTTCATTCTTTGTGTATCCCTTACTGAGCTTCTTATTCTCATCCCAAGTTTTTGAAATGTTTTTCACAGGACTTAGCGTGGAATAGGGACAAGGATGGGATCAAGGGAAAGTCATGCTACCTAAAACATGGAACTATACATGTTTCTTTTTAAGAGTTTTTATTTTATGGAAATTTAGTAGAACCGACTACTTTGTAATCTTTTGAGATGTAATAGTTATGTCCTAATTCTCTAAAACTCTAAACCTGAAAAGATCCTCAATGTGAATTACTCATTTAATTCAATATTAAGTAAGGTTTAAGGCTGGGGCCTTATACTAACCATGTGTGATAACAATATACCTACTTAAAAATGGTTTATTTTTATTTCATAAGTTAAATTTCACTCAATCCATACCCATTTTCACTTATTTAATTTTTGAGATGTTCAAGGGGTTCCTCCCCTTTGACCCTATCTTCTTCCAGTATTCCATTGAATATTGTTCATAAAGTTTAAGTGATTTTCATTGGTATGTTCCATTAATTTTCCTTCTTTCACCATCCCTCATCTTTTTATTCTAAACTAATTTCCTTATCATGGATATGGAAGCTCAGGGTTAATCTTGAATTGTAAATAAATGAGGATTTATGTGTTATAGGTCTTGATATATTCATCTAAGGATTCCACCTCATATTTCAATGTGGTATCACATTGAGTGACATTGATTGCATCTATTGATGGAATTTAATTCTATATATCTCCATTTTTTGATATAAAATTAAGTTATTAATTTTTTATAATGTTATTTTATTTAAAATAAATGTCAAATAAAATATATATAATGGTTTTGGGATGTATGTTTACTCTTTATCTTCTATTTCATTTAACATAAAGGGATATTTTCCTTGGATGTATAAATTTTTTATTTATAAAAATGTTTCACACTATGTGTTTGATAAAATTACAAATATATTTTATAATGAAATAATTGAAACTTTTTTATTTAATGGCTGGATATTAATTACTAAATAATTATATCAAGATTTTATAATTTTTTTCAAAAGATAAATGCTAGTTTGGAATATAAATAAGATAATTATATTATGTAATTTTAAAACAGTGGAGTTATAACCCTTTATTTAGTTTATATAAATCATAAATAATATTTTGATAAATGATTATTAATGGAATTTAAGGGGGTTGTTTCTTTGAATGTTGTTTGGAGGTGATGAGTGAGATTTATTAAATGTTTTATTCACATGATTGGTGACTTTTGTTTTGAAAATAATCATAGGAGGCCTTCGGTAGCTATGAGGGATTCTAGTGACAATTTCATTACTAATTTATATTTACACATTTTAAAATATTACCTAATCTAGATATAATGATCCTCTAAATAATTCCATCTTGTACATATCCACAAGTTTAAGATTATGATTCACATATAGGATTTTCCACTATATTAAGATTAAGCATTGGATATAGGCTTTCTTACTAGTTTAGGATTATTCTCTGTCAAGTATTTTGCATGCAGTTATTGGTTGGGTATGAGGTCTTGGATTCTTTCCTTATACTTTTAGGTAGTATCCATGATGAATTATGATTTGAGCTATGTGTTGAACTTATTTTAAATTATGATTTCCTATATGTATTTGGATTCTTTTTATTAGAACTTGGTAAATTATATTTGTTTTAAAATAAAGATATAAACTCAATTATCACTTATAAGTTATTTAATAAAAAGAATAAATCTATTTATAATTATTTTAAACTTAATATAGCATGGTTGGTTTTCAAAAAGGTTTTGTGTAGAGGAAATGAAAATTGTATGATTCTAAATTACCACATAGATAAGAGAAGATTTACTTTATTTTTTATTATGTAATTTTGTAACTGTCAAATATGTTTAGACTTTTCAGAATCCCAATCCCTTATTCCTACTATTGTTGATATTTTGAATATTGTCTGTGATTTTAGGCACTGAAATACATTCAATGGGAATGGTTGAGTAAGATGCGGCTAGTTCCAAGTAAATTTGAGCCGAAGCAGCCCAAAAACCCACTCTCAGGTGTTTGTTCCACGAATACTCTCTCCATTCTGAATGTCCAGAGGCCACAAAGCTCCCTGGATGATAAATCACCATCTCACACATGTGAATCCTTGATGGTGTTCCTCCATGACTCCAGTGGTGCATCACAAATGCACAAATATGTGATGGTGTTCTTCCATGAGTATAAGGGTTCTTTGCGATCATACGAACGATTGATGGTGTTCCTTTGCAAGTCTGACATAGTCAAACCCATTTGAAAAGCCTAGAAATTTTTCAAGAGACCCTTATAATATTCACGAAAAACCCTTTTTATAAATAACCCCCCCACACAAACACAATTCTGATATTTAGTAACGGTTACCCAACCTTTCAACTTCTGAATTCCTCTTAATTCACGAACTTCTTCAGTATATCAAAACAGACCGAAAAAAGATCATCCAAGGTACCTGGGATTCTTGAAACCCCCTTCCCTGTGTTCTTAAAATCCTACACCCTAGGTGGAGATGCCTTTCATGAAGGCATATTCCCTTCTTGAAGGAAGAAGTCCCTACAGGGAACTTGAGGATTTGCGGATAATTCATCCTTCATGAAGTAGTCCTTTCCTGAGCCAAGACTTCATCTTAAGGCAGGGTCACCCTGTTTCATGAATTTTACTCTTTCTCAAAGCCCCTGACCTCCATGAAGAACCTGATCTTCATGAAGAACCTCTCTAAAAGGACCTAAGCTTCAAAAAACCCCTCTATTGGGACTCTCTATGTTTCCTCCCTTATTTTGAAAACTCTTCATAAAGGTGAGTATACATAACCCCCATACCAATCCAGGATTAGTTCAGCTACACCTAAAGTCCTTATGTGACTTATGCCACCCATTAATGTGGCCCACTCCACTTCAAGTGTGTCCTGAGACTCCCACCTACCACATTCTTCTTAGTATAGGCATGTTATTTTCCATCACTTCTCAGTATAGAAATTATAATGTGGACCTCGTGATTAAACTCTTCTACCCATCATTACACCCTATCCCTTCCAAATCCATGCTTCGCCCAGAGGCACATGAGCAGTGCTCACATATTCCCAAGGGGTGATTAGAGGGTCCCCCAAGTCTGAGCTATATGATGTAAAACTGCCTAGTCCCAACGTACTCAGAACATGACGTAAAAATATAGACTTACTCTATGAAATTAATGTAGGATTCCCCATGTATGATAATCATGGGATGCCACCTTCTTCTCCACTACCAAGTGATCCTATTGAATCAGGAATCCTCCACGTGTAAGCCCCAATTACCCCGTGTTTCAAGCACAGGATGCTCCATTTATGACTCACATGGAATGATATCCTCATCATAGGTAATGAGATCCTCCTTATAGTGAATGATATCCTCCTCACATGGAATGATATCCTCCTCATGGGGAACGATATCCTCCTCATATAGAATAAGACCCCCCTTAGGTGTCTTTCACACATAAGCCCCACGCCATACGCCATTGATGCTTCCTTTATGACACGAGTGTCAGGTCTACTACTTCCTATTGTTTCTCACACCGATCCTGACTCATGTGGTATTATAGGTTAGTGGTGGTCGTGACATCCTCCCAATCCCCACCATGGGCCTTCTCTATAGATGTAATCCCCAAACTAAATTAAAATATGCTACTTTCACACAAAATTCCCAACCATACTCACCCTATGGGTAGATTTTATGTGTAAGCCCCAGCAACATGCTCTGATGGGCCTCCTCAATAGGTGTAAGCCCCAAATTTCTGAACTAAGTGGGATTTGATTCCCAAATAAATATGATACATAGGAAGCCTCCATAAGGTATTAACCCAACATCCACATCCACACCCATCCTAATTTTCTCCAGGCCACATCCGTGGAGAGATCATTCCCCCTCGCATGGGAGACTACATCTCCTCTAGGTCCCATGGTCTTATCAATGTGTAATCTGAAACCAACTCCAACCAAGAGAAATCCTACTGTGATGGGTATCATTCATGTGTAATCCCCACACCATCCCTCATCGATGATCACTTTATGATGTGGGAATCCTTAATGCATGTTGTTAAACTATATGGATTAGTCTAGTCACACGACCTTAAACTGAGACATAGGACTATGTGGGTTCTGATCTTTTCCCTCTAAACAGAGTATGTTAGATACCTACCTAAGGTTTAATCCTAAAAAATGGTAAACTTAGGCTCTCCCTTTTTGTGATGTACCTTTATGATACACCCCAAGGGGTGTTCTGATCAATCTTCATGGTGTTACATCTTTCTTTTATGGAACACATGTCCCAGATCTGCCTCCATAGGAGTTCTGATCCATCCAATGGTAAACTTCCATGGGTGACACCCTTTCTCTTAAGGATAAAACTCCTTGATCTACCTCCATGGGAAATTTTGATCAATTAAATATATCTTCATAATACATAAATTTGTGACCTAAATATTATCACATACCCTATGCATAAACATGGGATGCCTAAGGTGAAACCCTTAGAAGATATACTCCTATGATGTCAGAAACCTCATGAAAAACATGGGATGCATAAGGTTAAATCCTTGGAAGATATACACCCTCAAAGTCAGATACCTCATGATTTACATGGGATGTCTTGGGTTCCTCACCCAAGGTTCCTCACATGATATTCCCTCCTAAGGGGAAGAATACATGTGACCAATGTTCCCAGTGTCCGAACATGACTACAATGCCCGGCATGACTACTCTCGACCAAAGGTTTAAGCCCTGTCAAGAACAATAGGAATGTACATAAAGAAGTTGTTTAATTAACTGGTGTCCACAAATACATGGCCCTGGGAATGAGTTCCACGAACATGAATTAACTCTATGAGGGAAACCTGGACTAGGAGACAAGTTCCAAGGAGGAATCCATGGAAGGAGGAACATACATCCCTTCATCCCATTTTGATCAAAAATTATATATCGCAAATGAAAGTGGTAAAATTCACCCACCTTTAGAAAGTTGGAATACAGGGTTACAAGCTCACCAATGCACGTTAACATGAGGAAAGTGGCCGTAGAAAAAGAATTTAAAAAAGATATATTTTACTTGACATGAAACACTTCTCCTAGACATGGGGACTAGTAGAATTGGAAACATCAAAATATTTTCATGTCACCAGATTCATACATCCCACACCAGGTTCAACCAATAAAATGGTGGGAAGAGAATGGAACTCATCCTAAATTAGGGTAGTAAACATTGGTAATTCCTTTGTCTATGACATTGTTATCATGGATCCCTCCCTATCTTCATTTGAGTAGATAATGATGGGGAATTGGAAATCGATTTCCTTATATATTTATGGACGGATGAATCCATATGATTTGTAGAACCCCATCTATATGAAATCAACCACCCAATGCCTGTAGAAACCAGTGTTGGAGAAAAATTAATGTGGAAATCCCAAACGACACCACCTCCACCATGACTTATGCTATGAATCCAACTAAAGGTCACCAATGCCTCATCTCACCCTTGGAGATCATCCAATGGATGGTTATGGACACCCTTGTGTGTTGGTATGAGAAGAATGTGGTTATTACCATAAGGTAAATAGTCATATAGTACATAGAGTCTTCAATTACTTGCTGAAACCAGTGCCCCCAACGGTCGTTTAGGGAAAAACCACTCCTCATTCCAATACTAAATAACTTCTTGAGTCTCTATCTAGAGTGATCATATCACTCATTCCCATATACTGAGGAGGTGGGGGTTTTTGAGTCACCCCAACCACAACTACTGCCTAGGACTCTCTAAGGATAGCTCCCAATAAACCCAATTAATTCTAGAAACAACTCGTCCATTTGGCCGAAGAACAGTTGTACCATACCCCTACTCTATTGGCCCCAATTTTAACACTGCGGCTTCAACATTAGGTAAAAACTCAAGAAAATTCATGATAAGGAGAATGGTATTCTATGGATTTAGTGTCCCTTTCCACTGCCAGAACATTTCCCTAGATC
The DNA here is from genome assembly GCA_963277665.1 of Viscum album. NCBI lineage: Eukaryota > Viridiplantae > Streptophyta > Magnoliopsida > Santalales > Viscaceae > Viscum > Viscum album. The sequence continues at coordinate 141,413,128 of OY728119.1, forward strand.
CATATAGTAGACGATCAAGGAGCCATCTTCGCCAAGTTGGGATAGACACCTCATCCAACTCATATGTAATATAGGTTTAATCTATCAATTGTTAAAGACATTAATAGCCATTACAGGCTAGCCTGTGATGATGAGATTCAATACAAAGGTCCCCTTATACCATCTCCAACCAAAGTGGAGGTCCTTCCCACTCTCTCAATCAATATAGAGGTCCTCCCCATGTTTCCACTGATCAAAGTGGAGGTCCTCACTACCTCTTAAACAATAAATATAGAGTTCCTCTCCATGTCACATCCAATAAAAGCGAAAGTCCTCATCATGTCATTCCTAGTTCAAGAAGAGGGCCTCCCCACTCCAGCATTGATCAAAGTGTAGGTTCTCCTCACTTCATCGAAAATCAACACAAAGGTCCTCCCCATGTTGCATCTAATTAGAATTAAGTTCCTCCCTATGTCATTCCTAGTTCAAGAAGAGGTCCTCCCTTCTCTAACATCGATCAAAGTGTAGGTACTCCCCGCTTCATCAGTTACTAGAATGGATTTCCAACCCATCCTATCAACATCACCCAACACGAAGGTCATCCACATGTTATATCAAACAAAAGTATAGGTCCTTTGTACTCCATAAATAGTCAACATAGAGGACCTCCTGATGTTTCCACCACTCAAAGTATATGTCCTCACCACTTAATCAGCAACCAGTATAGAGGTCTTCCCCATTATATCACCATCATCCAACACAAAGTTCCTCCACGTGTTGTAGAAAACCGTAGTGAAGTTCCTACCCACTCCTTCAATAGTCAACATGGATACCCTCCTCATGTTTCCACCACCCAAATCAGAGCTCCTCCCCATGATTTTAGCAGCAAGTATGGGGGCGTTCTCTATATTCTCACTTCTCAGCATGGAGGTCCTCCATGTGACCATTTAGATCAGTGCAAAGGTCCTACTTGCACACTAATTTACTAGTATGGTGGTACTCCCAATTCCATTACTACCAGTTAGATAGGAGGTCCTCCCCATGTCCCAATCAACCAAAGTGGAGGTCCTTCTCACTTTTTCAACAGCCAAAGTGGAGGTCCTCCCCAATCTGGCAACAACTGATATGGAGGACATCCCTATATCTCAACTAGTATAAGAGGAGGCCCTCCCAACATTAATACCAACCAATATTTTGGACTTCCCAATGATGAATAATTTCCCTACCCTAAAGAACCATCTTGGGGAAAAAGGGAGAACAAACACTGTCGAAGGAAACAATCATGGGAAGCACTAGGTTATCATCAACCACATCAACCTATTAGATTCTGAGGGGGAATGAGACTCGGTGATGGATTATTAACCCAATTCATCAGCATTAGAGTCTAGGGAAGGAACCCTATAGTGGAGGTTCTCCATCATAGAAGGTGAAATTCATAGGATACCCAAATCCCTCTACATGTATATGAATGTGTAGGAAGATTTGGCCCCCTTCTATAAGCTCACGGTTTAGTTGTCTACATCATCACTAGTTTCCCTCCCTATGTATTCCCAAGATCATGGAGAACTATTATAGAATCGGATAGATGAAGAGTACAAATTTGAGCCATTGATGAGTGCCACCACCCTCACACATGAGGTAGTGGTGAAAAACCAATCCTATAAGGACGTGATGATGCACTTGTTACTGTCTTAAGAGATGTTCTAGTGTGCGGTGAAAAGTTTACTCATGCTGCAACTCCTCCGCCTTCCATCCCAATTTTGCAATGATTTATACCAATTTCACCAGCCATTTATCATCCAGTTCCAGATAAAACCTTGTCCAACCAAGAATAGGGTCCTACCTCTGAGTAAGAAAGCCTATGGGAGACTCTAGTTATTGATCAGTTTTATTTGGTTCTTTTCCAAATTAGACTTCCAAATTCAATATCCTAAAGTCCCTCATAGAGGGCCATGCCATGTGTTCCCATAACATCATATGTGAGATGCTTAATCACTTATGTGACCATTAGTTGATCTATATAGAAATCTAGGATCACTTAAATGACATTAATCATCAGTTCCATATGGTTGACTTGGCAGCACTCCTAATGGCTCAGCACCATACATCACCTGGATACCACCAAACCCTCCAACAAAGATGTAAATCAATCCTCATTGTGATCCATATAATTATAGAAGTGGAATCTCTAAATATATAGATCATGGGTTGGGTAAAATATGACGCTCTTCACTTCATCCTTATCCTATGACAGCCTGACCTATACACTGATATCGAGGATTTACCTTCGGGTGTGGTTATGGTAAACATGGTAATCCCCAAACTATTAACAAATAATAAGGATACGGTATCTGATAAAGAACATGATGAGGAAAACCCACCTCCTAGGGTAGCTTAGTACCAAACAAACGCTCATACAAGTGTTCTCATTCATCTGTAAAGGCAGACACTCGACCTTGAAGAACCCAATACATCATTTCCCACCAGTCGTAACATCAAAAAGGGAAAGGTACATATATATCCCTTTGATCCATATAATATTTCATAGAATATAGAGTTTGGTCTCATGGTTTCCTCCTTTCTACATTGTGTCATAGGACAGAAAATGATCATTGAAGAGATGCTTATTGAGTGGCATCTGAATTGTCGTGTCACCTGACAGGATCTTATCCCTCCTTCACCAAGGTAAAATCAAGTCCTCCTTGGATATTTATCCCCAATTTATCTCTATAATCATGAAAATATAAATAGATCATAGGCAGGATTTATGGAAATCGACCATGGTATTAGTCGACAGACCCACCTGAGCTGTGTAACCACCCTCCTCAAGATCCAGGTAATGCCATTCCACAGGCCACTGATCCCACCTACCATGTTAATGAACCCACCAATTCCTTGGTGGTCAGGTATCCTCATAAAGATAGGAACCCCAACTATGTTGATTTTATAGTCTCTCTCAATAATCACCTCTAAGCCTTGTAATGTGACAGGTGGTTATCCCACCCAATGGAAAGTTTTACCCAGCATGGGTGGATAACATGACAGAACCCTCAGATTTTGGGAACCCTAGCTTCACAACATTAAATGGGATAGGTGAACCACTACAGAATTTGGTCTAAATCATCTCAAGGTGCATCCCCATGTTAGAAACCCCATAGCATTAGGTCGCCACCAAGCTCTGGTGTTTTATACATACATTTAAAGGACCTACATTCTTTTGGTACAATCAATTTCCCATTGGGTGTATCATTGGTTGGGAAGATCCTTTTAGGAAATTACACTACTATTTCAACTCCACCATTTGCAAGACAAGAATTGATAACCACTTCATGTGAAAGAAACTGCTTGATAAGCATGTTGCAGACTTCATCACCGAATGGAACGGCATCACGTTTTCACTAGACATGACACTGGCCTAAGAGAAGGTGATGATGATTCTTGATGGGAACATCAAGGTTGAGCTTGTCCCTACCCTCATCACTTAAAACTTCCGAAATCAATTGTTGAGTTTTTCTAACAATATTTAGTGTTTGTAGGATTCCTTTCAGTAAGATAAGAAAGCATGATCATTGCCTCTTCCAAATCCCATGAGAAGGACCACCAAGTAATATATTGTTGCCTTTATACAGGTAAATTTCCCATAGTTGTTAGAGCTATTGGACCCTTTTCTAGTGGAGCCTCACCAGGTGTAGTAGCCCCAATAGGTTTTTCCTTTCCCAGCACAAAATTTTCAAGCGCCAGCCCACCAAGAATAGTTTTCTAGAAAAGAGGATGTATCTTCAGCCCCTAATCAAGCTCCAACCCCTCTTTAGGTCCAAGATCCTAGAGTTCCCTTCTTGGATAGAAGAAACCTAACCTCTTATTTAAAGGATGTACAAGTTCTTTACTATTTCCTATATGCCCTAGAATAGGGAATTATGAAGCATCAATAGTACAACAATCCCCATGAAACCAAGCATACTGATCACCCTAACCATTTCCCTTACCATAGGATCTTTGTACATACCATTAAACAATGTTATGTGTTAAAGGATTGGATACAGAACCAAGTGGATAATGGTTTTTTCAAATTGGGTAATGTTCTTGCATAGTTTGTACTTATTTCTACCAATCCTTCCAACGATAGTGAAAGTGAATGGAATCAGGTTTCCAACCGTGGGACTCGGAAGTATTACAAATGGTGAGCCTGTAGATAAGTTTTCTACATTCATGGTTTCCTATATGCCTGCTTAGGTCATTGAAAACATCCTGAAGTCTTTATTTCTTCTCTAGATGATTCTTCCACATCCATGTTTCATCCCTCAAAATATTATAAGAGTAGGCACTGATGGCGCAAGGGAAATACAATTCCACTCCGGTGATAAATTTATCTCACACACTAAGAGATTTCGTGCCTCTAGAGTTAGGAATCACCCCTAGGGTCATTATTGTATTGGAAGACCCCTCTGATGATGAGTAGGAGTATTATTTTGTGAACCTTTTAGAGTTTATAGATTTCTTCACACTCTTATACGATGAGTAAAGACCTACAAATCCTTCAGATGCCTCTGGACGACGACATCGAAGGAATGGTCGAAGTCATATAGGATGACAGGATACCCAGTTTAGTACTTTGAACCATGACATACATGTTATTGAGACCAGATAGAATGTGTGGTTCAAAGCTCAATAGGTATTATCCTCTGAACCCTCTCCATCAGACACATCGTCACAGCTGACCGTGATAACTGAATAGGAAAAATAGTCATAGCCATATTTTGATCAATCGTATCTGGCCAAGGTTAGGCCTCATCTAACTGATAGTTGTATGATAGTGGTTATAATCAAGTTAACTGATGAACACTAAGATATTACTAGCACTAGTCAGAACCCAATGGTATAGTGGGCAGCACCATTGATGCATCCTCCCAAAGAGAGACCCCCTTCGTTCAAAAACATGTTGTTAGCACAAAAGTTTGACATGATAAATCACCTAACCAACATACCTATAAGGATATAAATTCTAAGGTACCACTTTTTTTTAAAAGATATATGTGAGTCCCTTTTCAAATCCTTGAAAATACCTCTCTAGTTTTAAGGAGAAGTAGTTTTTGCATAAGCCTGCTATACAGGGAAGGTTGATAAAGCATAATACCATATCATCATCTCATTCTATAGAGTGTATAAAGGTTCTCTTTTGTAGGGGAATATTCACCCATTGTACATCATAGTATAGTTCAATGGAATGGATGTTCACCACTACCTGGTGGACATAGATTCTGGGATCAATCTCATCCTGAACCAAACACTCTACAAGATGGGTCTCATTAAAGAAGACTTGAGTCCCTTTGACCTGAACATTCAGTGTTATGTAAGGACCGAGAAGAGATAGTGTGGAAGTATTTGGTTAAATAAATGGTTCATAGGATTGGTATAATGTGATGAATTAATGTTTTTCTCACATAATAACAACTACAATGCATTAATGTGTAGTCCCTAGCTTCATATTTATGTAATGGTTCCCTCCTCATGTCACTAATGCCTCAAGTACTACCTCAACAATTGAGTAGGCATGATTCAGGGAGATTCATCTCCCTTTGATCCATGTAAATCCTACTACCTAGATGCTAGATATTATAATAACAAGGTAAAGAAGGTTCAGACCAATGATTTTGAGGGCACAGCAACCATGGCCAATCCATGGGCAGACTTGGATGATGATTTCATCCTCTTGATTCATTGGTTGGAACCCATGACACCAGTCTTGGGAAGTTTCTTTTTCATTTCTGAGAGAAATGGTTGTTGTGTCCCTAAGTATAAGGAACGTCGAAAGATTAACTTTTAGTCCTACATAGGCTAGAACTGGCTGATACCAAATTCCCCTACCCATATGAAATATCGAGAGGTTCTCCCTATGGCCCCCATTTGATGACATTCTTGCATGTTCCGTAGAGAAATGTTGAACCTCCAGAAGTCAAACGTTCACCAATACTTTGACATAAAGTATGGAGCTCATGGTTGAAGGCCTGATGGAATTGGATTGATTGCCTCTATCTCCATGGTCTCATTAGAGGTGAAACCCCCAACAAGGATTCTGTATCTACCCATACAGGCACCAGTGCTCCCCCCAAATCAATCGGCATGGATGAACTTCCTACCACTAATTCCTCTTCCTTAGATTATGAAGAGGACAAGGACGATGTTCCTCTCGCATTTGAAAAGTTTTTCTCTGCCACTATTGATAATTTGATTTGGGTAAACCTTGGTATTGGGACATATCTATGGCTGATGCTAATTAGTAAAGTTATACCCCCGGTAGAGTTGTAGTAGTATGATACTATTTTGAAGCAGCATCATGATGTTTTCTTTTAGAGATATGATGAGATTCTAAGACTATATGCTTAGTTAATTTTCCATCATCTTGGTCTCCTGGGAAGTCAACATGGTTTCCAGCAGCCTCCCAGGAAAACGCACCCTTCCCATGATGCCATGGTTAAGGCCAAAGTTGATAACATTATTAAGACCAACTTCATCACAGATATTTAGTACCCTAAGTGGCATGCTGACATCATTCCCATCAAAAATAAAAATAGAATGATCAAAGTCTACATCAAAGTTTATGATCTCAACCACCATTTTCCAAAGGATTATTTTTCAATTTTGTTAATAATGGCATTGATCGATGACACAACTCAGTTCTAGGCTCTTTCCTTCATGGACGGACACTCCATATATAACCAAATCAGGATAGCCCCTGAGGATGAGGATTCAACCACATTCATAGCACCAAAAGGGACATTTTACTATCAAGTAATTCCTTTTGGTATAAAGAATTCAGGATCCACTTATCATCAATCCATGAACCAAATCTTCAAGTCAATCATTGGGAAGTTAGTGGAATGCTACATGGATGACTTGGTGGTCAAATCATGCCAGCATTAGGACCATCTCAATAATCTTGAGAATTTGTTCAGCTTCCATCACTACTAGAATTTGAATATGAACCACTTGAAGTGTGCATTAAGGGTTACCTCTGGGAAGTTTCTCAGCTTTGTCGTTAGATACATAGGAATTAAGATCGATCGGGATAAGATTAAGGGTATCAGCTAGATGCCTCATCAGAGAAACATCTGGACTTAGATCTCTTCAAGGATACATAGAATACATTAGTTGAATCATCATAGATCTAGTTGACAAGTGTCATACCTTTTCCAGGCTCATGAAGAAAGGTATTGCCTACCAGTGGGATGAGGAGTCCCAAAATGCCTTCAAGGAAATAAAGTTGTGTTTTCTTCAACCACTAGTTCTAATTCCACCCATCTATGAGAATAATTTGGTTATTTATGTGACCACCATATAATGGTCCCTCGGTTCCCATCTAACCCAGAAAAATAATGAGGATTGAGAAAATAGTTTATATTATCTCAGTTGCGTGCTCCTCAACACAGAGACCAGATACTCTGCTATCGAGAAGATCTGCCTCATGATGGTTTTTTAGTGAAGACATTGTGACATTACTTGAAGTAAAATTAGATATATTTGGTGAACTGAGTAGACCCAAATAAGTATATCTCAAATTTTCCCATGCTAATAGATCGGCTGGAATGTTGGGTAGTGATTCTTCATCAATTCAACACCAGGTCCATCCTACGGAAAGTTGTCAAGGTTCTGGCGTTGGATGACTTTTTGGTTGCTCATATGGATCATATGGAATTGACTATGGATGTCAATTTCACAAATTAGGCTATCCTTTTAGCAGATAAGGTCGTTATTTTCTAGCATATTTATTTTTTTGGTGCCTCCTGTATCTCAACCGGTAGAAGTATTAATGATCACAAGCTCAATAGAGTTGGCCTAAGAATAGTCTTCATCACTCCTGCATGGACTTTCTTTCTATACTCATTCAAATTTTCAGAGGGCTACAGCAACAATGAGGCATATTATTAGTCTCTCATTAGTAGTCTCAAGTTATCCCTTGAGATTGATGTATCCCTCTTTCATTTGATGGGAGACTTTGAGTTACCCATAAAATAGATAAATGGCGATTACATCATCAGAGAGTTAGAGCTTGTTCCCCTTCTAAAGCACACTCTCTGGCTAATGGACTAGTTCCTTTCTCAATCATAGGTGACTCATAATCCCTAGTCGTAAAATGCTCAAGCTAATTCCCTAACCAGCTTAAGTGCATCTCTTAAAGAACCTGACTAGGGTGATTTTTTCATTCACATGGAATGTGATATAGTCATCACTCCTTTAATTTCAGACAATGATGATAGCCAACAGGTGAACCAGCAAACCATTAGTGATTCCACATAAAGACCCTTGAGTTCTCCTATAGTAGAGGAAACCTCTAATTGAAAAATCCGTTCATTTAGAACCTCCAAGATGGTATTATCCTGTCTGAGAGAGTTGAATGTGAGCGAATCCATCGGCATGTAGGATAGTTTATCATATAGAGTGGGGATAATCTCAATCAAACTCTCTACATGTTTTTTATGGAATTATTATTTTTTTCATCCAAATATATGATACTCCCCAAGTTATATGGGAATTTAATGATAGGTCTTATGGTTCCCATCAGTCAGGATTGAAGATCTCCCACCAAATTCATAGGTCGTGCTACTTCTAGCCCAGCATGGTCCATGACTATATCAAGTTTTCTATGTGGTTCCACACATTTCAAATTCATTCCAAATTTGGGCAGAAACCACTGGATCCCCTCTATACCACCAAGTATTCATATCACTTTTAAGTGTGGGGGATTGATGTTGTGGGACTGTATCCACCAGAAAAATCTCTCAAGTGCAGGTTCATTCTGACCACAATATATTTCTTCTCAAAGTGGGAAGAAGCGATTCCCCTCAAATAATTCAAGCTCTGATCTGTGATCGAGTTAATGAGCTCCCATATCATTCAATAATTATAATTCCCTCACAAAATTCTCACTAACAATGACACCAGGTTGTTGAGCTAAAAAGGATGTATGCCAAGTACAATATCTATTCTAACTATCCTTTTTTTAATCACATATAGGAAAATCTAAAGATTGAGGCATTCAATAAGACACACTCTAATATTCTACAGAATATAGTGGTCCAAAATAAGAAAAAAATTTCGAACAAGCTCCCAAGTTCCCTCTAGTACTATTGGATGATGGCTCTAAATTCCACCCAAGTGAATCCACAATCCAAGGTGTATGGAACATAGGTAGTCCTTCCCATTGATATTTAGCTACCATCACTCTGAATAGCTTTATATGACCAGTAGATTCCAGAAATAATGGAATAAGTATATCTAGTTGAGCTGGAATCCCTTAAAGAAAATACGCTCTAGCACTTTCATAATCTAGAGAGATGCCAGAACAAGATATCAAGGGCATTCAAAAAGAAGGTTTTCCTCTGTTCCATTCTCCAAGGTGACACGCTACTGGCTCTCAAAATACTGATGATACATAGCAAGAAGCCACCAAATCTGGAGACCAAATGGGAAGGATCGTATATCATTTAGAAATTCTATTTCAATGGTGCATACTCTTTGATTACCATGGATGGTGGGTACATTAATCCTCCAACCAATTCTAAGTTTCTCAAATATTACTTCACATAAGGTAAACATATGTCCTAGTTTCTTGATGATAAACCACATAATTATGTGTCCTAGTTGCATGATGCTAAATTGTTTAACAACTATCATCCTCATCGTACAATATTTAACTTTATATCCACATCCTAGTATCATGATGTTAAACTGTGATACAGGTCCAAACTCTATGACCTTAAACTAAGAGAACATAGTTCATGCAACATGCCTCAAACTATTTGCAAAAGGTCTGATATCCATGACCTTATACTTGGAATCAAAGTCCAAGAATCACAACTATAAACTATATGTGATTTTTCTTTAGGATGTGATGTGTGGTGGTAGGTCTCCAAGGCCCTCATTCATGTTGGGTTTCTTACTCTTCCACCCTACGTGCATTCCTTTAAATCAATTCCCCTTTTAGGTTATAACTCTATGACCTTAAACGTAGAGTCAAATTTCCATCATTATGACTCTAAACTAGAGGTTAGTCCTCTAAAGAATATTTAGTGTGCTGTTGGGACTCCTAGGTGCTCATTCATGTCATGTTTTTACTCTTTCACACTACACATGCCCATTTGATAAGTCCCCTCTAAACAGCCCAAACTCTATAACTTTAAACTAAGAGCCTACATCTCGGGCACATGACATTAAATTAGGAACTTTGTTTGATCTGTATGACCTTAAACTAATATTCATCCTATGGTCAAGACTGTGAAACCATGAAAAACTAAAGTTAGAACCTTGTATTTGATAATGTTTATGACACGCGACACAAAGCATGTAAGGTAATATAATATTCAGATACACTATAATATATTTACTATTCAAAAAATTGATTATATATATTTAAATTAATGAAACACCTATTTATCATGAATTATACACAAGATATACCTTCCTCGATAGCTTGTGTTACACGCAAGATCTACCTTCCTCGATATCTTGTGTTACATACAAGTTCGAGTTTCAATAAATAACAATGTATTATTAAAATATTATTATTTAATATAATATGATATAATTTTGTCATTATATTAGAAGTTATGAATAGTATTAACTCTCTTATTAAAATATATGGTCTATATAAATACAAAATTAATTCATGGGTTTCCAATTAATGAGAATCATTAATAATAACCAATTGGATATAAAAAGAAATACTATTATTTTTATGATTCCAAAGGGGTTTTATCTTAATAAACATAATTAACATAAATTATTTAATGATTTTAATGAAATATATATATTTTATATTCATAAAATATTGTTTACGTTCATCCATTAGGTTTGATATGTATAATATAAGAACAGACCCTATTTTACACATAAAACCCTATATTTTTATAAATTTAATTTTACCACCTTTTAATAGCAATCCCATTTTAAATATAAATTACGGAACATTAATTGATTTAATATGTAAAAATAAAATTAATCATTGAAATATAAATATAAAAATTATGTTAGGGTGAATTTTTGATATTTTTTAAAACATATCATTTTTAATTAGTTAAAAATACTACATTTTAGTTCCAAACATCTTTTTCATCTATTTTATTTCTAAGATTAAATTATGTTTTATATTGGTTTAAAAGTTTAATTATAAAATATTTTTATAAATTAATCTAATTTAGTCTATTATAAACAATTTCAATTTGAAATTGACTATAAAAACACACCAAGGTTTTGGACGGTTTTACTTTAAAAACTTGTGTTGTCATCCCACTCGCAGGATGAATTTTAAATTAATTTCTTCCACTTAATTGATTGGAATTTATAAAAATTTATTCCATATTTTGAATGAAAATACTTTATAATTTCTAATAAATTAAACTTAGTTTTTTACCAAAAATATTTGTGAAATGGTTAGAATTAATTACAATTATTAAGGCAGAATCAAGCTTAATAAAGGACTAAACCTTTAGCTTAAGGGCCCAAATGACCTATCCACTTGTAAAAAACCTATTTTATGACCCTTTATCATCCATAATCCTTCAATTAATTAGTTTTTTTTGGTTTGGTATGAATGTTTTAGGTAAGAACATGTGTACACCTAACTTGTTTCCAAGTATTCCAAGTGAGTCATTTTCCTCCCTTATAAAATGACACCAAATCTCCCCATTCCTCACACCTCTAAAATAACTTAGGATAGAAAAATATATGCCCAAATAGTTTCCCAACATTCATACCCTCTACCTTTAAGACTCCCTTTTTTTAGATATCCTTACAAGGGAGCCTTTTGTTACAAACGAAAAGAAGTTACCTGATTAAGAGGTAATGTCTTCTCTCAAACTCTTTAGTTCCATTTCTATTATCCTCCACCTAAAATATATTTATTTAATTATTATATAACATAAATATTATCCAAAATATACTACTATGTTTTCATGATAATGTTTTTACCTACACTTACACACAACTCCATATAATGGGTAATGAACATATTGTTTCTGTGTAAGGCGAACTACTACCTCCCGAAATGATGATTGTTCATTTTTCCCTACCACCCCTCATGGTGGAAATTATGATGTAAACTCATATATGTTATATATTATATTTATAATGTATTTATTCTTATACAAGTTTTATTTAGATTATATCTTTATACTTTCTATCATGTGTTAATACGATAATTTCGTTTGAGGAAGTGTGGACTACCGCCCCCTCAAAGCGACACGACTCGTTTATTCCATACATTGAATGTATAAAGGATAGTTTTAATAAACCTATGTAACATATATAACATATATATGATACTATAATTATAATATAAATATGTTTCATTGATTTTTCATTCTTTAATATAAAAAATAAATGAAAGTAGCGTTCATGCGTACGTACGGACTACCGTCTCCATGAACGGTGCACTTTATATCTAATCAAAAAATATTATGGACTAATATAAATATATATATATACTGAATATATATTATAATTATATCATTTTTTACATTATTTTTAATATTTAATTATTATATAATTAATATGAACAACAATTGAAAAGTTAAAAACATTCTTGAGAAAACTTGGCAAGTAACACGTGAAATAATAAAAATAATGAAAGTGTGTTAACAAAAGAGTAATAAAATATTGTAAGAAGTAAATATATGATGTTATTAACATAATTATAGTTCTTTTATTAGCTATTAAAATATTTTAAACCAATATAAAGGATGATAAATACCACACAACAAAAAGGAAAGATAAGGTAAGGTATTCTCATCTCACTTTTTACATCCATGCGATAAATGTCATATTCAGCACTTACTTATTTTTTATAGTGTAACTACTACCCATTTTGATATATTATATCATGAAATATTTTATCTTCATGTTATTTATATTTTTAATTTGATGATTATCACTTTTTTGTCTTTTGATTCATATGTAATAGATTCTTTTCTCATTTTCTTTCTATGAGGCATACTTAATTGATGTGCACCTAATTTATTATATATGGTGTACATACTTCAAAATTGACATATAATATCATGAATAATATTATATTCATGGTATTTAAATTTTTATTACCTTTTGTTTTCCAATTTATTTATTACCACATTTTTTAGGGATTTCCATCTCACTTTTTACATCCATGAGATAAATATCATATTCAGCACTTACTTCTTTTATGTGGTGTGCCTACTGACCATTTTGATATATTATATCATAAATTATTTTATCATCATGGTATTTAGATTTTTAATTTTATAATTATAACTTTTTGGTCTTTCCATCAATATGTAAGGGGTTTTCGTCTCAATTTACATTCCACTGAGACTTAATTGTTTTTATGCACCTTGTTTCTTTTATATGGTGTACTTATTTCCATTGACATGTTATATCATGAATACTATAATTATAAAGATATTAAATGTTTCATTTCGTGTCCTAACTTTCTTTATATTATGATTCAAATGTTTTAAAGTGGTATGGGACACTTTAGAATTTTTAAAAATTATTCTCCTCAAGATTGTCCTTAATGATTATCTTTGCAATCTTACTTCTTTTTGTGATTGTTAAATTTCTCTTGAAATAATCATTTTATTGTAATCATTTTTCATTGTAAATTTTCTTGAATATCCATATTTTTATATCATGGATATTACTATTTCTTAAAGCATATACCATTTTACATATGGTGTCTACTTTGATAATTATTTGATTATTTGGGGAAATATTGATAAATATGTATACTTAACTCAATGTGGATATTTGATAAGGCCTATTGTTTAATAATTAAATCAATTAATCAACACAAATAATTCATTGGACATGAAATGATGGGTGGAACCCGAACTTTATATATCTTTTCAATGCATCGATAGGTTATCATGAGAAAAACAAGTTGCGAAAATTAAATAGGTTTCTATCCATAGTTTTAAATTATACAAAGGGTGGATATTGAAAGTATAGGTCCTCATTTTCCAGATACATGATGTATAATAATAAATAATTTCCATCAATTAGTTTAAGTTATTATTCATCCATGAGATTTTACATCGACATATCTATGGATACATTTCATTTCAGTTTATTGATTAAATGGAATGTGTTTTAGTTTCATACCATACCATTTTTATTTTTGAATTATCTAGTTATTTGAATGGAATGTGTTTCTAGTTATTACCATTGCATATTTCTTACATACTTCCATTCAGTTTATTGATTACATGGCATGTGTGTTTAGTTAGTTTCCTTTCCATATTGACTATTCTCATTGATTCATTATTTCTTTAACTATATTTTAACTTTACTAAGATTTTGAGCTCACCATTATTATGTTTCTTTCAATAGTAATCCAAGAAGAGTACTATGAAATATATGAAATAATTTACTATATGTATTAGAGTTATTATCAAATATTTTTATTTAGTTTGAAGAAAAACATTATATTGTTATTAGTTTATTCATTTTTAATGTAATGCTCATTTATTTATCTGGTTTACAAAGAATACTAAACTGATCAGTCATTTGTGATTTAATTCCTTGGAATCATGCCAATATAATTGATAACAGACACTGGATCTAGGCTATCTGGGTTCGTGGCGATACACAAACAACATGATCTAAAACTATTTGTGGATGGTCTAAGCATTATGACCTTAAACTATTTGTAGCCCCTATAGTCTGAGCTTTACAACTTTAAACAGTAAAGCATGATGTCCTCAACACACAATGTTAAAACTATGATTCTACCCTATTCAAAATCAGGATGCCTCTTAATGAGAGATTATGTTTACACCATTTTAAATCCGTATTCCTAATATGATTTGTATGAAATGACTAAAAAATGTTACCCCATTCTCTAAATGTGGGATACCTCATGATAACTATGGGATGATTCATATTCCCTCACTAGAGAGGATCACCCATACTAGTGTTGGTATCTTACTGTGATATGTTTTTTAACTACGTGTGGATTGATTCCCATTCTCATTGGATACATTATGACACCCAGAACTCTCATCTTCGGGGCCAGCCTCAAAGTTATAGAACCTTTTGGACCCATGGCCTCATTTTTGTGACATGAGTCCCTTTGGATCCATTCACAACAGGTATTCACTCCCCTCATACAAAATGGGTACTTGTAGGTTCAGTGTTAGTCCAAGAAACATGAATTTAAACTATTTTCTACTCACTTTCTAGTCCAAACATTACAACCTTAAACTATGTGTTATTTATTCCCTGATACTTGTGTAGTGAAGGGCCTCTTTGGCTCATTCATGATGGTTTTTACCTCTTTAATTTCTAAAAATCTTGTAGAAAACACCTTTTTCAATTATTACATCATGACTTTAAACTAATTACCTTAGTCCAAGAATTATGACTTTTAACTATTTGTAGATCCTCTTCATACTATTTATTCTGGTATTGGGCCACCTTGGTCCTCATTCACATCATATTTTTCACTCCTATATGCTACATATATTTTTTTTAAGAGCCCCATGGTCTGATCTTTATGACCTCAAACTATGAGTCTAAGTATAAGAATCAAAACATTAAACTGTGTGTGGGTATTCCTTGGGAGTGTGTTGTGTGATTTGGGCCTCCTTGGTCATCATTAACTTTGGGTTATAGGTATTGTTCTATGAAAATCCATTTTGTAATAATTTCTCCCATGGTCCTAAGCACATAATGTTAAACTATAGCCTTACCCCATATAAATATGGGATGCCTCATATCTAAGTATGATAAGATTCAATATCCTCACTCGAGGTAGTATCCCCTTTCCAGTGTCGATATTCTATCTCATTGTGTTTCAAGTACAAGCATCATAACTCTAAACTATATGTGAATCCTCCCAGTAATATGTGGTGTTATGAAATCCTATTTGTTTATGAACACCCTTATATTTATTTCATATTTAATCCTGATTTATTACATATATTTTCACTTAATACAACTCAGAAGATCAAGAGTTCTAGTGCCTTGGGAAATTATGAACATTACATAACAACTTAAAACATAAAATAAAATTTCTTTATTGAAAAATTATTTTTTAAGAAAAAATAATTCATTTATACTTAACACTTCATGGGATAACCTGAGGACATACATAAGAAAGGGGTGAGCCGTAAATCCAAGTAAAAGAGTAAACAAACATTAACATGAAGAAAACAATACATGTTAGACAATAGGCATATCAATGAAGAATAAAAGGAACATGAATATAAAGGCATGATAAAGCATGATAATCATAATATGGAACTATTTAAACAACATAAAAAATGATATTATCATGATCTAAGGCTCATTGCACATGGAGAAGCATGAGTCAAAGCTCATTACACATGAAGTAGCATGAGTCACCACCCATTGAACATGGAGTAACATAAGTCAATACCCATTTCAAATGAAGTATAATGAGTCAACACCCATTACACATGATGTATCATGATACTACACATTACCCAATTCATTGGAGTGCTATCAGGGAACACCCTTCATAATCATTTCATTTTCATGATTAAGTGTGCCACATAGATCATACTACATGGATTTATTAATCATCATAGTTTATTCCAAAATCAAATAAATGGGTAATACAGAAATATAGATTCAAAATCAATAGGTACATATTAATAAAGTTAAATTCTCTTGAGAGAGAAATGGGTATGGTATTCACTACATAATGATTTTGGCATGGAAAATCATGAGGTAACTTTGGCCGCATAACAACATCATATAAAAAATCATAAAATGGTTTGAAGAGATAGAAAGTGGTCTATAATAATTTAAAAATGACATTTAAAATAATGGGTATAGGTAAAAATGTATCCCAACTAAAGAAATTGGAAATTAAAGGTTACATCGTAAATGATGTGCTTGATAAAAAGAGGAGAGGGAGAAATCCCTTATAGAATTTCAGCATAATAACAGCTTAGGTAAGGGTCCAAATGGAGGAGGATAAATGATACCTCATTGAAATAACATAAAATGGATAGTAGTTAATTGATTATAAAAGGATGAAAATATAAATAATTGAAAATAAAAATACCAATTTCAAATAAGTTTCTTGAATTGAAAGGAAGAGAGTAAGGTGAGGATCCCTTACTTGGATGTGTGACCCCAAAGGCTTGGGAGAGGCTTATTGGGAGCTTGGGGAACCTTCGGAGCACTATAGGGAGTATATTAAAGAGTTTAGTTTAGATTCAAGGAGTTTTAGGGAAGCAAATTGGGATATTGGGAGGGTTTATATAGAAAAGGAGGGGGACTTTAATATTTTGGTTTTGGAAAGTGTATAATAAACTATTCAAAACCACAAACCATCCTATAGTTTTTTCCCATGGTTTCAAGAAAAATTGATTATTATATATTATTTTATTATTCCAATGGTCTAAGATAATAAAATATTTCTCTTTCTTATGTGGAGGTGAGTCACACTTCCAAATAAATTATTTTAAAATCTTAAAATATATTATAAGTCTTGGAGGATTCACTAAGGATTTATAAAATAAATAAACATAAACATAAAATAAAATTATTTTAAAGTTAAAACATAAATTTGGACTAATATACATTTTATAGTATTTATTACATCATTATTCTGTCATTATGATGTCATAAAACACACCGTATATTTAAACAGTATTTGATTTTTTCCCAACAAATTGACTATATCAAAAAATTATAAAAAAATCATAATTATATAATTTCAAAATTTTTATTAAAAAAATAATATTCATTTTATCTAAATAATTTTATATATATGTGAATTTTCACTTTTAAAATAAATACCGAATTTTATTGAAAATTGACAGGTTTTGACCAAAACCATTTTAAAACCTTAATAAAAAAATTTGTGAATTCATAATAATTATACAATCATTTATATTTTAAAAAAATAATTATAATATTTTTTAAAAGTATTATTTATTCAAAAAATAGATTAATTCATAAAAACACATTTTTTAATTGAATTTGAATATTAACAAAAAAATAATAATACTTGTTGTTTTAAAATCATTTGCAATGTAACAATAATAGGAAGAAGATATATTCATTATTCTATACCAAAAATACTATAAATATTATTAATGTTAGGGTATTCATATATATCCCTTTATTACACCATCATAATCCCTAAGAATTAGGTGCATGATGGGGGGGATTTCATGGGGTCGTTCGGTGAACATGGTTTGGGGTGTGATCTCTATGAGATTGAACTTATCTCGTAAATGGTTTCACTCATGCTTAAGTTTTTGGATCTTGGATTGGTATTTCTTTAGAGAAAATCCCAAAAAATTTATCTCCCTCATAAGCTTTCACAAATGGGATTCAAAGGGTATGATCCTACTAGTTGAGGTTGCCACTTCCTTTGTTAGTTCCAAAAGAATTTGTTAAAGCCCAGTATTTATACTAGTCATCTGATCATTGTTCAATGGCTATATTATCAATGGTAAAGATACATAACAGTCATTTAAAAATAAAACTGGATATAATAAAATAATTTCATGGGTTTTATATATCCATAATAAATTTAATTAAATTAAAAAAGGGAATTTTATTCATAACTGTTTGGGTCGTCACAACCTTCCCCCCTTAATAAATTTCACCATCGAAATTTCCTTTTCCCACAGTAAAACAGACAAGAGTAACTCTACTTCATCACCACCTCTAGTTCCCACATTTCTTCTTCAAACTTTTGGTTTCATTACAACACTTTGATGAGGGCCATTTTTTTATTTTATAGAAATTTTCATCTATGATCTAAGACCTTCATCGGATTATCCTCATAGGAAAGGTCATTTTACAATAGTACCACCTCTGGATTGAGTACATGTGATCAGTCTGGTATGTACTTATTTAAGAGTGATACATGGAATACATCATATACATGAGATAGGTTCAGTGGGTGTGTTATTCGATAGGCCACTACTCTAATGTGATCAATTATCTCAAAAGGGTTGATGTACCTTGGACTAAGCTTTCCCCTCTTCCCAAATCTCATCACTCTTTTCCATTGAGATATATGAAGGAATACCATGTCTCCAACATCAAACTCTAGGTCTTGTTGAATATTGTCAGCATAGCTCTTTTGTAGACTCTGATTGGATTTGATGTGCTGCTAGATGGTCTTAACCATATCCATCATTTCTTCAACCATCTTAGGACCTATAATTTTTTGTTCCCCAACTTCATCCAAACATGATGATGTTATGAACCTCTTCCCATAAAGTTATTCATAGGGCGTCATTTGAATGCTTGGGTGGAAACTATTTTTATAAGGGAACTCCACCAAAGGAAGATGTTAGTCTAATCCTACCTTGAATTCCACCAAGTAAGCTCTCAACATTTCCTCAACTGTTTGGATAGTCTGCTCAGATTGGCCATCAGATTTTGGGTGATAAGACATACTCAAATTCAAATTAGTTTTTAGAGAATGTTAAATACTTTTACAAAACATATAGGTGAGTCTTGGATCTCTATCAGACATAATTGATAGTGGTAATCCATGCATCCTTACCACTTCTCTGATGTATATCCATGCCAGTTGATCTAGTGAGAAATCCTCTCAAATCAAAATGAAGTGTCTAGTCTTTTTAAGATGATCCATAACAACCCAGATAGTACTTAACCTTTGGATGTCTTTGGATGTCTGATGACAAATTATATAGTGATGTTTTTCTATTACTTTATTGGTATGGGTAATGGTTTTATCATCCCCATAAACTTATTTTATTAATCCTTTACTTGCTGACATACTAGGAACTTTGATGTATATTCAATGATCTCCTTCTTCATATTATCCTACCAATAGTGCTCTCAGAGATCTTGGTACATCTCTGTATTTCTTGGGTGAATGGAGAAGGTCCAATCTGTTCATCATCCAAAAGTTATTTCTTTAACTCAAGATTTATGGAACACATAGTCTTAACCCAAATCTCACAATTCCATCTTCATTAACATTGAACTCCGAGGATTTCCCTTTTTGACAGTTTTAACTTTCTTATAAATTCCCAAATCATATTTTTTATCATCCATTAACCTTTCTAAAATAGATGGTTGATAAATCATTTGTGAAAAAATTTATTATATTCCTTTCTTTATGATTCCCATGTCTATCCTTTTCAAATCTAAGAAGATTGGATCCTTTTCAATTCTCATAAATGATAGAGTTGTTGGGTCCTCTCTAATTGGATCATCTGCCACCATATTTTCTTTCCCAATATGATATTGGATTGAGAATTCTTAATCACTGAGGATATCTAACCATATTCTCCGGTACAAATTCATCTCTTTCTATGTAAATATATATTTGAGACTTTTTTGATCCGTATATATTTCACATTTCTCCCCAAAGAGATAATGCCACCATATTTTCAACTCAATGATCACAACAACTTACTCCATATCATGCATGGAATAGTTTTACTCGTGAATTTTTAACTTCCTTGAGTGGTAGACAATGAATTTTTCATTTTTCTTTAACACCCATCCCAGTCCCTTCGTTGAAGCATCGCTAAAAATTATGAAATGTTCTCCACTTGTGGGTAGTGTGAACAGAAGGGAATTGATAATCCTCCTTTTCAACTCCATAAATATTTATTCACATTTATAATTCCAATAAAATTTGACTCCCTTCCAAGTTATCTTGGTAAGATGGTTTGACAATCGTGAAAAATTTCTCACAAATCAGTAATAATATCCAGCTAACCCAAGGAAGCTATCAATATGTATCGTAGATATTGGCCTCATCCATTCCTAAATTTCTTTTTTCTTTGAAGGATACACAAATATCCCATTTCCTTTGATGATATTACCCAAGAATAATACTTCTTTCAACCAGAACTTTCACTTGTTTTAATTCTCATGGAGCTTCTCCTTTCGTAGGGTCTCTAGCACACTGCTTAGATTCTCCTCATGCTCCACCTTGGTTTTGGAGTATATTAGAATATTATCTATAAATACTACCACAATTTTGTAAAGGTAATTTCTAAAGACTCTTTTCATCAAGTTTTAGATTATTTATGGAGCATTAGTGAGTCTAAATTCCATCACTATAAACTCATAATGTATGTACCTTGTATGAAAAGTAGTCTTGGGGATATCTTCCTTCTTCAACCTTACATGGTAATATCCTGACCGCATATCCACCTTGTATATGTATTGTTCACCACATAGTTGATCAAACAAGCCATAAATTTGTGGAAAATAATACATTTTCTTTATCGTGATTATTTTGAGCTCGCGATAATCAATATATAGTATCATTAGTCCATCCTTCTTTTTGACAAAGCGGACTAGTGCACCCCATAGTGAAGAACTTGGGTATATAAACCCTTTATCTAGATTCCCTTGTAGTTTTTCTTTAGTTTTTCAATTTCCACAACATCCATTCAATACAGAGTCTTGGATATTGGCAGCGACCCAGGTATAAGATCAATCCAAAACTCAACCTCTCTTCTAGGAGGAAGAATAGGAAATTCCACGGTAAACACATCTACGAATTCCCTCACCAAAGGAATGTCTTTGAGAATGGTTATTTCCTTGGACTCAAAAATTTAAGCTAGATAATATTTATTATAGGGAAATAATATCCATTCTTGATATGATGGTGCTAAATAAGATTCATCCTTCTCCTTGCGCTTGTATAGAATCGGGGGTCAATTCTCTATATGGGGAGTGATTTCCCTCTCACAAAAATTTTTGTTGGCTCTATAGAGTGAAATCTAATCCATGACCAATATTGCATCAAATTTCACCAAGGTAAGTATGAAAAAGTTTCTCAGGAAGTTCAATCTACAAATTGTGACAGGGGAGGATTTATATACATGTGATGCAATAATTTCCCAATTTTTCATTTTCACCAACATCTCTACTTCCATGCTTTGTGGTGGTATTTGAATAGTTCTACTAAACATTCATGATATAAAAGATTATGTAAAACTATGGATGGTAACCCTACCTTTCACTTTTTGATTTTGGCTCTACTTTATCCGATATAGACCTATGGATGAGTATATCTAAACTATTAAACACATAAAGGGGAACCCAATGGCATTAAAGTGATAACTTATAAAGTACATTTATATCCTTAACTTATGTTTTTCTAGGCTTCAATCTATGTTATCCATGATCTACTTCTCAGAATATATTCTTATGGGAATTTTTTTGTTCCCTTAATAATTTTTTGTATTGATCTTATGAATTTACCAAAGAATATATCTCAAGAATGTCAAACCAGGTGCACAGTAAGGCTCATTTTCATGTACTTGATTACCCAGAGTCAAGCCTGGTAAATCTTTCCAAAGTTATTATTTTTAGGTACATCTATTCCAGAACCACGTCTATTTGTATTATCCATATAGGGATGTATTTTCCTAATAAACCACTTTCTCTATACACACAAAAATATAGGGATGTTCTCTTACAATTAGTCTTATCCTTAAATGTTTTCACTAGGCTTTTATAATCCTAATCTCAAAAAATAACTAAACTTATCCTCTAATATCAGCTATAATAACCCTTCTCTTTATTTCATATTTAATCATGATTTATTACAAGGATTTTCACTTAATATAACTCAGAAGATTGATAGGTCTAGTGTCTTGTGAAATTTGTACCATTACAAAACAACTTAAAACATGAAATACAACATCTTTATTGAAAACTTTTTTAACAAGACCAAATCATTCCTTCATACTTAACACCGCATGAGATAACCTGTGGACATACATAATAAAGGTGTGAGCTATAAATCCCAATAAGGGGGTAAAAAAATCATAACGTAAATAATACAATACAAGTTAAACAATATACATATCAATGGATCATAAAAGGGACATGAATATAAAGGTCTGATAAAGCATTATAATCATAATATGGAACTATGGAAACAACATACAACATGATATTATCATGATCCAAGGTGCATTTCACATAGAGAAGCATGATTCAAATCTCATTTCACATTAAGTAGCATGATTCAACACCCATTGCAAATGAATTAGCATGAGTCAGCAGTAATTGTACATGAAGTAGCATGATTCAAAACCCATTGCACGTGAATTTGAATAACTCAAAACCCATTACACATGAACTATCATGAGTAAAAAGCCATTGTACATGACATATCATGATACATAACATTACCCAATACATTCGAGTGCTATCAGGGTGCACCCTTCATAATCATTTTGTTTTCATGCTTAAGTGTGACACATAGATCATACAACATGGATTAATTAATCATAACAGTTTATTCAATGATTAAGGAAATGTGGAATTCATACATATATATTAACAATCAATAATTATGTGTTTGTAAATATGAATATCCTTGATAGATAAATGTGTATGGTATTCACTACACAATGATTTTGTCATGGGAAATCTCGATGCAACTTTAGTAGCATAACGGTGTCATATAGAAATTCATAAAATGGGTTAATGAGAGAGAAAGCGGTTTATAATAATTTAAAAAATAAATTTATAGTAAGGGGGATAGGTAAGAATGTATCCCAACTTAATAAATTGGAAACTAAAGGGCATGTCGTAACTGAGATGCTTGATAAAAGGAGGATAGAGAAAAATCCCTTACGGAATTTTGGCATAGTAACAACTTAGGTAAGGGTCCAAATGGGGGAGGATAAATGATCCCTAGTTGAAGAAATATAAAATGGAAAGTATTGAATTGATTATAAAATTATGAAAATAAAAATAATTGAAATTAAAAAGACTAATTTCAAACAAGGTTCTTGAATTGAAAGGAAGAGAGGAAGGTGAGGATCCCTTACTTGGATGTGTGACCCCAAAGGCATGGAAGAGGCTTCTTGGGAGCCTGTGAAATCTTGGGAGGACTCTAGAGAGTAGAGGGAAGAGTTTTTTTGATCTTCAAGGAGTTTGAGTGAAGAGAAATGGGATCTTGGGTGGGTTTATATATGGAAGGACGGGCATTTCGTTAATATTTTGGTTTTGGACACTACATAAAACAATATTAAAAACCACAAACCATCTCAGGGTATCTAGAAAATGGGACTGGTATAAATTATGTTTTGAGTCCAAGGGCCAAATATAATTAAATATTTCCCTTTCTCATGTGGAGGTGAGTTACACTTTCTAAGAAATGATTTTAAAATCTTAAAATATATTATAAATCATGGAGGATTCACTTTAGGCTTTAAAAAATAAAAAAAATAAACATAAAATGATATTATTTTAAAGGAAAGAAATAAATTTTACTGAATGAACCTTTTATAGTATTTATTAGTTCATTATTGTTCAACTATAATGTCATAAAACACATCGTATATTTATATGGTATTTAATTTTTACCCAAAATATTTAATATCTCAGTAAATTATGAAAAATACACTATTGTATAATTTCAATTACCAGATTCCAAAAATAATATTCATTTTATCTAAATAATTTTTTAAATATGTTATTTTTCACTATTAAAATAAAAACTGACTTTTATTGAAAATTGACTGATTTTGACAAAAACAGTTTTCAAACCTTAATATAAATTATGTATGACTTTATAATAATTATATGATAATTTATATTTAATAAAATTATTTTAATAATAATATTTTATTAAAATATTATTTATTTCAAAAATTCATTAAATCATCAAAATATATTTATTAATTGAATTTGAATATTAACCAAAAATAATAATTTTTCTTTAAAAATAATTTAAAAGGTAATAATAATAGGAAGAAAATATATTAATTATTTTATACCAGAAATAATGAATATATTATTAACTATATGGTCTTGATACATATCCCTTTATTACACCAACATAATCCCTAAGAGTAAGGTGAGCGATAGTGGGTCTTTCATGGGGTTATTCGGTGAATATGGTTTGGGATGTGATCTCGATGAGCTTGAATTTCTCTCGTAAATGATTTCACTCATGCTTAAGTTGTTGGATATTAGCTTAGGCTTAGTCTAGGAAAAATACTAGAAATGATATCTCCCTCATAAGCTCTGATAAATGGGCTTCATAGGGTACAATCCTACTGGTTGAGGTCATCAGTTCCTTTGTATATGCCAAAAGGATTTGTTAAAGACCTATATTTTTACTAGTCATGTGATCATTTTTCAACAGTTATACTATCAATGGTAAATATACTAAATGATTATCTAAAAATCCAATTGGATATAATAAATAATTTCATGTGCTTTCTATATCCATAAGACATTTAATTAAATAAAAAATGGAATTTTATTGATAATATTTTTCATCGTAACATTAGTCCTCATTCACGTCAGATTTATCACACTCATCACACCACACATGTCCATTTTTAGAACCCTCACCATGGTCTAAACTTTATAAACTTAAACTAACTATCATAGTCCATGCAGAATGACTTTAAACTATTTTATATGTTCCAGACCATAAGATCTTAAACTATGTAAAACGTCCTAATCACATGACATTAAACTAAGTGATACATCCTAATCACATGATGTTAAACTATTCCATACACCATCCTCACCATATTATGTTAAATTTTGTGTCTATCATCCTCATTCAATGATTTAAAACTAAGAGGAATCATAGGATCTCTCCTAAGAGGTCCTCAACTCCAATGTCGATCATCTGCAACATTATTTCTATTTTAAGTTATCGCTTGAAATCCAAGATGTCACTCTCCTTCAAGATTATTTTGAACTTTTTAGACTAATATGTCAACAAAAATATTATGTAATCCATATTGGTGTAATTCTAAGTGTGTTTGAATCCCTTTGAACATTCCATCACTCCATTTCCATGCTACGCATACCCCTTATCTGGACCCTCATACTCCTCCATTCCTGAAGGGAGCCCCTAATGTCATGGTTTCTGGCCAAAGATCACCAAGCGTTGTAGGAAAATTCCGCGAATGAATTTGGACAACATTACAAGATAGGTTATGTGTTTCGAACATGGTTAGTGGTAGACCGTCTTTTGTTTTTCCAGATTCCCGGTAACAGTATAGATAATATGTTTTGAACACAATTAGTAGTTATTCTATATCTCCATTCCAATTCCTTATGTTTAAGATTTTGGTAATTTTGATATGCATTCCAAATCCACTTTATTTTATTAGAATTCAAATCCCCTAGCATTATCCTTCTCAAGAAATAGAGAACGTTGGAAAAGTAAGCCGGTTGTTCAAAGGGACTAGTTCTCTAGCCATGGCCTCTATCAGCCCAAACACTCTCGATGGATAGTTAAAAATTGCATACCCTAAGTGATTTATGATTTTACTCAATATCATATGAATATAAATCACATGGTCTTCCCTTTTTTCTCACACCAGGCATCACCCACATGATCTTAGGGATTGTTTGTTATTTTTTTCAGAAATATGATCAAAGTAAGACAATAAAGAAAGGTAATATGTTTGATCTTAATAATTAATAAAACCAAAGTTTTGAAGGTTAATCCACACATTGGAGTCTCTCCTTTACAATATTTAGCCTTTACGGCTCTGATTCACTGATTGAGTTCTCAAGATCGGTCAGGCTTTTCTTGTTGGACTCTAGGTTTTTTATCACGATAATAGGACTTATTTCTCCTAATTATACTTATAGTGGACATATTTAACCCTGATCTAATACCATCCCTACTCATCCTAATACTTATCCACTTCTAGTAACACTTCTTCGATCGGCTCAGCCGCCATAACTCCTTCATCCATCCTTATTGTGGTCGTTGCCTCGACTCCCTCTACTGAGGGGTGGTCTAAGAAATCACCTCCAGTAGAACCTCTATGATTATATTGACCTCCATAGACTCCTTATCTATATGTACTGGGAGATTATCCTCCTCCATCGCAACCTTAGCCTCCTTGGCTACTACCTCAGTGGCAAGAGCTGATGGTTGATCTCTTATGGCCCCAATGTCAGGAAGGGTCCCCACACTCACCACTTTATGGGTTGAGTTTTTCTCTCCCTATGCATGAGATCTTTCAAAGAATCCCACTTCTTTAGTGCTCTCTAATTCCTGAATAAGTAAAGATACAATCAGGAAATGGTCTTGAATATTGAGTGGTGTTAGGAAGCATTCAAAGATCAGTAATTTTACCTGGTTGGTAGTAGAATTCATATCCCCTTATGAGATTCGATATATGTCACTTTCCTAAGAGTCTTCTAATTCTTAAAATTTGGATATTCTGGAAGCCACATAGCTCATGATGGAATCTAGAGGGGAAAACATGCCTAGCAATGTTCTCAACTGATCAGTCAAAGGATGTGCGGTACCCCGGGAGTGGATCACCTCCTCTAGCTCTGCCATGTATTGCATCACTTTTGCATGGGGAGCATAGAAACATACCTTTGAATGGCCGAGTATAGTGAGGAATATCCCATCAGTAATGAGATACTTCCACACCCCCTGAGGAGTAGTGATCTTCTTGTGAAGTCCTCAGGCCTCCCAAGTATTAGGATACATGGTGTCACTGGGAACATTCAGGAAATGCACTCATTTTCTTGGCCCTTGAATTTGAACCCTTAGGATTTCCCCTGAGGGACCCCATTCTTCCCATGCCTACCTACCCAATACCATCGATCTAGGTGCTGTTATTATCCCTAAATCTCCCTCTAGTATGGGACCATGAATTGTTGGACCTACTACTACAATCCTACCCACCATAACTACTCTGATTCCATAGAACCCTACAGCTATGATTCTTCAAAGCCCTCATAGTGGTAGGGGCACTCCTTAATTGGATCAGATATCCCATCATCTCATCATGTCCCTAGGATATGCACCCTCCCAGATCAGAGTGTAATTATGGGTGATTCTATATGGGGCAGTGGGTGGTGAAAAAATATTTCATGTCTTCCCTTATTCATGCATAAACATACGCCAGATCTACCTCAACACTAAGGGATGGAATTAATTTCTCACCTCTGATTACACCTTCAGCGTTAGTCTCTTTATAAATCTAAACTGTGTTGCAAACCAATGTGGGTTTTATGACTCTCAAACTAGCTAGAATTTGACTCTTGTTACCAGTACCCCACATAAAAAGGCTAAGAGGTATGATATCTACTCTACAGTCACTATTATGTCATTTCTCACCACTCTAATTGGTAAGGTGTGGATAAAATATGAAATGAACCACTAACCTGGCCTTCTCCAGTACTTCCACCAAACCCAACTTGAATGTGAGAATTCTTGGGATACTTAAAATCATCTTTGAAATGTTTTTTGTGGGAGGGGAAATGTGAATCGGGTACTCGTAACCTCTCATATGCACAACAACACAGCTATAAAGAAAGTGAAAAGTCTCACACACATGCAATAACATCTTCCCTTCACTCATATGTCTAAGTACCTTCTATAACTTCACCAGTACCAGGACAGCAAGCATGACATGCTGCCTCATCTCCAGCATTACCACCATTATGATGGTGCTCATTCGTACCCCCATATTCAAATCCCTCACTAGGAATATCCACCCACAAATGAGCCTTGTTATGAATCCTACCATCCTAATAATGGGTTGAGCCTCAGTCTTGGCACTTTAACCCCACATCTTCCACTGGATCACCTCTATAATCCTCCAATAGGATCCCTTTTGCCTCATTGGTATCCCCCGGGACACGTATGAGCCCTAGTTAGAAACTTCTCTACTACCTCCACTCATTCAACTAGTTTTTTCAATGGTTTGTTCAATAAATATCTAAACCACTACTTAAATGTAGTGTACCTCATCCCTGAATTCTCTACAATGGTTCCCTAAACTAGATCTAGTAGTTCCTTGTCTAATGTCAACAATTTCTCTTGGCCCCCCCATATATTCACCATAGGGAAAAATTCATCATAAATCGCCCACAAGATCGGGATATTGGTGATTTGATGAAGTTCCCAGAGGCCGACACTGACCTCCCCATCATGAAAATGGAATGTATTAGTCCTTAGGGACCATCTTCTCAGCAACTCGAGCATGATCTCTTACAGATGGTAAAAATAGAATTTTTAATCCCATGTTTCTTCTTAAAATTCCTAACTACTTTATCTCTACCAAAAATTTAGTTCATTACACACATTCCCATTAGGCCTAGTCCCACTCATCTATTATGCTACCACCCTAGTACAAATCTGTGTTATCATTCCATCCCGTGATCAGATCCCTCAATCCTACCTTAATGATCATCTAATACTATAGTGGGAATGCCTCTTCCTCCAACTTATCCCCATCAATGTTTTTGATTTGGTTGTAGAAAAGGTTTGATGTAGGTAGTGTATGGTATTTCCTGATATGGCCTGCATCAACCCTATTCCACTATTATTTCCTCAGTATGCCCCTGAACTAGTAAGATGGATCATCTCTGCTCACCGTCGGAATGAAGACTTCATCTCTCAGTATGAAGCAATAAAGCGGCATACTTTTTTACAAAGTATATTCCTTTTTATACTATTATAGTTTTTCAAGTAGTGACTCATAGTCCAAGGTTCTTTGAATTCACTCCCAAATCATGATTTTTTCACCATTTCTTCCCTATGAGCAGCATCTACATTGACTTCCTAAGTAGCCATTGGATTTGAGACATAGGTGTTTTATGAGTCTGGTTTATGAAGTTCATTCTCAAAACCTATTCATGGATTCTGGTTCACATAGATCTGGGTTGTAGGGATTTCTTATCAAATATGTTTTTTATGTTGTCTTATTTTCTAAGCAGTGTTCACAGAGTAAAAGATTGGAAGTCTGGTTCTCTAAAGAATTGTTTGCGGAGTACATTCACGGAGATGAAGAGATTTTTAAAAATGGAGAAAAATGTTTTCCTCTCATGTAGTTTCAGTTCCTTTGAGGTCTCCCTCCACTATTTATATGTGTTTGTTTGGCCCAGAATTTGTGATGGCCTCTGCACCAGTAACCACCACAAATAAACATCGTGAGTGAGCATCATGAATTATCTTTGTAAAAGGGAGTGGATTTTAATTTTTTTATTATCCCTCAAGATATAAACCTCCTTTTCCTATTGGATCCCCTTATAATGAGGTATATTTATTGGTTCATAAATGTTTTCCTTGGGAATGGTCAAGGAAGATGTGACTAGTTTGGTGTAAATCTAAGCCCAAGTGGCTCAAAAATACCCTTTAAGGAGTCTGTTTTGTGAATCCCCACTCTTTTATGAATGTTTGGAGATCATGAAGAAACATGTATGATAAATACACTTCATGAAAATTTGAGTCCTTGATGGTGTTCCTCCTAGAGTCTGACAGCGCTTCTTGAATGTGTGAAGTTTTGATGATGTTCATCCATGAGTCTGATGGTGCTTCGCGACCGCACAAATTATTGACAATGTTCCTTCAATAATCTGATGGATTCACGCCTGTTTGAGAAGCCTAAAAAATATTCATGATATGCTTTCAATATTCTTGAAACCCCTTTCCTATAAATACCCCCTCATTCTGATATTTAGGGATTATTATCATTCCTTTCAGCTTATAAATTTCTCCCAATTCGCAAACCTCCTGAGCAACACAAACCAGCCCAAAAATGGATCTTATATGGTACCTGTGATTCTATAAACCCCCTTATATGTGTTCTTAAAGTTCTTCACCCCTGGTGGAGATACCTTTCGTGAAGTTCTACACCCTTCTTGAAGGAAGAAGACCCTATTGGGAACTTGAGGCTTCATGAATCATTCAACCTTCATTAATAACTCCTTTCTCGAGATAAGACATCATCCTTAGGTAGGGTTACCCTTTTTTATGATGCCTACTCCTTCACAAATACATTCACCTCCACAAAGAACGTGATATTCACGAAGCACCTTTCTGTGTGGCCCTAAGCTTCAAAAAACCCCTCTATTGGGCCTCTCTATGTCGCCTCCTTTCTGTGGACACCTTTTCATAAAGGTTGAGTGCCTAGGGACTCGACAACAATTCAGGATCAGTTTAGCTACACCTCAAGTCCCTATGTGACATGTTCCGTCAATTCATGTGGCCCACTCCACTTCAAATGCATCCCGAGACTCCCACCTACCTATTTCTTCCCAGGATAGGTATGCTAATGCCTATTGCTTCTTAGTATATGCATTCTAACGTGGACCTCATGATTAACTACTCCTCTCTATTGTGACAATGTGAAATTTAAAAAACTATGCCCTTTATATAAGTGCATGAGATTTGGTCATGTAAGACCAAGGGGTGAGGAGTGAGTCCCCCACGTCCAATCTACATAACGTAAAAGTACCTAGTCCCAACATCCTCAACACATGACATAAAACTATATCCTTACCCTGTGCGATGAACATAAGATACCCCATGTGAAATCATCATGGGATTCCACTTTCTACCCCACTGCTGAGTGATCCTATCGCATCTAGTAGACTCTATACATAATACCTAGTTACCTTATGCGACAAATATAGACTGTACCATGAATGAATCATGTGGAATGAGATCCTCCACAAATGGAATGAGATCCTCCTCATAGGGAATGATATTATACTCACATGGAATGAGATCATCCTCATAGAGAATGAGATCTTCCTCACATTAAATGAGATCCTCCTTAAGAAGCTTTCATTCGTAATCCCCACACCATCCCTCATTGACACTTCCTTAATAACATAAGAATCAGGTCAAATGCTTCCAATTGTTTCTCACACCGAGTATGACACTCCCTTTTTTATTCGAGCATCCTTACTATATGACGTTAAATGGTATGGACTGATCCTATCAGATGTCCTTAAAATGTGTCATAAAACTATATGGGTTTTGATCCAAGTCCTCTAAACAGAGTACATTGGATGCCTTGCTGAGGTTCAATTCTGACCTATGGTAAAATCAGGTTCTCCCTCCCAGGGATATACCTGTATGATCCACCCCAAGGGGTGTTCTGATCAACCTTCATGGTGTGACATCTTCCCATTACAGGACACACCTCTCATATCTTCCTCCACAAGCATTCTTATCCATCCATAAGTAAACTTCTAGGTTTGACATATTCCCTCCCAGGGATGCACCTCCTTGATCCTCCTCCATGGGGAATTTTGATTAATCAACTCTGTCTCCAAAAGACATTAAACTCATTATGATCCATCTCAACCAAATTTATTGATCTATCTCCAAAAGATGTTAAAATTGTAACATAACCCTATAAAATACACTACACAAAATCATGGGATTCCTGTGGTGAAAGACTTAAATATATTCTCCTATGGCATCAGCTAACTCATGAAATACAAGGGATGTATGATGTGAGATCCTTGGATATATACTTCATCAACATTAGATGCCTCATGACCAACATGGGATGCCTTGGGTTCCCTACCCGAGATACCTCACATGAGATGCCCTCCTAAGAGGAAGAATACAGGTGACCAATGTTCTTAGTGTTCAAACATTCCAGTGATTCCCAACATGACTACTCTCTTGACTGAAGGTTGTGGCCCTATAAAGACCAACTGTAATATCTAGAGAGATGAAATGTAATTAGTCAACATACACAAAGATATAAAACTTAGAATAAGTTCCACAAACATGACATAACTCTATTAGGGATACCTATACTATGCGAGAAGTTCCTAGGAGGAATCCATGGAAGGAGGAACCTACATCCCATCATCCTATTTCAATCATTTACAAAACATCACTGATGAAATTTTAAAAAGCCACATGACTTTTTAAAGTAGGAATGTGGGGTAACAAACATGTTAGTTCACATTGTTTCCAAAGTAAACACGTATGCCCGATAATCGATTTCAATGGGTTGAGTTTTGTACAATCATACACATCTAGTTCACAATTTTAGAATAGTTTCCAATGGGTCTGTTTAGGTTATTTGAAACACCTAATGGTTCTATATCCATGTGGGAAATTCTTTCCAAAGGAAGGTGGTCATTGGGGAGATTTCCCAACAATTCTTAAGAACTCGCATTGGTTCAGAGGATGGGAGGTCAGGCTCATCACACCCTTTTTAGGGGAATTGTTTCCTACTTTGGAACTATATTATAAATTTAAGATATGTTTATGAATCCTTCATTAATTACCAAGTATTACATGGATTACCCTTGAACTAAAAATCAATTATTATCATGGATGGAGTTTAGATTCATCTTTATGTATCTGAGGTTATTCTTCAATGGAGATATTAGTATGTATCTGAGGTTCTCCATTGATGGTATCCTCTTATATACCAATTAGATAATCTTGGGTCCTTATTATAACGATTCTGGTTTTCAATACACAAAGTGGGGTGCCATGGAGTGTATCATCATCCTGGAAGACTGGAGTTTTTTTGGTGTTGGGATCGAACCCATGATATGGTCTTCCTACATATCCTTGAAAAAGGAATCAGAAACCATGAATTTCAGTACTACTTAAAAGGGAACATCATACCATTTAAGGTCATGTGATAATGACCTAACCATATGGTTTAACATCGTTTGGAAGGGTCTTCTGGGTGATAGATTCCTAGTCAATGTTTAATGCGGGACTTATATCGAAGTGGCCCAAGGAACCTAGAAGGAATATGAATTTCCATTTTGAATTAGACCCTAGTGGGAACGTGGCCCAAATAGGAAAGAGTTGGTTTGGGATGTTGGGTTTGGAACTCATAAAGGATTCCTACATATCCCATTTGGACGATAATCAAAGTTTTCATATTTTAGTTGCGAGCAACCACACTTATGGAGACCCTATGAAATTTTGTAAGGTAGGGGAGTATAGACCTTTGAGAGGGTTAATTTGGGGGGTCATTCTTGAAAATGATTCCCAGTAAAAGTGTCCATGAGGGATGTCTCAACTCATGATGATTTTGAGGAATGTTTGAGGCTTAGGGCTAAGAAGCATTCCCAGAGATGAGTATGGGGATATGGTTGGGATTACTCCTAAGGAGGATGCCCAAAGGTTAGATTTCGGTTCTTACTCTTGAGGAGGATGCCTTGGTGAATGGGGGTTGTGACTGGGGCTTAATCTTGAGGTGGATGCCCATGGGTAGGTTATGATTGCGTATTACACCAAAATAGGAGGTTTTTGATTGGTTTGATTGGGGAGTACTCCAAAGGAGTATTCCCTTATTGTGGAAGGTTGGGGATTATACCAAGTAGGAGGCCCATGGGTTTAGGTGGGTATTACATTTGGAATGATTTTTGTGGGTTTGGGAATCATGTTGATGTCATGACCACCATAAACCACTAAACCCATGTGAGTCATGATCGATGTGAGAAATAATATGAAATGGATTATCTGGGGAACCACACAATCTACTTTTCCATGAGGTTGGATACATTACCTTGAGGACCCACACTTATGGAGGCACTCTAAGGAAAAGGTAAGATTTAGAGAAAAATCCTCTACCAAAAGAACCATCTAACTGTGTGGATGTTGGGTTCATGGACATCCTCTAAGCCCACAAGTCATCATGAGTCATGTTTAAATATGAGAAACAAGAGGAAGTAAAAGATACAAAAAACCACAAACTTATCCTCCCCGGCTAGAGGAAGAGGATGGGGAGACATGAGTAGAAAAAAGGGACTTAAATGTGCATGTTCCCTCTCCCATTATGTATTTAGGATATTTGGGTCTGACTACCCATTTAGACACTCCCTAGGGGTGGTGTAGAGGAGTAATATTAAAACCTTCTGTAAGAAAGGCTAGGGGATTACTCTATGGGGTTTCCCTTAAATTGGTTTTGCATTAAAAGAGGAGTATCTCATTCCATGTTGAATGTAAAATCCAGCATGATCCTCACCCTCCCCACTTGGAACTGGAGGATTTGAGTCTTAGAGACAACAAGGGGAGAACATGGTCCTAACCCCTATATCTAAGATCGAGAGTTGAGTTCCCTAACACTATTCTTAGGTTCGGGGTCCTCATGTCCATAGGAATGTGCATCAATGTGCACCTCAACGACCCTAACTATCAGGTAGTACACATATGGGAAACCTCTAACCATAGGAATTCATATCCAAATGGGAGACACATTGTTGCACCCTTTCCCATGGTTTATCAAGTAAAAAGGCTTCAGTGGAGGTTTCAAATTGGTCCCTCTTAGAAAATAGAGTCAAGTGAAGATGAGTCCTGCCTTTGGTGGCTTGGAACAGAACTCAAAGGTAGGCTTGCATAGGTCCTAGCTTAGAGGGAAGAGGTTCCTCATGCAGGGCATGGGAGTAATAAGAGTTGATTCACGTAGTGGTATAAAGGCCTATGTGAGCTGGATATTCCTTGGGAAATGGACCACCTAGAAAAACCACTTAGGCGAGGCTTTAGCCAAGGCCCTATGGGTCTCCTCATGAATCACTGAATGAATCTCACATGGGTTCCTTGTTATAGAATAGTACCTCATGTAGGTGGTTTTACACAAAGTATAGAAGGAGTACTCAGTAGGTTTATTTTTTTTTCATCCCCTGAAGGGACTTTTACTTCACTTATCCACCTTAATTCTATCTTCTCTCATGTTTTGGAGAGCTACTGGATTATTTTTTGGAGACCTAGAAGAAGGGTCTGCATGGTCAGATCTTAGGGACTTCTTCAAATATTTCAGTCTTTTAAATAATGAGACCAAGTGTCTTATTTATAGAAAAATAGGGTTCCCTAGTTTAAGTAGTTACCCCACACAGGTCCAGGGCACCAGCGCCTAGCGTAGGGGTGGCCTACCCTTTGGTTCCATGAAGGGGGTTGTGCAGGACATTTAATGCTCATGGGTGTGTGTGCAGGTCATCTTGGGGAATTCCCTTTAATTCTTCGTAGGTATATTTAACATTTTCACATTCTTGAGGAACTCTTCATAATATTTTCACTCCACTTGACAAAATGGGGTGTCAACAAAATCCCCCCCCCCTCAAGATTAGATATGAATGAAATAAGAGGCAAGAGTCCTCAAGTAGAATGGGAGAAAAGATTATGAAGGGTGTGTTTGTGAATCACATAGGGCTTCCACACAAGGCAATGGAATAGGTCTAGTGCACAGAACCATGGTGTACATTCATAGTTTCGGCTAGCAGTGTCTATAAATACTGTTATCCCCATTTTCATTTTCCTTGCATTCTGAGTTTTATGATTTTTTTCTCTCATATCATAGGTTTCCAACCAATTCATTCCATGGTTCTCTTTTCATGAAGGTATCCCAAAAAAATCTCAAGGTAAAATTACTGGAGTGTCGGTGATACATGGGATCACCTCAACAAGGATCCTAGACAAGGCATCTAGTTGAGGGATTTTCAGGATAGGCTTGGCTGAAAGGGCTACAAGGGGGACATTGTTGAAGGGCTTGCATGAGTTCTTTTCTTTTATAAAATTTGGAGTTCTTCCATGTCAAATTTTAACCTTTCCTATGTCAATATTTTAAATTATTGCTAAAACTTGGTTATTTCTTGTAGGTTTTCAATGGACACATTGATAACTTCTACTGAATAAGCTACTTCATGTTCTTTTGAGATGATCAAAGCTATCAGGCCAGAATACTACAATAGATTTGAGTATTATCTTCTATATTTGGAGAAGTATTTGCTACCATACTAACACGATTACCTATAAATTGATTACCTAATATTCTATGATCATGGAATTTTGAGGGACACCTTTATCCTTGGGGTACAGAGTTACTTCCTAACATCTAGGTTTGTGAGGAATATCAACAACCTTTCCCAGAATGTTTCCTCCAAGGGTGTTTATATTAAGTAAGGAATAGTTCTCATTAGATTTATCATGCATCATAGCAGCTACACTCTATATCTAGAGCTGGATATCCAAGAATCAAATCCCCATTGTTATGAATCAAACTTTCATGATTAATAGATATAGCAAACACAAGTTTGGAGGGGGGACTGGGGTTTTTGTTCTGGAGGTGAATTTATGCCTGAGTAGAAGTGAGTTTAATGGGTGACCAAAAAATTAGAAGAATTAAAGGAGCTTCAAGACATCCACATCTATGAGTATATTTGGGTAGGAAAAACCAATGTCTAAAAGAACTTGAATATCATACCCTAACTACTGAACTGATGGAGTCCGCAGAAAAATTCTTTCTACTTGAGGCATGGTGAAGTTGGTATTAACTTATGGGATGTATGAAGAATCTATGGATCTCCCATTCTTGGGGAGATATATGATGAGTTCATCCCATTGAATATAATGTGGGATGAAACTGAAAGGACACTGTCATTATCCCATAATATTTTCAAGATGACGAAGAAATTACAAAACAAATACCCTCACCGTAGAGGTGACATCCATGCTGCAATGTGGATGAATGTTTTTATAGAACCAACAAGATAAGGTCCCACTGGTGTGCACACTATTGTATGTCCCACCACATAGAATTGAGGTGCTCCTGGAAAATATTGTACTATACTAGATAAGGGACAATATAGACATTGGGCATATAAGGCTAATCCCAAGGTTAATGCGGAGACTCGCATGGCTGGATACCTTGAAATGTGGCTAAGCATTTATCTACTTCTAGTATGGGATTATAATAGTAGTTTGAGGCCAGGTACTTTTTTTATAGCGGTCAAGATAGTAGAGGGAATGTACATAGGGTTGGTTTACCCTGTCCTGGCATGAATTTACCATTGTTACTATATACATACAATGAGAAAGATCCATTCAGAATTTTTGGGCCATTTCAAGTAATGTTGGCATGTATTACACCCCATTCAAGCTCATATGCAGTGCTAAGCCCAGTTAAGATCCCCGATAGCTGATTTCATTCATTTTTTCAAGTTGTTTCTCGAATCCAACCTCTGAACTTGAAGTATGACATAGTGATGAGGATGTTGAACGTATTGGGAGAATTAAACTTATTCCCATATGGTAACCCATATATAGGGATGTTTTATAATTATGTAAAAGAAAATAATAATGAATTTAGGTTGTATGTGATAGCATTCAGAGACAGCATATTGGTGGATCACATTGATAGTGAGATCATCTACAAATCTCATGCTCTATGTCAATTACCTCTCCAATTTAAGTGTCCTCGATAGAAAATCATCTTTCCCCATGTTCATGTTATCCTTGAAAAACATCTAATTGTATCCTGATATTTATGGGTCCTGATAGCCATAGAGGTATCCAAAACGTCAATTATGTTGTCTCTATCGAATGAATCAATCGAGTTGGAGGTCGGGTATGCCAAGGCATGGATCTCTTCATAACACAAGGGGATATTGATAAACGGTATTCATCGGATCATGCCCATGATGACTATTGGTCATGGTATGCATGGTAAAAATTATAAATATGAAGATGATGATGATGATGAGGCTCCCGAGCTTTTGAATTGTTCTTGGGAAAAGATGACAGACCATACTAGGATTGAGAAGACCACACCTCATGTGCCAAGGTGGTCCATTTTTCACTGAAAGAAGGAGTCTCATTAAATTTCCCCTCATTCTTCCTTGATAGAAAAGAGGACTGAAAATGATTCCAAGTAAAAAGGCATCACATCTTCCTCACATCCAGCCACATCAGATTCAAATTTCACATGACCCTTAGTGATCCGAGCTTGGGAGAGTATAAACCGTGATGTTAGAGATGCATGGAAGTTTCTATAGGTCATCCTATGAATACCAATGCTGGGATATATCAGAGAACCCACTGACCTCCATTAATAAAATGATCTGGTTAAGGTGAAGAAATATATTCAAGAGTTATATGATTCAATATATGCAATGGATGATCAGATCTTAGTCATAAAGAGAGTGTTTTTTATTCTAGTCGGAGGAGTGCTTGAGGGGGTATCCTGTCATACTGATGTGGAATGGTACATCATCCTTAACCCAACTAATGTATTTATATTTTCTCCCTTCCCATTTCTTATCTTTTAACCACCGTCATTAATCTTGGGGGGATTTTATTTTGCATTTTTGAAGAGACCAAGAAGAAGAAGAACTTGTTGAAGGAGTATCAATAGAGGCTCTTAAGTTTTCGAGGTATGGGCCCACTGGAATTCTCATCAAGGTAGTGGATGACGCTCTTGAATCCCCAAAACTATCATCAAGCCATAGTACCATGATGAAGGAGATGGTGGAAAGACTTCCTTGGTTGTCACCTTAAGTATCTGCTTCTAAGAAGACTCAGATGACTTATTCACCATCTTGAGAGAGGAAGTAGAAGAGGGTAATAATGTTGTCCTAGTGCATGAATTGTAGTAAGATTGTTTGATTTCATTTGATATAATAACATTCCTAACATACTCTTTCTGACCATACTTATATTTTGTAGAATTTAAATCCCCTTACTTACTTAAGGGATCTGATAGTGGTCCCTCAAGGGTTGAGGAGTGCAGCAACCCAAAAATTCCATATTTAGTTTTATTTTATAAGTATTATATTAAATTGAATAATTTATAGTTAAAACAAACTAATAATATTTTTACTATAATATTCCTTGAAAAGAATAACTAAAATTAAATATTTTAATCAATTTTATTAAAAATGTTATATCTATTGGAATTTTAATGACATTATTTTTTATCAAAAAGATATTAAATATTTTAAAAGAATAAAAAGAAATATAAATTGACTATTATATATTTTGATAAATACCAAATTATGTTACGAATATATTCACTATTAATATTCACATTTTAATATATGACAACAAATATTTAATCTAACATATGAATAATTATATTAATTTAAAATTAATCTACTTTTATAAATTTTGATTTTCAAAAATACGATATATATATATATATGTGAAATTGTAATTATTAGTTTTAAATGATAAATTTTTATGAGATAAATATTTTATAATATTATTAATATTATGAATTTTGTTTAATAAAATTATAATTATATATTATAACTATTTTAATATTAAAGTTAAATTTATAATATTATACATATATTATGATAAACCTTATATAAATAAAGTATATTAAAGAAATTAAATAAATAATAGTAATTATTTAATAATACTAAAACAAAATGAGAATCTAATAGGGGGATTTGGGGGTCTACGTATAGGGTTTCACCGGACACCAGGGGAGTAGGGTTCGTGTACTCAATCGGATGAGGTCGAACATAGTAGAGGAGTTGAGTTCGAGTTGAGTTTTGGGTGAGCTGACCTCAAATGCAACATGGGTGATTGGTTCTGGAAAGGGAATCTTGGATAGAGGTCAATGTTTGGGGGTTTCAACCAAGGGTTCATAGTAGTCAGCAAGGAGTCTTAATGAGTTCAACCATTAGTGAACCAAGCATTGTTGAAGGATCTCGTTGTGAGCTTGGGTTTCTGAATCATATAGAGGCTTCTGATTATTCTTCAACATACTGAGGTAGGTTTCCTTATTTTATTATTATGTGTTTTCATTCAATTTTCATTGTCAAATCTCAGGTCCTTTGATCCAAGTGTAAACTAAAAAAAATTTTGTATTTATTTAACGTTCTCGTCTGATGTATACTGAAACCAATTTGATATCCAAGGGATTTTTTCAATTCATTGTCGAATATTCTATATTTTTTTACTTTGTTTTCACTATTATTTTATATCGAATTAATCCCTATTATCATTATTCTATATTTTTTCTATATTCATTATATGTTGTCTTCTGGTTTACATCATCTTCATACGTAGCTTGCACTGCAAGCTAGTGTGGAATGTTTTGTAAATACCAGTGTACAGTTGTGTCACCACTTGATTATATAATTACAAAACATTACAAAAAGTAGAATTCATGACTATAAAAAACCTTTTTCTACTGTGAAATGAGATTCGCAACACATTTTTTCAGTTCGGGAGAGCATGAGGGTGATTGCAAGATGTAGTAGTAGAATAATTTCTTCCTCTTGTGTTTTAAAAACAAGTAAGGGATCATAATATCTATTTGAATTATGTTTTATTTTATGGATTTAGCATTTTTATATTTATTTTCTAAGGGAAAATTAATCTATTTTGTTTTTAATTTCTAATTTGTTTGGAAAATCTATTTAATTATTACATTTTCAAAATCAAGCTAGGGGAATTTTTCTTCAAATATTATTATATAAAATTCCAGTTTATATATATATATACATGAAATTAATTCAAGATTCAAATTTATTTCATATATAACTATTATTATAATTTAAATATCATTCCTTTAAGAATTATTGTTTCATTTTTATGTAAGGGTGTATTTAAATTACTTTCAAAATTATTATTTTATTATGTTCAAAATTATTTTAAGGAATTATTTATATAAAATCATGTTTTAATATGTGATGGTGTAATAAAACTATTTATGAACTTATGGAAATGATTATATTCATATTAAAACAATGATTTAATTCTTGATAAATAAGTATATATAAATTTATTAAAGTGAATTCATTCTTCTTTAATGTTTTAGGATTCATGGTTTATATAAATGTATAAGTAAATAATTTATTCAGACATATATATAATTATTTTTTCAAGTACATAACTAATCATAAAAAAATTATTGATAATTATTTATATTAATGTGAATATGCACTATTTGTAAAATAAAAGTTAAGAATTTCATGAAACAAAATCATGTAAACTTTTTTTTATATTTATAATTTTATTTTAATTCCTCTAAAAGAATATGCATAACATATCATCATGTTATTTTAAAATTAAGGGCATCGCATCAGCACATAATCATGTCCATGCAATATTCTTATAATCAATATTCTTTGCATACATAAAAAAATCATGTTTTCAATTTAATTCTTAAGGTTAATTATGAAATTATAAATTATATGGATTTCATTGAAAGTGTTTTATTTTAAATGTTTATTTTATAGTTTTTCTATGATACATAAATATTTATTAATATAAATTAATTGTTTTATTAGTAAAGGTATACCACAAAAGAAAATTTGAATGCATGGACAGTCCATGCAAGGTCTTATGACATGAGTTTTGTATATGACCAAACTCATGAGTGATATGAAATTAAAGTTCATATATTTATATATGTATATACTTATTTAAATGGAATATGTATACGTTGTTTATATTTAACCTGACTCATATGAGAAATGCATTGGACTTATTAAGTGATGGGTGAGGCCCGCTATAGCCTCTTGTTGCATCAGAATATCTCATGAGACAAACTAGTGTCTTGTCACGTGGTCTTGAAAAAATTGTTATGATGTCTGGCATTATGCATTCCCTCGAGGAATGCATTGGACTTAGTAATTGAAAGGCAGGTCCAACTATAGCCCCTTGATTCATCGGTAGGTCTCATGGGATAAACTAGTGTCTTGGCACAAGGACTTGACGGTATGGTTATGTATGGTCTTAGCATGAGGCCATGAAAGTATGGTCATTATGTCCCACATTATGCATTCCCTCATTATAAATCTGGAATTTGAGCTTCCATGTGATTATTAGACTAGTAGAATATTTATAGTTAAGAATCATTCCTTTATGAACATTTACTTGGCTTTAATTAATTAGTTTTATATTTCAAAATGTATAAGGTATAATTTTTTATATTTATGTATATGCATATATATAAAAATTAATTTATAAGGAGGGATTAATATTCTGTTTCCAACCTATAAACAAAGGCTACAACATTATCTATTATTACATGGTTTGTATTTATGTGTTAAATAATAATTGATATAGTTTTATGTTCAAATTCTAAACAAGTAATATTTTATGTGAAAATTTGTATCTACGTCCCTCATATGTCATAGATAATTAAAGTGTGTCAATTATCTAAATTATAAGCGGTATTCCATGAATTTTTGTTCAAGTTTATTCATACTTTATAATGAATTTTATTTGTAACTTTTTAATATGTATTGCAATTTTTAAACATATGTCTCTCCTTAAAATGATTTTAGTAACTCTTGAAAAATGGTGATGAC
Organism: Viscum album; assembly: GCA_963277665.1. Classification (NCBI taxonomy): domain Eukaryota; kingdom Viridiplantae; phylum Streptophyta; class Magnoliopsida; order Santalales; family Viscaceae; genus Viscum; species Viscum album. Next base: position 141,455,905 of record OY728119.1, read on the forward strand.
ATGTTATGAGAAAGGTATTTTCTTTTTAAGAAAACGATCCAATGAATGTATTTTTATATTAATTAAATGGTTTTAAAGAATTTATTCATTACTTTTAAACCCATTACTGGGCAATTTAATTCTCTCCCTACGTTTAAATTTATTTTCTATAGGTTTAGTAGAGTTACATTGGTGCTCGCTTTGCATACAGAGTCAGCATGCGTAGTGTCTATCTGGTTGTTTTATTTTATATAGTTTTGTAAAGTTGAGGGGTTCGCATATAGTTCTCCAAAACCTAGACTGGTAAAGATCCATATAATATGATGTATAATTATTTAGTTCCTTTTATAAAAAAATTACACAACATATTTTAGCACCAGATTCAGAAGACTGGGATCGAGGCATTATAGTTGGGATTAGAGGAATGGTCTAGACACTTTGGAGATTAGATGTTGTCGAGTCTAGAAGTTTATAAAACCCATTGTTTCTTAATTATGAATATGGAAATTCAGAATTCTTTTTAGTTTGACGAAACGAATTATGAGGAGACAATTCTGTTGAGGGGGGAATAATGTAATGACCTAGACATTACATACTTAGTTTTATTGTATAAGTATTATATTAAATGGATTAATTTATAGTTAAAACAAACTAATAATATTTGTACTATAATATTACATGAAAATAATAAATAAAATAAAGTATTTTAATCAATTTTATTAAAACTGTTTTATCTACTTGAATTTGAATGACAATATTTTTTATCAAAAAGATATTAAATATTTAAATGAATAAAAAGAAATATAAATTGACTATTATAATTATTTTGATAAATAACAAATTATGTTATGAATATATTCACTATTAATATTCACATTTTAATATATACTAGCAAATATTTAATATGACATTTGAATAATTATGTTATTATAAAATTTATCTAGTTATATAAATTTTCATTTTCAAAAATATGATATATATATATATATATGCAATTATAATTATTAGATTTAAATAATAAATTTTTATTAGATTGTTTTTTTATAAAATTATTAATATTATGATGTTTTTTAATAAAATTATAAATATATATTATAACTATTTTAATATTAAAGTTAAACTTATAATATTATACATATATTATGATAAAACTTATATAAATAAAGTATATTAGAGAAATTAAATAAATAATAGTAATGATTTAGTAATAATAAAAGAAAAAGAGAATCAAAAGGGGTATTTGGGGGTCTTTAAATAGGGTTTCACAGGCCACCAGGAGATTAGGGTTCGCTTGCTCGATCGGATGAGGCTGAACATAGGAAAGGAGCTCAAGTCGAGCCGAGCACCGGGTGAATTGAGGACGAACGCGATCGGGGAGATCGGTTCTGATGAGGGAATCTGGTATGGAGGACTAACTTTGGGGGTTTTGAATGAGGGTTCATGGTAGTTGGAGAGGATTATGAATGATTACGGACATTGGTGAACCATACATTATTGAAGGATCTAGATGTGAGCTATGGTTTATGAATCACATGGAGGCTTTTGATTCTTCTTGAACCTACTTAGGTAGGTTTCCTGCTTTTATTTTTAGGTTTTTTTTCCCAATTTTCATTTTCAAATCTCTTATCTTTTGATCCAAGTTTTAAGTAAAAACTTTGTTATCTTTTGTTTAATGTTTTCTAGTCCTATGTATACTACAATCGATTCGATATCTAAGTGTTTTCATCTGATTCATTGTCAAATATTATATCTTTTATTTACTTTGTTTAAATTTTTATTTTATATTGAATCTGTCCCTATTAGCATCATTCTATATTGTTTATGTCTTCATTATATGTTGTTTTCTAGCTGGCATCATCTTCATACGTAGCTTACACCGTAATCTAGGATGGAAAGTTGTGTTAATACCTCTGCATAGCTGTGTCACCACTTGATTATATAATTATGAAACTTTATAAACATTGGAACTCATGCCTATAAAAAACATTTTCCCATTGTGAAATGGGTTTTTCAACATATTCTGTTAGTTCAGGGGAGGATGAGGGTGTGTGCAAGATGCAGCAGCAGAAGAATTTATTCTACTTATGTTTCCAAATCAAGTAAGGGATCTTAATATCCATTTTACTTATGTTTTATGTGAGGGATTTAGAATTTTTATATTTTTTTGGTAAGGTAAAATTATTTTTTTTTAATGCTAATTTTTTTGGAAAATATATTTAATTATTACATTTTTAAAGTCATGTAAGGGTAATTTTTCTTCTGAAATTATAATTGAAAACTATGGTTTATATATATATATATGTGTGTGTGTGTGTGTGTGCAGGAAATGAATTCAAGCCTCATATTTATTTCATATATAACTATTATTACAATTTAAAGATCATTCCTTCAAGAATTATAATCTCATATTTATGTAAGGGTGTATTTAAATTACTTTCAAAATTATTATTTTATTTTGTTCAAAATTATTTTAAATAATTATTTTTATCAAACCATGTTTTAATATGTAATAGTGTAATAAAATTATTTATGAACTTAAGGAAATGATTATATTTATATTAAAAATGTGCTTTAAGTCTTGATAAATATGAATATATTTATTTATTAAAGTGAATTCATTATTCTTTAATGTTACAAGATTTATAGTGTACATATATGTATATATAAATAATTTATTTAGACATATATAAGTATTTTATCAAGTACATAACTAATCATAAATAAATTACAAATAAATATTTATATGAATGTGAATATGTATTTTTTGGAAAGTAAAAGTTAAGAATTTCATATAATGAAATCATGTCAACATTGTTGTCTTGTTTATAATTTTATTATCATGCTTCTAAAAGAATGATCATAACATGTCATCATGTTTTTTCAAAATTAAGGATGTCTCATCTTCATATAATCAAAACCATGAAATATGATTAATATTGGCATTCTTTTCATACACAATAAATTCACGTCTTTAATTTAAATATTATGGTTAATTCAAAAATTAGAAAGCAGATGGATTTCATTGAAAGTGTTTTATTTTAAATGTTTCTTTTATAATTTATGTGTGATACATACATATTTATTATGATAAATTAATTATATTAATATCAAAGGTATGCCATGAAAGAATTTTTTGATTCATGGAAAGTCCATGAAAAGTCATATGACATGATTTTTGGATTTGACCAAACTCACAATTGATATGCAATGAAAGTAAATATATTTATATATGTACATACTTATTTATATGGCGCATATATGTGTTTTTTATATTTTACCCCACTCATTTGATGAATGAATTGAACTTATTAAGTGACAAGTGAGGCCCGTTATAACCTCTCGGTGCATCAGTTGGTCTCACGAGACAAACTAGTGTCTTGGCACGAGGCATTGACAAATTGGTTATGATGCCCCACATTATGCATTTCTTCGAGGAATGCATTGGACTTAGTAAGTGACGGGCAGGCCCCAATATAGACCATTAATGCATCGGTAGGTCTCATAGGACAAACTAGTGTCTTGGAATAAGGCCTTGATGGTATGGTTATGTATGGTCTTGGTATGGGGTCGTGACGGTATAGTCATGATGTCCTGTATAATGAATTCCCGCATTATGAATCTGTTATTTGACATTACACGTGATTATTCTACTAGTATAATATCTATGGTTAAGAATCATTCCCTTATGAATATTTATATAGATTTAATTAATCAGTTTTATATTTTCAATGTATATGGTATAATTTTTTATATTTATGTATATGATTATATATAACAATTCATTTATTAGGTGGGATTAATATTTTGTTTCCAATATATAAACAAAGGTTATAACATTATCTACCATTTCATGGTTTGAATTTATCTGTTAAATAATAATTGATATCATTTTATTTTCAAATTCTGAACAAGTAATATTTCGTGTAGAAATTTATATATGCACCCTTGGTATGTCATGGATAATTAAAGTGTGGTCATTATCAAAATTATAAGCAGCATTCCATGAATTTTTGTTCAAGTGTGTGCATATTTATAATTCATTTTAATATTAACTTTTAAATAAGTATTTAAATTTGTTAGCTTGTGTTTCCCCTTAAAATAATTTTCTAACTCTCAAAAAATGGTGACGACATGCTATAAGAAAGGTATTTTATTTTTAAGAAAATGATCCAATGTATGTATTTTTTATTTTAAAGAAATATTTTAAAAGAATTTATTCATTACTTTTAAACTCCTTACTGGGCTATTTAATGCTCACCCTATGTTTAAATTTATCTTCTACAAGTTTAGTAGAGTTTCTTTGGTACTCGTTTCACTTATAGAGTTAGCGTGTATAGTGTCTATCTAGTTGTTTTATTTCATAAAGTTTTTTAAATTTGAAGGGTTTGTATATAATTCTCCAAAACCTAGATCGTTATGGATCCTTTGTTCTGTAATGTGATGTGTAATTATTCAGTTCCTTTTATAAAAAAATACACAACATATTTTGACACCGGCTTCAGGAAACTGGGGTCAGGGCATTATAGTTGGTATCAAATGAATGTTCTAGAAAACTTTGGAGACTAGATGTTTTCAAGTATAGAAGTTTAGCGAACTTAGTGCTTCTTAATTATGAAGATAAAAATTCAGAATTCATTTTAGTCTGAGGAAACAAATTGTGAAGATGCAATTCTGTTTAGTGGGGAATAATATAACGACCCAAAAATTCCATAGTTAGTTTTATTGTATAATTATTATATTAAACGGATTAATTTATAGTTAGAAAACTAATAATATTTGTATTATAATATTTCTTGAAAATAATAAATAAAATTAAACATTTTAATCAATTTGATTAAAGGTTTTATATCTACTTGAATTTGAATGAAAATAATTTATATCAAAAGGACATTAAATATTTTAAATGAAGAAAAAGAAATAAAAATTGACTATTATAATTATTTTGATAAATAACAAATTATGTTACGAATATATTCATGATTAATATTATCATTTTAATATATACCAATAAATAATTAATCTCACATATGAATAATTATATTATTATAAAATTAATCTGGTTTTATAAATTTTTATTTTCAAAAATATGACATTTATATATGTGAAATTATAATTAGTAGTTTTAAATTATAAATTTTGATTAGTTTTTTTTATAAAATTATTAATATTTTGAATTTTTTCATAAAATTTTAAATATATATTATAACTATTGTAATATTAAAGTTAAACTTATAATATTATACATATATTATGATAAAACTTATAAAAATAAAATATATTAAAGAAATTAAATAAATAATAGTAATGATTTAATAATAATTAGACAAAATGAGAATCAAAAGGGGGGATTTTGGGGGTCTATGCATAGGGTTTCACGAGCCACCAGGGGAGTAGGGATCGCATGCCTGATCAGATAAGGCCTAATGTATGAGAAGAGTTGAGGTTGATCCAAGCACCAGGTGAGCTGAGGATGAACACGATTAGGGAGATCAGTTCAAGTGAGGGAATCTGGGATAGAGGTTGAGCTTTGGGGCTTTTGAACGAGGGATCATGGTAGTCTGTGTGGAATCCGAATGAGTTTGTCCATCAGTGAACCAGATATTGTTAAAGGATCCAGACGTGATCTAGGGTTTCCAAATAACATGGAGGATTCCGATTCTTTTTCAACCTACTGAGGTAGGTTTACAAATTTTTATTTTAGGTGTTTTTGTTCGATTTTTGTTTTCAAATATCATATCTTTTGATCCAAGTGTAAACTAAAAACATTGCTTTCTTTTATTTAATTTTTCTTGTATGATGTATACTACAACTAATTCGATATCCAAGTGTTTTTTTATGATTCATTTTCAAATATTCTATATTTTTTTTAACTTTTTGTTAATTGTTGTTTTATATTGAATATTTCCCTATTAGCATCATTATATATTACTTCTTTCTTCGTTATATGTTGTTTTTTGGCTCTCATCATCTTCATATGTGGCTTTCACCGTAAGCTGGTGTGGAATGCTGTGTTAATACCTATGCACATCTGTGTCACCACTTGATTATATAATTACACAAATTTATAAACATTTTAATTCATGCTTATAAAAAACCTTATTCCATTGTGCAATGGGATCTGAAACACAGTTTTCCAGTCTGGGAGAGGATGAGGGTGTGTGCAAGATGCAGTAGTAGAAGAATTTATTCCGCTTGTGTTTGCAAAACAAGTAAGGGATCATACAATCTATTTGACTTATTTTTTATGTGAGTAATTTATAATTTTCATATTTATCTTGTAAGGGAAAATTATTTTGTTTTCTTAATGCTAATTTATTTTTAAAATCTACTTAATTATTACATTTTCAAAATCAAGCAGGGGGAATTTTTCTTCTAAAATTATTATTGAAAATTACAGTTTATATATATAAATATATATGCATGAAATAAATTAAAGCATCATATTTAATTCATATGTAACTATTATTACAATTTCAAGATCATTCCTTCAAGAAGTCTAGTGTCATGTTTATATAAGTGTGTATTTAAATTACTTTCAGAATTATTATTTTCCTTTGTTCAAAATTATTTTAATGAATTATAAATATCAAATCATGTTTTAATACGTTATAGTGTAATAAAATTATTTATGAACGTAAGGAAATTATTATATTTATATTAAAACTATTATTTTATTATTGATAAATACAGATATATTTTTTTATCAAAGTGAATTCATTATTCTTTAATGTTACAAGATTCATGGTGTACATATATATATATGTAAATAATTTATTAGTAAATATATAATTATTTTTTCAGGTACATAACAAATCATTAATAAATTAAAAATAATTATTTATATTATTTTGAATCTGTATTATTTGGAAGGTAAAATTTAAGAATTTCATAGAACGAAATCATGTCAACATTTTATCATGTTTATAATTTTATTATCATGTTTCTGAAAGAATGTGCATAGAATGTCATCATGTGTTTTCAAAATTAAGGACGTCACATCTACATATAATCACAACCATGAAATGTGATTAATATAGAAACTCTTTTCATACACTATAAATTCATGTTTTCAATTTAAATATCATGGTTAATTTTAAAATTAGAAAGTACATGGATTTCATTGAAAGTGTTTTATTTTAAATGTTTCTTTTATAATTTATGTGTGATACTTAAATATTTATTATGATAAATTAATTATATGAATATCAAAGGTATACCACAAAATAAGGTTTGAATGCATGCACAGTCCATGCAAAGTCTTATGACGTGATTTTTCACTATGACCAAACTCGTGAGTGATATGCAATGAAAGTTCATATATTTATATATGTACATACTTATGTACATGGTGCATGTATATGTTGTTTATGTTTAAACCCACTCATATGAGGAATACATTGGACTTATTAAGTGATGGGTGAGGCCCGCTATAGCCTCTCGATGCATCGGTAGGTCTCATGAGACAAACTAGTGTCCTAGAATGAGGCCTTGACAAAATGGTTATGATGTCCCGAATTATACATTCCCTCGAGGAATTCATTGGACCTAGTAAGTGACAGGAAGGACCCACTATAGACCCTCAATGCATCAGTATGTCTCAAGGGACAAACTACTGTCTTGGAACAAGGCCTTTGCGGTATGGTTATGTATGGTCTTGAAATGAAACCTTGACGATATAGTTATGATGTCTCGTATTATGCATTCCCTCATTATAAATTTGGTATTTGAACTTTCACATGATTATTCAACTAGTATAATATCCATTGTTAAGAATCATCCCCTTATAAACATTTATATGTCTTTAATTAATCATTTTTTATATTTTAAATGTATGTTGTATAATGCTTTATATTTTTGTATATGCCTATATATAACAATTCATTTATAAGGAGGGATTAATATTTTATTTCTAATCTATAAAAAAAGGTTAGAAAATTATCTACCATTTCATGGTTTTCATTTATGTGTTAAATAATAATTGATATCATTTTATGTTCAAATTCTAAACAAGTAATATTTCATGTACAAATTTGTATCTTAACCATTGGTATGTCATGGATAATTAAAGTGTAGCCATTATCTAACTTATAAGTGACATTCCATGAATTTTTGTTCAAGTGTGTTCATACATTATAATTAATTTTATTTTTAACTTTTAAATAATTATTTCAATTTGTGAGCATGATTTTCTCCTTAAATGATTAGAAACTCTCTAAACATGGGGATGACATGTTACGAGAAGGGTATTTTATTTTTAATAAAACTATCCAATGTCAGTATTTTAATTTTAAAGAAATGTTTTAAAAGAATTTATTCATTACTTTTAAACCCCTAATTTTGAAATTTAATGCTCACCCTACGTTTAAATTTATTTTCTATAGGCTTAGTAGAGTTCCGTTGGTTCTTACTTTGCTTACGGAGTTAGTGCGTATAGTTTTTGTCTATTTTTTTATTTTATAGAGTTTTTTAGAGTTTAAGGATTTGTATCTAATTCTAAAAAATCTAGACCGGTAAATATATGATCTTATGTATTTTGATGTCTAATTATTCAGTTCCTTTTATAAAAAAATTACACAATATATTTCTACACCGACTCCAGGCAACTGGGGTCAGGGCATTACAAGGAGGATACCCTGGAGGAGACATAGGTTCATGCTGATGAATCCATCTTTTTTATGGATGAAGAGTCAATATATGTGTCCATGTATGCCCCTAGTTTTACAGATAGGGGAGAGGCCTATGGTAATCATAGATTCACACCTTTAGGTGTAATGTGTTTTTTTTCTGACTTTCCTTTTCTCATGATATTTCAGATATGTTTCCTACACCAAAGGACCCAGTAGCGGTGAACATTAGTCCCTTTGTTTCCTCATAAAGGGTTGACAGGGATCTTGGATGGTCTGATGAAGGTGTTGATGTTGACCATAACTTTGTAAGGCCTCACGGTTTTGTGTATACTGAAAAGTTGATATAGGGGATTGATGGTGGAACCAATTCAGGCCTTGAGAAATGTATCTTAGATACCCTTAATGGTGAGGATGTTGTGACACTTGAGGCTATGTATCACAAATTTATGGATCTCATTAATCCAAAAATTGATATTCCAAGTTCCCTCAAGGGTTCTGGGATTTTTCTAAGGAATTGGATGGATGTTGGTTTTATCATTCTTGTATTAAACATATTTTTCTTTATTTCATCCAATTATTCACATCCAATCTCAACTTGTATTGTTTTATATAGAGAACATTCCCAAGTAACTTCATGAAAAAGACATCCAATTCCATCCTAATACTATTTTCGAGGGAGTGACTATTTAGAATCCTGAAGTGGGATATTCTCAAGAGCCTCTCATCCTGGTTTATAAGAAAACTTATAAGGATGTTTATTTCTAGGAGGTTCCTGCTCCAGGAATTGAGGTTGAGGGAAATGGAGAGGTATCAATTCCAATAGCTGATACGAAAATGAGAGAGTGTTAAAACAATTTGTTACTTCACTGCCTTTGTTGTCTATTGGCATTTTGGTGTTGATGAGAGGTGTCATCTTCTATTCAACGCCATTGGATTTGGCGATTAGGCCTAAGATGGGGGCCTTCAAGCCAACTCCACCAACATTGGTGAGTGAATATGAAACTATTTTAGAAGGATAGGAAATAGGTGGAACATTGGGAACACTAATCCCATATTATGTCTCTTCCATCGATAGGTGATCTGAGACTAATCTGGAGATGCTGGTGACTTTTCAAACTGCATACTACCTTGTCCAGTGGGATATCTATAAGATAATCAGGGAGGCGCCTCTTGAATAAATTATATCAAAAATTCACCATATTCCAATAAATATTACCATATTGGGATATACATGATTTAATTACCATGATATCCATGATGTAGTGAATGTGATCATCCGGTAAAGGGAAGAGGAGTGAAGGTTATAGAAGATTGAGGCGCAGCAGGCACGCGAGTTTGTGCAACTCAGAGCTACCATAATCTAAGATAAGGTCAGTCACTCCAAGAAGGTGGAGTACCAAGACCACCTTGATGAGAATTATCTCTAAATAATGAGCCTTTAATAATAATTAAATGTTGTGAAGTAATAGGTTTTCCAACTCCACCGATCCTTGGAAGGGGCTTTTTCACAAAGAAGATATGTTTTTGACACCGTGCAGAAGAATATTTATAAAGCTGAGGAGGCTACTACTACACAAATAGTTGAACTTAATCAAGATATTGAAATTTCTAAAGGAAACATTTAACTTCTCAAATCCTATGTTGAGGATAAAATGTCAAATTTGTAAGAGAAGATCCTACATGTGGAAAATACCCTACACTTCAAAGCATAAATGAAAAGTATTTTTTCCCAGTCACTTGTTATTACACATCCAACCCTATCATAATCATAATATAACACTAAATATTTACTCATTTGGTTTAATTTAATTGAGTTATAATTATAAATAAAATGATGACAGAGTGCTCTAATTTTTTCCTAAGCCTTGGGGCCTATAAAGCATAATTCCACTATTGTTATGACAATATAAACGACCTTAAAAACTTTGTGTATTTTGTGTCATCACCATAATTTTTTATTAAGTCCAATTTAAGGAAGACTTAGTGGGTGAGACTTGAATATTTCTTAGACCACCCTTTTTGGGTTTTCAGTCTAACAAGTTTTATGCCAATTTATTTTCATTGCTCAAATTGTTTTGGCTAACCCACACAAATTATAAGTCTAGTGATCTGAGTCTCGACTTATGTCTAGAGTTCTCTTTGTGGTTTTTCAATCTAGTGAGAAGAATGTCTCTTTTGGTTGGAAGTTTAAAGTCCTTTAATTTGGACTGATGAGACTAATGCTTTAGGCCGAACATATTTGACCCAAAAAAAAATTAAAATGATAACCCAAAAAAGGTTTGTTGGCCAATATTGTTCCACCATTCTTCAGATACCCCAAGGAGAATTTTGAGACATGGTTTTATGGTTTCAAAATCTAAAACATGATATTTAGGAATATAGGAGGTCTCTCCTGGGGACAAAGTTACCATAAATGAAAAAACCCATTTGTGGGATTCTTTATGAAAATCCAAATAGAGTGTGTTACAACATTGTCAATAGTGGAATCCATAAGATAACAAACCCATGTTGTGGGATACTTTATGAAAATAAAAATGGGGAGTGTTACAACATAATTAGTCAAAGGAGTTATCAAAACTTCATAAGTTCTATTATTAATGACCAAAGTGATTTTATAGAGATTTGGATTTCTCAATACCATGATGGGTACGTTTCCCAAGGTAAAATGTCTGATAATAAAGATAGAATTTGTATTAACATTGGTCATGAATGGGAACCCGATCCTACAAAAAATATTATTTGGAGGAGGGTATATTTTGTTAGATGATTGATGTCAAGGGGGAAGTCCCATTCATGAAAAAGAATGAAACATCGTGCAATTTAATGTTGTATGCCCAAGACATTGACCATTTAGTTCAACATCTTATAGTGAGGATGCTATTGTGGGTTTTAACTTCCTACAACTAGGATTTTGATCCATGCAATTTAAAGTCATATAGTAAAGATATTATGTTATGAAATTTAAATTCATAAATTAAAGAAATTATGGGGGCTATAATTTAAGTTCTTTAGCTTTAACTATAAGTTTAATGATTCTCCCATTCTAGTTAATCTATTTTGGAATGTTCTGTTAAATTCAGGTATGAGGAGGGGGATGTTGTAAGATGCGATCTAGGGATATCTGGATCTAGGGAGTGGTATCAAGGAATAAACCTGCGTGATTGAGGAGGTCTATCATGAGGAATAATTTATTTCTGATTGAAAAACCTATTTTTTGGGATACATTATGAAAATCAAACCAGGGTGTGTTACAGTATATTCAATACTGGCATCCTTTAGCTGAAAAACCTGTTTTGTGGGATAATTTATGAAAATCCATTTGGGATGTGTTACAACATAGTCAAGAAAAGAAGTTCTTTAGAATTATGACATTCTATTGATGATGGCTGATAGAAGTTTATAGAGATCCATATTTTCCCAAGCATGGGGTTTGGTTTATGGGATTAAAGTACCTAAATATGGGGGAGCATTTTAATAATTGGAGGAGAAGGTTCCATACACCGGTCTGACCTTGGTTCTGGAAATATGGTGCATTTAGTTTTAGGTCATACTCTTAGGACCATGGAATTATGTAAATGATAGGTGATATGTGGCCAACTAGACTAAGATCATTCACGTATACTTCAGACATGAGAGAATAAATTGTAAACAATATTATTAGAGGGTTTTAAGATAAGGATAAAGGATACATGAAAAATATTCATGGGATGACCACAGACTGAGTTTGAATCACAGGTTCCAACATTATGTCATCAAAGCTAACAAGTATATAAGAGGCCTCTACCAAGGGAGAAGTAACCACTATTTAAAAACCTGTTTTGTGGGCTGTATTATGAAAATATAACTAGGTTGTGTTACATAATAGTCAAATAGTGTCATCCTTTATCTAAGAAACCCATTTTGTGGGATAATTTATGCAAAGAAAACTATGGTGTGTTACAACGTAGTCAGGTGAAGGAGTCTTCAGGTATCAGACATCATATCACTGGGAGATGGAGAAATATTTTTAAGATACAAAAGTTTCCATGTTTAGGAGTATGATATGTGGGATGGATATTTTCACAAACAAAGGAAGTGTTTGGGCCAATATTGGTCATGAAGTATAGGTTCCCCTTATTATATCTGACTCAAATGTAGAAGGGTGACATCTCGGTTTCCTCAACAGATCCCCTAATGAGGGGACATGAATTAAAAGATCCTATATAAATCTTTATTTCTATATAATAGAGGGGGGATTTTATTATTTACCCCATGGCTGGAACTAGTACATGAGGCCTAGGTGTCACTACATATCCTATTGGAATGAGAATCAAGACACACATAGTTCTAAAATGAAGATTCTCCATACTAATTGAATTCATGCGTGGAGGAAATGGGGGGGTTTAATATGGGCTCATGCATAGGGTGAAACTCTACATTGGATCCTCTCATATAGATTTGTCTCATACATGGGAGAGTGGCGGATATTACTATATTATGTTGTGGATGGACGAGGGATTGAATATCTGAACAGCACTACGTATCTCATTGAAATGAGAATCATTCCACATGTAGTTCTTGAGGGAATCATGCAGTTTATTTTCATGTGAGGATGAAATATGGTGTTCCTTATAAGGTCTTGTATCCAGGACCATGATAGCCCTAATGTGAATATATATTTCTTACTTATGTGGGGAACTCTTTTACCAAAACTCTTAATCCCACATGAGTTATTCTTGGGGTGATAAATAAGGAGTGGAAAATGTTTCTTCCACCACACAAAGGAAATATAAGGGAAGGTTAGGGGAATTTATATTTGTAAGCAGCTAGTCCAGGATGTAAGATATAGATGTCTCTATGTATCTCATTATAATGATAATAAATCCTTACGTAGTTCTAAAATCACATGAATTTTAATATAATGTGGTGAGGAAAAATATGAACTAACATGAAAGAGTTTAAATATTGTGATTGGGCCAAAATATGGTAATTTAACTGTCACTACATATCCTATTATGGTAGTAATAAAGCCATACATGGTTCTTAAAGATTACCTATGTAGGTATAACTTGTACACAGGGAGTGAGGAATTTTTCTTTTTCTTCATGGATTCATCTAAGATTAAATATTTGGGCATCACTACATATCTCATTAGAATTGAGAATCAAGCAACATGTAGTTCATCAAAAACCATGCAATTTAACGTCATACAGTAAGGAAAATGACTGTACAATTTAACAACTTGAGGTAAGGATATGGGCAACCTAATGTGAAATAAGTATTGTGGATGGACTAAGGGATAAGACCCATTTGTCACCATGTATCTTCCTGGAGCAAGAATCGAGCCACTCATAGTTCTTTAAAATTGTTCCCCACATCAATTGCACTTTAACATGGGGAAAGGGGGATTTAATATTTTTCAAAATGATGGTCGAATCCAAGACATGAGGTCCTGGCTTCACTACACACCTCATTGTTATTAGGATCAAGTAATATGTTCTAAAAACTTTCCCTATTCAGATCTAGTTTCTACAGAGAGAAAAAAGGGGGATTTTTCTATGTGTTCAAGGTTGGACCCGATATTAGAGATTTGGGCATCACTACATATCACATTAGAATGAGAGTCAAGCCACATGTATTTCTTGAATAACCATGTAGTTTAACATTATATAGTAAGAATGTAGGATTTTCAACGTCAAATGGGGTCTTGCGGCTGGACCAGGAGGTAGGACTCAGGTTTCACTACATATCTTATTAAAGTAAGAATCAAGCCACACATGGTTCTTGGAAATATTGTGTAGTTTATCATCATGAAATGAGGATTTTGGCCATGTAATTTAGCATCATTCCATAAGGATGTCATAATTTTGGGGATTATACCTACAAAAGGGGTCCAAAGTACCAATATGAAGTGAAAGTGATGTGAGTGGGGCTTGTTCATGGGAGCTGCCCATTTGTTTCCTTCCAAATTCCTATCTAATAGGCCATATCGACCCATTGAGGGGTTAGAGGTATGTGTTTGGGACTTATACCTGGGATGGAGGCCAATATTTAAGGGACTATGAGGAGTATCTCAACTCACGATAATTTGGGGGTTTCTAAATGTTGAATAAGAGGGATGTTGACCATGAAATTTAATGTCATGCGGTGAGGATGAATGGTGTCTTGTAGTTTTAGGTCACACTACTATGACCATATGGCATTCGGTTTATCATCGTGTGATAATGATGATGATACCATGCAATTTAACATCGTGTGTAATAGGAATTATGTCATTCCTTTCAAGGTCATGTGAAAAAGACCCACTATGAAGTTTAACATCATGCATATGAGATGAACTTCAAGTGATTACATGAAGTTTTTCTTCAGGAACCTTGCATCGGTCAGGGTTGTAATGATCTCTCCATCCATTGAGACTAATGAATAATATCTATTAGAGTAGACCTTGGGTATGGATTAAGGTCCTTCCAACTTTGGTTTAATCTTTGGAGGCTTCTTTCCTAGTATCATCATATTTATGAGGACAAATACAAGTTCTCCTTAGAGGAACAAATAGAGGCAAACCATCTTATTAAAGGATCACGCTCTTTGATTTTTATAGACCTCCAAGTGATACAAGGTATAAAATATCTTCTCAGCCGATCATTCCAAATCATCTAGTCATTTCTAGGATTTCTCATATATATATAGTTGATCACAGATGGAAACACAGAGTGATGGAAACTGTACCTCAAAGGGAAAGATTGTTTCTATTCAGTATACCAGTGAGTATGGGGTCACCCATGTAGTAGTACAGGTTTTAGTCTAATAAAACCATAAGGAAAGAAAGATATTTTCAAGATAAGAATTTTTATCTTTATCCACCATTTTCTAGAGTATGTTTGACAGGGTCTTATTGAAGGCCTCAATCAATCTATTATCCACTGAATATTAGCGAGGCGAATAGTTAGATTTGATATTATATTATTGATATAGCTTTTCCACCTTAGCAGAATAGAAATTGGTTTCTTTGTCCATCAACATTTTATGAGGGAAACCAAATCTAGTAATTATGGTGGTTTTCATGAAGGTAATAATAATTTTGGCCCCAACTTATTTGAAACCTATTGCCTCATCCCATTTGGATATGAAAATAGTAGCATTCAAGATGTATTTTTATTTCTTCTTCATAGTTAGGGGGTATGGTCGCACAACATCCATTCCCCATATAGTTAATATATTAGAGTATTTTTTATATATAGCAACATTAGGGTTTAATGGATGAAGTTGGAATGCACTTGATAGGAAAGACATTTCTTGGTGAATTCTGTTCAATCCTGTGTGACAGTTTTCCATTAGTACCCAAGCCTTTGGATTTTGTAGGAAAGTTTGATCCATGACTGGTGAGTTCCATAAGCTCTGGTGTGCAACTCATTTATGATAGCATCGACCTCTTCTCCATCAATACATCTGAGAAGGACTCAATCAAATCCTAATTTATAGAGGACTTTCTGGTGCATTGGGACATCATAAAGAGTGAATTTGGCCACTCTATATCAGATTTGTTATTTCCTATACTTTTCTAATAGTATTACTCCATTTTATAGGTATTTCATGATAGTAGTCTTCTACCAAGTGGTAGGACCATATAGTACAAGGATAGGGCTGAATTCATTAATCTCTTTCACTCTGATTTGAACAAAAGGTGAGACCATTTGATGATGGTAAATGTTTATGATTGTGCCATACTGGTTTGGATATTAAATAATGGTAGTTTCATATTATAATACATCTTCTTGGTCATTCTGGGATCATGGGATGTGATTCGGTGTCAGATCCAATGGTAATTCTGTTATTAACCCTAGGACATAGTTAAACAGGGGGTGAGCTCTTATTTTTTGATGGTGTAATCCTTGTTGATATGTTTTATTACCAACTTTGAGTTTCCTTTCACCTCCAAGTGGTCCATTAGTATTTGGAGTGCCATTTCTAGACCTACAATGGGAGCCTAATATTCTTACTCATCGTTAGTACAACCTTCTGATAACAAGGAATAAGGTAAAACTGCCTTCATAGGGGAAATGACTACGATCCCCAACCTGACTTTTTTGAGTTTAGGGACTTCTATTCTCATCCCTGGCGGGCTTTTGGAGGCACTATCAAAATACATTTCCCACATTTTTGGGCCATCTTGAATATCAAATATAACTTCATCCGGAATTTCAGTATTTAGGGATATTATTTCTACAGATGGGTGTTCTTCAAGGAAATATACCAAGGCTTGGGCTTTCTCTGCTTCCTAAGGCATGAATTGTATATCAAAATACTTTAAAATAACTTCAACCATGACAAACGTCCTATCAACATAGGATGACTAAGGATATATTTGAGCGGGTTGTTGTAAGAGATCAATTGGACCTCGTGGTGCTGCAGGTAGTGATTTGACTTCATAACTATAAATATTAACGCTAAGAAGCACTTATTTATATCTGAATAATGAGTCCCAGTATCTATTTGGTAAATGTAAAACACTTTCCAACAAGATAGGATATGAAGCACTGAATGTTGGCTAAGTGTCCTTGAAGTCCTCTCAAGTATTTTAGGTTTTTAGGAGCTGACATGCTAAGAATATCTTTTGTTTTCTCATGGTTGATTTCGATGTCATGGTGGAGTTTGGCGAAGCTGGGAAACTTTCCCAAGGTTAACCCAGAAGCACCTTTTAAGGGGGTTATCTTTAGGATATGCTATTTTATCCTATTGAAGATGGTTTCTGGGTCATTCAAGTAGTGATAACGTTTCTAAGACTTAACTACTATATCATAAACATATCATTCAAGTAACTTCCCTAAAAAGGTTTTAAAGATGCATTTCATGGAACATTGGTATGTGGAGCCTATGTTCTTCAAACCAAAGGGCATTACCCAATAAAAAATACACCTTGGGGGGATCTGAAGGAAGTGGATTCTGAATATTTTAAGTTCATCCATATTTGGTTGAACCTTGAATAAAAATTCACGAAGGAGAGTTATTGATAACCATTTATTGAACCAATTTTAACACCCCAAGCTTCTACGGTACACTTCTCTTTGAATAATGTGATAGCATGTGTTGTACGCAACACCGAGTTCTAACACACCATAACTAATCAAACTACCTGTTATGAATAGTAATAATTACTTTTTGAAATTATATATATTTTATATTTCAAAATAGACTTCATTTTTGGATTCGGAATATCGAATTTAGCCTAAGGTGAAATTTTGCTACTTTTCAGATAACTTTAATATTTTGATGAATAGTGAAAATTACTAAATTTTAATTAAAAACAACTTTTTTAATCAAAATAATTTATATTGATAAATTATGAATTTGAGTGGGTTTAAAGTATATTTAGAATATATTTTTACCATTTAATACAATGTTGGTCATTGGACATAATTTCACAATTAAACCGAACATAAACAAGTATCAATCTTTTGACATTTATTATATCTTAAAAACACGCTTTTTGTTTTGACAGCGGGAATTAATTTTAAATTACTTTCTGACACTTCTGTGTTTTGAATTTAGAAAAATGGATTACATATTTGGAATCAGGATGTTCAAATTGTGTAAATAGGTAACTTTTATTTTTAGACATTTTGAATAATTACTGCGGTAAACATTTTGTTTACCATGGTTAAGGGTAAATCCGGTAAATAAGGGTTAAAAAATAATATTATAATAATAGAAAATTACCCTAAAACATGTCCTAACCTTATTTGTTGATACATGTTCGACCATTTTCATCTTTGGGTCGATTTTGGGACCCCATGGTGCCACTTGTAAGTGATAGGGACACTTTAGTTTAATTAAGTTAAAATGAATACAAAAATGACACAAGCATATATCTTTTAGAAAAACAATTTTTACATAGGGTTATATATGTTGGATTTTCGACTATAAATATTCATTAGAAATATAAAAATATTTCCTACGTAATGGTATTTTATTTATAATTTTTAGACATTAAATAATTTAATTTATGTATGACACAATGATGATGCAGTAATTACCATAATAGTGAAAAATTAAAATAATAGATATTATAAATACCCAAATAAATATAATTTGAGACTTTTAATGAATTAAACTAATTTTATAGGATAATATGACATATTAGGATTTTTTAATTAACTTTTTTAGAAGTAATCATTCTGTTATAAGTTTCACAAAAATCAACTATTGAATAGTGTCAAAATTGACATAAAAGAGTTTTTAAAAAAAATATTATATTATTAATTGATATTAAATTCCTAAAAATCTAAGGTTCTGCCAAGAGACTTATATCATGATATTTTTATCATTAATGGACTACTTGGGGGTCTCTTGGATGTATATGGTAAGTTTATTAACCATATAATATAAAAATACAAAGAGACATTGTAAAAGTGAAACTAATTAACTTAGAGTTAATACTTAAAGATAAGGTTAATATAGTAACCCAACCCTATCTAAATTATATTGGTTGAATGTTTTTCGACCTATCCCCACCTTAACCTTTGAATAATCAACTTTGGAGCCATTGGAAACTGAATATGGATTTATTATAAATTAATATTTCTAGATTTTCAAAGGTGTCCCTCACCCCTCTTATAAAAGGGCACTCCTCCTTCTCATTTCTTCACACCTTCAAAGCCTTTTGGTTCGGCCCAAATCTTCCCAAATACTCTACCAACTTCCCTCACTACAACCTAAAGGCCTTAGTTTGATCATAAATCCAACCTAAGGAGCCCTGTTGATCAAATCAAAAGGAAGAACCCGAAGAAGAGGTAATGATTTCACCACCCTTTTCCAAGTTCCTTTCTTCTTCCACTTCTTCTTTCTTTGTTATTGCCATTCTAAAATAATAACTCCAGTATCATATATATACTGTCATTTTATTATAAATATGGTACAACCATATTCATTATTCTATCCACCCTTTGAATAACATGTCACCATACGTGCGTACGTACGGCTTACCGTCTCCACGTCGTGGTGTAATTGTTATTCAATATATTATTATTTGGATGGGTATAATAATGATGTGTAACTCATGTAAATAATAAATATAACTTGTTAATGATTCTGTATATATGATATACCATCCATTTATATATTATTTTAATATCAAAAGAATGATATTGTCGCTCGTGCGTACGTACGGACTACCGTCTCCACGAACGCAATGAGATTCATTCTCCATCGTATCCATTCAAGTATAATTATCATTTGATGATTAATAATAGTATCTAAGGACTTGATATCATTCTGGATATGATTAAGATACAACCTATCCATTACAAACATGGCTTACGTAACAAAACATATAAAAGAAAACGAGTATGTTGACACCCGAAACAACGATAATACTAAGATTTTATTAACAAATCAATGTTAAAAGATCATATATGATATCATATTATTGTATATGATTCTTGTATAATTTAATAACAATTATTTAACCATTATACAAGAGTTTAACCTACCCCAACCAAGGAAAAGTACAAGGTAAGGGTTATTTCACAATCTCTTCATTATCCGAGGTTGTTTATACGTAATAATCTACTAGGATCTCTTTATCATCCACATCCATGTTTCTTAAAAATGTATTTCAAAACATTTTTACTATTTAAAAGAATATGGTTTAAGGTCATTTATACCCTTTTTTGACTTTTTATAAGATTTTTATAAAGGAATCTTTCTGTTGTTTTCCAAACAAGGTTCTTTTTAACCTTTTCGACCGAATTAAGGTAAGAATGTTTTTTTAACTTATACGGCGGGTGCGGTTATTTTCCGCCGTTATAAAATCATCGAAGCTTCCCTTACAAGCTTATAAGAATATTTTCAAAGAAATTTTTTTATTTCATAAATATAATACTCTTAAATGATTTCAAAATAGAAAGAGATATTTCTCTAAAAAGAGTTTTGATTTCATCTATGTCAACATCCTTTGATGGATTTTACACTTATTTGAAGTTGATTTGTTATGATACAAAACTTCTATATTGTATTGAAGGTTTTGTGATATGTTTGACTGTGTATGTGATATTTTTATATCATTCATACTTTATGGTGAAAGTATTGACATTTCGTATGCTAGTTTTAATACGAATGTTTATGTTATGTTTAAACCTTTTCATATGGGAATGCATTGGACTTAATATGTGACGGGTAGAGCCCGCTATAGCTCCTCGATGCATCGGTAGGTCTCATGAGACAAACTAGTGTCTTGGCACAAGGCCTTGGAAAAATCTTATTTGTAGTCTTGGCACGAGGCCTTGGCTACGTGGTTATGATAGGCTGGCATTATGCATTCCATCATTATGAAAGTGGTTATTGATATTGCATGTGATTATTCGATTAATAGAATATCCATGTGAATAAGTAAATGGAATTATTTCATTTTACTTTTTCCATATTATGTTTAAGTTCAAGTTTAAAAGGCTTTTGTTTTAGTTATACATTTTCTTAAATGTTTATTCTTATTTTTGAAAGTTTCTGCTATATTGTTATCCTTACTGGGCATTTGAGCTCACCCCTTTTCTATGTTTTATTTTTCCCAGGATGTGAAGAAGTAAGTTATGAATGACTTGTAGGGATTTTATGTGGGGATATGAGTGTGGAATATAGAGACTATATTTTTGTAGTATGTTTTCACTTTATGATGTAATGTAAAATATTATGAATATATCCAGTGTTTCCAAGGCTACTAAACCAATCGGTCTTTCGAGATTTGATCTTTCTTGTGATCATGCTAATGTTACGAAGTAATGAACCGACTCTGGGTAACTGGGGTCGGGGCATTACAGTTGGTATCATAGAAGTTTTAGTACAAACCTTGGAAGCTAGATTTAGATAAACTCTGATTAGAGCACGTAGACCTAAGATGAACTTTGAGGATTAGTATAGAAGAACTTCCTAGAATTTTGGTATTGTAGAGATTTTTTGATTTTTCCGAGAAATAAATCCCTGTCTGGATACGAGCAGGTAGAGGCGGCTCTGGCACAGATGTACCTAGGGGTAAAACCCGAAAACACCGCTTTGAGCTAGACTCGAATGGGAACTGGTGCACGACAACGGGCCTTGCTGCACTCTTGTTTATGACACTCCCGGGGGATATACTTAGGATAACTCTCATTTTCTTTACAAATCATTATGAAGGGTTTATGAGTATATACTTCCTCAAAGAAAAAATTCTTATGATTATGGATTATATCCATAAATAGTTCAATTTATGTTAAGTGTTTTATAAGTATGGGATTATGTATTTTGATTCATAAACTGATTTAGTTTATACCATTGTTTAGAAATGGCGCCTAGTGGAAGAAATGGAAACTGTATCAATGCACGTAATCCATGTAGGGATTTCCCTCCTACTCAAGATAATTATAGTGGAGCTGGTGATGCAACTGGTGCCAATCATCTAATCACCATACTGGGACAACTCACTCAGGTTATGAATAATAACCTTACCCGTATGGAGCACCCTGATCCGTAGCGTGGAGGATCAATGTTAGATCGATTCATGAGGCAACAACCACCAATG
Organism: Viscum album; assembly: GCA_963277665.1. Lineage (NCBI taxonomy): Eukaryota > Viridiplantae > Streptophyta > Magnoliopsida > Santalales > Viscaceae > Viscum > Viscum album. The sequence goes on from OY728119.1 coordinate 141,478,039, forward strand.
TTAAATGGGAGTACAAATCCCTTAGTAGCAGAGTAATGGATATTTTCCCTAGAGAAAATATTTCAGGCTTTGGGGAGTAGTGAAAGGGAAAAAGTTATCATGGTAGTTTACCGCCTCACTGGAGATGTTAATCAATGGTGGTCATTGATTCAAAATATGAAGGAAGATGATGAAGTATCAAATATGGAATGGAGGGAGTTCAAAGATTTATTTTTAGAAAAATACTTTCCTCGTGACCATCGAGCAGATATGGAAAGGCAGTTTCTGAGTCTGAGACAAAAGGAGGATGAGAATGTCACAAAGTATGAGGATAACTTTACAAGTTTAGAAAGGTATTATGGAGATTATATACGTAACCCAAGAAGTAAGATTGATCGTTTCTTTGATGGTTTAAAACCATTTCTCCGTCGAGCATTAGTCTCACAATCCTTCTCATTGTATGAAGACATTGTCTCATGTGCTATCAAGACCGAAAAGGAATTCTCTAAGTCTTATGACTTTAAAGCAAAGAAAGAGAAGAAGAGACCTACTAATCAATCTAGGAATAGAAATAAGGGGAAGAAGGGAAAGGTTGAATATCCATCCTGTGGTAAATGTGGTAAGAAACACCCCGGTACTTTCTTGAAGGGAACGAGAGTCTGTTACAAGTGTGGTGAAAAAGTCCACCAAGCTCGTGATTGCAAGGGGAAGAAGGAAGCTACCAATGTTCAGTGCTACAATTGTAGGGAGATGAGGCATTATGCAAATGAATTTCCTAAGCGTCAGGAGAACTTACCTCAGAAAAGGCCAAGGGATCAAGGTCAAGATTATTCTATCACTAATGCTGAGGTAGAAGCTCCAAAAGACGTGGTGGCAGGTAATTTAATGGTTTCCTCAAGTTTAGAAAATGCATTATTTGATTCTGGATCATCGCATTGTTTCATATCTTCCCAATTTTCTAAGAAAATTAGATATTTCCAATTTGATTTAACAAGGGAGTTGTCAGTTAAAACTCCTAAGGGAAGTATCATTGCAACAAAGTTTTGTGAATCAGTCCCCATTAGAACACATAAATGTTCTTTATCTGCTGATCTCATCGTCATACCTATGATTGAGTTTGATATAATCCTCAGTATGGACTGGCTTTTGGACTATGATGCGAAGATTTATTGTAAGAAGAAAGAGGTTACGATTCTTGATGATAATGATAAGGAACACCTTATCTTTAGAGAAGAATCGTCACCACCTAATTCTTATTTAGATCCACCCCCAGTAGCTCAACTAAATTCAATTATTGGGGAAGAAGAGAATGAAATAACTGTGGGTGAGGCAAGGAATGTTCAAATAGATGATGTACCTGTTGTGAAAGAATTTGTAGATGTATTTCTGGAAGATTTACCTGGACAACCTCCAAAACAAGAAGTTGAGTTTTCCATTGATTTAATTCCTGGATCAAGGACTATATTGAAGACCCCTTATAGAATGTCCACTGTAGAATTAGTTGAACTAAAGAAACAACTAGAGGAATTTAGTAATAAGGGATTTATTCTCCCTAGTGTTTCTCCATGGGGAGCCCCTGTTCTTTTTGTTAAAAATAAAGATGGATCTATGAGGTTATGTATCGATTACAAGGAGATCAATGCTATAACAATAAAGAACAAGTATCCCCTACCTCGAATTGATGATTTATTTGACCAACTGCATGGAGCTCAATACTTTTCAAAGATTGACCTTCGATCTGGATACCATCAGTTGTGTGTGAAGAAGGAAGACATTCCGAAGATAGCATTTCGAACCAGGTACGGGCATTACGAGTTTACTATAATGCCTTTTGGATTGACTAATGCACCCTCTGTATTCATGGATCTGATGAATAGAGTTTTCAAGGAGTATCTCGATGAATTTTTTGTGGTATTTATTGATGATATCTTGGTATACTCTAAAATCTACGAAGATCATGAAAATCACTTGCGCATTATCTTGAAGACTCTGAGAAGACATGAATTATATGGGAAGTTTAGCAAGTGTGAATTCTGGCTTCAGGATATTTCTTTTCTTGGTCATATTGTCTCTAAAGATGGAATCTCTTTTGATCCTTCTAAGACTAAGGCAATCCAAGAATGGCCAGCACCTACGAGTATAACTGAGGTACGTAGTTTTATTGGTATAGCAGGTTATTATCGACGTTTCATCCAGAATTTTTCCCGATTGGCTAACCCATTAACGAATCTCACACGTAAAGGGGTTAAATTTTTTTGGACAAAAGAGTGTGAAGAATGTTTCGAAGAACTGAAGAGAAGATTATTCAATGCTCCTATATTGACTATACCATCGGGGGATGATGGGTTCGTTATTTATAGTGATGCATTTAAGAAAGGACTTGGTTGTGTCCTTATGCATAATGATAGGGTTATTGCCTATCCATCACGACAATTGAAAATTCATAAACAAAACTATCCTACTCATGATCTCGAGTTAGCAGCTGTGATATTTTCTTTAAAGATATGGAGGCACTACCTCTATGGTGAAAAATGTGAGATTTATACTGATCACAAGAGTTCGAAGTATATTTTCTCACAAAAAGAACTCAACATGAGGCAAAGGAGATGGCTTGAATTACTCAAGGATTATGATTGCACGATACACTACCACCCGGGGAAGGCAAACAAGGTGGTAGATGCTTTGAGCAGAAAAGATCATGGAGTTTTGAACAATATGAGAATTGAAAGGGACCCAATTTTTATGGATCTAGTGAAGATGGAAATGGGAATAACTAGGGAAGGAGAAACATCAATGCTTTTTCAAATGGTTTCCAAACCATCTTTACTAGAAAGGATTAAGAGTTATCAGACTAATGATGGAGAATTTCAAACGAAGATTAAAGCTGTGAATGATGGGAGACTGAGAGACTTTGTGTATGAAGATGGAATTTTGAAATTCAGGAAGAGACTTTGTGTTCCCGATATACCTGATCTAAAAAGGGAATTTCTGGATGATGCACATAGTTCCAATTTCTCTATACACCTTGGGAGCACCAAAATGTATAGAGATTTGAAGGAACATTTTTGGTGGGACAACATGAAGAGGGAGATTGCTGATTTTGTGTCAAGATGTATGGTTTGTCAACAAGTGAAAGCTGGAAGGCAACGGTCTGGAGGAGTCATGCAACCTCTTCCCATACCGGAGTGGAAATGGGACAATATTACGATGGACTTTGTCATGGGGCTACCAAAGACTCCTAGAAGGAATGATGTAATATGGGTTATTGTTGATCGTCTTACCAAATCAGCACATTTTCTTGATATAAGAGAAGATCTACCCCTGGAACGTCTAGTAAGGCTATATATTAATGGAGTTGTGGGACTTCATGGAGTACCCCTATCGATTGTTTCTGATCATGATCCCCGTTTTACTTCAAGATTCTGGAAAAATCTTCAGAAATCCCTGGATACTGAACTTCATTTTAGCACTGCTAACCACCCTCAGACAGAAGAGCAATCAGAATGGACTATTCAAACCTTAGAAGACATGTTGAGATCTTGCTCACTTGACTTTCAGGGTATGTGGGATCAATATTTACCTTTAGTAGAATTTTCCTATAACAATAGCTTCCATTCGAGTATTCAGATGGCACCATATCAAGCGTTATACATAAAGAGATGTCGCACACCAACCTATTGGGATGACGTTAGTGAACGAAAACTTGTAGGCCCAGAACTGGTGGAGGAAACGATGGAAAAGGTGAAGGTAATCCAAAATCACATCAAAGTAGCTCAAAGTAGGCAGAAGCGTTATGCCGATAATCAAAGGAAGGATTTGGAATTTCAAGTCGGTGATCATGTTTTCCTGAAGGTATCTCCATGGAAGGGAGTCATACGTTTTGGTAAGAAAGGTAAATTGAGTCCCATGTACATTGGACCTTTCGAAATTCTAGAACGAATTGGGGTAGTAGCTTACCGATTGGCAATGCCGCCAAGTCTCTCCAAAGTTCACGATGTGTTCCACGTATCTCTGTTGAGGAAATACATGCCTGACCCAACGCATGTACTCACCTATATGGAATTAGAACTGGAACCTGATCTATCTTATTGCGAAGAGCCCATCAGGATTCTTGATACGAGAGAACAAGTACTGAGAAACCGGACGACATGTCTGGTAAAAGTTTTGTGGAGAAACCATAAGATGGAAGAGCCAACGTGGGAACCCGAGGAACTTACAATGAAGAACCACCTGTGTATTTTCAGGTGATAATATTCTAGAAATTTCGAGGACAAAATTATTTGAAGGAGGGGAGAATATAACACCCCATGCTTCTACGGTACACTTCTCTTTGAATAATGTGATAGTGTGTGTTGTACGCAACACCGAGTTATAACACACCATAACTAATCAAACTACCCGTTATGAATAGTAATAATTAATTTTTGAAATTATATATATTTTATATTTCAAAATAGACTTCATTTTTGGATTCGGAATATCGAATTTATCCTAAGGTGAAATTTTGGTACTTTTCGGATAACTTTAATATTTTGATGAATAGTGAAAATTACTAAATTTTAATTAAAAACAAATTTTTTAATCGAAATAATTTATATTGATAAATTATGAATTTGAGTGGGTTTAAAGTATATTTAGAATATATTTTTACCATTCAATACAATGTTGGTCATTTGACATAATTTCACAATTAAACCGAACATAAACAAGTATCAATCTTTTGATAGTTATTATATCCTAAAAACACGTTTTTTGTTTTGACAGCGGGAATTAATTTTAAATTAATTTCTACAACTTCTGTGTTTTGAATTTAGAAAAATGGATTCCATATTTGGAATCAGGATGTTCAAATTGTGTAAATAGGTAGCTTTTATTTTTATACATTTTGAATAATTACTGCGGTAAACATTTTATTTACCATGGTTAAGGGTAAATCCGGTAAATAAGGGTTAACAAATAATATTATAATAATAAAAAAATACCCTAAAACGTGTCCTAACATTATTGGTTGATACATGTTCGACCTTGGTCATCTTTGGGTCGATTTTGGGACCCCAGGGTGCCACTTGTAAGTGATAGGGACACTTTATTTTATTTAAGTTAAAATGAATACAAAAATGACACAAGCATATATCTTTTAGTAAAACAATTTTTACATAGGGTTATATATGTTAGATTTTAGACTATAAATATTAATTAGAAAGATAAAACGATTTTATACGTAATGATATTTTATTTATAATTTTTAGACATTAAATAATTTAATTTATTTATGACACAATGATGATGCAGTAATTACCATAATAGTAAAAAATTAAAATAATTGATATTATAAATACCCAAATAAATATAATTTGAGACTTTTAATGAATTAAACTAATTTTCTAGGATAATATGACATATTAGTATTGATTTAATTAACTTTTTTCGAAGTAATCATTCTGTTATAAGTTTCAAAAAAATCAACTATTGAATAGTGTCAAAATTGACATAAAAGAGTTTTTAAAACAAATATTATATTATTAATTGATATTATATTCCTAAAAATCTAAGGTTCAGCCAAGAGACTTATATCATGATGTTTTTATCATTAATGGACTACTTGGGGGTCTCTTGGATGTATATAGTAAGTTTATTAACCATATAATATAAAAATACAAAGAGACATTGTAAAAGTGAAACTAATTAACTTAGAGTTAATACTTAAAGATAAGGTTAATATAGTAACCCAAACCTATCTAAATTCTATTTGTTGAATGGTTTTCGACCTATACCCACCTTAACCTTTGAATAATAAACTTTCGAGCCATTGTAAACCGAATATTAATTTATTATAAATTAATATTTCTAGATTTTCCAAAGGTGCCCCTCACCCCTCTTATAAAAGGGCACTCTTCCTTATCATTTCTTCACACCTTCAAAGCCTTTTGGTTCGGCCAAACTCTGCCCAAATACTCTCCCAACTTTACTCACTACAACCTAAAGGCCTTATTTTTATCATAAAGCCAACCTAAGGATCCATTTTGATCAAATCAAAAAGAAGAACCCGAAGAAGAGGTAATGATTTCACCACCCTTTTCCAAGTTCCTTTCTTCTTCCACTTCTTCTTTCTTTGTTATTACCATTCTAAAATAATAACTCCATTATCATATATATACTGTGATGTTATTATAAATATGGTATAACCATATTCAGTATTCTATCAATCCTTTTAATAACATGTCACCATACGTGCGTACGTACGGCTTACCGTCTCCACGTCGTGGTGTAATTGTTATTCAATATATTATTATTTGGATGGGTATAATAATGATGTGTAACTCATGTAAATAATAAATATAACATGTTAATGATTCTGTATATATGATATAACATCCATTTATATATTATTTTAATATCAAAAGAATGATATTGTCGCTCGTGCGTACGTACGGACTACCGTCTCCACAAACGCGATGAGATTCATTCTCCATCGTATCCATTCAAGTATAATTCTCATTTGATGATTAATAATATTATCTAAGAACTTGATATCATTCTAGATATGATTAAGATACAACCTATCCATTAAAAACATGGCTTACGTAACAAAACATATAAAAGAAAACGAGTATGTTAACACTCACACTACTACAACTTGCCCCTTTATCAGCGCTAAAAACCAGCATTAACAGCACTAGAAAAGCGCTGTTAATTTCAGCGTAGATAAAGGGGGGGTCCCCTTTATCAGTGCTCTGAGAAGCGCTGATATAGGGGACCTTTATCGGCACTAATTTAGTGCTGATAAAGGGGTGTCCCCTATATCAGCGCTTCTCAGAGCGCTGATAAAGGGGTCCTTTATCAGCGCGTCGTGGAGCACTGATAAAGGTCACCTATATCAGCGCTTCTCGGAGCGCTGATAAAGGGTACCTTTATCAGAGCTCCTCTAGCGCTGGTAAAGGTGTCCTTTATCAGCGCTAAAACAACACTGATAAAGGCCCCAGCGCCTACACCTAAAAAACAGTACTTGCACACCTGCACACCATAATACCTGCACAAAGTAGCACATGCACACGTGCACACCATAGCACCCGCACCCAATATTTTGACTGACAACGGTATATACATTTACTTAACATTATGAATACAAAAAAAACGCATTGCTATATACATTTCAAACATTGTTTTACATGGTTACATTTACAATTATTTAACAACAGTTATAAACATTCATGTTTCATCCTTTGATATTTGTGATCCGCTCTCGACGGTATTTGTTGCCGAACCAAGCATCCAAACTCAAGGAAAAAAATTCACCTATATAAGAAAACAAATATTATGTTAGTAATGCAATAATGAAAGAAATTAAAACAGTAATATGAAAGAATAAATTAATATGGAAATCTGAAACTAAAATATTAAATTTTAAACTCAAAAGTTTTCATTTTCATAACAATGAAAGGGAATAATGTAAAATCAATATGTTTTTGATTGATTTATCTCATTTAATAAATACTGATTCTTTATCTAATGAAAAGTTTTACCGGTCACACTATGCATCAGATTGAGGTGTGGTCGATTTGTAAACGTCACAAATGATTCGTGGATCGTTGTCCTAATGTTTCAAAACAATCCGAACGTGTTTGCTCGGTTTGGCGTATGTCATTAGTGTTGTTTTCCAAAGTTTATGTCATTTTCAAACTGATATCAGACAATTTTAGCCATACCGGTCACACCGTGCGTCAGATTGAGGTGCGGTCAATTCATACATGTCACAAATGACTCGTGGATCGTTTTCCTAAAGTATCAAAACAATCCGAAGGCATTTGCTCAGTTTGGCGTATGTCATTGGTGTTGTTTTCCAAAGTTTATGTCATTTTCAAACTGATATCAGACACTTTTAGCCAAACCGGTCACACCGTGCGTTGGATTGATGTGCAGTCGATTCGTACACATCACAAATGACTCGTGGATCTTTTTCCTAAAGTATAAAAACAATCTGAAGGCGTTTTCTCGGTTTGGCGTATGTCATTGGTGTTGTTTTCCAAAGTTTATGTCATTTTCAAACTAATATCAGACAATTTTAGCCATAACGGTCACACCGTGCGTCGGATTGAGGTGCGGTCAATTCATACACGTTAAAAATGACTTGCGGATTGTTTTCCTAAAGTATCAAGACAATCCTAATGCATTTGCTCGGTTTGTCGTATGTCATTGGTGTTGTTTTCCAAAGTTTATGTCATTTTCAAACTGATATCAGACAATTTTAGCCATACCGGTCACACTGTGCGTCAGATTGAGGTGCGGTCAATTCGTACACGTCACAAATGACTTGTGGATAGTTTTCCTAAAGTATCAAAATAATCTGTACACGTTTTCTCGGTTTGGTTTATGTCAATGGTGTTGTTTTCCAAAGTTTATCTCACTTTGAAACTGATATCAGACACTTTTAGCCATACCGGTCACACCGTGCGTCGAATTGAGGTGCGGTCGATTCGTACACATCACAAATGACTCGTGCATCGTTTTCCTAAAGTATCAAAACAATAGGAAGGAGTTTTCTCGGTTTGGTGTATGTCATTGGTGTTGTTTTCCAAAGTTTATGTCATTTTCAAACTGATATCAGAGACTTTTAGCCATACCGGTCACACCGTGCATCAGATTAAGGTGCGGTCGATTCGTACACATCACAAATGACTCGTGGATCATTTTCCTAAAGTATCAAAACCATCCGAATGTGTTTGATTGGTTTTCCGTGTGTCATTGGTGTTGTTTTCCAAAGTTTATGTCATTTTCAAACTGATATCAGACAATTTTAGCCATACCGGTCACACCGTGCGTCGGATTGAGGTGCGGTTGATTCGTACACGTCAGAAATGACTCGTGGATCGTTGTCCCAAAGTATCAAAACAATACGAATTCATTTGCTTGGTTTTTCGTATGTCATTGGTGTTGTTTTCCAAAGTTTATCTCAATTTGAAAATGATATTAGACACTTTTAGCCATACCGGTCACACCGTGCGTCGGATTGAGGTGCAGTCGATTCGTACACGTCACAAATGACACGTGGATCGTTTTACTAAAGTATAAAAACAATCCGAATGCATTTTCTCAGTTTGGCGTATGTCATTGGTGTTGTTTTCCAAAGTTTATCTCAATTTGAAACTGATATCAGACACTTTTAGCCATACCGGTCACACCGTGCGTCGGATTGAGGTGTGGTTGATTCGTACACCTCACAAATGACTCGTGGATCGTTGTACTAAAGTATCAAAACAATCCGAACGTGTTTTCTCAGTTTGGCGTATGTCATTAGTGTTGTTTTCCAAAGTTTATCTCAATTTGAAACTGATATCAGACACTATTATCCATACCGGTCACATCGTGCGTCGGATTGAGGTGCGGTCAATTCGTACACGTCACAAATGATCATGGATTGTTTTCATAAAGTATCAAAACAATCCGAATGCGTTCTCTCAGTTTCGCGTATGTCATTGGTGTTGTTTTCCAATGTTTATGTCATTTTTAAACTGATATCAGACAATTTTATCCATACCGGTCACACCGTGCGTCGGATTGAGGTGCGGTCGATTCGTACACGTCACAAATGACTCGTGGATCATTGTCCTAAAGTATCAAAGCAATTCGAAGGCATTTGCTCGGTTTTTCGTGTGTCATTGGTGTTGTTTTCCAATATTATTGTCATTTTCAAACTGATATCAGACAATTTTAGCCATATCGGTCACACCGTGCGTCGGATTGAGGTTTGGTCAATTCGTACACATCACAAATGACTCATGGATCGTTGTCCTAAAGTATCAAAACAATCTGAAGGCGTTAGTGGAGACGGTGTTGTACGTTCTTCTAAACTTCCATCGAATGATGTCTTCCAAGAACAGTACTTATGTCGTCGCGGAAGAAATCTGTGATGTCCTAGAAACACGGTTTTCGATGAATGTTTCAACCTAATTGATTGTGTACCTTCTTCACATAAGGGACAGCCTTTAGTTCCTTTAATGCTATATCCTGACAAATTTCCATAAGCTGGGAAGTCATTTATCATCCCATACAACATGACTCTCAAAGTGAAATCTTCCTTTCTGTAAGCATCATACAATGTAACACCTGAATCCCACAATAATTTCAAATCTTCGATCAATGGAGATAAATAAACATCAATATCATTACCCGATTGTTTTGGTCCTGATATAAGCATAGATAACAAGATGTATTTCCGTTTCACGCATAACCACAGTGGTAAGTTATAATTTATCAACATAACCGGCCATGTACTGTGACTGCTGCTTTGAAAACCTAAAGGATTCACTCCATCTGTAGATAATGCAATACGAAGGTTTCTCGACTCATTTCCAAATTCAGGATACTCATGATCGATTCTCTTCCACTGAGGAGAGTCTGCCGGGTGACGTAGTATCTCATCTTTAATTCTTGTATCTGCATGCCATGTTAATTGTTCTGCAGTCTCCTCACTTCCATATAGGCGTCTAAACCTTGGAATGATTGGAAAATACCATACAACTTTTGTAGGACTAGATTCATCTTTCTTGTATCGAGAAGCACCACACTTTGGGCATTCTTTAAGTGATTTATGGTCCTTGCGAAACAGTATACAGTCATTCGGGCAGGCGTTTATTCTTCCAGAGATCATACCCATAGAGCTTATCATTTGTTTGGCATCGTATGTTCGACTCGGGAGCTCATTGTCTTCTGGGAGCATGTCATTCAAGAGGGAAAGTAGTTTCGTAAAACTGTCGTCACTCCACCCATTATCTGCTCTCAAATTATACAGCTTCAGTACAGCTGACAATGTTGTATATTTAGTGCAACCAGCATACAATGGCATTTTGCACAACTTTTTAACTTCTCAAACAATTTTGGGAAATCACAAAGTTCATCTTCGAAGGTCCTTGTCATTTTCTCAATACAATCTTCATCATCATTCACATCTGTAATCACATCCTCCATACAGTCATCTTCATTGTTCATGTTTGTAATCATATCAGATGATCCATAAAACGCAGTGTCACCCCAGTCACTACCTACATTCATGGTTTCCCCGTGTTTATTCCAACATGTATAACTTTGATCTATTCCGTAATAGATCAAGTGTTCTTCCAACTCATCTGGAATAATTTTTTTTTGAATAACAACAGCATAAACACAGACAAAGGATTTGAGAAGAGTCACATGCATGATCTTTTGCAAACTTGATAAATTCTTTCACGCCTTCTTCATACTCTTTTGTCAACCGATTAGCATTCATCCATTCTTTATTTATATTCATCCTATTTAAAATCCATAGGATAAGTATATAGGTTAAAGGATAAGGAATATGAGTATAATTTAGATAAAAAACAAGATACTTCAAGGAAATGAAGGAATAAATAAATACCAAAATAAAAAATATATTGGGAACCACTACAATCCCCAAGCCTCACATCATCTAGATCTCTAAAACCCATCAAAGTTACTCCAACTCGATCTGGAAACACTGGGACCCAATTCTACCTGACCTTCAATACATGAGGATTTCTTGGGTACTCAGAAGGGAACCACCAATGTGGTTTCATAAATTCTAATTTTTAGTTATATGTGCATGTTTCATGCTCTGAATAAATAAATAATATCTAAAAAATAAATAAATAAATCACTATTGATCCTCAGGTTCGTAGCCTCGATCATCCATACCAACTTTGGCTAGTGCCAAAGTGTATTTGAGAACATTGTGATGACTATACCAACCATAACAATAATCATGAGGTCTTTCACCCTAGTATACATTGATAATTACCCTAGATATAAACTCACCCTGGTGAATATGATAATAACCGGGAAAACCTCCATCCCATTATCACAACTTGAGTAGTATCCATACTAGTATAAAATTGTTCCCAACAACTTAACCCCAGTAGTGCAGGACACTCAACCAAATATGCCAAATACACAATAAGGACTGAAATCTCTCACCTATCCACTTTTCATAACAAATATAATCACTACTCAAAATCAATGGCATCCCTATTAGTAGTATCATAGACCTCACTACTATGTAATTTTTTCCATTTCAATAAAATACCACCTCAAGGTCATTTTTTTAAAAAAAAGTGGTGACATTAATTGGTCACCTAATTCATGCCCTAAAGGACTCAATTAAAAAAAAGAGTATAAGTACAAACACAAGGTGAAAAGAACTTACACCAGTAGGGATTTAGAGAAGTATAAACCAAAAACACCAAGGAAAATCTGGAAAAATATCTAGAAGCAATGAATGATCCAAACAACCTATTATCATCTATTCCATGATCTCCAAAAGGGGTTTTACTATCCATGGGGACAGCACTAATCCATCTGGATCGAAGGGAATCAAATGCCTTCATAAATTTTCTTCTCTATCAACTTGAGTTATGTTATTCATGCTATTATACAGTTGTTATTTTAAAATGAAGGGTTGAAATGAAACCTGAGAAAGACCGTAATACATTAAAATCAATGTTTAGAAAGGAAAACCATTAAAGGTTTGGATCAATAAGTTGTTAAGAATGAAGACCATCATTGCAACGTCAACATCCAACAAAAGCACATGATGTAGTGAAACACTCATCGCATGAGAGCATCATATTATTTATCAGTGTCTTACATGGTATAGCCTCATAATATTTACATGGTAATATTCCATACTATAAATAGTCTCAAGAGATGGCTCATGTCCCATTTCAATATATAGGTTTGTTCTGGGTCAGTCTACACATCCATCCTATCAACAACCTTACAAAGTTATACCCACCCAAGTAGTAACATCCCCAAGGGGGATGTTCACACACTTTAGGTTCAATTCAATAAGGACAAGGGCTCTGATGTATCACTAGTTCCATGTGTGGCCTATGGGAACAAATACATAAAAGTCACAGAATGTATTCCAAGAAGTCTTCGGGTTCCCCCTAATAAGGTCCTCTAAGTCACACTCACTCTAATAACACCCATTAAGGAATTTATAAATCCATAAATAAATTACCAGGACCACATACCTATTTTATATGTTTCTACTATTTTAATTCCAAGTTGAAAACTTTTCCTAGGATCGCTAAGCCTCGTCCAATGTCTACCCCAAGATCAACTCATCAATATAGCTCCTTCCTCTCTCCAAAAAACCAAAATTATTAAATTATAACATTTATAATTAATTATCCAAATCAATTTAAACTAGTCATATTCACTAGAAACTCATCTTGTGGACTTTTCATGTTAGAACCAAGACCAAAATTCTATATAAGATCTGAAGTGGGATCTTAGTGCCATCTTAGGAAAAATACCCAACCATCAGAACCAAATCCAGAGACAACATTATATAATTTGATCCAATATCCATGAAAACTACAAAAAGGAAACACAAATCCTTCATAATGATTGGTGAATTGCAGATACCATCATGATGCCTCTTATACATGAGGTAGGAAAACACCCTCATCAAATCAATATGATACCACCGTGATCCAGTTGAATCACCCATAAAACCAAATCTAGATAAATCAAAAATCAATATAAACTAAATATAAAGAATAAAATGGTAAGGAAGATGGTGAAATCAATTAGAATTTTTGAATAAATCCACTAAAAAACTCCCCATGGAAAGGGGAAGCAAAGAGGAATAAGGGGGTGGGTCGATTGGGCATTGTATAAGAGGGAGGATGAGAAATGGGGGCTTCCCCTATTAGAATTTCATAGGGAAAAAGATGAAAATATAATTTTAATGTTCTACACAATTTTCCAAACCATATATTAATAATGTGGTGGCACTGTACAAGAAAACCCCTTCAAATATTTGGTCAACATAGTTTACCAAACTATGCATTAATTATGTAAATTGGAACTACCTCAGTCTACAAAAGTTCACATGTTTTCTATGAAATCATGAAAAAATGGTATGTTAATCCCTAACTAAAATCCACCTCACATGGTTTCCTCTAAGATATCCCATGGTTAACCTTCACTAACCATGAAATTCAACTATGTGATTTAGAAAGAGGACTGAAAACCTCCTCATGATCAAGGTTCTACATTGTTTCTCAAAAAATATGAACACAAAACCATGTTTAATTTGAAAAATCTCTAAAAAACAACATATAAAACTAAAATAACGCTTTTTAGATTCACCTGAGTACTTGAGGCACCTCTCAAACTGTGGTGGAGGAGGAGGCAGCAGAGTAGGCAGAGGAGGAGGAGGAGGAGGCACCGGTGGAGGAGGAGGATGAGGCAGCGGACTAGGAGGATGAGGAGGAAGTGCTGGTGGAGGAGGAGGAGGACGAGGTTGTGGTGGAGGAGAAGGGGGAGGAGGAGGAGGAGCAGAGGAGGAGGAGGAGGAGGCGGCTAGAGGAGGAGAAGAAGGAGGAGGGGGTGGCCGGAGGAGGAGGCGGCGGCCGGAGGAGGAGGCGGCGGCCGGAGGAGGAGCAGGAGGAGGCGGCGGCCGCGGAAGAGGAGGAGGAGGAGGCGGTGGCAGCGGTGCAGAGGAGGGCTTCCGCGAGAGCTTGACCGGGTGCTGGGAGGAGGAAGAGGACTCGTGGGTTTTTAACAAATCTGTGTGAGCCTTTATCAGCACTAGTAAAAAGCACTGATAAAGGATGTATTTATCCGCGCTAAAATGACAAGCGCTGATAAATACAACCTTTATCAGCGCTAACAAAAGCACTGATAAAGGTCCACTTTATCAGCGCTTTTCTGTTAGCGTTGATAAAGGCAGGCGCATGCCTTGCCCAGTTTTTTGGTAGTGCCAAAACAACGATAATACTAAGATATTATTAACAAATCAATGTTAAAAGATCATATATGATATCATATTAATGTATATGATTCTTGTATAATTTAATAACAATTATTTAACCATTATACAAGAGGTTAACCTACCCCAACCAAGGAAAAGTACAAGGTAAGGGTTATTTCACAATCTTTTCATTATCCGAGGTTGTTTATACGTAATAATCTACTGGGATCTCTTTATCATCCACATCCATGTTTCTTAAAAATGTATTTCAAAAAAAATTTACTATTTAAAAGAATATTGGTTAAGGTCATTTATACCCTTGTTTGACTTTTTATAAGAGTTTTATAAAGGAATCTTTCCATCATTTTCCAAACAAGGTGCTTTTTAACCTTTTCGACCGAATTAAGGTAAGAATGTTTTTTTAACTTATACGGCGGGCGCGGTTATTTTCCACCGTTATAAAATCGTCGAAGCTTCCCTTACAAGCTTATAAGAATATTTTCAAAGAAAATGTTTTATTTCATAAATATAAGACTCTTAAATGATTTCAAAATAGAAAGTGATATTTCTCTAAAAAGAGTTTTGATTTCATCTATGTCAACATCCTTTGATGGATTTTACGCTTATTTGAAGTTGATTTATTATGATACAAAACTTCTATATTGTATTGAAGGTTTTGTGATATGTTTGACTGTGGATGTTCTATTTTTATACCGTTCATAGTTTATGGTGAAAGTATTGACATTTCGTATGCTAGTTTTAAAACGAATGTTTATGTTATGTTTAAACCCTTTAATATGGGAATGCATTGGACTTAATATGTGATGGGTGGAGTCCGCTATAGCTCCTCGATGCATCGGTAGGTCTCATGAGACAAACTAGTGTCTTGGCACAAGGCCTTGAAAAAATATTATTTGTAGTCTTGGCACGAGGCCTTGGCTATGTGGTTATGATAGTCTGGCATTGTGCATTCCATCATTAGGAAAGTGGTTATTGATATTGCATGTTATTATTCGATTAGTAGAATATCCATGTGAATAAGTAAATGGAATTATTTCATTTTACTTTTTCCATACTATGTTGAAGTTCAAGTTTAAAAGGCTTTTTTTTAGTTATACATTGCCTTAAATGTTTATGCTTATTTTTGAAAGTTTCCGCTATATTGTTATCCTTACTGGGCATTTGAGCTCACCCCTTTTCTATGTTTTATTTTTCCCAGGATGTGAAGAAGTAAGTTATGAATGACCTGCATGGATTTTATGTGGGGATATGAGTGTGTAATATGGAGACTATGTTGTTGTAGTAGTTTTTCACTTTATTATGTAATGTAAAATTTTATGAATATATCTAGTGTTTCCAAGGCTACTAAACCAATCGGTCTTTCGAGATTAGATCTTTCTTGTGATCATGCCAATGTTATGTAATAATGCACTGACTCTGGGTAACTGGGGTTGGGGCATTACATCAATAAATAGTTTTATTATTGGAACCAAGAAGTCATATTTTGTAAAATGTTGGTTGAGATCTATAAAGTTGATAAAAACTTTGATTTTCCCATTTTTCTTCTTTAAAAGGACAATTTTGGATAGAAATTTAGGATATTGTACCTCCCGAATGAAGTTGTCATGGATGAGTTTGTCCACTACAGAATCAATTTTAGAGGAATGAGTGGGGTGTGTCCTTATGGATGCATTATTTTATCTCTGATGGTCTTCTAGAAAACCCAAGTGATGGGTGGCCACTTCGGGGTCAAGGGTTGGAATCTCTATGTAATTCAAGGTGAACACATCACGGTGTTGATTTTGGAAAGAAGTATACACATGTTCTCAAAAATTCATAGATACAATAATCAAAGTAGATTTTGGGTCTTCTTATATACCTAGTTTTCTCTATTTAAGATCATCAACAGTGATAGAGAAACCTTACTCAAATGATGGAGGGGCATCCCTGAGGTCTCCCTCTTCTTCCTCTTTCTCATGATTTACCTCTTTTTCTTCTTCTTGGGAATTATGTGATAAAGAAATTTTCTCAGAGTTAGGGGAGGAGTTGACATTTAGACATCGAGAAGATGATGTAACCATTTTAGGATCACATGATGGTACGAGGCCTTTTTTGGAGCTTTGAAGGGGAGACAAGGGACTGATAAGGAGCATCTTCATTTTCTCCCATTTTTATTACAACTTCTTCCAGAGTAGATGATGATATAGGTTTTTATTGAATATGAGTGGATGTAGTTAAGAAATTTTCATCCATCATTTCATTACTTCCTGGAGATTTGATGACTTATTTGGTGTTTCCAAGATCAGTTATCATGACTAACATCATGAAAGTCATTGAATTTGTGCTTGAATTTGAACCCGACTCTTTAACTTGGTTGATCGGGTGAACATACTCAACACTGATCTATTTGAAAGGTTTACTTGGGATTATCACCAAACAATTTGTTGAATTTTTCCAAGTGACATTATCATTCATTAACTATTTTCCTTCCATGTGGTAGTTACCTACATCAATGTATTGTGACTCACAGAATTTGAATGGGACTTTGTCACTATGAAGTGTCCGAATTTTTTCATTGATGAAATGTCTGAGACATTGGTGGTATGATGCAGGGATGGTTGTAAGTTGATGTAGCTAAGGTCTTCCCAATAGAACATTGAAGGTTTTATCCTTCTGAACAACCATGAATTCTGAGTTAGAAACAAGATCACCAAACTGAGTCCTTATCTTGATTTCATCAAGAGGATTCTACTCATTCTTATCATAACCCTATAACATTAGGGTAAAGGGGGACAAGTGAGATTCATTGAAACCTAGTTGAAGAAGTGTAAATATTAGGATAAGTTTGACTCATGTTCTATGATCAATAAAGGACATTCATATATAAATATCATTTGTCCTTCCAAATATATATAATGGTCTGGAATGCACCCATATGATGGAATCCTCATCCTAGTCTATGAAAGATATGATCGTATGGAAATATGTAGGATCATTCTCTTTATGATATACTTTGGTAGAATCAAACTCAACCTCAAATTCCTAAGGGCTTGATGAGGCCTCTATGATTTCTTCCCAAAGGTCTTTTGATAGACTTAGAGCATCCAGGATTGAAAACTTGGCCAGAACCAAGGCTAACTGCATCAAAACATCATACTTCTAGTCTAAAGGTCTATTCTTCCTAGCATGGGGATGTTCTTTTATAGGTTATTTTGGATATGAAATAATGGATGTATACTAATCATCCCTTAAAATAGGATCTAAAGTTGATTCTTCTCTTGGTGGATTAGGTCGGTTAGGTCTGCCTACATACCAAAGTTGATTAGACTATGATGTATCCTCTAACTGATATTTTAGGATGATTATTTTAGGATAGACCCTTTAAAGAGTGGTGTAACTTTATTTCCCTTTCTGAGCTCACTGGAGATATCTCCCAAGAGTTTCGGCTATATAGAGAGTTCGTGTAGGGATGTGGATAAAGTAGCGGCTCTTGGCACGACCACATATTTCCCTATATCCTCGAATCGGATGTCCTCTTACCCTAGTTCCCTAATAATGTGTGGGGAAATTAGGTTCATAATCATGATCATCATCTGATAATGGATTCATTAAGTGAATAATGTTAATGGAACTGAATATCAACTCCTCATCTGATGGAGATTCTATCTAGTAGGTTGGATCTCATTGTACCATTCGGTGAGATGGTTCCCATTCTTCTAGGATTGTTGGAATGAAATATAAAAAAGTTAAAGAAAGCTATGGATTTGGTGTAGGATCATCTTCTTAGATTTTTTTCTTACTCTTCTATACATGTTTCTTTTTGGAATACTAGATTTCAGAGGACTGAGTTGTCGATGAAGTTTGATGTGTTGTATTCGAAGTGGTTGAAAGCACAACTGGCTATTTCAACTATGTTATGAGGATATCATGAGTTTAGTTTATCTTTTTCTAACCATCCAACCATTGAATTTTTTTTTACATTTACTTTTAACTTCCTACCATTCATTCTCCTCATCTAGATTTGTGGTGGAATCATATGCTACCTGAGGAGGTATATTTTTTAGCTTCACTTTCCCAGAGTCTGCCATTTTTTAGAGGAGTTATTTTAAAAACACTCTTGGATGGTATTCCCCAGTACTTCATTGAAGGGGAAATAATTTAGGAGATACTCATCACCTTATTTGTTAAGATTCCTGATATTTGTAAACTTGACAAAGTTGGTCTCTAGTGTCGAGACGAAGTAGTTCGAGACTTCATCATTTCAGAAAGAATAGACCTTGTTTTTTATATCCTCAAACTATTTCTTCCTATGCTCTCTCTGATCATCCTAGTGAGGTGGGTGTTGTTTCTTGTGCTCAAGAGGTGCAGTTTCATGATACAGTGTAGGATTTGGAGTGGGAGCAGATATAAGGGCCTACTAAAGTATGATAGTAGCAGCCTCTACTTTCCTTGTTCTCCTACCTTGACATGGCGGAATTACTATAGCCTTAGATTTGTTCTCCATGATAGAGTATTCAACTCTTTGGTTAATTTTCTAAAGTTCCTTAAACCCTCCAATGTATTTCACAGGGATAAACGGTGTGCAAAACGCCTCACAAAGATTTTCTAGGAAGATGGGTAGCAAGTATTCTTGAGGTAATGGTAGGTTTGAGGAGTATTTCATTACATTAAATTAATAAATAATGTCTAAGAGACTTTAATTATCCCTTTTTTGTAGTTTTATAGATCAACGAATGTTATCTTCTATAGCATTGAGCTAAACTGAAAGAGAAACTTCTGACTGTGTTCTTCCCACACCATAATTCACCGAACTTGCAATATGGTGTACCATACAAAAGTCAATCCCTATAGTGATGTCATGAAACACCTGAGTTTCACTACCTTCTATTATTTATGGTTCCCCATCATGGGATCATAGTGAGAGACTAAATGCATAAAATGATGCTTTGGTTCTCCTGAGCCATTAAAAATTCAAAATGTAGGATTAATAAAGTTTGGTGGGGGAAGATTCGGATCTACCCATTCCAGGAAAGGATTATTTTTTCTTTTATCAGTACACATCATTCCTCCATGTATTTTAATTGATCCATTAGTGACTAAATATCATTTATATTCCCTTAGAGAATATCTGGTTGAGCCAATGTTTAAATAGGTGCAGCAGCCGGTAGGGCTATCTATGGAAGTACTGCTAGTATCTTCCATGGTTAGCCCATTGGGGAAGACCTATAAGGTTTTGATTAGATATATTCTAGTTTTTCACCCAAGGAGGTAATTTCCAATATGTTGTTTTGGGATCCAAGTATATTTGTGGTTGGTGTCCCATATTGATCAGGTGTTCCATATCTACTTCTGTTGTTGTAGAAAACACTCTTTATTGAGGTACTCTAGTTGGGAGTGTGAGTTAAAGATCTTGTTGTAGTTTATTTATAGCTATAAGGCTACCTCAGATTATTTTTTCATTTAATCTCCTCAATTCCTTCATCTCTTTCTCCTTTTGAGAAAACCTTTCATCTAGTTAAAGTGGCATAACCTCCCTAGGAGGGAGGTGAGGCATAATTTGAAATTTATCCTTTTCTTTATTAGATGCCTTTAGAGGGGTAATGATTTATTTTTTGAGGGAGTTCCTTGATTTAGGGAAAGCATCTGGTTCAAATTATGCACACCTCCTTCAATTTGTTTAGTTTGGACCACACTATGAACTGGAACTTCCTCCCCTAGTTACTCCTCTAAATTGATCTTGTGTTCTGTAGAATCTATGAGGGTGGATTTAATGACATTCACATATACATAATGAATTGTGGTAATTCTATAAGTTTATTTGTGAAACTTACTCTTTCTACACCCTCCATAAGGTATTTTCCTTTCCTTTTATAATTCTCTAAGAGATATTTTTTGGATAGTAATGTGAAGGTAATCCCTGGACATTTTTTCCATGTGTGTCCCTAGTGAGGATATTGGGTCACGGGATGGTAAGAGCTGAGAGGATCCACTCGTTGGTGTTTCAAAAAAACAGAATAATACTGATATCCATTTAGGAGGATAATTTAGAGGTGAAAACTCTCTATCCCTGAGGGTTGGAGCCACCCTCATTCCACTTTCACAACTCTTCGGGCATGATTTTATAACCTTGACGGTTAGGTTTAAAAACCCCTAGCCCTGTAGGTTGGGGTTGATTCTGAACTATTGTGGCTGATACTTTCATGGATTCCCTTATGATTCTATATATTTTTGTCTAAACATGGGCTAGGTGCATCATCTGGTATATACTTGAATCACCCACCTCCACTTATGAAGATTGTTGTGCAATTTTCTACATTTGCGTTTTTTTATGGATGACTTCTCCTAAATGGGAGGTTCACTAAATATTCTCATATGCTTGATCAAAAATTCTCTCAATAGACTACTATCTTCTATACTGATGTTGTTGAGAGTCGGTCGATGATTGTTTTTATTGAGAAAATATTTGGTTGTTTATATAGTTTGTCTATTGGTTTCGACCTAAAGATATGACATTGCATTATACCACTTTCGATGGGATTTTCTGGTTAGGGAGTGCAGTGAAGTGTAACACTCTTTGTTCACCCCATCCTATGATATGAACACCAGATGTGTTATCTATGATCAACTATAACAACATTTCTAATGCACTAAGGCATGCACACTGAAGGGCTCCTCGTTGTTTCTCAATCATTGTATGTTATACATCCAGGAGAGAAACCAAGTCAATTTTGAGTTTAATACCTTATATTACCTTGATGTTACTCTAGTACTCATCATAGGGTAATGCTTCTCTTCTTAAGTGATGAAGAGTTTTACATATGCTGAGGAAAATTTTGTGCTCACAATCTTTCGAAAGTACCTATGGAATGTATTATTAAGGGGTGGATAAAGGCAAGAACATGACTAATATTTCATCTTTATCCCACCATTTCCTCATGTTGATCATATTCTCTTCATCTTTCACCAAAGGATCCTCCACCCGATATGACTGGAGTGGATGTTTTCCGGTCACTTTATTATAAGCAGTGAGATTGGTGGGGATTTCCTTTATTATGTTGGAAGGCATGTGATCCAAAGGAGGTTCTTAGAATGATCATCACCTAGAGTTTTCCTCTAGTGGAGAAAGAATTTCACTTTCCAATGATAAGGTATTATACATGACTGACCTTGTTTTCCCAAGGGCCTCACAGTAGGAGGGATTTCTCATTACTAAATTGCCAAGTGGGGGACCCTCTTGACAATGTGAAATACTACTATAGAGAGAACTTTAACAACAAACTCCATCATGGGGAGTACTACCATGGTGGATTATAGAAAGGGGAGGATCCTGTTGATCCTTCATCTTCTAGCCATGTGGAGGGTTTTTGTGACTCTCATCAGGAGATGGGCTCTCAAGATCGACCAGATTGTGGTCATGAAGTAAGCCTTCATGGTGAAGTGCTTGAGGAGGACCTTCAGAATTTCTATTCATGCCACCATAATTTTGCAATATGAGAGTAAGATCTTGAGTTGTCACATATAATCATATGGGGGATTCAAGAACTCCAGTATTAAGCATAGATGAATCATAAATCATCTCTTCATTTTCCAGTTGTCTCTAGTGAGGCTTCTTCATGGATGCCTTCTTGCGAGTGACTGGGGACAATTTCTAAGGGAAGTGGTTTTCATCCATGGAAGATTGTTTAACTAAATCTTACATTGCTACGAGAATTTTCTGTTAGGTTTATAGAATCTTGAAAGGGGTTTGTTCCTACCTCATATTGGACATTAAAATGGGATGATTACCTCCTGTTAGATTGGTTGTATGTTCCCGATCTAGTTGTTTGTATATCACGGGGGATTTTTCCCCACAACCATCCTGTATAGGAGCTGAGGTGTGTGTATACTCCAGGTTTACATGATAAAGAGCCACCCCATTTATCATGATGGAGCTGTCTGTCCATCCCCCAAGAACTATTTTTGTCACTATTATGATATCCTAAAAAGTTTATAGGATTTGGTTAGGGATTTTCATTTTCTCTTTCACCATTTTCAGGGTATATTTAGTGAGTTTAGTGACTGGAACAGTAATATATTCCCATTCTATATATAGAGTAGGTGGTTGTTCCTTCTATTGTCCCACCTTTCCTTCCATTGGATACTAAAAGTACTTGTGTATGTGGGGAGATAGTTGAGTCCCCCTTATTCATCACTAGGACTTTCTAACTGACTTCTCTGGGTGCTTCCAGATGAGACTGTTGGCAATCTTGATGAATTAAGACATGTGTGTGTGCCAACTTACGGATTTTTGTTGTATTTTTTTCTGGGATTGTTTTAATGATACTTGATGAGTCTACTTGAAGGCTTGGTAAGTACAGGGAGGTGTACGTTCCTGATTACAATTAGCTTCTAGATTTGGATGATAGACTTCCTAGAACGCCTCCAGGAGAATTTTCTAGATGACTAAATTTGAGTGGCTAGGTGTATGTTTCCACTCATAGTTTTCCACCAAATTGGGTTGTTGGGCTTCTATGTAGGGGTAAATGTGTGACATTTCTCCATATTGACTAGTTTCTTCCCCCAATAGGCCATTTTTCACACCTGGGTTTTAATGACCTAAGCTGGATGGCCAAGGATGGAACCCTCATCATGTTGAGGGTTCACTACCACACAAAATTGGTGGTGGTGACTGTTGGAAGGATCTATTTGTAATGACCCCAATATCTTATGAATGAGGCTGTATATAGCCTCTTGATCTACCTCCCTGAGACAAGGGGGGGACTGGTTATAGAATTTCTAGGATAAACTCCTGAAATGGTTGAAGATGATGACAGGTTTTTTCAGGTTTTGGACTACTAGACACTACTAGTTGGGCGATCAGTGGAGATTTGTGAGATGGAGGGCCTTTCTGGCAGCCTACAGGGTCAGGATTATACCATTCTTGTAGTATTCCTGAACCAATGCATTTGAGACTTAGTTTTGAAGTTGTTGGGTCGGTGACGGCATCATTTGCTTGTATGAGGACTCGGCATAAATAGTAGTTAGGGCATGCACATGTGGAAACTATAAGGTTTCCATTGGATTTAAAGGAGTATTGAGAGAAAGTGCCTGAGAATATGAAAAACAAAAACAAGAAAACCTAGTTAAAGTATCATCTCATTTGAAAAAACACATGAATGATTGATTTTATTGTTTAGCCCTCTTTCATTATTAGAGTGAAAGGGGCCTGACAGGTGGGTGACACTATCATCTTGGTTAACTATTCACATTAGGTTCTCCATTTTTTCGATAGAAATGAGTATGCTTGATAGTGGATTGCAAGGGTTTGAGTTTTGTGAAACTATATAGGTCAGGTTCACTATTTTCAAATAGTTTTCAACAAGTTTGTTCATGGAACTAGATACACCCAATAGTTCTATATTCATGAGGGACCTTCTTTCCAAAGGAATTCCCTCTTTAAGTAGTTTTTTCAATGATTCTTAAGAAATCACATTAGTTGAGAGGATGGGAGGTTGGGCTCATCTCACAATTTTAGGGTGAATTGTTGCCTACATTGGGACTATATTATAGATTTAAGATATGTTCATGAATCCTTCATTAATTACCAAGTATGATATGGATTACCCTTGAATTAATAATAAATTATTATCATGTATGGAGTTTAGAATCACATATATGTATTTGAGGTTCTTTATCAATGGAGATATTAGTATGTATCTGAGATTCCCCATTGATGGTATCCTCTTATATATTTATTATACATTCATGGTTCATTATTATAATGAGGCAATTTTTCTATCTACACAGTGGGGAACTCTAGAGTGTATCTCTATCCAAGGATATGAGAGTTTTTTTATGTTGGGATGGAACCCATGAGATGGAATTCCTATGTATCCTTGTGAAAAGAATCTGAACCCACATAGTTCTACACCACTTAATGGGGAACATAATACCTATTAAAGTCATGTAATAAGGACCAAACCATAAACTTTAATGTCATGTGGCAAGGAAATATGGTTGATTGATTCCTAGTCAAAGCTTGGTGTGGGACTTATACCAAAGCATCCCAGGGAACCTGGAAGGAATATGAATTTCTATGTTCAAGTAGACCCTAGTGGGAATGTTTCCCAAGAAGGATAGGGTTTGTTTGGTATATTGGGTTTGGACCTAAGAGAGGATTCCTATGTATCCCATTCGGATGAAAATCAAACCCACGTAGTTTGGTTATGAATACCCACACTTATGGAGGCCTTATGAATGTTTTTCTCACAGGGGAGTGCCTGGTAAAAGGTCCCATTGGGGATGTCTCGACTCATGGTGATTTGGAGGCTTGTTCAGGGATTACACCTAAGGAGGAGGCTCATAGATTAGTATGGTGATGTGGTTGGGTCTTACTTGTGAGGAGGATGCCTGAAGGTTAGAATTTGAAGCATACTATTAAAGAGGATGGTTTGGTGGGTGGGGGCTTTGATTGGGTCATACTTATAAGGAAGGTTCCCATGAATTGGTTATGATTGGGGATTACACTAAAATAGAAGGCCTATTGATTGGTTTTATTAGGGATTAATCCTTAGGATGATGCCTATATAATGGAGGTTTGGAGATTATACTATATATGAGGCCCATGAATTTAGTTGGGGATTACACTTGGAATGATTCTCGTGGGTTTAGGGATCATGTGGATGTTATGACCACCATCAACCTCTAAGACCATGTGAGTCATGCTCGGTGTGTTAGAAAAGAGGAAGTAGTCGATCTAGGGAACCACACGATCTTCTTTTCACTAACGTTGGATGCAGGACCTTGAGGACCCATGCCTATGGAGGCACTCTTAAGGAAGGTGAAAGAAAGATTTAGAAGAAGTGTCTCTACAAAAACATGAATCCAACAATGTGGAAGGTGTGGTCATGTCTATCATCTTAGACCAAAAGTCATGATGATTCATTCTTGAATGTGAGAACAAGAGGAACTTGAAGATCTTTCAAACACTGCACTACTCCTCCTTCAATAGTGGAAGAGGATGGGGCGATTAGAGAATAAAAATGGGACTGGTGTGTGCTTGTACCCTCTCTTATTGCCTATCCATGATAGTTAGATCTGATTACCCATTTGGAAACTCCCTAAGGGGAGAATAGGAATAAGAGGGAAACCTCCCGCAAAACATTCTATGGGATTAGGCCAGAGGATTCCCTAAAATTGGTTCCACCATAAGGGAGGAGGATCTCATTCCATATTGAAATGAAAATCAGGTGTGATCATCACCCTCCCCACTTGGAAATGGAAGCTCTGGATCTTAGAGACGATAAGGGGAGAACATGGTTCTAACCTTGTATCCAATACTGGGAGTTCCCTAACACCGACCCTAAAGTTGGGGTCCTGGGGCCTGTAGGGATGCATATCCATGTGAACCCCAAGGACCCTAACTATAAAGTATGATGAGTATGGGAATCCTCTTATTGTAAGAATTCATATCCAAATGGAAGACACGTTTTTCTGCTCCAACCCTTGGTTTTTCAAGTCTGGATGATTTTATGGATATTTCAAGTTGGACCCTATCAGATAAGGGATCCATGGGAAGAGGATTCCTATCATTGGTAGCTTGGAAAATGAATCAAAGTGGGCGCATGCACAGGTCCTAGATTAGAGGGAAGTGGTGCATTGTATAGGGCATGGGAGGAACTAGATGTGCTTCGCATAGGGGGGGCATAGGCCTATGAGAGCTAAATATTCCATTGGAAATGGACCACCTAGGTAATAACACTAGGGAGAGGATTTATCCTAGGCCCTAAGGGTATCCTAAGGCATCCCTGTATGAATCCCATGCGAGTCCCTTATTAGAGAAAGGGACTTCGCGTATGTGGTTTTCCGTAAATGAGAAAAGGAGTACTTTGTATGTGTCATGTGTTTCAGACCCTAAAAGAAATTTGATTTCACTTATCCCCCTTAATTATCTATTCTCTTAGGTTTTGGAGACCTGGGTGAAGGGGTTGTGCAGTCAGAGCTTGGAGGCTTCTTTTGATTTTCTAGTCTTTTCAATGAGGAGCCTAAGCGCCCTATTTATAGGAAAATAGGGAACCCTAGTTGAAGGAGTTACACCACATAGGTTCATGGCATAGGTTCCTGTCATAGGGGTTTCCTTCCCTTTGGTACAATGCAGGGGGGTTGTGTAGGCCTTCTAATGAGTAGGATATTGTGTGTGTAGGTTAGCTTGGGAAATTCCCTTTGATTCTCCTTAGGTCTCTTTATCATTTTAATATTATTTAGGTGATATTCATAATGTTTTCACATCACTTGACAAAATGGAGTGTCAACACACATTAAAATGCAAGCAGTGGCCCTGGTTAAAGGTTTTAAAATATTGATGTTATATGTATATAAAGTTATTAATTTTTTTTAATTTTTAATTGTTTCCTGTTTTCATGATACATATTTTTTATCTATGATTCATTTCTTAATGTAGTTTTTTTAAGGTGTGACATGTCCAATATATGGAATTATCAAGCCTAATTTATAGGTATAAATCTTAGTTTATTCTATTTACACCCATAAGAAATTATTCCCACCAAAAAGAGTTGTTTCCCATGGAACTTTTTGTCTCCGTATGGTGATTGATAATTCACTATAGGTCTTAGGGGTCGACTTGGGTATCACTATATGATAACTTGGGTTGGTTAACTTCAATCCATATAGTAGGGAGTTTGTACTGATCCATTATGGATTATTAATATGATTTAATAATTTCCTTTCATTAATTAATTATGTTGGAGTTGGTGTTCTAGAACTAATTGTTTGTACTTTTATTACATATACACTCAAATATAGGGATATTAAAAAAGACATCTTATTGCATGTTGTTCACTGTTCTGGATGACATTGATGTAATAATGTAATAGGGTGTCTAACACATTGATAAGGTCATAACAGCTCTCCTCTATGATGATAACCTTCAAATGTCATGACGATATTATTAAATATAGGTCTATGGTCAGATAACATATTGTGATGGGGAACATGGTATATAAACTATTTGGTGTGAGTACTTGTAAGAAGATAAGACTTCTTCTCATGGATTTCACACTTGTTAATCTACAAGATGGGAGATTATAAGAATAGAACATCTAATATAAATTTTGTATGTTTTAATGTCATCGTATATTACTATCTGTGAGTCTTTATAAAGGTCATTAAACTTACAAAATAAAAAAAAAATCACAAGAAAATATTCAATAAAAAACATGAAAATTCAAAAATCGGAGTGAGTATCAGACAAACCAAAAGTCACACCATCGAGCCCAGTGCTTCCACATGCCCACTCCCAGACAAGATTGAATCTACCATCCAACCTTGAGAAAGATGTTTTCACATCAACGAACCTCAATACATGAAAAAACCATCAGCATTCCAGTCATCACCACCAATCACCTAAGCATATCTTTGATCATCACTAGGAAACCAAACCAGTAAACATCTACTAAAACCCTTGTCGTCAAAATGCCATAATATAACACCCCGAGTCCGCAATTCTGGACTCAGTACTAAAACATGTTGTGTATTTTTTTTATAAAATATAACTAAAAAATATATAGTAATTCAAATAATAGAGGACCTATTGTCCATCTAGGTTCTGGAGGATTATACAACCCCTTACATTTATCAAAGTTGAAACGATATAAAACAAATGCCTACTATGCTTCCATGCGCCCAAACTCCAAATGCATTGACATATATATTTGAACAGCTAAAATACCTATGAAAAACATTTAAAATAATGGGATGAGCATTTAATTTCCTAGTGAGGGATTTTGAAAATCATTGAAAATACTTTTCAGAAAATCCTTGTTGGAAAATAATTTTTAGAAATGTTTTCAAAATAAGAATATAAAATAATTTTGGAAATACCTTTTGAAAAATTAATTGAAATTACATACGCTTTAAAATAATATACCACTTTTGCAACTACTTATGATTTAAAAATTCCTTTAGGTACATATACATTTTTCACTGGGTTTTCTACTTTAAAATTTTGAATACAATTTTAATACATATATATATATATATATATTCACAAGAACACATCTAAAAGATTTTTAATAATCAAATCTCACATCGACTTTTCAATGCATAATATGAGTAATTTTCATCCATATTTTCCTTTAATGAAAACTTTCTTTAATAATCTAAAAAAATTATTCATACACCATACATATATATTATTCATAAAACATACATATATATTAATAATAAATATAGGTGAATTTTTGACATGTCATGAGCTAAGAAGATGGTTATATCCTATAAATGGAATTCATTATTTTATATCAACTTTTCACACATAACATGATATTATTAATTATTTAAAAATATAAATAATAAAATGATATCATAAGTAACATTTATTTTAAAAGTAAACATTAATAATAAAGTTACTTATAATAGATCATTATTTTATTTCAATAATAATGATCCTATAAATTTGAGAATAATAATATTTTCAACATTTTAAAAACAGAATCAGGTTTTTTTAAATTAAACATATAAAATTTAATAATAAAATTCCTTTTATATCTTGTAGAACATTTTAAGAAAACGTACATGGTAGAATAATTTTAAAACATTATAATTCAACTTAAAAAATTAAAATTATTATCACATATAATTTTCAAAATATAATTTTATTTAAAAAAATAAAATTTGATTTTTAAAAATAACCCATAATGGTATAGAGAACTAGAATCTGAAAATAGAATTAACATATCCTTTACGAAAAACCAGAAAACATAATTTTAATTGAAATATTTTCTAAGAAGAAAACTAATAATAAATGTCCCTTACATGCTAATTGTAGAAGACCCTTGATGATTATGTTGTAAGAATACTTCTTATTCTGCACTTCAGACACTCTCTTTCTCTCAAAGAAAAACTAAGGACACATAATATGACACTTCTTCTCGCTCACTGAAAAATTGATGAAACAAATAAATCCCACATTCTTCCATTCTACCCGCTTTGCTCACTTAGATGTATAGAAATTTAGAATATCTTCAACAGTGAAGCTTCTTCTTAAATACACTCTTAGATAGTATTAAATACATATATATATTGTATATTATGTTGAGATATGTTAAATGATCGGATTTCCATGCAAGTTGGGATGCTCATATATATATTTCTAAATGATTGACTGTCTTAGGAGAATATATAAAAGAGGATCTAAATTTAATTTGATTTTGAAAATACATTAAAATATTCAATGTATTTGAAGAATCATAATAAATGAAAGGGTATTTTCTAACATAATAGTTGAAAAACAATCCACATGTTGTTTTCCGATTTCAATACCAGTAATTAAAACAAAAAATGGATATGAAAAAAATGATGATCGAATCCAAAAAACACAAAAAACGGTATTGAAGACAACAGTATAAAATTAATTCATACTAAAATCGAGTTCAACAAATTCAAAAAACAATAGGACCAACAAACATTGATTGAACATGCAAGTTGAAGAAATCGACAATTCAAGCTACTTTCAAGATGATTTTAAAAATATTTGAATACTAAATAAAATAAAAACACACCAACTTTCAGAATGCGAAAACACATAGTAGATCTCTAAAATCATGGGTCAATTTCCACCATATCTAGTTTGGAACATCCACACAACTCAGATCTAGGCTTTCGGAATCTTTCCAGCAATTGGAACTCACGTTAGAAACAACACGCACTCAAAATTTCTCAGATACAGATCGCGACTCCTTGTTCAGCCTCGACCTCTATCGAGTACATGGATGAACTACCCTGAAGAATCCCTTAACTCACGACCTTGTACAATGGTACACTGCTCTATCACGCTACTTGATCCATATCTTTAGCATATATTGATCTCCTGAGGGTGAAACCCTCGGTTCAATGCACACCCCTCACTAAACCATATTCTTCTTCTTATTTTTTCATTTCACTTATATATATATATATATAAACTAGAACATATATGAATATAAATATAAAAAAATTATTGTAAAAAAATCATATTTTAAATACACAAATAACATTATACTTATATTTCATTTACTAATTTTATATTATTCATTTTGTTTCATCCCTTTATATATATATAACTTTTTTCTTGTAGAATTTGGTATAAATATAATTTAAAAATAATTAATTTATATATATATACATTTCATATAAAATATTTCATTTTTTCATTTTTTTAAAAACATGAATGGTCATAATTTTATAATAACAAAAAATATTATATTTAACATTTATATAATCAAAATAATTCTCATGTTTCAAAATAGTAATAATAATAATACATGCATTTTCTTAATAATTTAATTATATCGTGATAATCATAACTTTTATTTGAAACCTTTCTAAATTTAGGTTGTTAAATAATCATTATCATTGAAAATCATTTTAGATTATAAAAAAACATTTATTATATTAAAACCTAATTGCATATATTTATTACATAATAACAACTATTTTTTCATTTTTTATTATTTGAAACCTATATTTTATAAAAGAAAATAAAGTAAATATATTGATATTAAAATATTCTCTGAATTAAAACTTGGGAAGCTAAATCCTCCCTAAAGGAATTGCACCCCCACAATACGTTCATCAGACAAGATAAAATTCCAAATTTTCATCTTTAGAATTAAATAATTCCTAAGGGGACATAACTATATAAACAAACCTCTATCATATAGATTTTGTTTTCCCCAAAAGATAACATCTAATCTCCAAAGTTTTCTAGACCATTCCTCTAACACCAATTATAATGCCCCGAGTCCGCGCTTCTAGAATCAGTACTAAAACATGCTATGTATTTTTTTTATAAAAGATAAATAAAAAATAAACAATGCTATAAACAATAGAGAACCTTTTACTGGTCTAGGTTTTGAAGGATTAGACAACACCTTATATTTATCAGAGTTGAAAAAACATAATAAAAAATCCCTAATTCACTCCCGCATGCACTAACTCCAAAACATCGACATATGAATTTGAAATTCTAAAATACCTATGAAAAACCATTTAAAATAATAGGATGAGCATTTAATTTCCCAGTAAGGGATTTTGAAAATCGTTGAAAATACTTTTCAAGAAATTTTTATTTGAAAATAATTTAGAAAAATATTTTTTAAATAATAAAATAAAAATTCTTTTTGAAATACCCTTTTGAAAACTTGATTGAAATTTCTTAAACTTTAAAATAATATACCACTTTTTAAATTACTTACATTAAAAAATTTAATTAAAATTAATCCAATGATTTTTATGAAAACACTAAGCAAGATTTTGAAAAAAAAACATCATGGAAACTTGAAACATTGAAGACTATCTTAGGTCTACCCACTTATTGAGGGATTGGGTTCACTCCCCAATTTCATACCTTATTAAAAACATTCAAGTGTTGACTTTTATGAAAATAATTTTTATGCTTGCTTTACATATATATACTTATTTCACTGGGTTTTCTACTTTAACAATTTTAATTCAATTTTAATACATTTATATGTTTATATATTTATATTTATATTTATATTTTCACCAGAACGCGTGTACTAGATTTTAAATAATCAAATCTTATATCGACTTTTCTTTTCATAATATGAGTAATTATCATCCATATTTTCCATTAACGGAAACATTCTTTAATAATCTATAAAAAATGTGTTATTCATACAACATACAAATATATTATTCATACAACATACGTATATATTAATAATAATAAAAAGTACATGTTTGATATGTCATAAGATAAGATTATGGGTGTATCCTATAAATTAAATTCATGATTTTATATGAACTTTGCACACATGACATGATAGTCTTAATTATTTAAAAATATAAATAATAAAATGATATCATAAGTAACTTTTATTTTTGAGGTAAACATTAATAATAAAGTTACTTATAACACATCATTATTTTATTTTAATAATAACAATCCTATGATTCCAATGAGAAAGAGTCCTAAAGGGTCACTCCCTAACTGTTTTTATTTATTCTAATTAAATTATATTTGAACTTTTTTATTGGAATAAATATTATTCTCTTGAACAAGGAATAATTTTATTAATGTTTAATTGATCACATAAATTAAATAATTATTTATTATCCATATTTTGAATAAAATATATTTATTTTATTTAATATTTAATAAATATTTATTCACTATTTTGTGGATAAAGTATTTATTTATGAATAAAAAAATTATTTAGGCATTCAATTAATGTTGAGGAGTTGGAGTGGACCAAAATCATGTTCGGTGATAAATATCAATTTACAAGTTGGTAAAATATTATTTATCATGATTCCAGTTAATGCATGCCATAAAATATTAATATTATTATTATTATTCATGGGTTTTGATAAAGATTATTATATTATTTAAGGGTTGGTATACAATTAGATAATATTATAACATAAACCTTAGGTCTATAAATATATGGTTATGTCTATTGTCTAGGGTTAATCAAAAAATATATAATGTAAAATCATTTCCCATAATGGACTTCTCTCTCAAAATTACTTCTTTTCTCCTCTTATAAAGAATAAAAAGATCAGGAGAGAATCCTTCAAGACCAAAGGATCTTGTAGATATCAAGGAAACAACACAAGATGATTGATCCACTATTCTAGAACCCAACATTCCGTTGATGATTTTTCACATATCAAAGGAGCATGAGGGGTCACTGCTAGAGGGATTCTATACTTGGATCCTATAAGAGAAAAAAAGATAGTCTAAAAAGTGTTTCAAATGATCAACATATTCATCGTAGAAAGATTCTCAGATCAGGTATTCTTTCTTCAAATATAATAAAAATAAATTATAAATTTAATGTGAAAAGATCCTATATGGGTTCCAGATTCTCTTATATCAATATTCAGTGGAACAATTTGGTTTTTCGTGGCATTTAAGTCATGCACAATTTGTGAATGATCCATCATATCGACACAACACTTTTTGTTATTTCACCCACTAAAGTGATTCTGCTTCACCTAAAACATTCAAGTGGCATTAGAGG
The DNA here is from genome assembly GCA_963277665.1 of Viscum album. Classification (NCBI taxonomy): domain Eukaryota; kingdom Viridiplantae; phylum Streptophyta; class Magnoliopsida; order Santalales; family Viscaceae; genus Viscum; species Viscum album. Next base: position 141,511,798 of record OY728119.1, read on the forward strand.
GGTCATGTTTTAAATTAATAATTATTTATTTGGTTGTTGATCTATTATATACAATAGTGTTTATATCTTTCATTTCAGAAAATTCATTCTTTAATCTGATTTTTAATTAACATGTTATCAAAAATTTTATTTCATCATTCAAGAATCATATTTTATTAAAGGTTTAATAACATAAGAAGAATGACCATATATTTCATCAGTAAGAGACAGGAATTCTAGCCAGTAAGACTGGGTTACATGGCGTGTAGTTGGAGTACACATCGTGTACCCAAATTCCCTACACCTGAACATGCCACTGGATACATGGAATTGCAAGCAGTAACTACATGAGATTCTTTTTTTTACCAAGTGTATACTAATAAAACCAAGCACACCTCTTATAAGAATATATGTTGTGTGGTAGGCATACACATCATGTAGTATACACGGTTTAGCAAAGAAATTCACACAAATCATATGGTCAAATACATGGACAAACCCCATATGAGACTAACATCCTAGAGCATTAATGAAATACAAAACATGTATCCAGTATACAAGAAGTGTATTTTATTATTTATCATGTTTGATTTACAAGACAAGTTCATCGATCAGTCGTGAAAAAACTTGATAATAAGAAGACACCGTGTGTAGCTAGAGTACATGGTATGTGGTCCTACATCTGAAGAACACACTAAGCCTTTAATTGGATTTCAATGACACATGATAAGAACAATACAAAGAATGTATCTAGCTAGTATATTTCATTTATTACAATCAAGGTACATGTCAAAGCCTCAGGTGTTTATCTTGATTACATGTCAATTGAGGTACATAGCGTGTAGCTCGTTTGTAAACACCATATAGTCTCCAAATAAAGGGAATAATTAAATTACATTAAATTACTATTACATCATTAAAAACAAATTTAATTGATTGAAACCTGATGTGTTTGACAATTTAATAAAGGTTTTAAAGAATTAAAAATACTCAGTTAATTTATTTTAATTTCTATAATTATTGGTCATGTCGTTTATTTTCCAAGAATTCATTAATTATGGGTATCTCTATGATAATTCAAATAGTCATTAAGATAAAATAAAATTTATTAATTAATTAATTAATATAAGGTCATTTATCTGAATAATAAAGATTGAATAAAAATGAATGTTATAGGGTGTACTTTTGCATAATTTTCTCATATGTGTGACTAGTTATGAGCTTGAACAAGATCTGTGTATGTGTTGTCATTATTTAATGTATTTCATTGCATGGTTTTTAATTATTTATTATTTAATTAAATATGATGGACTACAAGTCATCCCTCCTTCCTTTATTACGAAATAACTACATGTCCAGGGTTATTTATGTAATTCCCATTAACTGATCCTTTAGTTCCCCTCACCTATGTGTGAGTTATAAATACATGTAATAAATAGAGTATCCTAAGGTGCATGGAGGAGGTTCAATATAGAACTGAGATGATACCTACCCAGATGATACATAATTGGACAGTTGAAATGATGTAACTCATTCCAAGATTGACATAAAGATTTTTTCCTGAGGTCAAAGGTCTATTTATTATCCAATCAATCAATAAACCGTTAAATAAACTCATGATTGTGTCATTTATTTATTTATTTATTTATTTCTTATGCATTATTAATTTTATGGATAAAATTCTACGATCACATAAATAAATGAACTAATGTTAAAATATGGTTTACTAATAAATGGATTAAGCCTAAAATGTTTTATCAAAAAAAGTTTAATCACTTAAGTAAAGTCCACTTAATAATAAAAAGACGTGTAAAATATAAAATTAGATAATTTTTATGCATGATAAACAAAAATGCCTTAACTAAATATTAAGACAGACTAAGCCTTCCATTAATTTATTAGGAATGAAAACCATATAACTAAGTGTTTGACCAACCATATTTGGGAAACTTACTTTTATCATGGAGTTCTTATGAATTTTATGGTTTAACTTAGCCATCTTACATCAAGAGAATTATCCATTTCTATACTTGATGTAACTTAGAGTAAAATGTTACGGAAATCCAAGTCAGGATTTCAAGAATGGGGAGTTTACTTAATGGATCAAGGAGCTGTAAACCTATAGTTGGTAAAGACCAACCTATCTAAATACCTGTAGGTATCTTGACCAACCCTCTTTGGGGTTATGTAAAGTGTAATATAGATCATTTCCACTAGAATGTCCAAATAATAAATATTCCATGTTCAATGGTGAGGGATATTTAGGCTTGATAAAATAGTGTGAGGCATAATAAAATTAATTCATTATGCTTCACATAATTTATAATCAAGAATAATACAAATAATCTTCTCTTTTAAATTATATAATAAATGAAAGGCTCATTATCCACATTATCTCTATGATCAATAATAGAGAAAGACCATCTCCTTTTTGGTAGTAACATCCATGAATGGTTCTTATGGCTTTAGGTTGTATTGTGACATGAATGAAAATCTTACAATATAGAAACCTCACTATTTGATCCATATTCTAAGGGGGCAAGTCAGGAAGAGTTCATTGTCTTTGATAAACACATGAGATATTTGTTAGCCATTCAATGTTTAGTAATTTTTTTCATGTCAAGTGAACTCATGAAGTCTCCTGAAAACATGGATTAATATAACATGCTCGAGCATTTATATGGTTTGTAATAAGATAGAGAAATACTAGAATGCTTTGAGATATCCAAATAACCCATCCAGAGTATTATTAAAGAGATTTCACCAGTTGGGCCTCACATAGTTAAACTCAAGGTCTATATTGATTTCCATGGGGTTATAGGGTTTAAAATTCGTGATGAACTGCACATTGATCTCATTATTTCATCACATTCTTAAAAATTCTCTATCTTTGTTATTAATTTTAATACGAAAAACATTGATAAGTATCTTCAAGAACTAATCACTCTTCTTTTATAAGTTAATAAAGAGAGGAAACATGAAAATCCTTCAGTAATTATGGTGAATAAAAGGAAAGGTGAAGTGAACAACTCTAAAGTGTCTTTGTAACTTTCTTCCAGGAATATGGGGATCTATGGGAAAGTAAGGGAGAATTATGTTTCTTATTTCACATGTGGTAAGAAGATCCACTGGAATAAAAATTTTACCCAAGAAAAGAAGAAAGGGGAAGCTTCATGTGAATTTTTTATCAATTGTAACTTATATATTTCTTAAAATTCAGTATTAAGTAAAGCTTTTGGTTCTCATATATGTATTCAAATATAGAAACCATTTGGATTCAGAAATATTGGAAAAGGGGAGGTAGATCTACAAGCATCCAATGGAACCAAACTTACTGATGTGGCTATTAGGGACTACAACCTCACACTGTTTATGGGAATGAACTTGGTTTTGAAAGATTTTTATTTTCTACCGTATGTTACCAAAAACATTATTTTTTGTATCCATACTTGATTAATATGGATTTATTTTCAAATTTTGAAATGAATACTAATTATTTTATAAATATTTCATTTTCTATGGTAAGGAAAATTTAAATAATAGTATTTATGTGTTGAATTACATGAACCAGTAGTGTTAATCAATTACAAAACTAATTCACATGTCTCATACCACGCCCAACTTTGGAATCACCATCTAGGTCATGTAAACAAAAAATGTTTGACAAAATTACCCCAAGATTGATAGTTATAATCTTTTTTACTAAAACCTCTTGGTGTTTTTCATGGATGTTTACAAGAAAAAATTATTAAATCTCCATTTAGTGGAAAAGGTGAAAGAGCCAAAAGGCTTCTTGAATTAGTTCAAAATGATCTGTGTGGTCCATTTCCAGTGGAAGAAAGAGGTGGGTACTCATACTTTATTACTCTTACTAATGATTATAGTAAATATATATGTCTACTTAATGAGGTATAAGTCAGATTATTTTTATAAATTCAAATAACACAAGAATGATTTTGAGAACTATCTCAGTAATAATATTAAGAAAATCCACTCAGACCATGGTAGAGAATATCTTAATCAATACTTCATTGATAAATTATGTGAGTTTTGGATTTTATCTCCCCTCTTCATTATTCACCTCAATGGAATAGTATACGAAAAAGGATAAACCACACCTTGTTAGGCATGGTGAGATCAATGATGAGTCATGTGAGTCTTCCATTATCCTTTTGGTAATATGCATTATAGACATCAATAAAAATAATAAACCAAGTGCCTACGAAAGAGGTAGATAAAATACCATACTAATTGTGGAATTGAAATAAGCATGTGTTTTCATACTTACATTTGTGGGGTTTCAAATCATTTGTTGAGGAATATTTAGGTAACAATATTTTACCCCAAGGAACAAAGTGTAACTTTATAGGATACCCCAAGAAAATAAAGGGATGTTACCTATTCAAAACCTTATAAAAAATGGTCATAGTTAAAATTCACAATATATTCCTTTAGAGGGAGCACATATCTAAAATAAATATTAAAACTAAGATAGAATTTGATGATGTCTAGGCTCAATATACACAAAACATGGTGTGGGAATAAATTCCACAAATCCCGAAGGAAAAAAGTTGTTCTAGAGACACAAGTACTATGTAGGTGTACAAGAGAGATTAGAGGGATAGAATGGTATGGTTTTCTAGTCACGAAGAATGGTGACTCATTACTAGCTGATAATAATGGTCCTATAACCTATAATGAAATACAAAGTGGAATATATGTTTCCAAGTGTCAAGAAACCATGAATTCTAAAATTAATTCCATATACCAAAACCAAGTCTATATTTTGGTAGGTCCTATAGTTGATGTAAATCCTATTGGATGTAAATGGGTATTCAAGTAGAAACTAGAAATTGAGGGAAAATTCAGTACTTAAGGAATTAATAGTTTCAAATGGGTTCAAATTGCATCAAGGAACTAACTATGATGAAACATTTTCACTCGTTTCAATACAAAAATCCATTAGAATTTTACTTTCCATTACACCATTCTATTACCATGATATTTGAAAAATGGATGTTAAAATATAATTCCTTAATGGGAACCTTTAGGAATATATTTATATGACATGACCTAAATTCTTTATGAGTCCAAAGTATGACAATAAGGTATAAAAATTTCAAAGATCTATTTGTGGATTAAAGTAAGAATCAAGGTCATGGAACATTCAATTTGATAAATCCATAACTACATTTCACTTCATAAATAATGAATGTTATCCTTTTTTATATAAGTAGTTTAGTGGGAGTGTGGTTATTTTCTCAATAGTGTATTTCAATGGCATACTACTTATTGAAAACAAAATACCAGTCTTATATTTTGTTAATGATTTGTTGAATAAATGCTTCTACATGAAGGAATTAGGTAAAGAAGTGTATTTTCTTGGGATCAAGATCCATTAAGATAGATACAAGAGGCTTATCAACCTAAGTCAAGATACATATATTGATAATAATTTAAGATATTTAGCATGGAACAATATAAGAGTGGATTATTTCCAATTTCACAACTGGCATTCACCTTTTTAGGAAAATGTGTCCTAATACACATGAGGAAAGATAAAGTATGGAGAGGATTCCATATGAATCTATTATTTGTCCAGTAATGTATGATAGGTTATATAATAGGCTAGATATCACTTATTCCTTGAGTGTGGTATGGAGAAATCAATCTTACCTAGGTGACTAGCCTTAGATGGTATTTGATACTATCCTTAAGTATCTTAGGCGTATTAAGAATATTTTCTTGGTCTATAGAGGTGATGAGGAATTATTCATTAGAGGATAAGTAGTTTCTAGTTTCTAAATAGATTAAGATGGTCTGAAATCGCAAATAGGATACATATTTACTCTAAATGGGGGTGTTGAAAGCTGGAAGGGCTCAAATAAAGTTGTGGTCTTAGATTCTACAGTATATTTTGAGTATATTGTGGCTTTTGGAGTGGCTAAAGAAGCAATTTGGATATGAAACATTATCCAAGATAAGTATGTAGTAAATATAAGTAGATATCCTATCACACTCTATTGTGATAATACTACATTAGTGGACCTCGTAAAGAAGACAAGGTAATATCAACAGATGAAGCACATACTTTTGAAGTATCATCTCTTGAGATATTTTATGAGAGAGGTAAATTTTTTTTGAGAAGAATTTCCATGGAAGAAAATGCGGTGGAACCCTTAACAAACTCAACAGAAACATGATCATCATGTGAGGTCTACCAGACTAAAAGTTGTATGTAGTTGGCTCTATTCCATGTTGGGGTCTATTGTAGTTGGTGATCTAGAAACGACTTTCTATAATTTGATTACATGTATATTAAAATATTTGAATATTAATAAAAGATAATATTATATATTCTTCATTTTTCAGTAACAATTTGATGTAATAATGTCTTAGGGTATCTACCACATTGATAAGGTCATAACATCTTCCCTCTATGATGAGAACATTGAAGTTTCATGATGATATTTTAAAATATAGTTCTACATTAAGATAACATACTATGATATGGAAAATAGTATGTATACTTTCAGGTATGAGTACTCATAACCGAATGATACCTCTTCTCATGAAGATCTCACTTGGTTATCTCCAAGATGAGAGATTGTGAGAACAAACCCACCAATAGGGATTTTACAGGTTTTTGTGTCATTGAAATTCCAATATATGAGCATGTGTAAATGTCTTTATTCATTAAGATTATTATTAATGCATGTAATGACTCATGTACTTAGATTTACCATGATGTCATATGTTCATAGGAAGTACGGTGTGTTGGGTAAATCACAAATAACGTGTCATTAATGAAAAATTTGACGAAGGATTTATCCCTTAAATATTTATGGAAGGTGATATCTTATCCCTTTAATTGGAGTATAATCATTGCATCAAATTCCATGTCCATGGTTTAACGATGTGTTTATTTTACACATTCAAAGAAAGGCGTATCAAGCATATAATTTGATGACAAGTATGTGAAACCTTCTTGATGAGATATTGTGAAAAAGGTATTATATTACACAATGATCATTTGTATATGATTGTCGATGTTGTGAAATTAAGTTCTTTCTATTGGGTGTCTTAACCCATTATTGGATATTAATTTTAGAGTTTAGTCAAGTCCACTTAATTCCAATTAGAAAGAATCCTAGAGGGTCACACACTAAGTGTTTATATGGATCTCTATTAAATTCAATTTGATTTTATTTATTGGAATAGATATTATTCTTAAGACTGAGGAATAATTTTATTCAATTTTTATTAATCACAAAAATTCAATAAATATATAATCACTAGATTATGAATAAAATATATTTATTTTATTTATTATTTAATAAAAATTTATTCACTAGTTTATGGATAAAGTATTTTTTATGAATAAAATAATTATTTGGATATTCAATTAATGTTTATGAATTGAAGAGGACCAAGATCATGTTGCTGATAAATATTAATTAACTAGCCAGTAAAATAATATTTATCATTATGCCAGTTAGTACACACTATAAAATAATATTATTATTATTATTATATCACATGGGGTTTAATAAATATTATTATATTATTTAAGGTTTGGTACTCAATTAAATAATGTTTTAACCTAAAATATATGGAATTTGGTATCCTATGACCAAGTGTTTATACTTTTATTACATGTATATTCTATGATTTGAATATTAAAAAAAATATTGTTACATATTGTTCACTGTTCGGAATGACTTTAATGTAATAATTTCATATAGTTTGATAATGTGGTAGCAGTTCCCCGCTATGATGAGAACCTTGAAATTCTATGGCGATATTCTTAAATATAGTTCTGGGGTCAGATAACAATCTACAGTGGGACACATATAATGTGACTTCTAGGTGTGAGTACTCATAAGAATATGAGACTTGTTCTCATCACATTAACACTTGGTAATCTTCAAGATGGGGTATTATGAGAACAGACTCGCCAGTAGGAATTCTTCATGTTTTGGCTCCATTATATATTCCAATCTATGAGCATTTCTAATCATCCATATACTTTAATATTATTATTAATGCATGATACAACTCATGCACTTAGATTTATTTCATAAACATTGATGATATAGTTCATGGAAAAGTTATATATGATAGGTGTGTCATGATTGACATGTTATTAATGGATTAGTTGAGGAAGAATTTTTCCCTTCCATATTTATAGAAGTATATATCTCAGACCTTTGATTGCAATGAACCATCTCATTAGATTCCATGCCAATGGTACAGTAATGGGTTTATTTCATATAGTCAGAAAAGACATATTGATCATATATGTTGATGAAACGGATGTGCAACATGCATGATGGTATATTCAGAAAAAGGTATTATGTTACATAGTGAGTATTCATATATGGTTGTTAATTTTGAAATATTAAGTTCTTTCTCTTGGGAGTCTTACCTAGTTTCTAGATAGTAATCTAGGACTTTAGACAAGACCGACTAATGCTAATAAGAAAGAATCCTAGAGGTCGACACACTAAGTGATTATGTTGATATTAATTAAATAGTATTGGAATGTAATTCATGGAATAAATATTATTATTAATATTGAGGGTTGGTATAAAATTAAATAATAATTTAATCTAAATCCTAGCACTATAAATAGATGGTTATGTCTATTGTGTAAAGTTAATCGAGATTTGTGAATTATTGCACATAATATAATTCTCTCTCCAATCCTCCTTCTCTCTTCCTATCATGATCAAGAAGTGATAGAGAGGTTACTTCAAGATTGAAGGATCCATAAGAGATCAACCTAAAATTATAAGATAATTGATTCATCGTGCTAGTACCCAAAAATCAATTGGCTTTGGTCTGTGATCAAAGTGGCACATATGGATCACTACTAAAGGAACTCTACACATGGATCCTTATGAAGAAAAAAAAGGTAATCTAGAATGGGTTTTTTGGAAAATCAACATAAGATATATCCCTTGACTATGTATTCATTTCTTCAAATCATAAATGAATTAATTGTAAATTTAATGTGAAATATCTTCTCTTTTGGTTATGGGAAATTCCAAATTTAAATGATTTTTTATTTATCTCCCACCCAAGGTGATTTTACTAAAACCATAACCTTTAAGTTCTATTAGAGTGGTCGTGTTTCAAATTTATAATTATTTATTTTATTGTTGATCTATATGCGCAATACTGGATAGGTTTTCATTTCAATAATTATTCGTTCTTTAATCTGATTTCAATTAACATGTTTTCAACATATTAATCATCATCGTTCAATGTTTCATTTTCTTAAAGGAATAAAAATAGATGAAGATTGGTTAGGGATTCCATTGGAAAATGTCGAGGATTATAGATGTATAGCTTGGGATTACACATTGTTTAGCCGGAGTACACATTGTGTACCCAAGTGTACTGCACGTAGCCATGTTATGAGATACATGCTGCACTAAGAAGTAACTGCATGTGGTGCCTTAATTTTATACCACATGTAGACTAGTCCAACTTGGAACACAACATGTTTTATTATTCATCATGTATCTAGTATATAAGTCATGTATTCTATACAGTTTATTAGTAAAATTCAAGAAAACTATTTCATCAAATACATAGTTAAAAATGTGTGAAACTGGAAGCCTAGAGCATTAATGAAGTACATGATGTGTATCCATCATACATAACATATAGTCCATTAATTTTTGTATCCTAAATATACATTGAGTTCTTTAGTGAGTTATGTGGAAACATGGAATAGATGATACATAGCACGTGTATGGATTATACATGTCGTGTAGTCCCGAATATGAGGACCTCATTGAGTTTCTCAGTGGGTTGCACGGACACACGATATTTGGACCACATAGCATGTAACTCATTAGTATATGTTGTGTAATGAACCATGATACACACTGAATACCCAAGTAGGTATCTTAGTAAAATGGAAAGAAGAACACATGGCTTTTAGTTGGTTAGTACACTCTATGTAGTCTGACCGAGGTATATGTGAATCCCCATGCATCTATATCAGATTCATAATAATAGAGGTCCATGGTGTGTAGCTCAAAATTACACACTGTGTAGTCTCCCAATAAATGGAAGAATTATATTACATTAAATTTCTAATTCAAACATTAAAACCTTATTATATTGATTGGCACCAATTGTTTTTTATAATTTAATAATGGTTTTAAATAGTAATTAAATTCCCAATTAAATTATTCTAATAATTTTTCATTATTGGTATTTTCATTTATTTTCCTTGAATGGTTTTAATGATGGGTATCTCTAAGAAAATGTGGATGGTCATTAAGATGAAATTTAAATAATTAATTAATTAATGAAATCATTTATATCTTAATAATAAAGAATGAATAAGAAATTAATGTTAACTGGTTTACTTATGTGTATTTGTTGCATGTGTATGACCATTTATAAGCTTAACCAAGACATGTGTATTCATTGGATTAATTTAATTTAATTAATAGTTTTCAAATTATTAATTATTAAATTAAAATGATGTTCTTTATGTAATCCCTCTCTCCATTATTATGTATGACCTATGTATCCAAGGTTATTTATGTAATCTCCCTTAACCAGTCCTTTGGTACCCCTCACCTATGTGTCGATTATAAATAAATGAAACTAGTGGGGTATCCTAAGGTGCACTGAGGAAGTTCAAGATGAAACCAGTATGATTTCAACCCATGTGATACACAGGTAGATAGGAGGAGCTATAACTCATTCCAAGACCATCTTAATGATTATTTCTTTTGGGTCATAGGTTTATTTATTTCCCACACAATAATTCAACCGTTAGATAAACTTTTGATCGGGTAATTTATTTATTTTTATCTTCTGTATTATTTATTTTATGGATTTAAGACCACGACCACATAAATAAATGAATTAATGTACAAATATGGAATATAACTAAATGGATTATGTGTAAATGTTTTATAAAAAAACAAGGTTAATCACTTAAGTAAAATCCACTTAATATTTAAAATACATATAAAATATAAAACAAGAAATATTTATGCATAATAAATTAAAATCCCTCAACTTAATATTAAGTCACACTAATCCTTTCATTGTTTGATTAGGAATGAAACCATAGAACTAAGTGTTTACATGGACAAAGTTGGGACACTTTCTTTTATCAAGGAGTTCTTATGAGATTTTTGGGTTGAATTAACCAAACTTGTATTGAATTTAACAACTAAAGTCTATTTAATACAACTTTAGTGGCTAGTGTTGAGGAAATCCAACTTAGGATTTTTGGATTGGGGAGTCTACTCAATAGATCAAGGAACTTTAAGCCCACAGTTGGCAAGACTACCAACCTAAATAACTTCTCATGATTTTCATGGCTGAATTTTAGATCATAAAGAAGGGAAATATATATCCTTTCCTCTATAATGTATTATGTGATGGAACATTCTGATTTCAATGGGGAGGGCTATTAGGGCTTGATAAAATGGTGGGAGATTTAATAAAAATTTAATTATTATTATTTATAACATAATTTATAATTAAGAAAAGTTTTAATAATGTAATATTTTAAAATTTAGAATAATGGAAAGTTTATCATCCACATTATCCTTATGATATATATTAAAGAAATACTATCTCCTCGTTTTTAGTAACTTCCATGACTTGTTCATATTCTTTTGATTTGTGATGTTCCTTGATCAAAAATATTACATGCTAGAATACTCAATTTCTGATCTACCTACCAAGGATGCGGATGTTGAAGAATCCATTTCCTATGAAAAAATTAATGACATGATTGATTTTCAATATTTTATGTTATCATATATGTCTAGTAAACTCATGAAGTCTCACAAAAAACATGGATTCTTATAGCATTATCACGCATCTCAGTGGTCTTTACCGGTAGATATAAATATAGAAATGGTTTATGATCTCCAAGACTCTTTTTTAGAGAAATATTGCAGACGTTTCATCAATTATGCCTCACATAGTCAAGCTCATTAGCTACATTGATCACAGATAGGTTCTAGGGTTCAAACTTCCTAAATAATTGTGCGCTGATCTAATTCTTGCATCACTCCCTCATAGCTTCTCTAGTTTTTTTGTTATTTTTAATATGAACATCATTAAGAAGTCACACCCTAATCCTCCCACTCATCTTCACTGACTAGATAAATATATAAAGAATTAAAATCCTTCAATCGTTATTGTGAAAAAATGGAAAGGGAGACTGAAGAGATCTAAGACCAAAGCTTCTTCACACCCTTACAAGAAGAGAAAGATTAAGGGGAAAGTAAGGGAGAAGGATTTTGTTTATTTCACATGTGGTAAGAAGGGTCATTGAAGAAAAACTAAACACAACCTAAGAATCAAGGGGGCCTCAAGTGTGTTTTTTATCAAGCCAATTTTATCTATTTCAACTGATCAGGTATTACATAGAGCATGTGGTTCTCACATATGTATTAAAATTTAAGAACCAAGTAGATTCATAATGATTGACCAAGGAGAGGTAGATATAGGAGAAAAAAATGGATCTAGACTTATAGTTGTATCTATCAGTGACTACCACCCTAAATTTCTAACTAGAATGATCTTTCTTTTTAAGAGATTGTTATTATGTTTCATCCATTACCATTTCTATATCTAGACTTCACACAAATGGATTTATTTTCAAATTCAGGAATAAGTTTTTCCTTTTTTATAAAGATAACATTTTTAATGGTAAGTCACATTTAAATAATGGTATTTATGTGTTGGATTACATGAACCAAGTAATGGAAATCAAAACAAAACTACTTTACATGATTCATACCACACCCAACTTTTCCATCACTGAATAGGTCATGTAAACAAAAATCATTTGAGTAAATTATAAAAGGATGTATATTTAGATTATTTTGAACTAAAAACAATTGTTATATGTCACGGATTTTTAAAAGGGAAAAAGATCAAATCCCCATTTAGTGGAAAAGGTGAAAAGACCAAAGAGATTCTAAAATTAGATTATATCGATGTGTGTAGAGAATTTCCTATTGAAAAAAGGGGTGGGTACTCATGCTTATTAACTTTTACTAGTGATTTTAGTATATATGGATATGTTTTATTGATGAGGTATAAGTTAGATTCCTTTGATATATTCAATGAATAGAAGAATGAAGTTGTGAACCAGCTTGGTAAGAAGATTAAGAAACTCTACTCAAACTATGGTGGATAATACCTTAATCGAGAATTTAGTGTTTTTTATGGGAGTTTTGGATTTAATCCTAACTCACTACATATTATACACCTCAATGGAATGGTGTAAGTGAAAGGATTAACTACACCTTTTGGACATAGTGATATCAATGATGAGTAATGTGAGTCATCCACTATCCTTTTAGGGATATGAATTACAAACAATAGTGTAAATACTAAAATGAGTGCCAACTAAATAAGAAGATGAAATCCTATACCAATTATGTAATGGAAAGAAACCCAGGTTGTCATAATTACATGTGTGGGGATGTAAATCATTTGTTATGGGCTCTTCAAGTAAAAAACTTGCACCCTAAGGCATAAAGTGTATCCTTATGGGATAACATAAGGAAAAAAGGGATACTACCTATACAATCCTTTATATAAAAAATATTGGTTGACTTACATCCCAAATTCATTGAGAAGGATCATATCTACAAAATAGATTATGGGAGAAAGATAGACATCGATAATGTCTAGTCTCAAGATATATAAGAGTGGGCACATGAACAGATTCCACAATGCCCTATAGAAGAATATGTTCCTTAGACATAATTACTACATAGGAGTACAAGAGATGTTAGTGAACCAAAATGGTATGGTTTTCTAGTCACCGAGGATGTTGACACATTATTACTTGATAACAATGCCCCTATAACCTATAATGGATCAGTAAGTGTCACATATGTTTCCAATTGGAAAGAATCCATAAATTCTAAAATGGATTTCATATACCAAAACAAAGTCTGAATTTTGGCAGTTCCTCCGGTGGATGTAAAGCTTGTTTGTTGTAAATGGTTATTCAAGAAGAAAATAGACATGGATGGTAAATTCACTACCTATAAGGAATGGAATGTTTCAAAAGTTTTTAAATGGCTTCAAGGCATTGACTATGACTGTTTGGTCCAAAAAAGTTCACATGGAAGATCGGAAGGATTTTATGAATTTGAAAAGAACCAGATAAATCAATGGATACGTTTTATAAAGATTAAATATGGTTAAACATCCAAATCTGCAAAGAAACTCGATATTCTATAAACCATGATCATTATGTAGTTCTCTACTTCACATAATTCTCCATATAGCGCTCTGTATAGTGCCCCCCAAAACAAAATTTTATTCAAAAGGTAGGAGTCACCTTTTGGTCCACCGCAAATGAAAATTCATTTTTTGGGTGAGGCATCCTCTTTTATCTACCTAAAAATGAAAATCCATTTGTGGAGTGAGGCATCATCTTTTGGACCCCCGCAAATGAAATTTCATTTGTGGGGTGAGGGGTTATCTTCAGGCCACCTACAAATCAAAATCCTTCATGTGCGGTGGTTTTTCATTATTTCCGATCAACCCTGGAATAGTTACATCCATAACCCTATAAAAATCACACATAGGGGTAGATGAAATAGGGGAGAGACAAACAAAAAGAGAGAGAAGATAGTATGAGTAATAAATTTTAGTAGGTAATCATTTACTGCATTTCATAAAGTAAGAAAGGGGTCTAACCTAACCACCCTAAAAGGGGTAGCCCATCGCAAAAACACATCCTCATAGAAAAAAAATTAGATGGCCCTCCACATAGAAAAATACTTTTTGGACCATCTTTCCATAAAACGTATACAGAAGGAGTCTTTGCGGACCACCATCCTATATAGAAAATAGTATGTGGGATGGAGTCCTTTAGTCTCAGTACCCTTCTGCATAGAATTCGGTCTTACCTCAACCCCGCCACAAACTATTCAATTAACTCTCATCATAAATCTCTTCTATAAAGTTCTAGGCCCCAAATGGGCCCCTTTAGGAACTACCAAGGAAATACCACTTCCAAAGCCTCCAAATATGTGTGATCATATTATAGGGAACACCAATGTGCCCTCTCAATCATACATTACCATGGTAAATAAGGTCATACTATTAACCTACATAATAATGGAGATCCTCATAATGTTCTTGATCATACATTCCTGTGGTAATGAGGATCCTAACCTTAATTATAGTGGTTAGTGGCTCCTCGGGCTGGGAAGCTACATCTTTGTCTCATAATACCGCACTCTTCAACACTTCAACTTATAAAAATGGGAGGAGGGGAGTATCATCAACTAGGGAATACATACCAGAGTAAGAACTAAGTCTTTCTTGTGGCCCATATCCATATAGGTGTGCAAGACCTAACCCTCATTACAAAAATAAGATAGGATATGGAAACATCAAAGCCCTTTACCTCTCTCGTAACCTTGGACACATCCACCAGTGGGTGAAGGAGATTTTTTGGTTTTTTTTATCTTCTACTTTCTCTTGTTTCTCACATTGATCATGAATCACATGGGATTAATGGTTAGTAACAATCATGACACCAGCACAATCAAATACCTATCTTGGGAGGAGATTCCTTTTTAATCTTCCTGTAACCTTCCAAATTGGCCTTCTATTTGGTATAACCCCAAAAATGTTATCTCTATATGAAAGTTCTATATTCCCAATGAGAAAACCAAATGGGACTCCTCCATACATGTAATCCCCAACCCTTTCGAACTATATGGTCTTTGATTCCCGTACAAACGGGATACGCAGGAAGCCTCCTTGAGGTCCAAACTGAGCACTCCAAATTCACCCTAATCTTATTGGGGCCATATTACTAGTAAGTTCACATCTATCTTGGGAGGCTACATCCCTTCCAGGTCCCCCAACCCGCTTCGGTATAAGTCTAGCATTGTCCCTCGACTAGGAAAAATTTTCCTAGACATCATTATTGCATGATGTCAAACCTCACAGTTTGGCCCTTGTCATATGACCTTAAATTGTATGATTTGTCCTGTTATGTGACATTGGACTACGTGGTTCTGATTCCATTCATAAGTATATGTAGGAATATCATCTCATGGGCCCAATCCTAACATCAAAATAACTCTTTTCTACCTAGATGATAATAAATTCTAGATCACCCCACCGTGTGGATTAAAATAAACATCATGATAATAAATGATATAAGAATATATAATGCATATAAAAAGGGTACCATTTATAGAGAACCTTAGATACACAAATATGACTACATCTATGAAGAACCTTGAATACATATAGATGATTATAAAATCAATACATGCCAACAATTGATTGTTGATATAAGGGAGACCTTTTTTATATTTGATATTTAATAAAGTATTCACGAATATATCTTAAATATATAAGAGAGTCTTGTAGTAGGAAATAATTTCACCCAAAAGAGTGTAATGATCCTGACCTCCCATCCTCCCAGCCAACACATTTTCAAAGATGTCATTAGAAAATTCTTTGTGACTGCATTCCTTTAGAAAGAAGGTCTACATCAACTCCAAATGAGTGTGGTTATGAATTTCTATGAAAAAAAAGTGAACCTAATGTGAATCCATAACCAAAATGACTATTTATCCCACATGTTCAGCCCAATTCACACGCAAAATAAAATATGGTCAAAACCTTGATCCAAAAAAAATTAATTATGAATGTGTTTGTTTATTGAGATGCTTATTTGATAGGTTTTCCTTGTATATATCTTTCATATATATATTTACAGTTTTGAAAATAACTCCCTTCAATCCAATAGATTCCTTTCAACTAGCCTGAACTTATGCATCTGTTATCACACAAGTAGGGTCCCCATCAAATAATAGGGCATTATCACCGACCTAATGCTTGGTCTCAAATGTTCTCATTTGGGAGTACAAAAACAATGATACTATATGAAACCTAGATTATTAATGTAAATCCCTATAGGGAATGAAGTCCCACCAACCATTCACTCAATGATGGTTGGTGGCCCAAAAGCTGACAACACCTTTTTTCATGTCAAATCATTTCGGGAGCCTATCTAAGGAACCTTACAATAAGTTCCTCCATTATCTTGGAAAGACAAATCAGGAGTTCGCTGATGGACTCATTCATACAACACAGGGGCCCCTCCAAAGGGATACTTCTAGTAGCTACCATCACCAACATCGTGTGGCATCAAACCCTTAGCATGATGAAAGTGCAGCCCTTGAGGGTCCATCCCAAGTCACCCAAACCCAGGAACTCGGGATATCCCACTGAGGTAAGTGACCATTCTATAGTGAACAAGGACCCACCTCCATTCCCTTGAGTGAATCCCTCTAACCAAATATGATGGAAAACCATGTGCAAGATCACACACTTTCCAACATCTATCAATCCTTCCAGGAAAGTTTGGTGACACCTAGAGAAACAAGCTAAAATATCCTAGCTACAAATAGGGGGAAGTCCCACATCTCTTCTCCCACACTTGATTCTCATAGGTATATCCTAGAAATAAATGGATGAAATAGTAGAAATACAACCTTATCTAGATTTGGAATGGGAATATACTCCCATTACATCTATAAAAGTCACCCCATACATCTTGGATATAATGTAAGGAGATGAATATATTCATGTTCACATTCTACAAGTTTTACACGATATAATGATCACATTTTAAGTGACTAGGAATTGAGTACACAACCCCACCTCCACATTTTAAGTGAATAGGCAGTATAGTATAAGATTCACCAATGAGTAGAAACATATTCCTACTTCTATCTAGGATGGTCATGGACAAAATCCCATGATAAATGGGAAACTAGATTGGGCCCATATCCCTGTTCCAACTATATCTCATTGGTCTATCCCAGTGGCCACTCTAGGGAAAGCACATATCCCTTCCAAAATTCTAGAAACTTGTTGTAAAATTATGGAAGTTCCATTAGAGATAATCAAACAGGCTTCCATATATGAAATATAATACCCACAGTAGTTGTCCCTAATCGCCTATAAGAAATCATCTAAAAAGAAAGTCTATCAAAGAAGATGGGAAAATAAAGATCCAATCCATGAACCGAATCTATTGAATACCGATGTTCTTGAATCCCTTGGATGTATATATATGGAGTTTCAATTTATTACTCCTCCATTACCAAATTGTTGAGATATTAGAGCCAATTGCAAAGTTCTTCCCTATAACATTTATATCAGCAGTTCTGGAGGTCCTCCCCGAACATCTTTCCCTGAAGTCTTACTTCATTTTCAGAATTTGATCGATCATGAGATCTCATCTTCTAATGAGCACTGTGGTAACCCTTTTTATGCCTAGAAGATGAAATAATAAGAATTTCATACCCTTTCTACCATCCACCCTAAAGGTCTTACCCATGTTATATGCTACATGATTTCTTCTTGCATTCAAACATCAAGTTGTAATGGTAGTCCTCCCCATGATGGCATTCACTACAAAGTTTCTCCCCCCAATGAAACTTTATTTCATTAAAAATTTCCTCCTCTTGGTGAATCAATTCTGATAAATTCCCCCTATGAATTGGTGTTTGTGAAAATTAGTCCAATAATGTATGATTCCTCATCATTAACAAGCGATATTATTTCTCAAACTAAAAACAACCTAAAGAAACGATCATTATTAGAACCACCCTTGAATTTCTTAACTTCCAATGCAATAGAGGAAATCACTGCTAGCCAAATTTTTTACAATAAAGAAACTGGGAAGAATCCACTTAGGTCGGATCTAATTGAGGAACCACTTGAGAAACATGAAAGATACTTATTTCTAATGAGGAAATAGTTTGATAAGGAAAACATAACAGTAATGTTCTGTCCTTTATCTACTCTCCAATATAGTATTCCAAAGGAATTATCAGAAGAATATGTGCATGACATTAACCTAAATATATGAACTACTCTTTGTCATTGGAAAACTAAAGTATTGTCTCATGATGGATATCTAAGTCACATCAAGGTAACAAAATAGATGCACGGTAAAATCAATTTGGTGTACCTCTTAACTACAAGACACCCAAAATTGGGAAGACAGTAAAGAACCCTTTAGCACACATGTATTGATGTGTTAAAAGAGTTGTCAAAACTTCTCACCAATACCCCCATTCAGTGTTTATATCAGGGGATGGGGAGAACATGGAGAATTTAATTTCACCATGATCCCCAATCAGTAAATCCCACAAAAAGTGACTTCATGCAATGCCATATCCTTAGAACAACTATGATAAATAGTATCTTCTCACAATAGATAGTATGCTCAGTAAGAACCATCCCATAACAAATCTCAAAGGCATCAAGACAGAAGAGAGTGATTCACCTAAAGACTCTTTCATCAAGCATCTAAAATATTGAGTGATCCTCTCACTTGAGGGAATCCAATCCATTTACAGTACAAATATATTTTAAATCGGGTGGATTAGGTAAAAATCATACAATGAACCCAACCCACATTTGAAAAAAGATATGTAAAGTCAAAAGAGCATTCGCAGCCGTAGCAGTTGCAGACATGGTAGATAGGAGCAACCCCATCCTGTAAGGCTGGGGCCATTTTTAAAATAACCTTCAAGGAAAACAATTAAAGCCCAAAATTTTGGGAAAGTAAAAAAGAATCACTCATAACCCATAGAGATGGGGGAATGTTTACCTCAACCTCATCCATAGTGAAATTTAGTTTTTTATCAGTTGGGAGGAGTTACACAAAATTAATTTTATCGGTTAATCCCATATCATGATGCAGTTTCTTCTTCAAGGACACGAACACAAAAATTATTCAGAGGATCCCTTCATTTCACCATTAACCAGATGTCTTATAAGGATCCTTAAAATAAAGGATGAGTTTCATTGATATCCACAAGCAAAAAAAAACCTACTAAGAGAACCACCGCTCTAAGAAATTATATCTCTTTTGGTGGATGATCTGAGAGAAACTAGTTCTCCCATTATATATAGACTGATGAACTACTTGTGGTGCATTTCACATCAATAAACAACATTATCACCACTTCTGACAATTCTATATAACATCATTTTAATTCAAGAGAACAAGAGGAGGATATATCCACTCTAAATATTTTACACACTAAGATGACTAAAGAAGGTTCTTCTACCAAAAATTATAGGATTAACCTAAATTTTGGAAATCAGTTGAATTCTTTATTTCCTCCTCCTTGATGGACATCAACTAAAGAAAAATATAAGGCTTCAGTTCAGTCCCACCTATTACCAGAGTGTTTTGAACAGATCACACACAAGGAAATAATGGCTTAGTATGAGATAGAAATGTGAGAATTGGGAAGGATTAATACTGAACTAATCAGGGGTAATATTCCTATTGGATGTGTTCTTCAATCAGAACCTCATTTCACTCCCCCATCTGATGTCCCTTGACAAGAAGATATTTTCATACTCGTGAAAGAAGATTCACAATGACTGCACAATACAGAAGAAAGGAAACTAATCTATTTGGAACCAGTGAAAACCAAATATTGAGACTTTCCTCTATTGGCCAAAAAATCAAACCAATATTACTCAAGTTACAATCAGAAATCCAAGCACTAGTTCAGATAGGACCAACACATCCAGTTTAGGTTTTTGTTCCCCCTGATCCATCCCCTTCTCAGTTAGTAATTCCCATAAGATTGGTTGATAATATTGATTTTTTTGTAGCTCTTCTAGAAGCTATGAAAGGAAAATGTGTGCCAATTCAGTCTAAAAGAAAACATTTCCCTAAATAGGTACAATTGACTCTTCCCCCAACTAATTTTAGAAATCCTATGTTTCCAACATTTGATGGTTTCAGATATATAGACTAGCATATAATGCATATTTTATCTCAATGTGGCCCCATGATAGGAACTTTTTTGCAATAAGAAGTTTCCAAACTCTGGTTCATTTAGTAGTACTTGTAAGTATTGTCCTTCATATGGTACACTAGTTTACCCGCTTGGTAAATCAAAGGATGATAAGACCACTGGTGAAAATTTATTTACCAGTTCAACACAACCCTACAGAATACAATGGTCCTAGACCTCTCAAACTACAAACAGTGAGAAAATGAAAGAGTATCAAACTTCATTATTAGGTATAATGGTCTATATTAATCCCTGAATTTGATGTTTCCATAGGAAGATCGGTTAGGTCTTTTCATAGAAAACTTCTTTGATGGGTTGTGAAAACCACTCACTCCCACTAAATACCCGGGTGGTTTCTAAGACCATGTTATGGTTGCATTAATATTTTAAGACCTAATCTTGAAAACTATATCCAAATCCAAATTAGTACCAACAACCCAGAGGAGGAGGATAGGCAAAGTAGAAACTGAAACTGACACTTTGAAACCAACTCCTACACCAGCTAATATATTATGAAGCCTAAACCTTATCACCTGGAACCCCCTTAAGAGTGAAAAAAGTAGTAAAAAACCTTATCAAGATGAAAGTAAAGAGATAAAACACCCCAAATTTAAATAACATTAAAGTATATTCTATTCCTTCTGAGATGAGCAGGTTCCTGGATACTTCTGAGAAACCATGCAAAAAAATTATATAACTCTACTAGAACCCAAAAGACCTAATAAAGTTGACCTAGAGATCACCTGAATTATTTCCCCTTTCACAAAATATTGGGGAACACCATCAAGGGATATTTTTTTTAATGTTGTTATGTAAAATATGGTTGATTTCAGGAAACTGAGATTTGGTAAACCAATGGTATAGGTAGCGTGTGTTTCATCTGCCACTCCAAAGGAAGAGGCTAAATGGCAGGAAGTTACCAGAAATATTGTATAGAATTTCAGTGATTAGATGACTATAAAAAAATCAAAAAAACTCATTCTATCCCCCAATCATAGTTAAAATAACCAATTATTCTCATAGTCACTTCTTGTAAAGCACAACCAACTCATTCAACTCCACAACCCTTCAAATTCCTATATTCTAAGAAAAGGCAAGACTGGAAGGGTGGGAAAAAACATAGGAATATAAACCTGAACAAAGTAAAACTTTATCCTTGAATCTCTTAGACTTCATGTATTCAATCCCAAAGAGAATGGGTGTTATCCCACTAAATGGTACAATGGGCACTGAACCATCAAATAGAGTCCTCATCAGATAAATAATTGATCATTTGATCTATCAATGTTATTAATTTGATGTATATATCATCCAATAATAAATGTTATTTTGAACCTGATTTTCCCACACTAGATTGTGGATACATGAACTAAGGTTGCAGGATCTTAAGAAACAAAGGGAGGAATAATCGTAGACAAACACAATATACCATCTTCATTCCTATTATATCTATCTATATTACTAAAACCCTTGGAAAATACCTTATAAAATCCCAATAAGAGAAGGAATATTCCCCCACATATGTAAAAAATCTATTGGAACCAATCATTTTGGAAGGTCAACTGATGAATAGGCAACAACATGATCAACCCAGGGAAGTGTGATGGCCAAGGCGGCCTGGCCCAATAGTAGAAAAATTTTCATTCACATCTACTTAACAACCTAGATCAACATCCCTAGGAATTTCAGTTAAAAAATTCCTTCTAAAGAATAGTTCTCTGTAGGGAAACATGGAACTTTGATCCAAAATTATAACGTCCTAAAACAATTGGTCATAGATCCTATAAATATTTCAATTATGGATGCTCTCAAACTATCAAAGTATCTATGGTAATCACTTAAAGAGGATCTGTTTTGACCTCAAGAATTATAGGATGATATTACAACTTCCCAGATATTCAGTGCAGAGGTTGACACTATAATTTCATGTAGTTATCTCTTTAACCAAATACAAAATATATAATATTATATAGGGATACATCAGGCCCCTGTACATATTTAGTAGATTAGATAACATTGACATCTATTGAGATTTCATTGAGAATAGCTCAAAAGTTAACCTCACACCTATCATAATGCTAATTCGAATGAGATACAATGAATATTATTTTTCCCTTTTTCTTTAATGCTTCAAGGTAATGATAAAAGTGAATATAAATCCCAAGGCCACATTAATCCTAGAGATCATTTTTGTGATTTTGAGTCCAAATCTGAGTTCTTGGTCATCTGACAGAATGCCGATTTTAATGGATTTCTAGGAAGGCCTTTGATGCATAAGCATGTAGTGATCCCTTTATCATGCCATCAATGCCTTAAGTATTATAGAAATGGATATATTTGGATGTTATGTGGTGACAAATCCCTATTCAAGTGTTGTGAATCTCAATATATTGATGAAGGATTCTATTGAAGAGAAGGGAATCACCCCATAACTGATGGTCTCACTAGGGTTACCATACCAAATGTCCTTGAAAAGACACTATTTAACCCATTCAAAGACCTCAGTGATGAATATGTGTTTCCCATTAGTCAGTTAAAAGATATCAGCTAAGATTTAGATATGTGCTAACTGGTCTTCATGGAATTATCCATGTCAGTTGAGCCTAAGGGAATTCATGAAATATTTGACTCCTCTATTGGTAGTAATACCTCATATGTAAATACTCTAACCTTATCCTCATAACTCTAGCAGGCCACTACTCCATCTGCTAAACCTATGGAAGTCATGACGTCACTGTTGGAAACTAGCTTAGAGGAGAATGACCTTTTCCCTAACATGAATAAATCCCCTTAATTTCACATCCATCTATACATGTAAGCAAATTAATAGGAAGAGGAAGAATAGGAGGAAAATGACCTTAGGTATGGTCCCCTAGCATTCAAGGAAGGTTTATTCACCATTTTTTATTATTTTCTATGGATAAATTTGGGTATAGAGGGGGATCAACAACCAACGTTGATCAACACAACTATGTCCCATGATGAATAGGATATTTTAACCTCTTTTCTGAAGTAGTACCAGGATGTGTTTTCTTTTAATTACAAAGATAATCTAGTCCTTGATCCTAATGGGGCTACCCATCACTTAGGATTTTTAGGTGACCACCATGGTGACAAGTAGGTAGCCAGAAGGAAACATCCAACCCATGTTTCCAAGGTTGAAGCTAAAGTTGATAAGATCATAAAATCCAACTTCATTCGGGAGGTTCAGTACCTGAAGTACCTCACCAACATTATCCCAATCAATAAAAATAATGGGTAGATTATGGTTTTCATTGATTTCAGATACCTTAACTGGAATTTTCCAAAAGATGACTTCCCGATTCTAATTATAGAACTTATGATTGATTCAATGGATAGCTATCAATCCCTTTCCTTAATGGATGGATATTCAAGGTATAATTAAATTGGAATTTCCCCAGAACCAGAATAAGTAACAGGTTTTAGGGGTCCCCCTAAGAGTATTCTGTAATCTGGTGATTCTTTTAGGTTTAAAGAATGTTGGTGTTATATATCAACATCTCATGCATCACATCTTCAAGCCCATCCTATTAAGATCATTCATGTGTTATGTTGATGATTTGGTGGTTAAATAATGTTAATTTTTTATCACCTTTCCTATTTGAAAATCATTTTAAACAAACTTCAACAACACTGTTTGAATATGAATACCCTAAAATGTGATTTTGGTATTACTTTAGGAAATTTTATTTTCTTTTTCATACACCATAATGAAATCATAGTTTTCTCTAAGAAGACTAAGGAAATTCTGGTTATGTCACCTCATTGAAACATTAAATAGTTGAGATGGTTGTATGGGAACATTACCTACATTCGACACTTCAAAGAAAACATCACAGGAAAGTGTTTTCTCTTCACCAGGTTGATAAATAAAGGGGTCACATTTCATTGGACTAATTACTTCCAAAGATCATTTGACAGCCTTAAGAAATACCTCTTAAACCCACCAGTAATGAGCCCGCAGTTGAATGAAATTTTATTATCCAATATGTGAAGATTATAGAGTGGTCACTAGGTGCCTTTCTCATGCATAAAAATGATTTTGGTAGTGAAAACAACCTTTATTAGCTTAGTCACACTATGCTTGACACTGATATTTGATATTCAAATATCGAGAAAAACTATTTTGTGTTGATTTTCTCAATTCATAAATTAAGGAATTACCTACAGCACCATGAGTTCCATTTGATCTCTCAAAATGACTCTCTTAAATATATCCACATTCATCCCTTTTTGACTAGACGTTTGGTGTGATGGTTGGTCATTCTTCAAAAATTCTAAATCTAGTTCATACCAAAAAAAGTGATAAAAGTGTATCCCTTAGAAAATTTCCTAGTAGAATATCCCTTTTTTAAAGAAGTGATTTTGAGTAAATAATTTCTCGATGAGGAGATATTATTATTTTAGGATTATAACAGAATGTGGGAAATGTAATTTGATGGTGAATTCAAAATCCCAACTAAAAAGAGAATTGAAGACCCCAATATCAATAAATTTAGGTTGAAAATCAATCTCATTTCTCCAAAAAATGTAGTTTTACCTTATTATTTTCTCCTATTAAAAGGCTACACTAATAATGAGGCTGAATAACAAGACCAAATTGTAGTCTTAGAGTTGTATTTGTAGATACTGGTGACTCACATGAGAATTAAATGTGATTTTGAGTTGGTAATTAAGCAGATCAAAGGTGATTATTCCATTAGTAAAGAAGATCTGATCTCACTACATAATTATGTTCAAGGTGGCTGGAAGTGTTCCCTTACAAGACAACACTAAGTCATGTCATTTTTTAACTAAACACTTAATAAAATATTGTTGTAGCCTTGGTATATTGGAATTATGATGAAGCATTCATGGGTATCGCCCATCACAGAATAGTATCGACATTTATTCAAAGTGGCATAGAAGAGATCAACAAGATAAATCCTACCCATGAACTTGATAACTATAAAAATGGGTGGATTAATACCATTCTAAAATACCTCCAAAATGGGTCCCTTATACTAAATAGAACTATAAAATAATAGATGTAATTATGGCTAATCAATTTCACCCTTTATGATAGCCCAGGTCATCAGAAGGTTCTTTATAAGTGAAGCTTTGATGGAATTCTACTCAGATGCATTGAAGGAGAGACGATGACTGATACTATAGAGGAATTTCATGTTGATTATTGTGGTTTCCATAAATTAGGAATCAATATTTCTCATCAAATCATGAGTCTTGGGTATTTATGGCCTTCGACAATGTTGGATTTAACACAATTTTTCAAAAAGTGTCATTCTTACCAAGTACATTCTAACTTCATCCATTAGCCCCCAAATTTTTTCATACATCTAAATACTTCTAGTCATTCTTTGTGTGGATAATAGATATTTTAGGGTCATGACCTTCGGATGTGGTCCAAAAATTCAAGTACATCCATACTACAACTGAATTATTCTCTTAATAGATCGAGGTGATACCTCTTAAGAATGTCAGGACCAAAAGTATTATCAATTTTGTGACTTAAAATATCATCACCATATTTGGTGTCCCTCACACCATACTGAAAAACAATGGAACCATATTATACTCTTAAAAATTGAAGAAGTTTTTCTAAGAACACAACATTGAATCTAACCATTTTCCATCTACTACGTGGAGACAAATGGATAGATAAAGAATTTTTATAAAACCCTATCGAACAATCTCTAGAAAATAATGGATATAGAAAAGAAATATTGGACTGATAATCTCTTATATTCCTTGTGGGCCTATCAAACCAAAACCCTCACTACTACTCAAGAAACCATATATTCACTGGTCTATGGAACATTGGTAGTGATATCCATTGAGGTCCGATCTCCTTCACTCTGAATAACTATCTATGAAAAACTCTCAGATGATAAACAATCACAGAATTGGTTTGATGAGTTAGAGTGAATGTATGAGAAAATGTTTTATACCAAACATAATTTGGGAATATAACAAAATTGGATAGCATGGTCCTCCAACATGAAACATTGTATTTGTTCTTTCTTTCAGGGAGAATTGGTTTTTTCTATGAATACCACAATGATACCAAGGGAGAAACCCTCAAATCTTAAACCAAAATGGGAAGGACCTTAAATCATACATAAATTACATCCTAATAGATATTAATCATTAATTACAATGGATGGGGAACGCATTACGCCCCCTACCAATGAAATATTTCTCATGAAATACTTCATGTGAAAAAGCCACATATTTCATCTCTACTGCATGATGTTACCTTATGTTGCATCATTGTTCATGTATGCATGGCCTTAAGAGGCACATATTTCATCCTCATCACGTGATCATAAACTGTGCAACAACATCCTTTCTGAATGACCTTATACATCATGGTTCACATCCTAGTTGAATTATGTAAAACTATATAACATTCTTGGCCAATGATTGAGTGGATCACAACCTTTGGTGATGTTATCCTACCAAACCTCTATTCCAAGAACTTTGAATGGTTTTATTTTTATCTTAATGGGATATGTAGTGATTCCTAGAACTTATGTCCTGGGCCCAATCATGAATTGAAGGAAAATAACCCCTATTCTACATACAAAAAAATATCAATTCATGGAACTTAAAATTCCATGGATAATGTCGGTTCAAATGATTTTTTTTTCTTGGACTAATTCCTTAGACAAATTATACTTTTTTTCCTAGGAAATTTCAAATCTCCAAAATATTCCCATGTCCATCGATGATGGAATGTCAAATTCCTCAGGAAACCTTTTTTTAGTATGCATAATAATACCCATTTTGGCTCTACATAAGTCTCCCTAAAAAGGACTTTCAACCAAAGGCACATTAATCTTCAGGAGGGACCTCTTCTGTCTCCGTAATCCCCAAAAACATTATTACGGAAAACACTTTTCGAACATAGTCCACTCTAATTCCTTGCATACTTTCCCCATATCACTTTTCCAATATGGAAATCCTCTATATATTGGTTTACAATTTCCTTCCTCACAACCATAGAATTTCAAAACATTCATGGCCTATTAAACCTTATATCACTCATTGTTTTCATGATTTATGGCCCTAGTAATATAACTTAAAGATGTAAGACATCATTCTTCTTTACCTCATGACACTAAAACGGCATGGTTATCATCCCTCTTATTTAGTGTTAAAATGCTCATATAACTACATATGGATTGATTCTCATTCTAATGAGATACATAGTGATGCATGGATTATGCATCTTGGTTCGACCACCACCTGATCAAAATTCCCATGTCCTTCTTTCTAATCACCTCTGTGTGGATAAATAGACCTTTTCTACTCCTTGTTTCACACACCAATCATACCTCACATGGGCTTAGGGGTTTTGGTAAAGGATTCCTCTCATGATCAAGGAATATTAGATAATGTCAGGGTTAACATGGTCCTGGATTCAAGACCTTAAATGAACACAAAAAAACATTATCACATGATGTTAAACTATATGGTTTATGTCTCTTGCGTTTTGTTAAATTATTCATTATTATGGCCCCTGTCCAAGAGGACCACTTTATTGTGTGTTGGTATCCCACCACCCATCTTTACAAGAACTATGTGTGGATTGATTATTGCTTTAAAGGATTACGTAGTGATGCTCGGATCCTACATCCTGGACCAGCCACAATATTAAAATTCTCTCACTATTCTATATATGATACAAATCTATATAGGATGGTATAGTATGGATTCTCACACCACTTATGATCCTGTATTCAAATAAAAACGCATCCCCTCTACTCAAAAATTTGATCAGTGTAGGGAATATCTCCTGGAACTACTTTTGGATTGATTATATCTTTGATCAGATATATAGTGATGCCCAAACCCTATGTATGAGGTCCAGCTGTAATATAAAAAAAATCCCCATTTGTATGGGTCAAACCTATATAGTAAATATTTCTCCCTATTCTTGAATAATTTTTACATGAAATTATACATTTATACATAGGCACATCCCTTACTAAAATCAAACTTTGTTTCTAGGAAAATATGAATCTCCATAATCTTTCTAGGACTATCAGTAATTGAATGTCAAATTTCTGAGGAAACCTTTGTTTTTACTATGCATAATATTCCCCAGTTTAGGGGATCTTCTCATACTTCCCTAGTATGAACTTCTTGAGACCTGAGGGGGAGAATCTTTTAAGAGGGGATGATCTCATCCTTCACTATTTCAGGCCTCCTTAGTTTCTTGTACTCAAAATTTTCTTTGATTAAATAAATAAATGGTGATAGTGATAAGTCTCCCTCAAAAGTCTTATTAACCAGAGGCACATTCATCCTCATAAGAGACCTATTTTATCTTCATAAGCCCTGAAAATATATGTTGGAGCCCACTTTTTGAACATGGTCTACAGTTATCCCTTTCATACTTGTCCCATATAACTTTTCTGATATGGAAACCCCATATTACAGCTTATAACATTCCCTCTTCATGCCTAAAACATGATAGAAGATTCTTGGTTAGATCTTCAAGGAATGGAAATTTTTTAATATTTTAGTCAAATCGGTGCAACCTTAAAATACAACATTCATACGTCCCCACAACATGATATTAAACTGTGCAACCAATGTCCTTGACACAATTCCATTAAACAATATGAAACTTATCCAAGCCATACAATGTTAAACTATGAGGCAAGGTCCTCATCACATTACCCTAAACTGAAAAATCGATTCCTTATATCATGACATTAAACTAAATGACAAACAGTATATTCTACCTAACCCATTACCAACATGAGAGATAGATCCATGAAAAGTTACCTAGTATATGATCCCTATCTATAGGTTAATAGTAGGATTGGATACTCAATTTTTTTTGAGACTCACATTATTCCAATCCCATGCTAGGATGAAGTATGAAAATTTTCTCCCCCTATATAAGAGTTTGATCTATATCGGGGTCCTATTCATTTTAAATTCAATGGTCATGGATATCAGGCCCAACCATGAGTTTCCATTAACTTTAATCTTGTACCTACATGAAATTTGATTTAGGTAAAAATTATTCCACAAGTAAGTACATCCCACATGACTTAAAAACTACTCATATGGCCCATTTATTATGTTATCTTCCTTCCCTACACATGAGATCTTGATCCGTGTGGAAGTATTTATCACACAAACCATTTGTGCCTCGGAATATTAATACCACATTTCCTATCTATGATTTTGGTCTGCACAAAAGATTTTAGAACAAGTTACCTAGTTTGTGGACACGTGTTAAGAATAAAATTCCTTTACCCCTGCATGCAAGTTAGATCTATATAGGGAGTATCATATTTAGGGTCTGCAACCCTTGTTTGGGATTATTAATCTCATAGTTATTGGTCAAAACAGTACTACCTAAAACACCAGCTACATTAGTCAATCCTGTAAGACCCTAAAATTTCCAATGAAAAGAGATATGATACTCATTAGGTTGCAAACCTATGAAGGGAAACCTAGGAAAGAGTCGAGTCTCAAATATATAGTCATATGATCTATGAAAAATTCAGATCATTTTTCATATTCCCATTCTCACAAGTTAAACACACTAATACATTTACATTGTAACAAGTTTTCTAACTATAGTATTATTATTAAAATTTCAAGGGAAAGTTGGAATAAAGAGACATAAAATTTGGAATATCAAAGTTTCCATTCATTAAAAAAAAATTGGAGCATCCATAACTCAAAGTATCTCTATATAAATGAGTATTTGATCTTACAAGGCTTGCTTGACAGAATTGTAGAGATGAATCATTACATGATTAGAATCCTCTACCACTCAGTGTAGCTCTGACAATGTTTCAGGCTCTGTTTCTACATCATATCATAGCTCTTATAACCCCTCAATAGAATCCATCTCAACCTTATCTACCTATTTTACTATTTTCTTATCTTTATTAGTTGTTTCTTCATCACAATCCAATTATTTATGGACTTAATCTATTTATTGATAGATTTGTTCCACCAAGGCCATCTATTATAAAAATTGGTTTTGGTGTTGGTCTAAAACCTCATCTTGTTCAAAGGCCTCATTAAGCATAATATTTCTAGTAGCATCAAAATGGTTCATAGAATCCGTAGTTCTGAGTTGATACTATAGCACTCTCTCCCCATCTCGGAGAGTAACTAACTCTTTATACTTGGTATGTATGGTGTGGTAGTCAAATCCCCCATAACCAAGCATGAAAAATATGTGGTGAATCTTGGGTAGTTTTGATAGTAGATTTGATAAATGGGTATGAGAAATAAACTTTAATATATCCATCCATATTTTCATGAACCAACTCAATATGGGGCTCAGTCCACAACTACCCTAAGCCTACATATATAGGACAGGGGGTGGAGACTAGAACTAAAGTCATATCTAACATGGGGAGTCCTTTTTCTAAGTACTTGTATGCACACACATAGCCATATTGATGAAAAAGTGAATATGAAAAGAATAAAATATTCAACACAGGTATAAAGTAAACCAATAATTCAAAACTTATAGGGTGTACAAGAGTACAATAGTTAAAACTAAAAAGTAAAGGGCAAAATACATGCCCAACCAGAAAGATATATCAACCTGACAAAACTAAAAAGGTAAACTACTAATAGAGCCAAAATTTTGAATCCCAAGATGCAACCACTATACGTGGTCCAAAGTACGAGGTCTCCCTAAGCTCCTCTATAGTCACAGTAGACCTTTCCATCATCTTCATAAGACATAACATGTGTGGGAAAATCTCATTTAGGGGTGATTATATACATACCTATTAGGATGCCCCAAAATCTGAAGGGGGAGTTTTAAGAGATACAATAGGAATAGAAAGATAGTTAATGCAAGACACAGTTAAAGAGAACAACTCAACCCAAAAAAATAGTGAAAGTAACCTCATCCAAGCATAAGGGGATTGAAACAGTGAGTAAATTAACTATATTTCTAGTCTCTTCCAACTATAGTAGGAGATTTGACTCATCCAACCATGAAAAGATAAACACATAAAGTATATGGCATACCCCATGCATCTTTTCCTCTTGCAAGAAGAGTAACCAAATACAAGGTGTGGATAAAAAAGAATATATATATATATATATATATATATATATATAAGATTATTCAAAATAATACTAAATAAGAGTCTAAGGGAATCTCTATTTTGTAGCTCATCCTATGAAGAAGAGTAGCCAATAGTTCCAAAAGTCTATCAATGATGTCCACCATCTCACGCATCTACCCAGAAGTAACTGTACAAGTCAAGCTACACCTCATTATTGTGACACATAGTCAAGTGGGAAAAAACTTGAGATCGAGGAACCATAACCTAGTGTGTCAGGGGGGTTCTACTCTATTCTCATGAGGACCCATGCCCTATGCTAACAGAAGGTTCCACCTGGTAGGTAGAGGACTTGCGCCCAATCTGATTGGGGTTCCACTCTATAGTTTGAGGACCCAGGCCCTGGTGAGATAGGGGGTTCAACTCTAGTCATAAAGAACACATGACCTATTCTATAAAGGGGTTGCACTCAGAATTCAAGGACCCACTCCCTGGTATAATAGGGGGTTCCACTCTAGTCATCGAGGACCTGCGCCTGGGTGTGTCAGAGGGGTTCCACTCAAGAGGTAGCTATATAGGACCCATGCCTATGTTAATGGGTGGGATTCCAATCTAGACATCTAGTAATCTCACCCTATCCGAGAGGGGGTTCCACTTAGAAGAAGCCTTTGGTGATCCTACCTGATCACTTTCATCATTAGGCATCACCTCAGTAAATTTCGTGACCAAACAAAATCACATCATATCTCAAAAGACACATACAAGGGAACTATCATGTTCTACATGGAAAAACACTTAGGATAGGCCACTAGCGGGCCAAAATTTGTGTTCAAACAAAGGAGATACAAATATTAAAAGTTTCCTAAAAAAGAAACTAGGGGTACACAAGATGTAGGTGGACTAAACAACATGTCTAGACTAACCAGGACCGAGTTGTGTCCTTTTGGTTGTGTCTGTGTATTGACCCTATGTTCGTGTACTATGTACATGATGTGTTTCCTCACATGGTGTGTTTCCCATGTGATCTAACCATGTTCATGTACTCTGGTACATGGCTATGTACCTGGTCTTGTACTTTCACATAGGTTCTGACCCATTTGATCCATCAAATGGGTCTTCCATCCTAAGAAGGGGTACAAGTCATGTAGAAGGGACATACATTGTGTCATCCTTAACTTTTCTTAAAACACTAGTCACCTCCACTAAGGGGATATACATTGTGTGTTCATCTATATACATAGTGTGTAGTTGGGTTTTCTACATTTTTTCGGATCCACTTTCCATGCTTCAGATCCGGCCATTCCGGCATAGATCCCTCTTTGAATCTACCCAGGATGAGTGGACCTAGCCATGATCCATGTTTTTCAGCCTCCGTTCACTGAGAATCAGTCTCTGATTGATTTTTTGTGAACCCAAATGTCGTTTTTCATCCCAAATACTCCATAATCAATGATTTTTCCTTCAATAACTTGAAACATTCCTTCATATCCCACAAAAAACTCCATATTTTTTATCGTTTCATTGATCCACCCTTTTTTGTGATTTCTTTTTGATTCCAAGGGTCTGCTCAGGCTCAGTACCACTCGACAATGTTGAACCGGGACTACGAGGTCCTACTATTGAAGAATGTGAAGAATAATTGGGATAGAGAACTATAATAAAGGTTTATATGGTCTTTTTCCAAGTTTCCTTAGACGATTATCAAGAATGGTGATTTAGGATGAGAAATCAAATCAAAACCCAATTTAAATCCAGTATATAGGTTCATGCTTAGGCCATAATTGGTGCAGATCTAAGAACAAGGATCAATTGGCTCAAACTATTTAATGAATAGGTGTAAAACACCAATTGATGAGTCCAAACACAATTATGGATCAATCTTCATCAAAGATCACACCTTCCAATGAATGAGAGGATTCATTTTTTTCACTATATCCTGATTTACTCTGATTCAGCATTTCATCATCATCCAATGTGATTCACCAATGAAGAGGTGTGGAGGAGATATATAATTCTCCCATGGTTTATATGGTTAACCCTAGAGAATTCAAACTATCAGTATTGTTATAGAACATTTCAATGTGTTAAAATGAAACAAATAATTATATCACTGAATGTACCACCAATGAGCGAGAAGTTTAAACATCCCATGTTGACCCATTTTATGTCGTGCCTAGGGTAAAAACCATGTTCCAGATTCAACTGTAGTTTATATTTCTGATTCAAGCTTATGTTTAGGATTTATCCCATTTTATTTAATAATATTCATGCACGCAACATAAAAAGTATTTAATTTTTTTATAAAATTAATTCTTGGTGCACTGGGCCTCCAAATTGAAAGTTGTCTTAGCACTTATATATGGAAATATATAAAAAAATATTTCAAATTCTTACAAGGAAAAAATTGGGTCTCTACAGTACTATTTCTAGGGTGACATGGAAATTATTAAGGGTCTCTAGTTCTACTTCAAAATCACTCTCAGAGGGAATAACATATTAAGGGAGTATGTCAATAAGAGAATTTATCTCATCAACATTTTCAAAGCGAGAGGGTTCTAAAATAGTTGAAGTCATGTCCACCTCATCTAATTGGAAATTTGAAGAATCTAGGATTTCATATAGTTATATTAATGGTTCAAAAATGGATATTTGGAAATCAATACCGTCTAAATAAGGAGATGAGATAGTCAATAAATCAAGACAATCACTTTCATTTGTTGAGGAACTAACGTCCTTGGTCGTTATCACCCCACCAGAAGGCATTACAAGCACCACCTCTTCAACCTTTGTTTTTTCCATAGGAAAAAAATAATTTGGGGAGTCATGTAAAACATTTTCATGTTCAACCAGGTCAGTAACCTCAAAAAGTAACCCACATACACTAAAATCGCAGGGATGACCATTGAAAAACTTAGTGAAATAGTTAGATCTAATCCTTATTCATCTTGCATCGCTACTTCCTCCACCATTCCATTATCTGGAGTAGGAAGGTCAAACAGCCTTAAAGATATAAAATTATCCCCATGAACTTCTGCTCCACCAATGACACATGTAGATCCCAAATTTTCATTTAGTTCAAATTTCATTAGAACCATCATTCCCACTAGATACATCTCTAATGGAAAAGGGGACATGGGCTCTCAAACAGTTGGAACCTCCAGACTTATATAACTTGTGACAAACCCTACACAAGTTGACTCATTAATATGATTGTACATATAGAAAAAATAACAAGCATAAAATGATTACTTGTTATCCCAGATCAGATGTAAATTTCCAACATCCTCACTTACCTATTATTTTTTATGCACCAATAAGATAATATCATAGGTGACATAGTGGGTGGACGAAGGGATGGGAATACTCCTTCAATATCTCCAATCACAACCTTCATATGCTTGGACACCCTAGGAGATCCTTTTTTGATGACCCTTTCACCCACAGGAACATCCATTCCAATAGCAGTTCCTCCCTCCATATATTTTGGAGAAGGAATAGGGGATCACTCACCCCTCACATCCTAGAAAAATGGGGGTTGGGAGAGAATAAGGGTTAAAATATTACAACGAGGGAGAAAAGATAGTCGACGTAAAAGCTCATGTTGCCTCTTCACTAACATCGTCAACTTCCAAAATTTATTCCATCATCTCTCACACTCAATCTAACCAATTAATGTAAATTTTGAATTAATGTATGGATGCATCCATCTCTTGAAGATATGCACTGAACTCTTCAGAATTTTCTTAGAAAGAGAAATTTTCAGGTGTGGTAATCATCCTAAATCTAGGAAGATCAATTTCCTTAGCTTGAATCACCCCCAGATATCTTCAGTAGATGCATTCCTTCTCCAAAAATCCCAATCTATCAAAGATTTGGTAAATACTACTAGGACAGTGATGCATAATTCATAAGAGGCTAACTATGTAGGTGGGGTGCGATAAATTAACTTCACCTGTTTCTACGGAATCTCAGGTACCAATATCCTTGGAGTGGCGCACTTATGAGGGACCAATTACGAGGAAGAAGTCATGTCACTAGGTTCATGCGAAACTAGAAAACCCTGACTCATTGGTCCCCTATGAACCATTAATATTATCTTCACTCTCTATTTCATATGGTCTTGAAATTTATATTACCTCATCCGAAAATATTAATTGACCTTAGAGAGAATGAATAGAAGCTTCAAGGTCATGGATATAAGCTTGCACCAAATCAGAATGCTCTATAGAAGAAATAATTTTAAGTGTATAAATTCTACCATACCCAATAAGAACAATTTCCCTCTCCTAAAGGAAACACTAAATCTCATCAATAAGAATATAATTCCTCCATGTGTCTCACTCCCTCCAAGCCATGCAATATTAAACCTCTATGGCGATGGACACTTGAGAATATGACTTAGTACCATGTTCCATTGGGGATTAACTAGTATTTTGAGGGGATGAACCCTGAATCCTTAGCATCTTCCTATGAATTTTGGAAATGATGGGTATTTTCATCGCAATCCCCATTCCTAGACTAAATACCTCTTTTTCATTCTCCTAGGCCTCTTTGGACTCAACCATAAATGGACCCCGAATAATGGATACTATCTTTGACAATTATCCATTTGGGAATGAGGAGATCAAATCTTCAACATATGATTTCCCAAGTATAAGATTGATTTCAATGTGTGAAAGTTCAATTCTGGAGACTGTATATTCCAAGGTAAACATCACCCAAATTTGAAAAGTGTCTATCAGCTGCTTTTCCCTACACATGTTATTGATTGCCACATGGTACCTCTTTTGGACATAGTGTAACTGAATTGTGAATCGGTAGGGTGAATATCCTTCACATATCATCTATCAATCAATCAAAGGAACTATGAAACCCTCCCTCAATGAAATGAGGTACACTCATCTGGTGTTATTTCAAGATGTGTTATTTACTAGGGTACTAGTGGGAGAAGAATAATGGGTGTATACAAAATAGTCATGATAATTAAGAATGTTCATCACATAAATTGACCCCTGTAACAATTGATTTAGCTCACTTATACACTAAAAGTAGGTCTTGAATTAGGAATGTGAATTATTTCAGGCATCAATTAATTCATAACCCCCCATGTGAGCACCTAACCATCTGTAGAGAAGCTGGAAGGGGCCTGCGAACATGTAGGTATGCTCCACCAACTAATTAGTCCTAGTAGATGATATATTTGTTCTAATACTAGGACCTCCAAGTTGACTTGTATCCCAGTATCCAATTGGTCTACCATCATAAAGGTTGCAACATTGACATCAGTTCTCAATTCACACATTGGTATCATCCATCCACACAAAAACATTTCCAACAAAGTTTCTAGTTCGTCCAATCGATCGACATCAGGGGAAACTTTCCAACCCCACTAATTGAAGTGATCATCCTTGATCGTCGCCCAGTAAGAACTAGATCATCTCCGAGTACTAATATTAGGAAACATAATTGGGATCCTTTTATGTGTATCATGATCATTTGGTGTAGAAAATAATTGAATCTAATTAGAAAAGGGGACATCTATCCTGGGGTGAGGCTCGACCTCCAAACGATTTTGGAGAATGTTGATCAGTTCCCTCATAAGAGGAGGGGTTCTCTCAGGGTCTGATAGTGATAATATTTTCATCATTTTTCATTTTTTTCACTGATTTAATCCTTTACAATTTAACAATTTGAACTGATTTTCATTATTTTTTATTTTTGGTGAGTTTTGGGTTAAAATGTGAAAAATGGTTAATTTTTTTAATTTTAACAGTTTTCTACCACTTCTGTATTTTGATCATAATGTTTAAATTATTGATCTAATTGGATTGATTATTTTTTATGATTCTTTTATTTGTGGGATTAAACTTTTTATTTTGGACCTAGAGATAATTTTAAATCCATAATCCCATAAAAATCGATCAATTTGAAAAATATTTCTGGTTGACAGAATGGACCGAGAGATAATTCTAAATCCATATGCCCATATGTTTACAAGAATTAGGGTATGTTGGGTGCATAAAAAATGACATGTTATTAATGGATAGGTCATGAAAGGATTTTTCCCTTCTATCTTTATGAAATTTGGTATCTCAACCCTATGATTGGAATAGAACTTCCCCATTAATTCAATGGCCATAGTGTAACGACATGTTTATTCTAGATAGTCAAATAAAGTTATATTAAGAATATAGTTTGAAGACACAGATGTGTAACCTACATGATGAGATATTGTGACAAAGGGATTATATTACAAAATATTCATTATTATGTGTTTGTCAACATTGATACATCAAGTTCCTTCTCTTGGTTGTCTTAACCTATTGCTAGAAAGAAATCTTAGACTTTAGGAAAACCTGCCTAATTCTAATGACAAAGATTCCTAGAGGGTCGCACACTAACTATTTCTATTGATCATGATTAAATTATATTTTAAATTATTTATTGGAATATATATTATTCTCATGACTGATTAATAATTTTATTCATGTTTTATTGATCGCATAAATTAAATAAATATTTTTTCACCAGATTATGAATAAAATATATTTATTTTATTCAATATTTAATAAATATTTATTCTATAGTTTTTGGATAAAGTATTTATTTATGAATAAAATATTTATTCAGGAATTAAATAAATGATGTGGAGTTTATGTGGACCAAGATCATGTTCGATGATAAATATCAAATTATAAGTTGGTGAAATAATATTTATCATGATTCCAGTTAACGCATGTCATAAAATATTAATAATAATATTATAATTATTTGGAATAGGGATTGATAATGATTATTATATTATTTAAGTTCTGTTATACAATTAGATAATATTTTAACATAAATTCTGGGTCTATAAATAGATGGTTATGTATATTGTGTAGGGTTAATCAAAAAATTGATAATTGAAAATCATTTCCCATAATGGAATTATCTCTTGAAATTCCTTTTTCTCTTCTTATCTAAAGAATGAGAAGATCAAGATAGAATCCTTCAAACCCAAAGGATATTTTAGGGATTATGGAAAAAACACAAGATTATTGATCCACTATACTAGCACCTGGCATTCCATCAATGATTGTTCAGAGATCAAAGGGCTTGAGTGGATTGTCGTTAGAGGGATTTCAACACTTGGATCCTACAAGTGAAATGAAGGTAATCTGAAAAGGTTTTTTGAATGATCAACATCTTCATCATAGAAATATTATCAGATTAGGTTTTATTTCTTCAGATATAAGATAAATTGATTATCAATTTAACATGAAAATAACCACTCTAGGTTCCAGGTTCTCTTATGTTAATATTAGGTAGAAAATTTGGTTGTTCATGAAATTTAATTCATGAACAATTTGTGAATAATCCATCAAATATACACAGCATTTTTTGTTAACTAACCCACCAAATAGATTTTTTGTGCCTAAAACATTCAAGTAGCATCATAGGGGTCATGTTTTAAATTTATAATTATTTATTTGATTGTTGATCTATTATCCACAATATTGGATAGATATTTTATTTCAGAATATTCATTCCTTAATTTGATATTTAATTAATGTGATTTCTACATTTTAATTTCATCTTTAAAGATTCATATTTAATTAAAGGTTTGATAATGTAAGAATAATGGCCAAATATTCCATCAGTAAGTGCAAAGAATTATGGCTAGTAAGACTGGGTTACATGGCATGTGGTTGGAGTACACATCATGTACCCAAGTTCCCAGCACCTAGACAAGACATGTAAAAGTTAAAATTATATAATTTTTATGCATGATAATAAAATAACTTAACTAAATATTAAGTAATACATAGCCTTCTATTACTTGATTAGGAATGAAATCCATAGAACTAAGTGTTTGACCAACCATCATTGGGACACTTAATTTTATCATGGAGTTCTTATGAAGGTTATGGGTTAACATAACAATCTAACATCAAGAGAAGTAACCCTTACTAGACATTGTGTAACTTACAAGAAAATGTTGAGGAAATCCAAGTTAGGATTTCAGGATTGGGGAGTTCACTCAATGTATCAAGGAGATGAAAACATAAAATTTTTAAAGAAGTACCTACCAAAATACCTTTAAGTAGCTTGAACAACCCTTGTTGGGGTTATGTGAAGGGTAATATGGATCCTTTCCACTAGAATTTCCAAAAAAGTAGTATTCTAAGTTCAATGGAAAGAGATATTGAGGCTTGATAAAATAGTGTGAGATATAATAAAACTAATTCATTATGCTTAACATAATTTATAATAAATAATAGTACTAATAATTTTCTCTTTTAAATTATATAATAAATGAAAATTTTGTTATCCACATTATCCCTATGATAAATATTAGATAAATTCCATCTTCTTACTAGTAGTAGAATATAGGAATGGTTTAGATGACGTCAAGTTGTATTGTTCCATGAACAGAAATCTTACATGATAGAAACCTCACTATTTGATCCACCTAGTAAGGAGGAAATTGACGAAGAGTTCAGTGTCTTCGATAAACACATGAGCAACAAATTCGACATTCAATATTTAATGCTTTCCTCCATTTCAAGTGAACTCATGAAGTCTCATGAAATAAGGATTCTTATAGTATGATAGAGAATCTATATGGCTTATAATAGGAGAGATCAACAAAGGAATGATTTAAGATATCTAATGAACCCTTCCATAGTAATATTTTAGAGGGTTCACCAGTTGGGACTCACATAGTTAAACTCATTGGCTACATTGAGTTCTAAGGGGTTCTAGGGTTTAAACTACCTGATGAACTGCACACTGATCTCATGCTTGCATCACTTACTCAAAACCTCTCCATCGTTGTCGTTAATTTTAATATGAACAACATTGATAAGTCTCTTACATAACTACTCACTCTTCTTTTACAAGTTGATAAGGATAGGAAATTTGAAAATCCTTATGTACTTATGGTGAATAAAAGGAAAGGTGAAGAAAAAATCTCTAAACTGTCTTCACAACACCCTTACAATAAGATAAAGATAAAGGGTAAATTAAGGGAGAAGGATGTTTCTAATTTCACATGTGCTAATAAGGTACACTTGAATAAAAACTACACCCAAGAAAATAAGTAAGGGGAAGATTCATGTGCATTTGTTATCGACT
Organism: Viscum album; assembly: GCA_963277665.1. Classification (NCBI taxonomy): domain Eukaryota; kingdom Viridiplantae; phylum Streptophyta; class Magnoliopsida; order Santalales; family Viscaceae; genus Viscum; species Viscum album. The sequence continues at coordinate 141,552,863 of OY728119.1, forward strand.
ACAATTTATCTATTTCTACAAATTGGGTATTAGATAAATATTGTGGTACTCACATATGTATTTAAATATAGTAAACATGTAGATTCAAAAGATTTGACAAGGGGAGGTATATCTATGAGAAAACAATGGAACTAAACTTATTGATGTGAATATTGGGGACTACCACCTCACATTTCTGATGGGAATGATCATGGTTTGGAAAAATTATTATTTTGTGTCATATGTTTCTGAAAATATTATTTTTGTATCCATACTTTATATAGAGGGGTTTATTTTAAAATTTGGAAATAAATTTTGATTAATTTATAAGTATTTCATTTGTTATGGTAAGGAATATTTAAATAACAGTCTTTATGTGTTGAATTACAGGAACTAAGTAGTGCAAATTGATTATGAAACTAATTCAAATGACTCATACCACACCCAAATTTGGAATCACTGGCTAGGTCATGTAAACAAAATGTGTTTGAATAAATTACCCCAATATGGATATTTATATTCTTCTGAACTAAAACCATGTGGTGTATTTCATGCATGTTTACAAGTAAAAATTACGAAATCTTCATTTAGTGGAAAAGGTGACAGGGCCAAAAAACTTCTTGAATTAGTTCATACTGATGTGTGTAGACCGTTTTTAGTTTAAGCAAGGGTTGGGTACTCATAATTTTTTACTTTTACTAAAGATTATAGTAGATATATATTTTTTTACTTGAGGAGTTATAAGTCAGATTATTTTGATAAATTCAAAGAATAAAAGAATGAATATTAGAACTAGCTTAGTAAGAAGATCAAGAAACTTTGCACAGAATATGGTAGAGAATATCTTAATAAAGACTTCATTGATTAATTATAAGAGTTTGGGATTTTATCTCAACTCACTCCTCATTATACACCGTAGTGGAATAATGTAAGCAAAAGGAGGAACGACACCTTTTTAGGAATGGTGAGATCAATAATGAGTCATGTGAGCCTTCCATTATCCTTTTGGGGATACTCATTATAGATAGAAATACAAATACTAAACTAATTGAAAACTAAATTGGTATATGACATACCACACAAATTGTGTAATGGAAAGAAAGATGTGTTCTCATACTTACATGTGTGTGGTTTCAAAGAATTTTTTAATGTATCTTCAGGAAATAATATTTTACCCTAAGAAACAAAGTATACCTTTATAGGATACCCCAAGAAAACAAGAGGATATTCACTATATAAACCCTTAGACAAAAGGTCATAGTACAATGACACAATTTATTCCTTGAGAGGGTGCACATATCTAAAATAAATAGTAAAATTAAGATAGAATTCGATGATGTCTAGGCTCAAGGTACACAAAAGTTGGTGGAGGAAAAAATTCCACAAAGCACCATGGAAAAAGATATTCTAGAGACACAGGTACTATGTAGGAGTACAAGAGAGGTTAGAGAGAAAAAATGGTATGGTTTTCTAGTCATGGAGGATGGTGACTCGTTATTAGATGATAATAATGATTCTATAACCTATAAGGAAACATAAAGTGACATAGATGTTCCCAAGTGGAAAGAATCCGTGAATTTTAAAATTAATTCCATATACCAAAACCATGTCTTGATTTTGGTATATCCTCTAGTTTATGTAAATATAATTGGTTTTAAATGGGTATTCAAGTAGAAACTAGAAATGGATAGAAAATTCAATACATATAAATCATGAATGGTTGCAAAGGGGTTCAAATGGTATCAAGGCATTGACAATGATGAAACATTTTCACTAGTTTTAATGCTAAAAACTGTTAGAATTCTACTTTCCATTACAGCTTTCCTTGACTATGAGATTTGAAAAATGAATTTTAAAACAGCATTCCTTAATTATAACCTTCAAAAATATGTCTATATGATACAACTTCAAGTTTTTATGAGTCAAAATGATACCAAAAAGGTATGAAAATTGCAAAGACCCATTTGTGGATTAATGTAAGCATCCTGGTCATAGAATATTCGATTTGATAAATCCATAACTAAATTTGGTTTCATAAATAATGAATTATATACTTTTATCTATAAGAATTTTAGTGGGAGTGTGGTTATTTTCCTAATACTGTATGTCAATGACATTCTACTTACTGCAAAAAAAATATCAGCCTTTTAGTCTGTTAAAGCCATATTGAATAAATGATTCTTCGTGAAGGACTTAAGTGAATAAATTTATTTTCTTTGGATCAAGATTCTTCAATATAGATACAAGAGGTTTCTAAGCCTAATTAAAGATACATATGTTGATAATATACATAAGATATTATGTATGGAACAATATAAGAGGTTATTATTTCCAATGTCACATGGCATTCACCTTTCTAGGAAAATTGTTTCTTATACACATGAGGAAAGATAAATAACGACAAGGATTCCATATGAAACTACAATTGGGGTAGTCATGTATGATATGTTATATACTAGGATAGATATTGCATATGCCTTGAGTTCAGTAGGGAGATATTAAGCTGAACTAGGTGACTGGAATTGGATGGTAGTTGAGACTACCCTTAAGTTTTTGAGGTCCACTAAAAATATGATCCTGGTCTATAGAGGTGTTGATGAACTATTCATAAAAGTATATATAGTTTCTAGTTTTCAAATAGAAAAATATAGTATGAAGTCACAACTAGGATTCATATTTACTCTAAATGGAGGTGTTGTAATCTGGAAGAGCTTAACGAAATTTGTTGTCATGGATTCTATACAAGAGTCTGAGTATATTGCAGCTTTTGAAGTAGCTAAAGAAGAAGTTTGGATACAAAACATTTTCCAAGATTTTTATTTGGTACCTAGCAGTAAATATCATATCACAAACTATTGTGATAATACTACATCAGTGGCTCTCACAAATGATATAAGTTCATATCAATAGATGAAGCACATACTTTTGAAGTATCATCTCTTGAGATATTTTTCTCAAATAGGTAAAGTTGTAGTGAGAAAATTTTATATGGAAGACAACATGGTGGACCCATTAACTAAATCCTTAACTCAATAGAAACAAGATCATCATGTGAGGTCTACCAGACTGAAAGTAGTAAGTAGTTGGCTCTAGTCTAAATGGGAGTTTGTATTAGTTAGTGATCTAGAAAAAACATTATGTACTTTGATTAAATGTATATTAAAATGATTTGAATATTAATAAAAAATATTATTATATATTTTTCATTATTCAGCATGACTTTGATGTAATAATGTCGTACTGTATCTGTCACATTGATAAGTTCATAACAACTTCCCTCTATAATGAGAACCTTAAATTTTCAGGATGATATTCTAAAATATAGTTCTACAGTCAGATAAAATGCTATGATAGGTAAAATACTATGCATATTATCATGTGTGAGTACTCATAAGCCGATGAGACCTCCTTTCTGGAAGATTGTACTTGGTAATCTCTAAGATGATAGATTATGAGAACAAACCCACCAATAGAAATTCTACATGTCTTGGTGTCATTGTAAATTCCAATCTATGAGTGTGTGTAATTTTATTTAGATATAAGGATTATTACTAATGCATGTCATGACTTGTACACTTAAAATTAGAGATTAAAATCATGACATCATATGTTCATAGGATGTAGGGTGTTTTGGGTGATTCAAAAATGACATTTTATTAATGTATAAGTCAAAGAAGGATTTAACCTTTTTATCTTTATGAAATGTGATATATTATCCCGTTGATTGGAATATAATCATTTCATAAAATTCTATTGCCATGATTTAACAACATTTTTATTTTAGATAGTAAAAGAAAGAATTATTGAGCATATAGGTTGATGAAAAATATATGCAACATGCTTGATGAGATATTGTGAAAAATGTATTATATTACAAAATGATCATATGTATGTGATTGTCGATGTTGTGACATTAAGTTATTTCTCTTGGATTTCTTAACCCATTACTATACAGTAATCTTGGAGTTCAGGTAGGCCCACCTAATGCTAAAGAGAAGGAATCCTTGATGGTTATACACTTGATCTTGATGATTTGAATTTAATTATTATAATAAATATTATTCTCAAGACTGAGGAATAATTTTATTCAAGTTTTCTTGATCACAAAAAATTAAATAAATTTATAATCACTACATTGTGAATAAAATATATTTATTTTATTGAATATTTAATAAATATTTATTCATTCGTTTATGGATAAAGTATTGGTTTATGAATAAAAAATTTATTTTGGTATTCAATGAATGTTGAGGAATTGAGGCGGATCAAGATCGTGTTTTTTGATAAATATTAATTTACAAGCTGCTAAAATAATATTTACCATTACGGAACTTAGCGCATGAAATAAAATATTATTATTATTATATTACATGGGGTTTGATAAATATTATTGTATTATATATGGGATGGTACTCAATTAAATAATATTTTAACCTAAACCCTGTTGGATTTGGAGTCTTAAGGCAAAATGTTTATAATTTTATTACATGTATATTTAATAATTTGAATATTAATAAAATATATTGTTACATATTGTTCATTTTTATACATGAATTTAATGTAATAATGTCTTAGAGTATCTCTCGCATTGATAAGGTGGCAGCAGTTCCCTGCTGTGATGAGAACCATGAAATTCTATGACAATATTCTTAAATATATTTCTATGTTCAAATAAAATTCTATAGTGGGACACATATAATGTGACTGTGAGGTTCAAGTACTCATAATAATATGATACTTCTTCTCATCAAGTTCACACTTGGTAATCTTCAAGATGGTAGATTATGAGAATAGACCCACCAATAGGAATTCTGCATGTTTTGGTGTCATCAGATAATCCTATATATGAGAATTTGTAATGGTCCTTACACTTTAATATTATTTTTAATTCATGTTACAACATGTGAACTTAGATTTATTTCATAAACCAAGATGATATAGTTCTTGGTGAATTTGTATGTGTTAGGTGTGCCATGAGTGACATGTTATTAATGGATAATTTGAGGAAGGATTTTTCCCTTCCAAATTTAGGGAAGTAGATATATCATACCTTTGATTTCAACAAAACCATCGTATTAAATTCCATGGAAATGGTACAATGACATATTTATTCTAGATAGTCGGAAAATATGTATTGATCATATATGTTAATGACATGGATGTTCAATATAATTGATGATATATTTATAAAAATGGATTATATTATACAGTGAGTATTCAAATGTGGTTGTTAATGTTTTGATATTAAGTTTTTTCTCTTGAGTGCCTTAACTCATTGCTAGACAGTAATCTTGGACTTTAGGTAAGCCCACCTAATTCCAATAAGAAAGAATCCCAGATTGCTACACAATAAGTATTTTTGTTGATCTTGATTAAATTCTATTGGAATGAAATTAATGGAAAAAATATTATCCTTAAGACAGAGGAATAATTTTATTCATGTCTTATTGATTGTTAATATTCAAAAGGTAATAAATAATTTATTTATTTGGTTACAAGAATATTTGATAAATATTTATTCACCGTATTGTGATAAAAATATTTATCTTTTATTTATTTATGAATAAAATATTTAAATAAATATTTATTTGAGTATTTAATAAATTTTAAGTAATTGAAGTGGACCAAGATCATGTCCGATGATGAATATTTATTTTCAATTTGGTAAATAATATTTATATTTGCATAAGTTAGGACATGGTGTAAAATAATATTATTATTATTATATGGAATGGTCTTATTAATTGTTACTATATTAATTAAGGTTTGATACATAATTAAATAATATTTTAATCTAAACCCTTGCACCATAAATATATGGTTATGTCTATTGTATAAGGTTAATCGAGATTTTAGAATTGTTGCACATAATGGAATTCTCTCTCCATTCTGCCTCCTCTCTTCCACTTATGATCAAGAAGTTCTAGATAGATTCCTTCAAGATTTAAGGATCCATAAGAGATCAACATGAACAATAAGAGATAATCGATTCATCGTTCTAGCACCCAGAAATCAATTGGATTTTCTCTGTTATCTAAGGGAAACATGTGGATCACCACTAGAGGAATTCTACACTTGGATCCTTATGAAGAAAAAGGTAATCTAGAAAAGGTTTTTTGGAATATGAACATCATCTATAAACAAATATCATCTGACTAGGTATTCATTTCTTCTGATAATAAATGAATCAATTTTAAATTTAATGTGAAATATCCCCTCTTTGGGTTTTGGGAAATTCTAAATCGAAATAATTTTTGATTTATCTACCACCCAAGGAGCTTCTGCTACACCCAAAACCTTGAAGTGGTAATATAGTGTTCATTTTTCAAATTTATAATTATTTATTTTATTTGTTATCTATATGCACAATAGTTTTTAGGTTTTCATTTCAAAAATTATTCGTTCTTTAATATGATTTTAATTAACATGTTTTTGACATATTAATCATAATTGTCTAGTGTTTCATTTTTTTAAAAGAATAAGAACAGATGAAGAATGGACGAATATTTCATTGGAATGTTTCGAGGATTCTAGATAGATAGCTCGGTATTATACACTGTGTAGCCGGATTACACACCATTTACCCAAGTTTACTACACCTAGCTGTCTTACAAGATACACGACGTGCTGATAAGTAACTACACAAGGTGCATTTATTGCACACCGAATGTAGACTTCTCCAACCTAGAACACGATATGTTGGATTACGTTACATGTAGCTATAATACATGTAATGTAGTATACACATTCTAGCGGAAAAATTCACAAAAACTATTTGTTTAAATACATGGTCAAAACTGTGTGAAACTGACATTCTAGAGAATTAATGAAGTACATGATGTGTATCCATTATACACAGCATATATTCTATTACTTTCCACATCTGAAATATATGATGAGTACCTTGTTGATTTTTATGGACACATGGTATACAAGATATACAGTGTGTGGCTTTATCTTACACATCATGCAGTCTTACATCCGATTAACTCATTGAGCCCTTCAGTAGGTTGTACAGACACACGGTAATCAGACCACATGGCATGTAGCTTGTCAGTACGCATTTTTTAATCCATTGAGATACACATTGAATACCCAGGTGTGTGTCCTGGGAAAATGGAAATCATAACACATGGTGTGTAACTGGTTATTACAGGTCGTGTAGTCCAACTGAGGTACACACCAAATCCCCATGCATGTATCTTAGGTTTACAAAAATCGAGGTACATAACGTGTAGCTAAAAATTATAGGTTGTGTAGTATCCCAATAAAGTATAGAATTAAATTACACTTAATTTCTAATTCCAACATTAAAACCTTATTATTTTGATTTTCACCTATTGTGTTTGAAATTTTAATAATCATTTTAAAAGTTAATTAAATTCTCAATTAAATTATTGTAATAATCTATGATTAATGGTTTGTACATTTATTTTTCATGAATTCTTTTAATAAAGGGTATCTCTAAGAGAATTTGGATGGTCATTAAGATGAAAGTGAATTAATTAATTAATGCAGGTATGTATATCTTAATAATAAATAATGAATAATAAATTAATTTTAAATGGTTTTACTTTTACATATTCATTGCATGTGTATGACCATTCATAAGATTGACCAAGACCTATGTATTCATTGTATTAATTTACTTTAATTTATTTCATGGGTTTTCAATTATTAGTTATTAAATTAAAATGATGGTCTACATATCATGCCTCCCTCCATTATTATGTAAGACCTGTGTATCCAAGGATATTTATGTAATTCCCTTTAACCAATCCTTTGGTTCCCCTCACATACGTATGAGTTATAAATACATGAAATTAATGGATTAACCTATGGAACATGGAGGAAGTTCAAGATTAAACCAAGATGATGTCAACCCATGTGATACATAGGTGGATAGGTGGAGCTATAACTCATTCTAAGACTGGCTTAAGGAGTTTGCCCCTAAGTCATAGGTTGATTTATTTCAAGCACAATAAATCAACTATTAAATAAGCTTTTGATCGGGTCATTTATTTATTTATTTATTTCTCTCTTCTGTATTATTTATTTTATAGAAGCCAAACTGTGATCACATAAATAAATGAATTAATGTGAAAATATGTAATATAAATAAATGGATTGTGTGTAAATGTTTGATTTAAAACATGGTTAATAACATAAGTAAAATACACCTAATATTAAAAATACATGTAAAAGATAAAATAAGAAATATTTATGCATAATAAATTAAAATCCCTAAACTTAATATTATGTTATATTAATCCTTACATTACTTGATTGGTAATGAAACCAAAGAACTAAGGTTTATATCGCCAAAGTTTGGATACATTATGTTATCAATGAGTTTTCATGGGATTTTTGGGTTGAATTAACCAAACTTGTATTGAATTTAATAGAAAAATAATATTCAATACAACATAAGATGATAGTTTTGAGTAAATACAAGTTAGGATTTCTAGATTAGGGAGTTTACTCAACAGATCATGGCGCTGCAAGCCCATACCTGGAATAACTACCTACCAAAATACCTTCTCATGATTTTCATGGCTAAATTTTAGATCATAAATAAGGTAAATATATATCCCTTCCAATAGAATGTATTGTGTGATGATAAATTTTGAGTTTAATGGAGAGGGATACTAGGACTTGATAAAATAGTGTGATATTTAATGAAAAAATAATTATTATTATTTCTCATATAATTTCTAATTAAGAAAAGTTATAATGATCTACTCTTTTAAATTGTAGAATAATGGAAAACTAATCATCACATTATCTATATGATATTTATTAGAGAAATACCATCTACTCACTAGTAGTAACATTCATGAGGGGTTCATATACCTTTGGGTTGTGATGTGCCATGAAAAAAACTCTTATATGCTAGAATACTCAATGAATGAACTTCCTACTAAAAAGGTGAATGATGAAGAGTCCATTTTCTATGAAAAAAAATAAATTAAATGGTATACATTAAATATTTTATGTTATCATATATGTCTAGTGAACTCATGAAGTCTCACAAAAACAAGGATGATTATAGAATTCTCAAGTATCTTCATGGTCTTTACCAGGAGATAGAAAGACAAGAAAAGTTTTCAATATCCAAGACTCTTTTTTAGAGAAATATTAGAGAGGTTGAACCAGATAAGCCTCATGTAGTCAAGATCATTAACTATATTTATTGAATAGAGGTTTTAGGGTTTAAACTCCCGGAATAACTATGCACTGATCTGATTCATGCATCACTCCCTTAGAGCTTCTATATTTTTTTGTTAATATTAATATGAACAACATTGAGAAGTCACTCCCTAATATTCTCACTCATCTTCACCAACTAGATAAATATATGAAGCATGAAAATACTTACATCATTATAGTAAAAAAAATGGAAAGGGAAAGTGAAGAGCTCTAAAACCAAATCTTCTTCACACCCTTCCAAGAAGATAAATATTAAGGGGCGAGCAAGGGAGAAGGATGTTGTTTAATTCACATGTTGTAATAAGGGCCACTGGAAAAAAATTTGTACTCGAATTAAGAAGTAATGGAAAGATTCAGGTATATTTTTTATCAATTTTAATTTATCCATTTCTATAAATTGGTAATTAGATAGATCATGTGGTTCTCACATATGTATTCCAATACAGGAACCAAGTAGATTCAGAATGATTTAACTAGGGGAGGTAGATCTATGAGAAACCAATATAGATAGACTTGTTATTGTAGATATTAGTGACTACCATCCCATGTCGACAACTATAATGAAATTTGTTTTAAGAGATTATTATTATGTGTCATTTACTACCAAAAAAATAATTTCTATATCCAAACTTGATGCAGATTGATTTAGTTTTAAATTTGGGAATAAATTTTTCTTATTTTATAAATATAACATCTATTATGGTAATGAAAATTTAAATAATAGTATTTATGTATTGGATTACATGAACCAAGTAATGTAAATCAAAACAAAACTACTTCACATGACTCATACCACACCCAAATTTGGCATTATCAGCTTAGTCATGTAAAAAAATCATTTGACTAAATTATAAAAAGATGTATATTTAGATTATTTTGAACTAAAAAAAACTATTATATATCACAAATGTTTACAAGGAAAAATGATCAAATCCCAATTTAGTGGAAAAGGTGAAAGGGCCAAAGATATTCTAGAATTAGTTAATACTGATATGTGTAGACCATTTCCTATTGAAGAAAGGGGTGGGTACTCATACTTAATAACTTTTACTAATGATTTTAGTAGATATAGATATGTCTACTTGATGAGGTATAAGTCATATTCCTTTGAGAGATTCAATAAATAAAATAATGAATTTGTAAACCATCTTGGTAAAAATATTAAGAAACTCTTCTCAAAATGTAGTGGATAATGCCTTAATTAAGACTTCATTGATTATTTATATTAGTTTGGTATTTTATCCCAAATCAATACAATTTATAAACCTTAATGGAATGGTGTAAGTGAAAGGATGAACAACGCCTTGTTGGGCATGGTGAGATCAATGATGATTCATATTATTCTTCCATTATCCTTTTAGGGATATTCATTACAAACAACATCATACATACTAAATTGAGTGAAAACTAAAATGGAATATGGTATCATATACCAATTATAAAATAGAAATAAACCCATGTTGATATACTTACATGTGTGGGGAGGTAAATAAGTTTTTAAGGCCTCTTCAGGTAACAAAATTTCACCATGAGGCACAAAGTGTATCATTATAGGATATCCCAAGGAAAAAAAGGGATACTTTATATACACTCCTTCTGATAAAAAAATAGTGGTTGAATGAAATCCAAAATTCATTGAGAAGGATCATATCTCCAAAATAGATAGTGGGAGTGAGATAGACTTAGATAAAGTCTAGGATCAAGATATATAAGAGTTGTCACATGAACATCTTCCACAAAGCCCCATAGAAGAATATGTTTTAGAGACACAAGTACTACATAGGATTACAAGATAGGTTATAAAACCAAAATCATATAGTATTATAGTCACTAATGATGGTGTCATATTATTACTTGATAATAATGAACCTATAACCTATATTAGAGTAGTAGGTGGCATAGATGTTTCCATGTGGCCAGAATCCATGAATTTTGAAATGGATTCCATATACCAAAAACAAAGTTTGGATTTTGGTAGATCCTCTAGTGGATGTAAATCTTGTTGGTTGTAAATGGGTATTCAATAAGAAACTAGACATGGATGGTTAATTCACTACCTATAAGGCATGACTGGTTGTAAAATGTTTTAAACAACATCAATGCATTGACTACGACTCTTGGGTCTATGAAAGTTCACATGGGAGATCAGAAGGATTTTATGAATTTGAAAAGGACCAAATAAATTAATTAATCCATTTCATAAAGATTAAATATGGTTAAGAACTCAAAGCTACAAAGAAACTATATCTTCTGTATAGCACACTCGTTATGTGGGTATCCACTCTACATAGTTCTATACATAGCACTCTGCATAGGTCCCTAATAAACAAAATTTCATTTTCAAGGCAAGGATCCACCTTTTGGCCCACTACAAATGAAAATTCATTTATGGTAATGGGGTTCTTATTTTATCCCCCAAAAAATAAAAATTAATTTTTAGATAAAGGCATCATATTTTCCCCCCATAAATTAAAATTCATTTTCAAGGTGATGTGTAATCATTAGCAGCCTACAAACCAAAATCCTTCATGGGTGGTTTTTTTTCTTTGGTTCTAATAAAAACAAGAATGGTTACAGCTATACCCCTATAAAAATATAACATGGGGGAAGATGAAATATGGGATAGAGAGACAAAACGTGGATAAGATAGTCTAAGAAAGAAATTTTACTAGGTAATCATTTACCACATTTTATAGAGTAAGAAAGGGGACTCACCTAACCACCCGTAAAGGGTTTTCCCCTTGAAATAACCCATATGAGTAGAAAAATCTTTTTTTGGACATCCCTCCACATATAAATCTCATTTACGGACCATCTTTTCATAACCTTTATGTAGATGGAGTCTTTTCAGGCCACCATCCCACATAGAAAACGGTATGTTGGATGGATTCCTTCAGTCTTAGTACCCTTCCGCATAACATTTGGTCTTACCTCAGCCCTACCATGACCTATTAAATTAACTCTCTTAGTAAATATATTCTATGAAGAACTAGGCCCCAAAAGGTCTCCTTCATGAACTACCAAGTCAGGACCTCTTCTAAAGCCTCCAGATATGTGTGATCAGATTATAGGGCACATTAGTGTACCCTCTCAATCATACATTCCCATGGTAAATGTGTTCATGCTATTAACCTACCTAATAAGTGGCATCATCATAATGTTCTTGATCATACATTCCTATGGTAATGAGGATCCAAACATTAATTATGGTGGAAGGTGTCTCCTTGGGCTGGGAAGCTATACCTTTGGCTTGTAGTCCCGGCCCCTTCATCTCTTCCACCTATCAAAAGGGGAGGTGGGGAGGATCTTTAACTAGGGAATACTTCCTAGAGTAAGACCATAGTATTTCTTATGGTATGTATATATAGGTGCACCCTAGTTATGAAAATAAGTAAGGATACAAACATATCAAATCACTTTCTATCTCCTGTAGCCCCAGCCTCATCTACCAACAGGTGAAGGAGATTGTGTTGTTTTTCTGATCTTACACTTCCTCTTGTTTCTCACAATGAGCATGAATTACATGGGATTAGATGTTAGAAAAAACCACGATACCCAGGAAATAAAATACCTATATTGGGAGGATATTCCACTTCCAAATCTTAATGTCACCTTCCAAATGGGCGTCCTATTCATTATAATACCCATCCATGTTATCTCTACCTCAAAGGTCCATATTCCCAATGAAAAACCCCAATGGGTCTCCTCTATAGCTGTAATCCTAAACACTTTAGAACTATGTGGTCTTTGATTCCTATCTAAATAGGTTATGTAGGAAGCATCCTTGAGGTTCTAGTTGAGCACCCCAAATTCATCTTAATATTATCTAATCCGTATTTGTATTAGGATCACATCCATCTTGGGAGGCTACATCCCTTCCAAGTCCCCTGGCCCACTTCAGCATAAGTCGCACACCAATCCTTGACTAGGAAAACTTCTCCTAGATGTCATTTTTTCATTATGTTAAACCAAACGGTTTGGTCCTCATCATATTACATTAAAAGGTACTATTTGTCCTGTTACATGGAACTAAACAACATGGGTTTTAATTCCTTTCACAAGTATGTGTAGGAATATCATCTCATGGGCCCGATCCTAACATCAAAATAACTCTTATCTCCCTAGATGAAAATAAATTCCAGACCTCCCCACTATGTGTCTTAAAACCAAAATCATGATAATAAATGATATAATAATCTCTAATGTGCAAATAAAAGGGTATCATCGATGGAAAATCTCGGATACACCAATATGTCTCCATCGATGAAGAACCTTAGATACATATAGATGATTCTAAAATCAACAATTGATTATTAATATAAGAGTGACCATTTTTATATTTGAGATTTAATAAAGGATTCATGAATACATCATAAATATATAAGAGAGTCCTAGAGTTGGAAATTATTCATCCCAAAAGACTGTAATGAGCCTGACCTCCCATCCTCTTAGCCAACACATTTTCTAAGATTTCATTAGAAAAGTCCCAATGACTGCCTTCCTTTAGAAAGTAGGTCTATATCAACTCAAAATGAGTTTGGGAATGAAATCCATCAGAAACAAAAAAAACATGAACCCCATGTGAATCCTTAACCAAAATGACAATGTCTCCCACATTTCTCGCCCATTTCACACACAAAATGAAAAGGGGACAAAACATGGATCCAAAAAAATTAATTTTGAATGTGTTCATTTATTGAGATACTACTATGATAGGGTTTTATTGTTTATGTTTTTCATATAGATCTTGAAACATTTGATAAGAATTCACTTCAATCCAATTTATTCCTTTCAACCAACCTGAACTTATTCATCTATTATCATACAAGTAGGGTCCTCATAAAATCAAAGGAAATGGTTACGGACCCAACGCCTTTAGCACCTGGTCTCAAATAGATTCAAAATTACTTCTTGATATAAGATAAAGGAAACCAATATATTTGGAACTAGTGATAGCTTAATACTGATTCTTTTCTCCATTGGACAAAAAATAATACCAATATTAGTCAAGTTACAACCAGCTAGCTCAAGCACAACTGCAGATAGGACCAACACATCCAGTTCAGCTTGTCATTCCCCCTGCTCCAGCCCCTTTTTAGCTAGCCATTCCCATAAGACTATTTAACAATATTGAATTATTGAAAACTTGACTAGAAGATATGGAAGGATAACATGCACCAAGGCATCTGAAAAAAACTTACCTTGAATGGGTAGATGTGACTCTTCCCCCATCTAATTTTGGAAATCCTACATTTCCAAAATTCGATGGTTCAGGAAATGAAGAGTAGAATCTAATGAATAATGTATCTTGATGTGTCCCCATGATAGGAACTTTGTTGGAACAAGATTTCTCCAAAATTAAGTTCTTTTTACATGCCTTTTAGGGACCGGCCTTCGTATGGTACACCATTTTACCCGTATGGTTAAATAAAGGATGGGAAGACCTATGCCAAAAATATATTTACCAATTCAGCTAAATGTTGAAGAATTCAATGTTCATAACTGAATATAGTGAGAAAATGATATATTATTAGACTTAATTTTTAGGTGTAAGGGAATAACTTACTCCTTAAATTTGCAGTTTCCATATGAGGATCTTTTGGGTATTTTATAGAAAACTTCCATGATGGGTTGTGAAAACCACTCATTTACATTAAATAGATGGGTGGTTTATGAAACCATGTTGTGGTTGCACAAATATTGGAGGACTCTATCTTATAGACTATATCTAAATCCAAATCAATATCCACAACCCAGGGGAAGAGGACAGGCAAATCAGAAACTGAAACTATCACTTTGAAACCAATTCCTACACCAGCTACAATTCCAAAGCCCAAACCTTATCATCTGGAACCCCCTTTAGGGTGAAAACAGTAGTAAAATAGCCTCATCAAGATGAAAGGAAAGATATGAAACAATCCAAGTTTTAAGACCATTAAATTATATTTTATTCCTTATGAGATGAGAAGGTTCCAGGATACTTCTTAGTAACCTTAAAAAACAATTTTCTAACTCTACCAGAACACAAAACACCCAATCAATTTGACCTTGAGGATCACTCGAATTATTTCCCCTTTCAATGAATATTGGGGAACACCATACAAAACTATTTTTTTCAATGGTGTCCTATAAAATATGGTTGATTTTAGGAAAGTGAAATAGGGTAAACCATAGGCACATGTAGCGTGTGTTTCTGCCATTGACCCTAAGGAATAGGTTTAATGGGGGGAAGTTACTAGAAATATTACATATAATTTCAGTGATTGCATGACTAGAAAAACAACCAATCAAACCTGTGATATCCTCCAATTGTAGTTAAAACCACCAATTATTCTCCCAGTCACTTTCACTATAGTACAACTGACTTCTTCAACTCCAAAACCCACCAAAGGACAGTCTTTATAAGAAAATGAATAATAATAAGGGTGGGAAACAAACACAGGAATATGAAACTACACCAAGGAAAAATTTATCCTTGACTCTATCAAACTTCATGCCTTCAATCCCAAGATAATGGGAATCATCCCACTAAAATATACAATGAGAACCGACCTGTCAAATAGAGTCCTCATCAATGAAGAATTGATATTTGGATCCATTAATGTCATTCATTTGATATATCCCTCATCCAATGATGAATGTTATTAGGAACCTAAGTTTCTCATACCATGTTGGGGATACATAAACTGAGGTTATAGGATCTTAAGAAACAAAGGGAGGAACAACTATGGACAAACACAATATTCATGTCGTATCCCTGCTAGAACTATATATATTGTTTAAACCCTTGGTAAATTCCTTCTAAAATCCCAGAAAGAGAAGGAAGATGCCTCCACACATGTAAAAAATCATTTGGACCTAATCATTTAGGAAGGCTGATTAATGAATAAGAAAAGAAATGACTAATCCATGAAATTGTACATGCCAATGCACCCTAATCCTACAGTAGACAAAATTCCATTCACATCTACTCAAAAAAACTGGCTCATCTTCCCCATAAATGTCAGCTAAAAAAATTCCTTCAAAGGGATAGTTACCTATAGGGAAATGAGGACCTATGATCAAAAAGTATGACATCCTAAAACAATTGTCCCTATTTCTAACAAAAATTTCAAATTTAGATCCTCTTAATCTATCAAAGTATCTATGGTAAGCACTTGTAGAGGATCTATTAGGCCCTCAAGAATTTGAAGATGAATTTTCCACCGCTGAGGTATACCGTACAGAGGTTGACCCTGTAGAATTTTATGTAGTTATCTCTTTCACAAAATAGGAAAGATATAATTTTATAAAGGGACACATCAAGCCCCTGTGAGTATTCCATATATTAGATGACATTGAAATCTGTTGAGATTTAAATGACAATAAATCCAGATTCAACCTCATTCCAACTAAAATTATTCTATGATTGGGATACACTGAATATTATTTTCCCCTTCCACTTTAACACTTCAAGGGTATAGTAAAAGTGAATAGAAACCCCAATTCCACATTAATATGAGAGCTCATTTTGGGGATTTGGTGTTTGAATCTGATTTCTTGTTCATTTGACAAGATGCGGCTTTGAATTTACTTCTAGGAAGGCCTTGGTTACATCATCATGTAGTGGTCCCTTTATCATGCCATCAATGCCTTAAGTATTATAAAAATTGATCTATTGGTATGTTACATGGGGAAAATCTTTGTTCAAGTCCTGTGAATCTCAATATATTGATGTTGGATTATACCTAAGAGAAGTGAAGTAACCCATAACAGATGGTGTCACTAGGGTTACCACTCCAAATGGTTTGCAAAATACCCCAGCTAACCCATTCAAAGACCTTAGTGATGAATATGTGTTTCCCATCAATCAGGTCAATGATATCATCTTGGATTCAGAGATGTGATCAGTGGTATTCATGATATTATCCATTTCAGTTGATACCTAGGGCATTAAATAAATATTTTAATCCTTTATTGGAAGCAATACCGCATATGGAAATGATCCAAACTTACCCTCAGTACTCTAGTAGGGCACTAATTCATCCACTAAACATATGAAAGTCATGAAATCACTATTATAAACTAGCTTAGAGGACACTTACCCTTCCCCTAACCTGAATGATTCCTCTTAATCTCCCATTCATCTTGACATGTACACAAAGGAAGAGGAAGAGGAAGAATGGGAAGAAAATGACCTTATATATTATACTCTAGCATTTGAGGAAGGATTCTCCACCACTATTGATCAACTCCGAAAAATAAATTTGGATACATAGGGGGGTTTGTGAGCAATTTTTATCAGTACATCTATGTCCCTTTATGAATAGAGTATTCACATCTATGTTTTGAAGAAGTACCAGGACATGTTTTCTTGGAATTATAAAGAGATTTTAGGCCTTGATCCTAATGTGGCTACCCATCAATTAGGATTGATAGATGACCACTATGTATACAAGTAGTCATATAGAAGGACACATCTAACCCATGTTTCCAAGGTTGAAGACAAAGTTCATAATCTCATCAAATCCAACTTCATTCGGGAATTTTAGTACCTAAAGTGTCTCACCAACATTATCCCCATCAATAAAAAGAAACGGTAGATCAAGGTTTTCATTGATTTAAAATACCTTAAATAGAATTTTCCAAAATATGACTTCTTAGTTCCGATCACAAAACTTATGATAAATGAAAAGTCTAGTTATCGTACCCTTTCCTTCATAAATGGTTATTCAATGTATATTTAAATCCAAATAGCCATAGAAGATAATGAACGTGTAGCTTACAGGGTCCCCCTGGGAGTATTCTATTATCAGGTGATGCCTTTTGGTTTAAATAATGTTGTCATTACATATCAATATTAAATGCATCACATCTTCAAACCCATCCTAGTAAAATTATTTTGAGTGTTATATTGATGATTTGATGGTAAAATCATGGCAACATTCTGATCACCTTTTCGATTTGAAAATTGTTTTCAAAAAACTTTTACAACACGGTATGAATATGAATCCACTAAAATGTGATTTTGGTGTTACTTTAAGAAAATTTCTTAGCTTGTTCATACAACATCGTGACATCTAAGCCATCTCTAAGAAAACTAAGTAAATTCTAGGTGTGTCACCTCCTAGAAACCTCAAATAGTTGACAGGACTATAAATTCACCTTACCTACATTCTACAATTCATATAAAACCTCATATGTAAGTGTTTTCTATTCATTAGGTTGATGAAGAAAGGGGTCACATTTCACTGGAATAATGACTTCCAAGGATCAGTTGAAAGTCTCAAGAAATATCTATTAAGCCTACCAGTTCTGATGCCACTAGTCGAAGGAAATCCACTCATCCTCTATATGAATACTATGGAATGGTCACTAGGTGACTTTCTCATGTAGAAAAATGATGTTGGTAGGTAAAATATCCTTTATTATCTTAGTTGAACCACGATAGACACTGATACCTGGTATTTAGATATTGAGAAAAACTGTTTGGTATTGATTTTATGAATTCAGAAATTAAGACATTACTTGTGGAACCATGAGGTCCATTTCATCTCTTGAAATGAATCCCTTAAATATATCCTCATTAGTCCCTTGTTGAACAGCCATTTTTCATGATGGGTGGTCATTCTTCAATAGTCTGAAATCTAGTTCATACCATTGAAGGTGATAAAAGTGCATACCTTAGAAAATTTCCTAGTAGAAAATACCTCTTTTGAAGAGGTGATAATAAGTAAATAATTTCTAGAGAAGAAGATATTGTTCATTTAAGACTCTACCTAAATGTGTGAAATTTTATTTGATGGTGCGTCCAGAATCCCAACTGGAAAGAGATTGGATGAACCCATTTTCAACAAAGTTAGGTTGGAAATCATTCTCATTTCTCCAACAAAGGTAGTTTTACCTTACTCATTTCTCCTATTAGAAGGATATACTAATAATGAGGCTAAATACCAAGCCCCTGTTTCATTCTTGGATTTTTAATTGTAGATACCGGTGACTCACCTGAAAATTAAATGTGATTCTGAGTTGGTAATTAAGTAGATCAACGGTGATTATTTCATCATGAAAGAAGGTTTGATCTCACTACTTAATTATGTTCGAGGGTTTGATGACTGAGTTCCCCTAAAATACAATACTAACTCATGTTATGTGTTCACAAAATTCTCAATAAAATGTTTTTGTAGCCTTGGAATACCCAGATCAGGATGAAACAGTCATTAGTATTGCCCATCGTAGAATAGTATCATTGTTCTTTCAAAGTGTCATAGAAGAGATCAACAAGATCAATCCTACCCCTAAACTAGATAATTATTCAAACTAGTGGATTAATACCATCTTGAAATACCTCCAAAATGGGTCCCTTCTACTGGATAGAACTGGAAAAGAATATATCTAATGACGGGTGATCAATTTCACCCTTTATGATAGACCAAGTCATTATAAGGTTCTTTATAAGTGAAGATTCGATGGAATTATCATCATATGCATTGAAGGGGAGTAGACGACTATTTATATAGAGTAATTTCATGTTGTTTCTTATATTTACTATAAATTAAGAATCAATATTTGTCACCAAATTAGGATTCTTGGGTATTTATGTCCTTCATTAATGGAGGATTTCGAACAATTTGTCAAAAGGTGTCATTCCTACTAAGTACATTCTAACTCCATCCATCATCCCTAGTAGTTTCTCCATACATCTAAATACTTATGGTCATTTTTTGTATAGGGAATGGATATTTTAGGGTCATACCATTTGACTACAACCAATAAATTCAATTACATCTATACTACTACCGAAATCTTCTCTAAATGGACCGAGGTGATACCTATTAAGGAAGTTGGGACCAAAAGTATTATCAATTTTGTGAAGACAAACATCATCACCATATTTGGTGTCTCTCACACAATACTAACAAACAATAGAACCATCTTCTACTCTTCTAAATTGAAGAATTTTTACTAAGAGTACAACATTGAATCCAACCATTCTCCCCTCTACTATATGGTGATAAATGGATAGATAGAGATTTTCAATAAAACCCTATCAAATATTATCCATAAATTTGAGGATAGAGAAAATAAATATTGGACTAACAAGCTCCTACATTCCTTATGGGCCTATCAAACCACAACCCTCGCTACTACTCAAGAAACCATGTATTCACTAGTCTACAGAAAATAGTTAGTACTTCCCATTAAGGTCCAATTTCCTTGACTCTGAATAGCTGTCTGTGGAAAACTCTCAGATGATAAACAATAAAAAAATCAGTTTGATGAGTTAGATCAAATTGATGAGAAGAGGTTGTATACCCTACTTCATTTGGAAATATACCACAACTTGATAGCGTTATCATTCGACATGAAATTTTTCTTTGTTCATTACTTTAGGAATAATTGTTTTTGTCCATTAAGACCCCAATGATTTCAAGGAAGAAACCATCAAATCTTGAACCAAAGTGGGAATGACCTTAAATCATACATAAATTCTTTCCCAATGGAGCTTACTCATTAATTAAAATGGATGGGTAATGCACTACGCCACCTACCAATGAGATATTTCTCAATAAATACTTAATGTGATAAATCCACATATTTCATCTTTGTTGCATGACATTAAAATATGTAGCATAATTGGTCATGTATGGATGATCTTAATAGGCACAAATTTCATCCACATTTCATGTTGATAAACTGAATGACAACATCCTTTCTACATGATGTTATACTGCATGGTTCACATCCTTGTTTCATGATGTAAAACTACATGACATTTTCGGTCCATGCTTGAGTGGATCATAACCCTTGGTGCTAGTATCCTACTACACCACTATTCCAAGAACTCTGTGTGGTTTTATTTTTATATCAATGGTATATCTAGTGATTCCTAGACCTTATATCCTAGTACCAATCATGAAGTCATAGAAAATACCCCTATCCTATATACAAACAAAGATCTATTAATGTAACTTCGTATTCCAAGGCTAATGCCGGTTCAAATTATTTTTTTTTATCGAATACATTCCTTCCACACATTATACTCCTTGTCCTAGGAAATTTTAGATCATCATAAGCTTTTCATGGTCATAGATGATGGAATGTTGACTTTTTTAGGACACCTTTTTTACTATGCATGATATTCCCATGTTTGGATCTACATAAGTCACCCTCAAAAAGTATCTCAACCAAAGGCACATTATTCCTTAGGAGATACCTATTTTATATTTGTAAGACTCGATAAATTTATGATGGAAACCACATTTTGAACATGGTTCATGGTCATTCCTTGAATACTTGTCCCATATCACTTTTCTGATCTGAGAACCCTCAAGATCTTGGTATACAATTTCCTTCCTCGCGTCTAAAGCATGTTGGAACATCTAAGGCCTAGTAATATATATATCACTCATTATTTCCTTGATTTATGGTCCTATTCATATGACCAAAACTATAAGACACCATTATTATTTACTGCATGATGCTAAAACTGTATGGTTAACATCCCTCTTATTTAGTGTTAAAATGCTCCTAGAACTATGTATGGATTGATTCTCTTTCTTATTAGATACATATTAATGCATGGATCCTACATCCTATTTTATCCAACACATGATCAAAATTCCCTTTTCCTTCTTTCTAATCACCTATATGTGGTGAAAGATACCTTTTCCACTCCCTTCTTTTTACACAAAGCATAGTTCACATGGTATTAGGGGTTTTTGGTAAAGGATTCCCCTCATGATTAAGGTATATCAGATCACGTCAGGGTTAACATGAACCTGGGTGAAAGACCATAAAATAACGCCAATAATATTTAACGCATGATGTTAAAATAAATGTTTGACATCTATTAAATGGTGTTAAACTATGAATTGTTATGGACCTCATCCAAGAGGACCACTATGTTGGGTGTTGGTGTAACGACCCAAAGTTTTTCAATGGAAAATTCCCTTCTTATATTTATGTCATAAAAAGACAAAATAATGAACTACTAAGTGATAACTGAACTTTAAACATAATTTTGTCACCCCTATGTTTGGAATTTTAAAAATCTGGCATACACGGTTGTGTTCAAGATATTTTTTGGAGTCTAATGAAACAAAAATAATTTTTGGTGAATAGTAATCTACCCTTATGAATAGTAACCTACCCTTATGAATAGTAAAATGACCCTTATGAATATTAAATAAGAGTAACATTAACTATGAATAATAAAATAAAATTTAGACATCATAGAAAGTGGTAATTTGACCTTAGTAAATGTTTTTTGGTATTTTATAAGTCATAAATAATTAATTATAATTAATTCATTAATTTAAAAGAATATTTATTTCCCTGAAATTTATTCATAAATTATTGAATCAATTCCTAATAGTTTTTAGATAATTTTATAAGACCCTACGTAATTTTTGAACGAACTGCAAAATCAGTTTTAATTTTAAAAACTGTTTTTTTTAGTAAATTATGATTTTAATTAATTATTAAAATAATAATATTTAGAAAATTATTTTTGAAAAATGGAATTAATTTTTGGATTATACACATCAAAAAATGGTTGGGGTAAATTTTTGGGAATTTTCTGAGATAGTTGAATTTTTGATGAATAGTGGAATCTGATAATTCACAATAAATGCTAAATAATGTATTAATTGAGTCACCATGATGTTATGCTGATGTAATCCCACTTGGTTCGGTATTACATTATAAAATTACTATTATTGGTCATCCAAGACTCACTATTCCTTGTCTTAGGTTAAATTAATAAACTAATCAATTTCATATTAAGGAAACCCATCTCCCCTCTACTATAAAAGCCACCCTTCACTCCCTCTTTTCCTCACACCTCTCAAGCTCAAAACCTTCTCTAAAATCTGCCAAAACAACTTCCCTAGAACCTCCCCCACGTCCAAAAGCTTTTTTTCTCATCAAAATACCAAGACTATCTTCCTTAAGGAGGATCTCAAGAGGAAGATTCTAGTTGTAATTTCTCTCTCTCTTCTCCTTTAATTTCCTTTCAAGTTCAAGTCCCTTTCTTGATCACTCCCCACCTATACACATCCAAATTGTTTTGTAACTCCAGTATTATAAATATACTTTATTTTTATGATTCTAATGGGATATTATATCACCCACACCCTTTCCCTCTTCCTTTTATTTTATTAAAGAGAACGTTGTTCATGAGGTGTTAATTTATCACCTTCAAAAATGACATGCTCTCTTTTTCCTTTTCTACCTTCAGATATGGTCATAAAACCATTTTTATGGTTGAACCAGAATATTTTATATTTATTATGTTCTATTTTAAGTTCTGTAAATAACCTATGTCCATATTACTAAGTTAAATGTTAAAACAAGTTCATTGTGATCCAAAAACCGCCCAAATTAACCCAAATAACCATCCTTAAATTCTTATCTAATGATTCGTCCACTTGGATCTAATATAATTCACTATAAAATTATTAAATCTACTGTAATATAATTAATAAAATTAAATGTCAGTTCTGGATGTTTACCCATGATCTACCCAAACATCAATTTAAGAATACAAGTGAACCACTCAAGAAAACCATAAAAACGAACATCCCCAAACAATGTTTTTAAACTCTATAAGTCATCCAAAGGAACATAATATAACATAATGAAACCATAATGAACCCTATTAATGTACACATGGTTTTGGATTTCTAATTAATGAATATAATGTCATCATACAGGACATTAAAGAGAAGGAATCATTCGGGTACAAGGTAAGGGGAAATCTCGAACCCAATTTTCTTCCTTCGGGTTCTACCTCTTTCACTCCATTTTTGATATGGTTACTCCTCAAAGATCATTTGTTAATATTTTAATTTAATTTTATGGGATATAAATGTCTGTCACTTGTTTTTATGTCCATCAAAATGTTTTCCAAAATAACTCTTCTTTCAAGATCTCACCTTTTACCTCTCATTCAAGGTTGATGGTTCTGGTATCATGTATGTTGTTCCCTCTTTTTTTTGGGAACCCAAAGCTTATGAATGTGTTATTATGAGATTAAACCCATTATTTTCCATGGGTTATTTATGAACATGTTTGATATGTGTTCTATGTGGCAATCATGATAATGATAATGTTATGATGTGACAGGTGCACCCGGAATTATATAGTGCAATATGAATGTTTAAATGTGACGGGTGCGCCCGGAATTATATAGAGCTTCAATGCATTGGGTAAAGTGGTGAATATCATGAGTAAATGTGAAATGATGTGTGAACAAGATGTTATCTTTGTTCACAAGAATGTGTGGTAGTTAACCACTAAGACATGATGTTTCATTTTTATGCATTTCCACATTTCATGTTTATTATTTATGCTCCTCTCATGTTCATGATCTTTTGCCTATGTCATGATTATGCTCACCCCATGATATATTGTTCTTATCTATCCTCTTACTGGGCTTCTATCTCACCCCTTTTGTTGTATATCCTCAGGTGGCTACATGTACTAAGGAGAGCACAAGTGCCACTAAGAAGCTTGTGAAGAAAAAATTAAATAAATGTTTATGGTTGATGTTGTATTTGTTATGTGTAGTCCTAGTTTGTCCAAGACACTAAACCTCTGGATCCTCCATGTGTAATACTATTATGTTGTTTATCTTTGAAATGATGTAATAGTAATGTAAGAAAAATCTGGGTCACTATAGTTGGTATCAGAGGAGGAACCCAGCCTTAAGTGCGCGGTACACTGCCTGGGTTGACATGTAGGGCCCACAACGAGGGCGTTGTGCTCTGAAGGGGGGGTGATTGTATCATCCCCAAATGATAAAGGGCTAAATGACTAAATGATATGACTCATGTCAACAAGGTGCACCTTCCTTTTCGGGAGCCTGTCTGATTAGAACTCCACAGTTAAGCGTGCTTGGCCTGGAGTAGTGATCAGGATGGGTGACCTTCTGGGAAGTTTCCCAGGGTGTGTGTGAGTGAGGAAAAAGCACACTGGAAAGGACATGTGTTGGCCTGTGGTGACTATCATTAGTCAGATGACCCATTCAGCCATGTGGGTGGACCCTAGGGTGGGCCTCACATGTCTGTGCGGTAACTGGTGGTACTTGGTAGGCTAGGACCCGACGGCCATGTTAAGGCGGGGTGGCTGTGCTGTCACTGGGGCCCGGTTGTCACATTTGATATCAGAGGAAAGGTTTAGTTAATTTGGGAATTAGGATTAGTAAATCCTAGAGAAAACCTCTAGCATAAGAATAAGTACAAACACATACACAAGAATATTTACCTAGGGATCCCATATGTTATGTTTTTGGTATAATTGTTTAAATGAATAAGTTATTCATGAATTGTTTACTTAAGTTTTGTTCTAACCTTTTCTATTTTAGAAAATGGTGGGAACCAGGAGAAATCAGGCCAACAACTCTTGCGAGGGCCAATGCAACGATTTCCCGAATGACATCCCCAATGATTTTGGAGGTGGAGTTCAAAACTTCATGGAGATGCTTACCCAATTATCTCAGGTTATGAATAATAACCATAATAATGGGGAACATCCTCCTTCACCAAAGACGGAACAACTAGCTATCGAATGTTTTATGCGGCAACGACAACCGACGTTTTGTGGATCTTCTGATCCACTAGTTGCGGAATAGTTGGTCAACTCCATGGAGAAGATATTTTCTGTTCTTCACTGTTCCGAGATGGAGAAGGTGACTCTAGCCATTTATCATCTAGATGGAGAAGCTGATCAATGGTGGGATTTGATTAAGAACACCAAGCCAAGGGATCCCATATGTTATGTTTTTTGTATAATTGTTTAAATGAATAAGTTATTCATGAATTGTTTACTTATGTTTTGTTCTAACCTTTTCTATTTTAGAAAATGGTGGGAACCAGGAGAAATCAGGCCAACAACTCTTGCGAGGGACAATGCAACGATTGCCCGAACGACATCCCCAATGATTTTGGAGGTGGATTTCAAAACTTCATGGAGATGCTTACCCAATTATCTCGGGTTATGAATAATAACCATAATAATGGGGAACATCCTCCTTCACCAAAGAGGGAGCAACTAGCTATCGAATGTTTTATGCGGCAACGACAACTGACGTTTTGTGGATCTTCTGATCCACTAGTTGCGAAACAGTGGGTCAACTCCATGGAGAAGATATTTTCTTTTCTTCACTGTTCCGAGATGGAGAAGGTGACTCTAGCCATTTATCGTCTAGATGGAGAAACTGATCAATGGTGGGATTTGATTAAGAACACCAAGCCAAGGGATGAAATTGAAGAGATGGAATGGGAAGACTTTAAGATAATGTTTCTTAATAAGTACTTCCCACGAACTCTTCGCACGAAGATGGAGAGAGAATTCATAGAGCTCAAGAAAAAAGAAGGAGAATCTGTCACAGCCTATGAAGCAAATTTCACAAGGCTCACAAGGTATGCTTCGGGTTTTGTTATCAACAATGATAGCAAAATTGATAGATTCTTTAGGGGATTAAAACCACATCTTCGAAAGGCTCTTGCAATTCGAGACTTTGGGAGTTATGAAGAAGTTGTTCGGTGTGCTCTCAAAGTGGAGATGGAGTTTGGAGAATGGTCTCATGGCTATGGTGATAAGAAAATAAAGATGGAGTTTCAAGCCGGTGGATCTAATGACAAAGGTGGGAAGAAAACACAACGACCCAAATGCCAAAAATGTGGGAAGTCGCACCATGGGAACTGCCTCAATGGTATGGGGAAATGCTTTAAGTGTGGTAAAGAAGGACACCAAGCTCAAGAGTGTCGAAAAGACATGAAAATGAAGGATAATGTAGCTGATGAAGGTAGAGAACCACTCGTGGTTCAATGCTACAACTATAGGGAGCTAGGGCACTATTCAAACTAGTGCACTAAACCTCGAGCTCTCGAGGGTAATCAGTGCCAACAACCACCAAAGCCAAAGGAACAAGGGAAGGCTTATGCCATCACTACTGCAGAGGTGGAACATGATAATGAATTCGTACAAGGTACACTTCCTATTCACTCAAGAATGGCAAAAGTCTTGTTTGATTCTGGTTCTACGCATTCCTTTATGTCTTGCAAGTTTGCTAGAACTATAGAATCGAATCCATGAAACCTTGAAGTAGAGACATCTGTAAAAACACCAAGTGGTGCAATCATTGCAACCCAAGTGTTTGACTCTTCTCCTATTGACGTATGTGGGAAGATTCTTCCGTAAAATCTCGTAATACTTCCCCTGGTGGAATTCGATACTATAATGGGAATAGATTGGCTCTCGTTATATAGAGCACATATCAACTGTCGGGAAAAGGAAATATTTTTTCATATTCCGAACCATCCCATGCTCCTCTACAAATGCAAGTAAGATCATGAATCTCCTTTGAGAAATCCTTAAATGGTTTGGGTGTTGATTCCCTATGAAGAAGCATACCTCGCCCAAATGGTTGAGTCGAAGGAAAGTTCCAACCTTGAGGAAATGCCCATCGTAAGGGAATACAACGATGTATTTCCCGAAGAGTTACCCGGAATTCCCCCGGATCATGAGGTAGAGTTCTCAATTGAACTCATACCCAGAGCTAATCCTATCTCGAAGTTCCCCTATAGGATGGCTCCTATCGAACTGGAGGAGTTAAAGAAGTAGCTACAAGAGCATCTCGACAAAGGGTTCATACACCCTAGTGCATCACCTTGGGGTGCGTCAGTGCTCTTTGTGAAGAAGAAGGATGGAACCATGCAGCTGTGTATCGATTATCGGGAACTCAACAAGATCACCATAAAGAACAAGTATCCTCTCCCAAGGATTGATGACTTTTTAGATCAGTTAAGAGGATATTAATACTTCTCAAAGGTGGATCTTCATTTTGGATATCATTAGGTAAAGGTGAAGAAGGAAGATATTCAGAAGACTGCCTTCCATACAAGGTATGGGCACTATGAGTTTTTGGTGATGCCCTTTGGACTTACTAATGCCCCTGCAATCTTCATGGATTTGATGAATAGAGTCTTTAGACATTACCTCGACAAATTTGTGGTAGTGTTTATTGATGATATTCTCATCTACTCCAAGAGCAAGGAGGAACATGAAGAATATCTAAGACTTGTGTTGGCAACATTGAGAAAGGAGAAGTTGTACGCCAAGTTCATCAAGTGTGACTTTTGGATGAATCAAGTCACGTTCTTGGGACATGTGATCACAAGCGAGGGAATTTTTGTGGACCCTTCAAAGACAAAGGTGATTGAGGAATGGCCCAGGCCCTCTAGTGTCACAGAAATCCGTAGTTTTCTTGGATTAGATGGGTACTATCGACGTTTTGTGAGAAACTTCTCACGATTGTCAAGCCCGCTAACTAAGTTAACAAGGAAAGGGGTAAAGTATGTATGGACCGAAGAATGTGAGGGAAGCTTCAAGGAACTAAAGAGAAGACTGATCACTGCACATGTACTCACACTACCAAAAAGTGGAGAAAGTTTTGTGATATACAGTGATGCTTCAAAGAAAGTATTGGGTTGTGTACTCATGCAAAATGATAATGTGATAGCCTATGCCTCATGACAGTTGAAGATCCTTGAGCAGAACTACCCGACGCATGTTCTAGAGCTGGAAGACGTGATTTTTGCCTTGAAAATCTGGCGGCACTACCTTTATGGCGAGAAGTGTGACATATACACCGACTACAAGAGCCTAAAGTATATATTCACATAAAAGGTTCTCAACATGAGTCAAAGGAGATGGTTAGAGCTAATCAAGGATTATGATTTCTCTATTCACTATCATCCTGGAAAGGCGAACAAGGTAGCTGATGCTCTAAGTATAAAAGAACCTGCTACTCTATCCATGTTGAGGATTGAGAAAGACCCTATCTTCTTGGATTTGCAAAGGATGGATTTGGAAATCATAAGGGCAGGGGATACATCCTACCTTTCCCAAATGATTGTGCAACCATCCATCCAAGAGAAGATTAAGGAAGCACAAAGGGACGATGTGGAGATACAAAAGAGGTTGAATGCAGTAAAGGAAGGGAAGCTGTAAGAGTTCTATATCGACGATGATGGTGTGATTCGGTTTGGAACGTGGCTTTGTGTGCCTTCATCACCCGAGATAAAGAAGGAGCTATTGGATAATTCACATAGCTCAACTTTCTCTATCCATCCTGGAAGTACCAAGATGTATCGTGATCTCCGAGAGCACTTCTCGTGGGATAACATGAAGAAGGAGATTGCAGAATATATATTAAGGTGCTTGGTATGTTAGAAAGTTAAAGATGAGTGATAAAAGTCCAAAGGTATGATGCATCCATTGCCTATACCCATGCAGAAATGGGAAAATGTTACTATGGACTTTGTCACGGGTCTCCTGAAGACATCAAAGGGAAATAATGCGATATGGATTGTGGATGATCGACTCACCAAGACTTTCCATTTTATCTCTATTCAGGAAGACCCCTCACTTGAACAACTTGCAAGGATATATGTGAATGAAGTAGTGAGATTGCACGGTGTTCCACTCTCGATTGTCTCTGACCGTGATCCAAGGTTCACATCTAAATTCTGGAGGATCCTTCAACATGCTTTGAGTACTGAATTAAATTTCAGCACGGCCTATCACCCCCAAACCGATGGCCAGTCTGAAAGGACTATTCATACGCTTGAAGATATTCTAAGAGCCTGCTCTCTTGAATTCAAAGGTGGTTAGGATCAGAATCTCCCATTGGTTGAGTTCTCATACAACAATAGCTTCCACTCGAGTATTCAGATGGATCCGTATGAAGCTATTTATGGGAAGTGATGTAGAACTCCAACCTGTTGGGATAAAGATGGAGAACGAAAACTACTTGGTCCCGATCTTGTTCAAGAGATGACAGAGAAGGTTCAAGTCATCCAGAAGCACATCAAAGAAGCTCAAAGTTGGCAAAAGAGCTATGCTGACAACCATCGAAGGGACTTGGAGTTCGATGTTGGAGATAAAGTCTTCCTTAGAATATCTCCATGGAAGAGAGTCATTAGATTCGGGAAGAAAGGGAAGCTAAGCACAAGGTACATTGGCCACTTTGAGATCCTTGACTGTATAGGAGCTGTGGCCTATCGTCTGGCACTTCCACCGAATATGGCTCAAGTTCATGATGTGTTTCATGTATCACTACTGAGGAAGTACATACCAGACCCCTCACATGTACTAAACTCAGAGGTGGTACAGCTGAAAGATGATCTCTCCTATGAGGAGCAGCCGGTAAAAATTCTGGACCAAAGTGATAAGGTTCTATGCAACAAGACAACCCACCTTTTCAAAGTGTTGTGGAGGAACCAAAAGTTTGAGGAAGCAACTTTGGAACCAGGAGAGGCAATGAAGGAGAAGTACCCTTACCTGTTTGTGTAAAGTGAAATTTCGGGGGCGAAATTTCTTAAGGGGGGAAGAATGTAACGACCCAAAGTTTTTCAATGGAAAATTCCCTTCTTATATTTATGTCATAAAAACACAAAATAATGAACTACTAAGTGATATGTGATCTTTAAACATAATTTTTTCACCCCTATGTTTGGAATTTTAAAAATCCGACATACACGGTTGTGTTCAAGATAGTTTTTGGAGTCTAATGAAACAAAAATAATTTTTGGTGAATAGTAATCTACCTTTATAAATAGTAACCTAACCTTATGAATAGTAACATGACCCTTATGAATATTAAATAATAGGAACATTAACTATGAATAATAAAATAAAATTTAGACATCATAGAAAGTGGTAATTTGACCTTATTAAACATTTTTTGGTATTTTATAAGTCATAAATAATTGATTATAATTAATTAAATAATTTAAAAGAATATTTATTTCCCTGAAATGTATTCATAAATTATTGGATAAATGGCTAATATTTTTTAGATAATTTTATAAGACCCTACATAATTTTTGAAAGAACTGCAAAATCAGTTTTAATTTTAAAAACTGTTTTTTAAGTAAATCCTGATTTTAATTAATTATTAAAATAATAATATTTATAAAATTATTTTTGAAAAATGGACTTCATTTTTGGAGTCTACACGTCAAAAAATGGTTGGGATAAATTTTTGGGAATTTTCTGAGATACTTGAATTTTTGATGAATAGTGGAATCCGATAATTCACAATAAATGCTAAATAATGTATTAATTGAGTTAATGATGATGTTCTGCTGATGTAAGCCCACTTGTTTCGGGATTACATTATAAAAGTACTATTATTTGTCATCCAAGTATCACTATTCCTTGTCTTAGGTGAAATTAATAAACAAATCAATTTTATATTATGGAAACCCCTCTCCCCTCCACTATAAAAGCCACCCTTCACTCCCTCTTTTCCTCACACCTCTCAAGCTCCAAGCCTTCTCTAAACTCTACCCAAAAATCTTCCCTAGAACCTTCCCCACGTCCAAAAGCTTCTGGTCTCATCAAAAGACCAAGCCTATATTCCTTAAGGAGGATCTCAAGAGGAAGATTCTAGGGGTAATTTCTCTCTCTCTTCTCCTTTAATTTCCTTTCAAGTTCAAGTTCCTTTCTTGATCTCTCCCAACCTATAATCATCCAAATTATTTTCTAACTCCATTATTATACATATAATGTATTTTTATGATTCTAATGGTATATTATATCACCCCACACCCTTTACCTCTTCCTTTTATTTTATTAAAGAGAATGTTGTTCATGAGGTGTTAATTTATCACCTTCAAAAACAACATGCTCTCTTTTTCCATTTCTACCTTCAGATCTGGTCATTAAACCAGTTTAATGGTTTAACCATAATATTTTATATGTATTATGTTCTATTTTAGGTTCTGGAAATAACCTATGGCCATATTACTAAGTTAAATTTTAAAACAAGTTCGTTGTGATCCAAAAACCGCCCAAATTAACCCAAATAACCATCCTTAAATTCTTATCTAATGATTCTTCCACTTGGATCCAATATAATTCACTATAAAATTATTAAAGCTGATGTAATATAATTAATAAAATGTAATATCAGTTCTTGATGTTTACCCATGATCTACCCAAACATCAATTTAATAATACAAGTGAACTACTCAAGAAATCCATAAAAACAAACATCCCCAAACAATGTTTTTAAAATCTATAAGTCATCTAAAGGAACATAATATAACATAATGAAACCATAATGAACCCTATTAATGTACACATGGTTCTGGATTTCTAATTAATTAATATAATTTCATTATACAGAACATTAAAGAGAAGGAATCATTCAGGTACAAGGTAAGGGGAAATCTCGAACCCAATTTTCTTCCTTCGGGTTCTCCCTCTTTCACTCCATTTTTGATATGGTTGCTCCTCAAAGATCATTTGTACATATTTTCCTTTAATTTTCTGTGATATACATTTTTGTCACTGGTTTTTATGTCCATCAAAATGTTTTCCAAAAGAACTCTTCTTTCAAGATCTCACCTTTTACCTCTCATTCAAGGTTGATGGTTCTAGTATCATGTATGTTGTTCCCTATTTTTTTTGGGAACCCAAAGCTTATGAATGTGTTATTATGAGATTAAACCCATTCCTTTACATGGGTTATTTATTTACATGTTTGATATGTGTTCTATGTGGAAATCATGATAATGATAATGTTATGATGTGACAGGTGCGCCCGGAATTATAGAGCGCAATATGAATGTTTAAATGTGATGGGTGCGCCTGGAATTATACAGTGCTCCAATGAATTGGGTAAAGTGATGAATCTCATGAGTAAATGTGAAATGATGTGTGAACAATATTATATCTTTGTTCACAAGCATGTGTGGTAGTTAACCACTAATACATGATGTTTCATTTTTATGCATTTCCACATTTCAAGTTTATTATTTATGCTCCTCTCATGTTCATGATCTTTTGCCTATGTCATGATTATGCTCACCCCATGATATATTGCTCTTATCTATCCTCTTACTGGGATTCTAGCTCACCCCTTTTGATGTATATCCTTGGGTGGCTACATGTACTAAGGAGAGGACAAGTGCCACTAAGAAGCTTGTGAAGAAGAAATTAAATAAATGTTTATGGTTGATGTTGTATTTATTATGTGTAGTCCTAGTTTTCCCAAGACACTAAACCTCTGGATCCTCCATGTATAATACTATTATGTTGTTTATCTTTGAAATGGTTTAATAGTAATTTAAGAAAAATCCGGGTTGCTATAGTTGGTCTCCCACCACCCCTCTTTCCAAGAACTATGTGTGTATTGATTCTTACATTCATGGGATGTATAGTGATTCCTAGATCCTACGTCCAAGCCCAACTGTAATATAGAAATTTTCCCACTCTTATATGTATGATCTAGATCTTCAGAGGAGGGTCTATTATAGGTTCTCACCCCGCTTGTGAGCTTGTATTTAAATAAAAATGCATCCTATATACTCAAAAATTTGATCAGTGTGGGGAATCTCTCCTAGAACTATGTGTGGATTGATTCTTGCTTTGACGAGATATGTACTGATGCCCAAACCCTATGTCTTGTGGCCAGCCGCAATATAAAAAAATTCCCCCTATGTATGGATCAAACCTATATAGAAATATTTCTCCCAATTATGCAATAATTTTGATATGAAATGATCATTGCATACTCAGGAACCTCCCTTACACAAATCAAACTCTGTGTCTATGGAAATATTAATCTTCATAATCTTTCTCTAACCATCGATAATATATTTTTAAATTCTTGAAGACATGTTTGTTTTTTATATGCATAATATTCCCCCGTTTATCTCTGAATAAGTTTCCATCAAAAGTCTTTTCAAACAAAGACACATGTGTCCTTAGGTGAGACCTATTTTACCTCTATAAGCCCTGATAATATCATATTGGAAACCACTTTTTGAACATGGTCCACAGTCATTCCTTTCATACATGTCCCATATCATATTTTGGATCTAGGAGCCCCATATTATAGCTTACAAACTTCCATATTCATGCTTTAATGGTGATTGAAGATTCTTGGTTATATATTAGTTGAATGTAAAATCAATTATATTTTAGTCAAATCCATGCAACCTTAAAATACATCAATAATATTTCCCTATAACATGAAGTTAAACTGTGCAACCAATTTCCTTGACATAATGACATTAAACTATATGAAACTAATTCAAGCTATATGATATTAAAATGTGAGACAATGTCCTCATCACATGACCTTAAATTATAAAATGTATTCCTTGTATCATGACATTAAAATACGTGACACATAGTCTATTCTACATGAACCATTATCTACATGAGAGGTAGATCCATGAAAAGGTACCTAGTATACAATCCCTATCTGTAGGTTAACAGTAAGGATGAATAATCTATTTCTTTAGAGACTCACATTATTCAAATCCCATACTGGGATGAAGAAATGGTGGATCAAGTCTTAGATATTAAGGCCCCGCAGGAAGTCATCAACCAAATGTTGGGGAAAATGATACGAGTGGAAAAAACAAAGGGGCAAGGTAAATGGATTGATAGGAATAAATGAATATTGATTAGAGGTTTCAACATGGGTAAGATTAACTTGGAGGAATATATGAAGTCTTGGGAAATCTTGATGGAAAATTATGAAGACATGTTGAGGGTCGATCCTGGCACTCAGGTAATCTCTATACCCTGGATAATGTTTAGGGAGTTTGATTATAATTAGATCAAATTGTTCTTCAACAAAAATTTCATATCTTTTGGGGCTTAATATATACTACTGCAAGGGTTCTCACTTCCCTTTAAAAGTGTTTCGAAATAAAAAAAATGATATTGATGCTAGCAAGTTAAAGACACTAATACATTGACATTGTAACAATTAATATAACTATAGTATTATTGTTTAAATTGAATGGGAAATATAGAACGAAGAGACAGACAATTGAGAACATCAAAGTTCCCATTCATTAGAAAAATTTTGGAGGATCATCCATAACTCATATTCTCTCCATATAAATGAGTCTTTGATCTTACAAGGCTTACTTGATGGAATTGTAGAGCTGAATCATTACATGATTAGAATCTTCTATCACTCGGCGTAGCTCTGAAAATGTTTCAGCCTCTATTTCTACATTAGCTCATATTGTTTCTTCCCACTCAATAGAATCCATATTGGCCTTCTCTACCTCTTTCACAAGTTTCTTCTATTTATTAGTTTATACTTTAAAACATTCCAATTCTTGATGGAGCTAAACTATTTCATGGAAGATTTGTTCCACTAGGGCCCTCTATTCTGCAACTTAGTTTTGGTATTAGGATGAGAACCTATCTTTTTCAAAGGCCTCATTAAGTAGAATATTTCTAGTAGTAGAAAAATGGGCCATAAACTCTGTAGTTGTGAGTCGAGACTACAATGCACTCACCCTATCTCAAACGAAAACTCCTATTTTACCTTGGTATGTATGGTTCAGTAGTCAACCCCCCAATAACCAAGCATAGAAAATATGTGGTGCAACTTGGGTAGTTTTGATATTATATTTGATAGAGGGGTATGAGAAATAAAATTCAATATATTTATCCATACTTATCACAACCCAACCCAAGCCGAGGATTGAGCTGCAACTACCCCAAACCCACCTCTATAGTCCAGGGGGTGGAGACCAGCACCAAAGAAATATCTAACATGGGGAACAATTTTCCTAATTACTTATACACAAACACATATCCATCTCAATGAAAAAGTGTGGAGGGAAATAATAAAAGATAAAACATGTCTAGAAAGTAAAACACGTATGTGTAACCTATAGGGTGTATATGAGTACAACAATGAAAACTGAAAAGTAAAGGGGAAAAATACATTCCCAACTAGAAATATGTATCAACCTGAAAAAACTAGAAAAGTAAACTGGTGAGAGAGACCAGCTTCTGAATCCCAAGTTGTGACCACCGTACGTGGTCCAAAGTACCATGTATCATTAAGCTCCTCTATAGTCACGGTCAAACTATCCATTGTCTTCATAATCCATGACATGTGCAGTAAAATCCCATGAAAGGGTGAGTATATACATACCCATTAGGATTCCACAAAAGTTGAAGGGGGGAAGTAAGAGATACAATAGTAATAGAAAGATAGTAGATGCAAGATATAGTTAAGAGAACATCATAACCCAAACCAAGAGTGAAAGTAAACTCATCCAAGAATAGGGGTCTCAACACAGTGAGTAGATAAACTACATGTTGATCTTGGCCACCTATAGATGGAGAGTAGACTCGTCCGACCATGAGAAGATAAACACGAAAAGTATGTGGCATACCCTATGCGTCTTCGCCTCTCTTGGAAGAAGAGTAACTAAGTCCATGGTGTGGAAATAAAATAATATATATATATATATATATAATATTAATCAAAATAATCTAAAATGAGAGAGTAAGGGGATCTCTATCTCATAAATCATCCAAAGAAGATGAGTGGTCAACATTTCCAAAAGTCCATCAATGATGCCCACCATCTCATGAGTCTTCCCAGAAGTAATCATATAAGTCAATTCACACCTCTTCATTCCACATATTCGAGTGGGAACAAACTCAAAATAGAGTATCCTTAGCCCAGTGCATTAGGGGGGTTTCACTCTGATCTCATGATGACCCGCTCCCTATTCTGATAGGGGTTTCTACTCAGTAAGTAGAGGAAATATTCCCAATGCGATGGGGGTTCCACTCTATAGGTTGAGTAACCATGCTCCAGTGCGATAGTGGGGTTTGACTCTAGTCATCGAGGACCCAAGCCCTATCTGATAGGAGGGTTCCATTTGAAATTTGAGTACATGTGCCCCAGTACCATGGGGTGGTTCCACTCC
The DNA here is from genome assembly GCA_963277665.1 of Viscum album. Lineage (NCBI taxonomy): Eukaryota > Viridiplantae > Streptophyta > Magnoliopsida > Santalales > Viscaceae > Viscum > Viscum album. The sequence continues at coordinate 141,589,810 of OY728119.1, forward strand.
AGTCATCGAGGACTCGCACCCTGGTATGTCTGGGGGTTCTACTCAGGAGGTAGTTGTAGAGGTCTCATTCCCATATGGATGGGAGTTACTCGTGTAATAGAGGACCCATGACCTATCTGATAAGGGTTCCACTCAAAATAAGCCTATGGTGATCCCACCTGATCACTAACATCACCGGGCATCACATCAGAAAGAATCGTGCCCAGAACATTTCACATCGTGTCTAAAAATCAACATCTAAGGGATCCATCGCATTCTATGCAGAAAAACACTAAGAATAGGCTACTCATAGTCCAAAATATGAGTTCAAGTGAAGGATATATGAAAGTTCTATGTTTCCTAAAACGGAAACTATGGGTACATGACATGTGAGGGGACCCACATAGGTTGTGGTCCCGCTCCACCACCTTGTTGTGTCCCTATCCAAGACATGGAACCCAACCCATGTAGTAGTGCATTCCATGTAAGTGGAATACATAGCATGTATTGACTAACTCGGACCGAGATGTTTCTTTTTTATTATGTTCATGTATTTACCTTGTGTCTGTGTACTTTATACATGGTGTGTTGCCTCGCATGGGGTGCCACCCATGTGATCTAGTTGGGTCTGTGTACTTGGGTACACAACCGTGTAACTAGATGTGTACTTCCACAAGGGATTTTTATCGTGTGATTAATCACACAGGTTGTCCATCCAATCAAGGGGTACATGGCATGTAGGAGGGATCCACACCGTGTCATCTTTAACTTTTCCCAAAACCCTAGTTGTCACTACTGAGGGGCTACATGTCGTGTGTTTATCCCTGTACATGGCATGTAGTTAGCAATACAGAGCAAGCCTGCGGCCCATGGGCTTCGCGGGTATAGGGTGGATGTGGGGCGGGTGGGCCTAAAAAATTTGACCGTTTAGTGTGTGGCCAATGCGGGTTGAGCCCACTCGGGTGCGGGCCAATGCGGGTTGAGCCCGTGCGGGTGCAGGTTTGCCCGCAGGCCTGATTTAAAAAAAATATTATTTTTACAATATATGTTTCTTTAAAATTTTAGTTTTTTTAATAAAAAAAAATTGTGGTTAAATGGTGACATATGATTTCTCACCATAATGGTCATACTAATTCACCATTTATTCACATGTGAATTTTAAATAGGCCTATATTTATTGTTTTAATATTATATTATATTATTTATATCGTAATTATCAACCATATTCACATGGTGTGTCAACCCATCTCTCGAAAAATAGAACTCATCTCCCCTGTGTATGGTTTCAATTCTATAAGAGTTATTATAATCATAATATTTTTTAGGTCAATTTAATTTTGTTATTATTTAATTTTATTTTGATATTAAGAGAATAGGATAGAACCTCGTGGAAACACTAATAACTTCCTTTGAAACTGATCGTTACCTAGAGAGAATTTATTCATTCACAAGTTTAGTTGTTCACATCCCCACACAACCAACATTATAATTCATCACCCCTCACCGATCACTCACCTACTTTCTATCGCAACAGTTTGCCACCACATCGATGTCTCTGTATGCCACCATTAACCCAAAAAATAATGTTCCATAACATCCCTTAAAACTCTAATTACTGTTAATTCATATATCTCCCCCCAAATTTCGTTAAGAATGATAAAAAATACAGTATTTAAATAATTATAAGTAGTATTTTTTTTAAATGTGGGTAAGCACGAGGGCAACCCGCGGGCAGCCTATGGGTTTATGTGGGGTGAGGCGGGCTTGAAATGTTTTGTTGGCATTATATGCGGGCTTTTGCGGACAAACTCATGTGGGCTCAAACCCGTGCAGGTTTGGCCCACCCCGGCCCACCCGTTTCATATTACTACATGTAGTTGGGTTTTCTCCATATTTTCATATTTTCTTCACATGATTCAAATCCAGGCATTCTTCCAAAGATCCCTCCTCAAATATTCCTAGGATGATTAGATCTGTCTGTGATTCATCATTTTAGGTTGTCATTCGTCATAAATTGGTCTCCAATTGAGTTTGTGTGAACCCACATTACACTATATGTCCTAAAGCCTATGCCTTCGATGATTCATCCATTCATCACTTGAAATTATCCTCTATAGCCCTTAAACACTCCAAATATGTGCTCGTTTTTTCAATCTTTTCTTTTTTCATGATTTCATTGTGATTTAGGGGGTTCGATCAGGCTGAATACCACTTGGCAATGTAGAACTGGGACTGTGGTGTCCTACTAGTGATGAACATGAAGAATAATTGGGATAAAATCACCATAAAAAATATTTAGATTATCATTATCCAAGAACTATTAAACAATGATCAAAAATAGTTATTCGGGGTTAGAAATCAATTCAAAAACCAATTTAAATCTGGTACATAGGTGCATGCTCAGACCATAATTGGCATATATCCAAGAATAAGGATATATATTCTCAAAATATTTAATTATAGGATTTAAAACACAAATTGATGAGTCTTATCTTGATTATGGATCGATCATCATCAAATAAAACACCCACCAATGATTTAGAGGAGTTGTTGTGTTCACTATGTCCTGATATGCTCTGATCCAGCATTTCATTGTCGTCTGAGGTGATTCTCCAATGAATATGGAAGGATGAGATCTAGAATTCCCTCGTGGTTTATGTGGATAACCCTAGAGAATTAACCCGGGTAGTATTTTTATAGAACATTTCACTACATTAAAATTAAATAATTAAATGAATAAATAAATAGTTATTTCACTAAATGTACCGCCAATAAGTGAGGAGTCCAAACATCCCACTATAACCCATTTTATGTCACAGCTAGGGTAAACAACTCATTTTGGACTCAACTGTATTCTCAGATATTTTATTTGAGCTTCTGTTTAATATTTATCCAATTTTATTTAAGAAGATGTGTGCGTGAAATATAAAATATATTTAATATTTTTATAAAATTAATTTCAGGTGTAACATGCCTCAAAATCGCATGTCATCTCAACACCTAGATTTGGAAATATATTTATAAATATTTAAAAGTCTTACAAGGAAAAAACCAGGTCTCTACAGTACTTTTTATAGGGAAATTTGAAAACTATTGAGGGTCTCCTGATCTACTTCTAAATCACTCTCAGAGGGAATAATGTATTCAAGGAGTAGATCAACAAGATAATTCCTCTCATTAACATTTTCAAAGTGATACGGTTATATAGTATTCAATGTCATGGCCGCCTCAACTGATTGGAAATTTTAAACATCTAGGATCTCATATAATTATACTAATTCTCCTGAAATAGATATCTATAAATCAATACCCGGTAAGTAACAAGATGAGATAGTCAATAAATCGAGAGACTCACCTTCATACGCTGAGGCAATGACCTCCTCATTCATTATCACCCCACTGATAGGCATTATAATCATCGCCTCTTAAACTTGTGGGTTAGCAATAGGAAACAAATATTGTGGGGTGGCATGCAAAATTTGTTCATGTTCAACCAATTCAGCAACCACCAAAAGGTCACCCACATACACTAAGATCATGGGTATGACCATCAATTAACTTGGAGAAACTATTTTAGTTAAATATTATTGGGAATGCATCACTACTTCCCTCACCATTTAGTTATCTGGGGGATGAAGTTCAGTAAGCCTCAAAGATAGAGAATTATCCCCCTCAACTTCCTCTCCAACAAAAACACCTATCAATACCAAATCTTCATTCAGTTCATATTTCCTTGGAACCATCATTCCCACCACATCTAGCTCCACAGGTAAAGGGGACAAAGGAACTCAAATAGTTGTGACCTTCTTAATTATATAACTGTGACAAACCCAGCACAAGTTGACTCGTTAATACGACTATACGTATAGAAGAAAAAATAAGAAGGATACAATGCATACTTGTTGTCCCATATCGTATATAAATTTTCAACTTCCTAACTTTCCTATGCCTTGTGATTTCTCATGAAGATAATATAATAAGTGACATAGTGGGTGGAGGATGGGGTGGTATTACTCCTGTAGAATTCCACTCGCAGCCTACATATGCTCGACTACCCCGAGAGATCCTTTCTTGATGACCCTTTCACCCACAAGAACATCCATTCCAATGGTAGTTCATCCCTCCATATATTCTGGATAAGTAATGAGAGATCACTCACCCCTCGCCTCCTAAAAAAATGGGGGAGGTGAGAGGATAAGGGTTAAAAGATTACAATGAGGGAGAAAAGGTAGTCGACATAAAAGCTCATGTTACCTCTTCACTGACATCAGCCTCTTCCATCATTGCTTCCACCATATCTCACACTTGATCTAACCAATTAATCAAACTTTTTAATGAATGTACAGAGGCATCCATCTCCTCAAGATGTGCATGGACCTCTTCAGGATTTTCTCGGAAAGAGATATGTTCAGGTGTGGTAATTATCCTAAATCTAGGAAGATCAATTTTCTAAACTTGAAGAACACCCTGGATATATTCAACAGATGCATTCCTTCTCCAAGAATCCCACTCTCTCCAAGATTTGGGAAATTTTGTTAGGATAGGAATGGATAATGTAGAGAAGGAGGACCTTATAGGTGGGGTGGGATCATGTAATTTCACCGGTTTCCTTGGCATCTCATGAGCCAATTCCCTTGGAGTGGGGAAATTTTGAGGCCCCAATTGTGACGAAGAAGGCATATCACCAGGTTCATGTGGAACTGGAAAATATGACTCATCAATCCTATATGAACAATTACCTCTATCTTCACTCTCTCTTACATATGGTGTCAACATTTCGATTACCCAGTTAAGAAATATGAATTGAATTTGGAGAGAATGGATGTAATCTTCATGGTACTTGATATAAGCCTCCACCAAATTAGGATGATCTGTATAAGAAATACTTTTGGGTGTAGAAACGTGGCCATACCCAATCAGAATGGTTTCCTTCTCCTGAAGGAAGCATTAAATCCCATCAATAAACATAGAATTTCTCCATGTTTCCCACTCACTCCAAACCATGGGATATTAATCCTCTATGGGGATGGACACTTGGGAAAATGAATCGGTAGCTTGTGAAATGTGGGCATGTAGGGTCCTGAAAATTTTTTCAAGGGAATAAAATGATCCCACAATCACTTTGCAAGAGGAAGAAAATACTCTTAAAAGTCTAGCAAGGTGAATGGACTCAAATGGAATTGCAGATTTTAGAAGAAACTTGAAGGAATTCAAGTTTTCAAAGGATTTTATGTAAGAACATGGTTTTTGGCTATAAAAGGCTTTGGAATATTCTTGATATTATTCCAGAGTAGTTCCTTTAGACAGCGTGCGATTCTAAGCCCCGGTGAGGCCGGAATTAAATTTTTAGTGCGTTCACACTGGGAACGCCAAATAAATGAGATAACTCCTAAACAAAGTTTCAGATCAGAGATCTAAGTACACGGATGGGTTCGGAATGGGGTTTTTACCCTAGGAACGACATAAAGCATGTCAGCGCGGGATGTTTGGACCCCTCGCCCGCTACCGGAACGTTAAACGGATAAATTAATTAATTAATTAATTTGTTTAATGGTTAAACTCCTGTATCTCTTAAACGGTGGCTCGGATTTGGAAACTGAGGGCACCATTGATTCCGGAACGTGTCGTTTACCCTAGGAGGGGTGTAAGTTTCGCAGGAGCAGGCCATCTGTGAAAAATGCCCCCAGGGGAATTTTTGTAATTTGGCGGCCTCGGGTGTTGGGTTTAATAACATTGGAATGGGGCCTCGGATTAAAATTCCAAGACTGACGTTGTGCATGGGAGTTGGTTTTTACTCTAGGGGAGGTTTAATCTCGACTGTGTTTGGGGTTTTGGACGCGGATTTAATTTGGGATGAGTTTTTAATTAATTAAGGGATTAATTAATTTCCCTTATTTAACCCATATCTCCCCCTTCTTCCTCCCCTCTTCACTTCCTTAGCAGAATCTCTCAAGGAGGAACTCCTCATCTCCTCCACCTTTTCGACGAGGCGTGACAGCTCCGGCGAGGCGCGGCAGCTACGGCGGATCGACGGCGAAGCTCCGGGCAACACCGAATAGGTAGGAGTTTTCGGTTTTTCGTTTTAATTTCCGAACTCTACTTTCAAGTTGAATTTTAGCATCTAATTGATGTTGAATCTATAAAATAATCCTATGGTCATGTAGTATAAATTCCGATCTTTCATATGCATCTTTCGGTTTTAGGATCTGATTCTCGAGGCGTTCACGGTTGTCCGCCGAAGGTCAGCGGGTTTTTGGTGTTTTTCGATGGTTAGCGAGCTTCTCCTGTTAGTTTTGGGGGTTCTAGTAAGTGGTCTGGTGGGTGGCTTCAGCTCAGGTGGCAGTACGGGTGGATTCTCAGGCGGCAGGGCGCAGCGGACATTGGTCCGGCACAGCGGAGGTCGGCCGGGTGTAGCGGGCGTCGGCGAGGGCAAGGCGGCCAGGAGCGCGGCCGAGTGGAGGCGGCAGCAGGCCTTGGCACGGGCGGCTGCGGGCGGTGGTCGTCCGAGGGCGTACTGGAGAGGATCGGTCGGCCGAGTGGTAATCCGGTGCTGTGGTCACCAGAACACCAAGGTCGCGCGACCCTGGTGAAGAAGAAGAGACCCGCTGTTGCGGGTCTCTGTCGGTCGTGACCTGCAAAAGCAGGAGACACACAAAAAAAATAGAGAGATAGTGTTAAAAAAATAAGGGGGCCACGGGGGAAGAAAAAAAGGGGGAGTCTCCCTAATTGGAGAGAGAAACCCCGTGGGATAAACAAAAAAAAGATAAATAAATAAAATATATATATAATGATTTTAATAATTATAATAATGTTATAATTATTAAAACGGTGAATCGAGCGTAACTTCCCTGTGCGTCGTCCAATTCATGCACCGTTAGTGGTAGTGTGCCTATGTTTTTAATGCAGTCCTTTTAAGACCAGCTTTGGGTATCTTTCGGTGATTCGTGGAGCGGGTCAATAAAACACCCTAGAAATATTATTATTATTATTATTTTCAAAGGTTGGATCGAATCTATCTCATCCATGGAGCATCTGATTAATGTGTCGTATGTGGAAATGTGATCCTTGGATCGAGACAAACATTTTGAGATGGTCTCGGGGATTTTTAATTCCCGAGATGAGGGGCTCGGTGGCGCGACACGTACGTTAAGTGGTTTAGCGCTTTTTCTGAGATTCTTGTTTTGGGCGGCGCAGACACATCTGGAGTCTATTCTGAGCTCCGTCAGCGGCTTTGCAACCCTGGTGTCGAGACGAAGATTTACAGTACAGTTTCGGGCATTGAAACCGAAGTTGAGGCATGGTCCCCACAGCCCGACTTTTAAGATGCGAGCAGCGTTCGATAATTTTGTCATCGGACGTCCTTTCGGGGCGTGCGAGCAGTCTTTTTTGAGTGTTTTTCCAAGGGTATCACAGTGGTGTGATCCGTTTGTTCGGTTTCAGAATCTTTAGGTGGGCCCCACCCGGGTTGGTTACGGTGAATAGTACCTTTTTCACTGGTTGACCATTTCGGGCGAGTAAGTAGTCTATCTCGTGTGTTTTTTCATGAGGATTACAACGGGGTAATCTGTTCAGGAGAGAGGAGCCTCTTACGTGATCTTATTAAATGTGGAAATATGAAAGGTGCTCCGGTGGCAGTTCTTCTTGCTGTGTTTGGAAGAAAACCCTTGGCGTGAGATCATGTGCACTCCCGTGTGAGTGAAGTAATGCTTTAAGAGTTGTGGTTGGTCGTGCCTCAGCCGTTGAAGTTTCAAGTTGGAGTTGATACGATTATGCCTTCGCGTTGACGTTGGGGTCCGTGTTCATGTTAGCCTTTGGGATGGAGACGTGGCATACTCTGGGAGTATGCAAGAAGGTTGTGAGGTACATGTGGTTGTTTTTACCTGAGAAAGTTTGTGCGCTTGGTTGGAGTTGACTTGGGCTACATATCGTGTGGGCCCCATGTGCGTGTCGTGTTCTGCTTTGCGTACCTTTGACCTCTCGCGACATTGAGGGTCCTCCTGTTCACGATGTTTCTGACCAGCAGGGTTGAGTGGTTTCCCCTGGTTTTGTTCTGGAGTTGGGTGCTTGCATGATACTCACTCCGAGTTCTGTTGGCCAGTGTTGTGCCATCCAATAGGGATGGACAGAGCAGTTTCGGGTTTACCCTCCAGCAGAGACTGGGCAGTGGGTTTCTCATCGACATCTTCGGGTTTACTCTCCAGTAGAGACTGGGCAGTGGGTTTCTCACTGACTTCTATGGCTTACCCTTCAGCAGAGACTGGGCAGTGGGTCACCCGACACTCCTAGGGTTTACCCTTCAGCAGAGACTGGGTAGTGGGTCGCCCGACGACTCTTGAGGGTCTAACCTCTAGCAGGGCTGGGCAGTGGGTCACCCGTCATCTTGTTCCAGTTCTACCCTCCAGCAGGGCTGGGCAGTGGGTCGCCTGTTGACTTATTTCAATTCTACCTCTAGCAGGGCTGGGCAGTGGGTCGCTTGTCGACTTATTTCAGGTCTACCTTCCAGCAGAGCTGGGTAGTGGGTCGCCTGATGATATATTAGGGTTTACCCTTCAGCAGGGTTGGGTAGTGGGTCACTCGTTGGATTTTCAGACTCATTCCTTTCTAAGAGGCTAGTTTGTGGCTTTACTCCATGACTACCAGAGCGGTACCCTTGTTTGTTTATGTCAGTGATGTGACAAATTGTCTTTGAGCAGACCTCTCAACTGTGTGACTGTGACGAGGTGTATTTTGACTTAAACCGGAACTCTCAAGTACGAGGGGCACTTCCCCTCCCCCCCCCCCCCCCCCGAGACGTGTCCTTGTGACGCGACCTAAAATCGTGTGGGCGAGTCAGTGTCTCCCAAAGCGGATAGTGTTGAGGTGTGGTGATTTGAGCCCCCTTGACTTGCAGTTTGGGGTAGATGTATAGATACTGGGCATCAATGGGGGTTACTTTTGGGACTGATGGTGACTCACTTTCTTGGGCTGATCTACGGGATGGAGATCCCCTTATGATCTTGTTTGGGTTTCTTGACAGAACATTTATGTATGTATATACCTTGTTCCAGTACCCACTCCTTGGGTTTTGGTTACTCTTCTTCCAGGAGAGGCGAAGACGTGTGGGGTATGCCACGTGCTTTCTGTGTCTAGCTTCTCGTGGTTGGATGAGTCTAATCTCCTTATATAGGTAGAGAAGACTCGACGGAAAGTTCATCTTCTCACCATTTCCATCTCCTTGAGTCTGGACAAGTATACCTCATTTATATTGTTGGGTTGAGCTGGACTCTCTACTGTTACTCTTACTTCACTCTCGGTTGTACTCCTCTACTTTCCATGTTCGATCTACCGCTCACCCTTTGGTACCTCCTTTGTTGCTCCCTCGAGCCTTCAGGGTATCCTACTGAGTATTTTTATACTCACCCCTATTGGGGATTTACCCGCACTTGGTGTGCCCTTACAGACGATGGACAGGTTGGTCGTGACTTCAGCGGAGCTTGGGAGTTTGGGAGCTTGGAACGCGTGCGGTGGTCGTAGTCGGGTTCCAGGTGTGGCACTCTCCCAGGTGTTTGTTTTTGTTTACCTGTTGCCGGGTTGTGGCACTTTTCTGGTTGGGTGCGTGTTTTTTCCCTTTACTCTTTAGTTTACCTTCAGCTCCTGCTTTTTACTGTTAGAGGTTGATGCACTTTGTGGTTTATTTATAGTAGTTGGTAATTTGCTTTTCTGTTTACTCTGCACTTTTTCATTGAGTGTGCTGCGTGTGTGTGTACAGGTACTTAGGCAGAGGCCTCCCCGAGTTTTTCTGTCTTCGGCGCTGGTTGCCAGCCCCTGTCCTATGGGGTCGAGCTTGGGGTAGTTACGGATCGAGCCCGGGTAGGGTCGGGTCGTGAAAAAGTGGTATCAGAGGTGGTTCGTTCCATGGGATGTTGTTCGGACGTCACTAAAATAAAAAGTAATTGGTTGAGATTTAGGGCAACAATGTTAACATGTCTCAAGAGCGGCTCTCAGGCCAGGGAGTCCAGTGATAGTGCCGCAGCCGACCTATCCATTCACCAGGACCCTGATAACCCGCTTGTCGACTCGGCATGTTGAGACACTTGTTGTAGGGAAAATTGGTTTGTGCAACACATAGGATTGAGTCTTTGACTATCCTTCTTGAGTCAGCTCCCCATTTTTGTTATTGTTATATACATATATTCTCATCTGATCGCGGAACTCCTTGATAATATTCAGTATGTCTCCGCGAAGATAGTCATCCAGGATACCAGCTTTGGTTTGTGACGACGACCCTATGAGCTGCGAGGCCACAGTCCAGGACCCATCATGCGAACCCCTTTTCTGGGTGGGCCGGTAGTATCACACCCACCTGGTGAGTAGTAGACAGCTTCAGCAGAGTAGACTGAGCTTGAGCGCAGGTTGAGCACGCTCCGTGAGTTCCAGCAACAGAGACTACTGAGGTTCAGTGGTGAGATAGACCCTCAGGCAGCAGAGTTTTGTCTTGGGACAGTGGTTCTCCTTTTCAGGCTTGTGCAGACGCTAGCAGATCTTATGGTGGCTTTGGCTGCCAACCGTTTCCGCAGAGCATCTTGGCGTTGGTGGAGTCTGGTGACTCAGTTTCTTGACGAGTCTTCGCTTTCGTGGGGGGACTTCTAGTTGTTGTTTCGTGATGAGTTTTCCCCTCCTCCTTGCGCTCAATTCGGATTTAGGATCTCCTGCAGTTTCAGCAGGGAGGGATGACGGTGGCCGAGTACACGACTAGTTTCGCAGACCATGCACACTTTTACCCAGACTTGGTCCGCAATGATAACCTCCGAGCGCGGAAGTTTGAGCGGGGTTTCCTTAGAGAGACTCGTATTGTCATAGTACCCTTGGGAATTCCCACTTATGACGGGGTACTAGAGTAGGCGTTGGTGACAGAGGGCTTCCTGTCACGTTCTACAGTCGGTGGTGGCAGCAGGCTCGACAGATTCGAGGTGTCTGCCGCAGCTAGCAGGCGTCGGCAAGCATAACCTCAACGTAGGTGGCTTTCTGACAACTAGACTCAGGGGCGTGGTCGTACACCACTGTGGTGCCGGAGGGCACCAGTGTAGCCTAGAGTGAGTTGGTGATATACTTGTGATGGACGAGGTCACTTGGCACGGGACTACCCGACCAAGCATGAAGAGAGCTTCGGGCAGGTAGCAGGTGCATCACTGCGGCATAGGTAGCACCGTGATCGGAGTAGCGCCCAAAGAGGTGGTGCTTGCAAAGGAGTGGGAGGAGCTGGAAGTGAGGGACGATGTCACGAGGTCTTCCCATCACCACCAGGCAGCCCACGTCAGGCTCCGGGAGCTGACGATTGGGACTGCGACAGCCACGAGCTTTTAATGTCTACGATCCTGAAGGGCATGAGGTGATAAGAGATACGCTTTACAGCTCTCCGACTTTTGCAGTAGAATTGTTAGACTCTGTGTGTGAAATGATTCATTCTCCTTGTTTGGGTTGTTACCAGGGTGACGTGGGGCGACAGTGTAACCCTGTGTTAGTGGAATAAAAGGTGAGGGACCTTTCTCTTCAGTTGATGGTGTTGACTCCTTCACTTTCGAACGTGTAAGAGAGTCTTAGTTGTGGGACATCGACTGTCGAACCTTGTGTGACCAGATATCCATGGGTGTTTCACCATATGGATATTCTGAAGGAGGGAATCACTGGGCCTTATTCCAGGTGCAGGCGGTGATTCCAGTCGCAGCGTGTGACGTAGGGGTTTGGACGGGGAGGTGAACTACTCCTGAGGGCCTTTGGGCCATTTGAGGTCGTGCAGAGGGATGGAGGGGTTCCCTACCGCCTTTCCCTAACCCCAAAGTCTGGAGTGGGTACACGATGTCTCTCACATGACTTACCCAAGAAGAAGTGTGTGTGATCATGTGCACGACATCGGCTAGGGCAAACCTCGCATGAACAGAACAAATCCTTTGGTCTGTGTGCGGTGGCGCAGAACTGTGCAAAAGTTCTTCTGGGTACGGGGAGAGCCAGGTGAGGGATTAGTACCCTGATTTGTTCCCTGGTTTTGCTTTTTGGGGATGAAAAGCTTGAAGTACAGAATGATGTAAGAACCTGTTTTTTGGCTGTAAAAGAATTTTTAAAATTCTTGATATTATTCCAGAGAAGCACCTTCAAACGGCGTGCGATTCCGAGCCCTGGTGTGGCTGGAATTAAATTTTCAGTGCGTTCACACTGGGAATGCCAAATAAATGAGATAACTCCTAAACATAGTATTGGATCAGAGATCTGAGTGCACGGATGGGTCCGTAATGGGGTTTTTACCCCAGGAATGACATAAAGCATGTCGGTGCGGGACGTTTGGACCCCTCGCCCGCTACCGGAACATTAAACGGATAAATTAATTAATTAATTTATGAGTCTAATGGTTAAACTCAGGTATCTCTTAAACTGTGGCTTGGATTGGGAAACCGAGAGCACCATTGAGTCTAGAACATGCCGTTTACCCTAGTAGGGGTGTAATTTTTGGGGGCACGGGTCGTCTGTGAAAAATGGCCCGAGGGATGTTTTCGTAATTTGGTGGCCTCGGGTGTTGAGTTTAATAACTTTTGAACGGGGCCTCAGATTAAAATTCTGAGACCGCCGTTGTGCTCGGGATGTGGTGTTTACTTTAGGGGAGGTTTAATCTCGATTGCGTTTGGGGTTTCGGATGCAGATTTAAGTTGGGATGAGTTTTTAATTAATTAAGGAATTAATTAATTTCCCTTATTTAACCCATCTCTCCCCCTTCTTCCTCCCCTCTTCACTTCCCTGGAAGGAGATCTCAAGGAGGATCTCCTCCTCTCCTCCACCTCTCTGGTGAGGTGTGACAGCTCCGGCGAGGTGCGGCAGCTCTGGCGGATCGACGACGAAGCTCCGGGCAACGCCCAACAGGTAGGAGTTTTCGGTTTTTCATTTTCATTTATGAACTCTACTTTCAAGTTGAATTTTAGTGTTTAATTGCTATCGAATCTATAAAAGAAGCCCATGGTCATGTAGTATAAATTCTGATCTTTCAAACGCATCTTTCGGTTTGAGGATCTGAGTCCCGAGGCGTTCGCGGTTGTACGCTGAAGGTCAGTGGGTTTTTGGTGTTTTCTGGTGGTTATCGAGCTTCTTCGGCCGGTTTTGGGGGTTCCGGTAGGTGGTCCGGTGGGTGGCTTCAGCTCTGGCGGTGGTACAGGCGGCTTCTCAGGCGGCAGGGCATAGCGGACGTCTGCTGGGCACAGCGAAGGTCGGCCGAGCGCAGCGGGCGTCGGCGCGGGCAAGGCGGCCGGTAGCACGGCCGAGCGGAGGCGGCAGCAGGCCTCGGCACGGGCGGTTGTGGGCGGCGGTCATCCAAGGGCGTACTGCAGTGGAGAGGCCTGCCGGGTGGCTGGCCGGTGCTGTGGTCGCTGGAACACCAGGGTCGCGTGACCCTGGTGAAGAATAAGAGACCCGCTATTGCGGGTCTCTGCCGGTCGTGACCTGCAAAAGCAGGCGACACACAAAAAAAAGAGAGATAATGTTAAAAAAAAGGGGGCCACTGGGGAATAAAAAAAGGGGGGAGTCTCCCTAATTGGAGAGAGAAACCCCGTGGGATAAACAAAAAAAGATAAATAAAAATATATATATATATAATGATTTTAATAATTATAATATTGTTATAATTATTAAAATGGTGAATCGGGCGTAACTTCCCCGTGCGTCGTCCAATTCATGCACCATCAATGGAAATGTGCATGTGTTTTCAATGCAGTCCTTTTAAGACCAACTTTGGGTATCTTTCGGTTACTTGTGGAGCGGGTCAATAAAACACCCTAGAAATAATATTATTATTATTATTTTCAAAGGTTGGATCGAAGCTAGCTCATGCATGGAGCATCTGATTAATGTGTCATCTGCGGCAATGTGATCCTTGGATCGAGACGAACATTTTGAGATGGTCTTAGGGATTTTTAATTCCTGAGATGAGGGGCTCGGTGGCGTGACACGTACGTTAAGTGGTTTAGCTCTTTTTCCGAGATTTTTGATTTGGGCAACGCGGACACATCCGGAGTTTGTTCTGAGCGTCGTCAGCGGAGTTGGGACCCTGGCATCGAGATGAAGATTTCTAGTATAGTTTCGGGCATTGAAATTGGAGTTGAGGTGTGGGCCCCACAGTCTGACTTTTAAGCTGCGAGCAGCGTTTGACAACTCTTTCATCGGACGTCCATTCGTGGCTTGCGAGCAGTTGTTTTTGAGTGTTTTTCTGAGGGGATTACAGTGGTGTGATCCCTTTGTTCAGTTTTGGAATCTTGAAGTGGGCCCCACATGGGTTGGTTATGGTGAATAGTACCTTTTTCATCGGTTGACCGTTTCGGGCGAGTAAGTAGTCTATCTCGCATGTTTTTTCATGAGGATTACAACGGTGTAATCTGTTCAGGTGATCAAAGACTCTTATGTGATCTTATTAAATGTGGAAATATGAAAGGTGCTCTGGTGGAGGTTCTTCTTACTGTGTTTGGAAGCAAACCTTTGGCGTGAGATCATGTGCACTCCTGTGTGAGTGAAGTAATGATTGAAGAGTTGTGGATGGTCGTGCCTCAGCTGTTGAGGTGGAAAGTTGGAGTTGATACGATTTCACCTTCGCGTTGACGTTGGGGGTCATGTACACATTAGCCTTTGGGCTGGAGACATGGCATAATCTGGGTGTATGCGAGAATGTTGGGAGGTACATGTGGTTTTTTTTTACCTGAGAACGTTTGTGCGCTTGGTTGGAGTTGACTTGGGGCCACACGTCGTGTGGGACCCATTTGCGTGTCGTGTTCTGCTTTGCATACCTTTGACCTCACGCGACATAGAGGGTCCTCCTATTCACGATGGTTCTGACCAGCATGGTTGAGTGGTTTCCCCTGGTTTTGTTCTAGAGTTGGGTGGTTGCATGATACCCACTCCGAGTTCTATTGGCCAATGTTGTACCATCCAGTAGGGATGGCCAGAGCAGTTTCGGGTTTACCCTCCAGCAGAGACTGGGTAGTGGGTTGCTCATCAACTTCTTCGGGTTTACCCTCCAGTAGAGACTGGGCAGTGGGTTGCTCACTGACTTCTAGGGCTTACCCTCCAGCAGAGACTGGGTAGTGGGTCACCCGACACTCCTAGGGTTTACCCTCCAATAGAGACTGGGAAGTGGGTCACCCGATGACTCTTGAGGGTCTACCCTCCAGCAGGGCTGGGAAGTGGGTCACCCGTCGTCTTGTTCTAGGTCTACCCTCCAGTAGGGCTGGATAGTGGGTTGTCTGTCGACTTATTTCAGGTCTACCCTCTAGCAGGGTTGGGCAGTGGGTCACCCGATATCTTATTATGAATTACCCTCCAGTAGGGCTAGTTTGTGGGTCACCCGTTGGCTTTTCAGACTCAGTCCTTTATACTAGGCTAGTTTGTGGCTTTACTCCATGACTACCAGAGCGGGAACCTTGTTTTTTCGGGTTAGTGATCTGACAACTTGACTTTGAGCAGACCTCTCGACTGTGTGACAGTGACGATGTGTAGTTTGAATTAACCTGGAACTCTCAAGTATGAGGGGTGGTTTCCCCACTGAGACATGTCCTTGGGACACGACCTAAAACCGTGTGGGCGAGTCAGTGCCGCCTAAAGCAGATAGTGTCGAGGTGTGGTGATTTGATCCCCCTTGACTTGCAGTTCGGGGTAGATGTACGGATACTGGTCATCGATGGGGGTTACTTCTGGGACTAGTGGCGACTCACTTTCTTGGGCTGAGCTACGAGATGGAGATCCCCTTACGATCTTGTTTGGATTTCTTGACAGAGCAAATATGTATGTATATACCTTGTTTCAGAACCCACTCCCTGGGTTTTGGTTACTCTTCTTTTAGGAGAGGTGAAGACACGAGGGGTATGCCATGTTCTTTCCCTGTCTAGCTTCTCATGGTTGGACGAGTCTACTCTCCTGATATAGGTAGTGAAGACTCGACAAGAAGTTCATCTTTTCACTGTTTCCATCTCCTTGATTCTGGATGAGTCTACCTCCTTTCTCTTATTGGGTTGAGCTGGACTCTCTACTGTTACTCTTACTGCACTCTCGGTTGTACTCCTCTACTTTCCCTATTCGATCTACTTCTCACCCTTCGGTACCTCCTTTATTGCTCCCTCGAGCCTTCGGGGTATCCTACTGAGTATTTTTATACTCACCCCTTCTTGGGCTTTTCCCACACTTGGTGTGCCCTTGTATATGACAGACAGGTTGGCCGTGACTTCAGTGGAGCTTGGGAGTTCGGGATCTTGGACCGCATGCGGTGGCCATAGTCGGGTTCCAGGTGAGGAACTCTCCCAGGTGTTTTTTTTTGTTTACCTATTGCCGGGTTGTGGCACTTTTCTAGTTGGGCGCGTGTTTTTCCCCTTTACTTTTTAGTTTACCTTCAACTCCTGCTTTGTACTGTTAGAGGTTGATGCACTTTGTGGTTTATTTATAGCAGTTGGTACTTTTCTTTTCTTTTTACTCTGCACTTTTGCATTGAGTGTGCTATGTGTGTGTGTACAGGTACTTAGGAAAAGGCATACCCGAGTTGTTGTGCCTTCGGCGCTTGTCGCCATCCCCTGGCCTATGGAGGTGGGCTTGCGGTAGTTGCGGCTCGAGCCCGGGTAGGGTCGGGTCATGACATTTTAAGTGTCATGTGTACCATCACTAGGAAGGGTTCACGGACCACCTGTATCGCAAACCACCTGTACATAGAATGATCCCTCAGGCAATGGCCCATAGATCGATGGTCAGCAAACACGTTGAACCACGAACCCTGTCGTCGAAGGGCTCATGCGTGTGAAGGCCACCCGTGTACCATATCGCGAACTCAATGGTTTGCATACAAAGCAAGATCGACATGGTTCTGCAAAAAATGATCACAAACCGCAACCTCTGTAAACCCCGATTGACTGAGTCTTCTGCGGGTCAAGATATCTCTTTATGGGCATCTGCAAATGGTGTTACATGACCATAGATATGACGGCCCCAATGCTCTATAAAAGGAGAACATAAGGAATTGAGAAAATACAGACGACGGAAACTTTAAGGGAAACCATAGGTTGGGAGAAAGAACTCGGAGAAGATTTCGACTTCAATCTTGAATCATCGGTGAAGCCTGAATCATGAACCACACTCTCCATAGGTATCTCCAGCTGCGAACCATAAAACAGAAGAACTTAATATTAATAAGAGAACCGCAAACCTAAATGGTGAAACTGTTAACCATATAATTATCACAAATGAACTTCTTGCAAATGAAATTCCCCCAGACCATCCTTCAATATGGTGTTTTGTGTAGTGTATCACTACACAGATTTAACTTGGCACCGCGTACTACATCAGTACGCGGATGGAACCCAAAGTGGCCTGATGGACCGCATACCATTGTGGTGTGCAGTGATCCATACCCATGCCCACGAACCACATTGGTATGTGGATGACCCCTTTGATCACATACCACTACAATATGTGGAGCTTCCCCCATTCCATATAAGAAAATAGTATGTGCAATGGGGTGTTTTCTTTTATTATTTTCTCCAGTTCCAGCCTCACCCCTTCATTACCATCCCGTCATCCATGGTCCCTCTGCAAACCAGTCCCTCGGCACCAGTTCAAACATCCCTCAAAGCCACCGAACCCATATGATCATACCATTGGGTGCATCAATGTGCCCCTTTGAGTCTACATACCCATGGTAAGCAGAGTCACAAAGGCTCTCCCCACAATGGTTTAGGCTTCGAGAATGTATGTGGGTCTACATTCCCATGGTAACCCAGAGTCCAACCTTGGGATGCTGACGTGAACCTCCCAATTATAGGGATTAAGGGTGATCATATGCTTTTCCATTCAATGAGGAATGGTGATCAGTCAAATGGGTTATGTTCTCTTCCCCTTTTGATGAGGACGACACTCCTCCCCTTCCCAGAACACATTTCAGGGCACTCCCACTGAGTTAAGTCCCTAATCTTCTAAGGCCAAGTCACATGACCTTTAATGTCATTCCATGTTGAAGGGTTCATCGCCCTTCAACCTCTCCCATCATCGCCCCGGCCTCTTCCTCCATAGGCGTGCCCTCTCCCACCAGCAAGAGAGGAAGAATGTGGTTGGTTGGATCTCTCACATCCTCTTGTTTCTCACACTGAACATGACTCATGTGGGCTTAGAGGTTTGTGATGATTACAACATCCACACAAATATGAACTATGATAACTCTAATTCTTGATCAAACCAGGATACATAGGACGCCTACTCGAAGGCTTGATCTCAAAAGGGTACCCTTACAAAAGGGTTCACCCAATCATGTCCTCTCAAATGGGTAGCATCCATGCATAAGCCCTAACCATTCCTAAATACATGGGTTCTGATTTCTATCTTGAGGATACATAGTAAACCCATATTATGGGTCTAATCCCAACATCAAGTAACCTTCCATCCCCCCTATATGATGATAAAATCTATAGTTCCTTATTGTATTGCTCAAGTCAGCATCACCTCCGTAACATCAAATCCATATATTCTTATGACGATCCTGCAAACTAGGGTAGCTTGTGGACACACTCTTTGGGAATGAACCAAGGATTTATGAACATATGAACACAACATAAATCTATAAAAGATTCCCAGAACAGGAAATACTCCTCCCCCAAAAGGGTGCAGTGAGCCCAAATTCCCATCCTCTGGACCAATGGAGTCCTTAAGCGTTGTTGGATGAATCATCGTCTGAAGAGTGCTTGCTTTTGAAAAAAAAGGTTCATGAATCATGGATACTGGGGTTGTTGGGTGTTTCTATCTCCACGAATAAACTCGTTGGAGACCATCCAAGGAATTTATATCTGAGGAGGACTGATTTCACAACTATTTGACACCATGCAATCGCCCGCTGGGACCATTTGACTATGGCGTCTCCCTCACAATACATAAGGGATAAATTTCCCAGTCCCCACAGGGTTAATCTAACCATCCTTTAAAGTATAATGACATAGGATGGGTTAAAAAAAGAAATGGTGAATTTGATGAGAGATTTTCTATAGGAAAAGAGACATGTGATGATTCTCATTGGACCATTTCACCATCACCCCAAATGTGTCACCTCATAGGCAGAACAAAAATGGTGAACCTGATGTGAATCCTTAACCAAGGTGGCAGTTCTACCCAAATGATAATAGACCAAAGGATGTTGCACGTCAGACCATTTTTTTTACCCCGGTATGCCCCAAACTCACCACCTCAGAGGTGGAACAAAAATGGTGAACCCGACGTGAATCCTTAACCAAGGTGACGGTCTTACCCCACTCAATCCCCTTCTCCCCACAACAAAAAGAAGAGGGGAAGGGGGCCAATATAAATCACCAAATATGCATATGTTTAAAATAATGATACTTTGAAGAGGTTTTGTGGTCTGTATTTCATATATGTATGTTTTAGGTTCCCGCGGAGCAACCTTCGATCCAAATGACTTCCTGAAGACCAATTCACACACGCGCATCAGCGATCACACAGGCAGTTGGGGCCCCAACGAAGAGCAGGCCCCCCTCCCCTACCCAGCATCTTCAATATTGGGTATCCAACATGTTGATTAGGGAGAACCACCGAAATGGTACTCTCCCCACAATGGAGGCTACGAGATAGGACCTCCAGTCTTCGAAGACTCACCAGCCACCTCTTCATCCGTGTCCAGCACTCCAGCACAACGCGGCCTCGATTGTCATCTCAAACCATTTCGGGAGCCTGTAACTAGAAAGTGACAATGAGTACCTCCCTTTTCTTAGGGAGACAGATTAATTTTATGTTGATAGTATCATCTCATATGCATAGGGGTCCTACACACGATCCCCCGCCAGAGAGAGTTGTCGCCGGCATCGGGAGACCAGACCTCCTCCCATTGAAGAGGACCTTATGCTGAGGGAACCTGCTAAAGTCCAGGATACCCAGGACCCTCAGGCTTCCTGCCAAGGGAGGCGAATATATAATCAAGTACACGCTATCACCCAGATTCCTAAGGAGAAACTTTTCTATACTAAAATGGTGGCATTTAACATGTAAACATACAACTCTACCCCTTACACTCAAGCCCGCCACAGAAATAGGTTGGAATAATACGAGCATGCGCACATTCATGTTAGTGATTGTTGGTCCTGCCGTGAAGACAGAGCGGAAAACTTCAGGCAGATGCATACATCTTCCGACACCCCAGAAGCCCGCCATCCAAATAGGGTGGCAACTAGCTACATGAAGGAACAACTACATGCTGATGAATTTCAAACCCTCTATCCAAATAGGGTAGCAACCAGCTATACGCAGGCACAAATACTTGCTGACTCATTTCAATCCCTCCATCCAAATAGGGAGGAAAGAAAATATGAGCAGAGAAAAATTTCTACAAATGCATACAAAGCCCATGAGACAAATACAGTGGCAAGCGAGAAGATGAAAATCCTCGCTTGTGAATATAAAGTCCACCAGTCAAATACAGTGGAAACCAGAGTAGACAACCAGTGGCAGACTCATTCCTCTATCCCGGCATAGGAGAACTTCCAGTATCTACTGGAAACTCATGGAGGACCTAAGCAGACACAAACTCCTACCCTGATATTGGAATGGGCCTTCATACCTATTCCAGCCAAAGATATATCTTAGCACATCCTGGAAATGATGGTAGATCAGACATTGATCCCAGACCATATCATCCAAACACGCCAAGACATTATTGCATCAACGGGAAAGGTGAGAAATCAGACCCACAACCTGGTTTCCTCAAATGGAATGACTCATTCGCAAAATGAGTTAGTCACTCTAGAGCAGTTATGCATCCCAACTCTAGTCCAGGAGGGTTAACGGCAATATCCTGTGATATACGGACAACTGGATCAGGAAAAAATACCTATTCTAACTGGGGGATGAAAGTCCAACGTGGTGGCCACTCTAGAGCATGCATATATCCCTACCAAAAATCAAGATGTCCATCAGCATATCTCAGCAAAATCATGGGACTCAAAAAGATAGGGACTCATATATGAAGGTCGTTACCAATAGAAGAAGGCCCTAGTTACCTACAAGAGAGCAGTCAAAAATAAAATGTGCCAAAGGAAACTATAAAATAAATAGGACCTTTATGATCCTACTCTGCTGGAATCTAGGGTTCTTGACACCCTCAAACATATATCAATAAAGGCTCAAGACCCTGTCAATCCATTATCAAATTATAGAAGTGGCAGTAGCAGTTGCGAAGGTCCTCTCTGAAATATCGCTACCAGCATCTCTGAAGGTCCTCCCCAGAGCACCCATGGGGGATCACTCTATGGTCCAGGAATGATCGATCACAACAGCCTATCTCCATATGTGCATCGGGGTATCCCTCCCCTTAACTTGAATATCAGACAACAATAAGGTCTTACCCTTGATGTCTTCTTCCCTGATGGTCCTCCCTAGGGTATACACTGTAGATATGATTCTACCTGTAGTTAGATATCAAGTCATGATGGTAGTCCTCGTGATTATAAAAACCATTGCGAAGGCCCTCCCTACAATGGTATTTTCTATAAAGGCCCTCTCCATAGAAACTTCAAGAAATGAGAAGGTCCTCCCCTCATTGTGGTACATCCTGAAGGCCCTCCCTAGGATGTTCACTGTATAAATTCTCCCTACAGCTAGGTATCAAGTCTTGATAGTAGTCCTCACCATCACAGCAGTCATCAAGAAGGTTCTCCCCTTAGTGAAATCAAACAACAAGAAGTTCCTCCCCTCGTTGTAGCCCTCCCTAAAGGTCCTCCTCAGGGTATACACTATAAAGACATTTCCCACAGTCGAGCATCAAGTTTCAATGGTATCCTTCTCCATTATAGTACTAATTGTGAAGGTCCTCCCTACAACTAAAATTCATACTTTCAATAAGGCCTTCCCCTCACCAGAAGAAATGTGAGAAATCCCTCCTATGCTGAGGCACTCTGAAAGAAGGAGTTAGATACATCAGGCACTCTGTATATAATGAGTGATAGTCTTTCTCAACCAGAGGATGGAACAGGGCCACGCTCATCTTATAAGCCACCCCCACATCGTCGGCATATTAATAAGTCTTCCACTAGCTTGGATTCTTGGAACGAAATCATTAAGAAGTTGTCAAGTTGGGCATAAAAAGTAGAGGATCCCTTGAAAGAACAACAGTGGGATAGGTTCCTTGTGAGAAGACAACTATCTAAAGAAAATATACCAGTGATATATTAGATTACGGCTACTTCTCAATTAGACATACTAGGAGAGTTGTTTGGGGAATTTATACATTACATTCGCCTCAATATATGGACGACTCTTCATCAGTTTAAAGAAATATTCATACCCTATAAAGGGTATGCGGACTATGTCAACATGTTAGGGGATCTTTGTCGTCTAATCGACCTAGAAGCCCTCCCATCTACACGATAGCCAGAATCATAAAGGTGAAAGAAAAACCTTTAATGGGATTGCCTCTATGAACTACATAAGTTGCATCACCACATTGGAGATGCTCCGACTGGAGTTCGCATTCGAGGATGGGGAGAACATGGAGATCTACAGTTCACCATATGTCCCATCCAGCAAACCCCGTTGGAAATGACATTGTGCAACATCATCATCCAAAGGCAGAAATTAAATGAAACCATTGCTCAGGAAAGATGGGATATTTTTCAAAAAAACATCCCAAAGTAAGTCTCAAAAGCATCAAGACCGAAGAGATCAAGCCATCAAAAAGCTTCTGAGTCAGGAAACCAAGAACCTCCAGCAGGCTTCCTGCCTAAGGGAAGCCAACCAAAAAGCAGTGCTCATGTCTTCAAAAGACCATAGACCCTATTTAGGACCAATTCAATACTCATATCACACTCTCACGGGAGTACGTGAAATTGAAAAGGTGGAAATAGCAGCGGTTACCGCCGTGATACGAGAACAACCCCAAACCACAGGGTTGGGGGGATTTTTAAATCAAAATGCCCCCGTAAGACCAACAAATCCAGGTCATAGTGCATCAACGGAAGAACGGGAACAACCCCATCCTGCAGGTATGGGGGAATTTTTACCTCAAGACCCTATACAATAGACTTCAATATTTTCCCACCTATGAAAAACGATGGGAATAGGAGTCACCTGTTCCACCCCTCCTCATGGACCACACCCTCCGAGAAAAAGGCACATTATGAGGTCATACCAGGGCTCCCTTTGGGTCAATATTCACCAAGAAATCCAAATAATACATGGAATGGAAGGATAAAGTCCAACAAAGGCCGTAGAAATCCTTCCTACCATTCGGCACCAGGTACACTGCGCCCAATGCGGTATGTATCAGTGAACATGGTAAACATCAACTCCAAGGATCTCGTAGGAAATGGAATAGAGGTAGAGGAAGAAAGGGAATATGGTTCCCTCCCATATGCATCCCACACAAATCCTGATGGTGTACATACTCGGAACCAAAGAGCAGTCCTAAATCTGGGCGCCCCCTCAGTTAATCCTTCATTACCTCCCGCACGAAACCCCAACAAGGAGAAGAATAAATCCAAGGTCGTCTATGACCTGCCTCCTCCTCCCCCTGAGAATGAGTATCTCACCCTCAAGGAAAGGTTCACCAAGCAGGAGGAAGAAATGAAAGAGTTCAGGAAAATTAATGTTGATCTGCGTCGAGGGAGCTACCTCGATGGATGTGTTTCCCCTGCATAACATCAGTAGGTGCTCCCAAAAGAGGTTCCCTTGTCACAGGAACTCATATCGGTAACTGAATCCAAGATCAAAGGCCCATCCAATCTAGCTTCAGGATCGAAAACCTACTTAAACCCGGCCCCGAAAGGACATCAAGACTTTTCCCCACTGAGAAGGCAGTTGGAATATATTCAGGTAAACCCAAAAATGATACCTCTAACTAGGTATCAACCCCAAATTCTAGTAGCACCAGCATGCTCAATTTTGGCCACTACCAGACAAACCCAAACTCAAGCCCAGTAGGATATGCATCAAAGTCCATTGAACACCGTCGAAAAATTAATGGCTCAAATAAAATCCATGAAGGGGCGGGGCGCTCCGATACAGCTAGAGTGAAAACCCTACCCTGATTTGGTAAGTAATGTTCTGTCACCTCCAAACTTTAGAAACCTCATATTCCTAATATTCAATGGATCGGGGGACCTGGAGCATCATCTAATACACTATGATTTTTATTGTGACCCCATGATGGGCACTCCAGAGTAGCAAGAAGCAGTAAAACTTAGGAGCATTGTAGGAACCCTGTAGAGATCAGCTTTCGTATGGTATACTAGCTTTCCATCCAATTAAATCACAGGCGGGGAGGACCTCTAGAGACAGTTTCTCTTCCAGTTTAGTTCAATGTTGCCTAAGATTACAGTCAGTGATCTCACAAACTACAAGCAGTGAGAGAATGAAAGTGACTCAGAATTCATTTCCAGATAGAAATGTCTGACTTATTCCTTGAACTGGCCACTTCCCAAATATGAGATGCTCACCATTTGCATTGATAACCTTCGGGAAGAATTGTGAACACCGCTCATCCCCGTGAAGTACATAAGTGGGTTTCTAGATTTCTTTTCCTTTGACCAAAGGAAAAAAAGACTCCTTGAAATGGACAAACCTCAAGTCTCGAGTGGCCTCATCATCCCTAGGGAAAAGGATAGGGAAATCTTAAGTGGCTTCTGTCATGCTTAAGCCACTCCCAACACCATCTCCAGTTGTGAGGCCCCCACCGAACTATGTGGGGCCCCCTGGATGCCAATAGCCACCCCCACCCCAAAGATATGAGTTATGGGGTGCTAAAAGAAATTATTTTGAAGAATGAAGAAATAAATTCTACTCATTCTGAGATGAACAGATTCGCGGCTATTTCATAGCCTCTATGAATTACAACTTTCTCCGGCTACCAGATCCAAAGAGAGCCGATGAAGTGGGTCTCGACAACCACCCAAATTATTATCCCTATCACCAAATACTGGGAAACACAATCCAAGAATGATTTATTTTCAAGGATCTCCTGCAAAAGATGGTGTATTTTGGGAAAGTCAAGTTGGGCCCATCGCTAGAACAAGTGGCATATGTATCCACCTCAGGTTCAAGAGAGGAAGAGGAATGGAAAATAGTTTCCAGTAAGAAGGAGAAAAATTTTGATAGCTGGATAACCCGAAAAACAATCAATCGAGTTCATGGAATCCTCCAGGCACAGTTTAAATAACCAATCGTGCCCCCAAAATCTCCCAATACAACACAATTGTCCCCCTCAGCCCTAAAACCCTCAAAAGGCCATAAGGGAAAAAAGAAAGAGCAAGAAGAGGGGTTGAAACCAAAGATGAAGTCATTATTAACACTTTCGTACTTCATGCCAACAAACATGGTACAACAGGTGATGCCCCACCAAAGAGTACAATGGGGACCGTCCTGAAAAATGGTAAAATGGGCCCTACCCCATCAAATGGTACAACGGATGCTGCCCCACCAAATGGTACAACGGGCATCGCCCCACTAAATGGTATAAGCACTGCCCCTCCAAATGGTACAACAGGCGCCGCCCCTCCAAACGGTACAATGGGACCTACCCCGCCAAATGGTAAAACGGGTGTCGCCCCACCAAACAGTCCAGTGGGCGCCGCCCTACCAAACAGTCCAACGGGTGTCACCCTACCAAACAGAACCATCAGAAGAAGACAGTCAGACAAAAACATTGTCGTATCAGGAACTAATCTTCGTCTCCTTTAATGTCATTCACTTGATGGACCCCTTTTTTGATGGAGACTATGTCCATGAACCCAAATTCCCTACACCCAACCGAAGAACCGGAGGAAGAGGCCATAGATGCAGGAGGTTTTCTAGAAGGCATGATCATGGTAGGAGTCGAATTCCTATCCATGCCATAAGTCAAACCATTAACATTACGGAAACCCGCAAAAGGACCCTCTGATAAACACAACAAGAACCGGAATTCTCCTCCACCCCCACCAAATAAAATTCAAGCCTAGCTATCTTGGAATATGCATCAGGGGAAGAACATATATCAAATCTCCCAAGGTATACAGGTGGACCAATTCGGCCAAACCCATAAAGGACCGCAGTGCCACCAGATCATGTCATAGGGGTCAAACCATCTACGTCCAATGCACAAACCCCTAAAGTGTCTATGAAAGAGAAACCCCGATCCAGGAAGCACTGACCTTTAGAAAAAAAAATATGATCTTCTAAATTAGTTGGCTTCAGTACCAGCAAAAATTTCAATCATGGATGCATTAAGCCTGTCCACAGATTTTAGGGAGGTACTCGAGGCTAAAGTAGAAATATCCAAATTATAGTAGACATAGACCAGTCTCAAAGAATGTTACGCCATCATCTATTTCATAGACAGGGATTAAGACTCCATCATGAAAAGTCACATTAAACCCTTATACGTGTCTAGAAAGATAAATGGAATTGGTATCCAGATGATCTTCATCGGAAATGGCTCTAAAGTCAATCTCTTCTCGCTGTGAATGCTTCGGCGGTTGGGCTATGATAAAGACAACTTGATACCCTACACTACAACTCTGTAGGGATATGACAAAAGCAAATAGAAATCATTGGGATAAATCAAGCCAAAAACTTGTCTTGGATACCTCATGTCAGATTTCAAGTTCTTGGTAGTACAACAAAGTATGAACTTCAACATCCTGTTAGGGAGGCCTTAGCTGCATCAGCATGCCGTAATTCCATCATCATGCCATTAGTGTGTTAAATATTGCACTAATGGGAAAAATAGGACATTGTGTGCTGATAAATTCTTGTTTGATTGTTGTTATTCACATTATATCGATGCATGTTTCTATGAATCGAAAAAAAAAACATCCTTCATCCAGCAACGTTGATTGGATTACTATCCTGAATGTATTGGAACTGGATCCCACCGACCCCCTCCAGTAGCTTGGGGAGGAGTATGTATTACCCATCAACCAAGTTGAATGCCTAAGTGAAAGTCTGGATGTAGACTCAATTTTATGCATGGTCTCTATTACAGCTGCTAGGTCCAAAGACACGGAAAAATGGGATGACTCTCATAATGTCAATAAAGGCCCTAACAAAGATACTCTCGACCTATCCTCAGGAGCCCAGACTACCCTTGCCTTACTCATTAAGTAAAAAGACAATTTATCTTCCAATATTGGAGAGTTAGTCTCAAGAATTATCTCTCTGTCAGAAGAGTAAGAAGACGAAGATGATAAAGATGAATAAGAAGAAGTATAAGAAGAATAAGAAAAAGAAGACCTCAAAGATTCCCCTCCTCCATTCGAAGAAGGTGTCCCCACCATGATTGATGAACTTAAGAAGATAAACTAGGGCACTAAAGACAACCCACAACCCACTCAGATTAGTGTGGATATTCCTGTTGAGCATCAGGATGCATATACCTCTTTCTTAAAGAATAATTGAGATGTGTTTCCCTAGAATTACACAGAAATGTCAGGCCTCAATCCTGAGGTCTCCACTCACCATCTGGGCTTACCAAAAGATCACCAAGGGCTATAAGCAGGTAGCCAGAAGAACCCACGTGATGCATGCTCCTAAAATAGAGGCCAAAGTTGACAACCTAATCAAATACAACTTCATATGGGAGGTCCAGTATCAAATCTGGCCAGTGAACATAGTCCATGTTAAAAAAAGAATGGATAGATTATAATCTACATTAACTTCAGAGACCTCAATCAGCATTTCCCAAAAGACGACTTCCTGGTCCTGACCACAAAATTATTAATCGATGCGACTGCCGGATACGAAGACCCCCCTTTCATGGATGGATATTCTGGATACAACCAGATCTAGATGGCCTAGGGGGTTGAAGAATTCACTTCCTTTAGGGCCCCTTAGGGATTGTTCTGTTATAAGTTGATGCCCTTTGATATAAAGAATGTTGGTGCCATATATCAGTGCGTCATGCATCACATATTCAATCCCTTCATGGGAAAATTTTTCAAGTGTTATGTTGATGATCTAGTGGTTAAATAATGACAGCGCTCAAACCACCTAGCTAATCTTGAAACTTTCTTCAACAAATTGCAGCATCACAATTTAAATATGAATCCCCTAAAATGTGCCTTTGGCATTACCTCTGGGAAATTCCTCAACTTTGTTTAATGCCATGGTGGCATCAAAGTTGACCCTAAGAAGATACAATCCATCCTTATAAAGTCCCCACCTCACAACCTCACTGATTTGAGAGGTATCTAGGGGAACCTGGCCTACATTCAGTGCTTCATAGCCAACCTAGAAGGTAAATGTTTACCTTTCACATAGTTAATGAAGAAAGGGGTTACATATGAGTGGGAAAATTATCTACAAGAGCCATTCGACAATCTCAAAATATATCTCTCAAGCCCCCCAGTGTTGATGCATCCAGTTGAGGGGAGACTACTTATTTTGTACGTAACCACCTCAAAAAGTTCATTTGGAGCCTTCCTCATGTCGAAGAATGATGTCGACAATGAGAAAATCCTCTATTACCTCAGCCGAACAATGATTGATGCTGAAACTTAGTATTCAAAAATAAAAAATAACTGACTTTCCTAAATCTTCACAGTTCAAAAACTCAGAAATTACCTAAAGCACCATGAGGTCCACCTAATCTCCGGCTACAACTTGCTAAAATATATCCTCAATTGTCTCATTCTAAATAGAGACCTATCATGATGGGCGGTCATCCTAAAACAGTTTGACATACGGTACATACCCCAGAAGTCCATAAAAGGCCATGCATTAGCAGACTTCCTAGCCGATCACCCCTTGGAGGAAACAACACCATTGGATACTGAAATTCTAGATAAATAAGTTCTCTCCATCCAAGAGAACCCAGAGACATGGGAAATGTACTTTGATGGTGCTTCTAGAAGTCTGATAGGGAAAAGGATGGAGGATCCCAAGCTCAATAAAGTGGGGCTGGGAGTTATACTCGTATCCCCCGAAAAGGTTGTCCTGCCTTACTCTTTCCTACTTTCAGAAGGGTGTACAAATAATGAATCAAAATACCAGGCCCTCATTGTGGTCCTAGAACTGACACTTCATATGAAAGTCAAACACATAAAGATAAAGGGTGATTCAGATCTAGTCATCAAACAGGTCAATGGTGACAATGACATTAAGAAAGACGTATTGTTCCCCTTGATGAACCATGTTTGAGAATTGATGGAAGAATTACCATTATAACTGACATTGACCTATATCCCCTAGTCTCAAAATGCTCAAGCTGATGCTTTGGATAATTCAGCCATGGCCTTAGCTGATCCAGACTAGGATGAAACAGTCATTAGCATTAACCACCGTCGGATGGTCTTTCCATTTATCTAGAGTATTACAGAGGATATTGATGAAATTATCCTCATTTATAAGCCTTATGGTCACACCATTGACTGGATGACACCCATTGAAAATTACCTTTGGAATGGGGAACTCCCACCAGAAAGGGCTGTAAGGGAA
The DNA here is from genome assembly GCA_963277665.1 of Viscum album. Lineage (NCBI taxonomy): Eukaryota > Viridiplantae > Streptophyta > Magnoliopsida > Santalales > Viscaceae > Viscum > Viscum album. The sequence continues at coordinate 141,619,237 of OY728119.1, forward strand.
CAAGTCTGAAGATGGATAATCAACTTTTTATTATACAATGGGGTAAACCAAGAAAATGTTCTCTATAAATGAGGCCTCAACAGAGTCCTTATCAGGTGAATTGATTGAGAAGAAACTGCTACTGTCATGAAGGAAGTGCATGCCAGAGCTTGTGGAGCGCACCAATCAGCAACCAAGCTCTCTCACCAAATTTAAAGGTGTGGGTACTACTGGCCCACTATGATACAGGATTGTTCCATATTCACCAAAAAGTGTCATTCCTGCCAAGTTCATGCCAATTTTATACACCAAACCCTGGAGTTAATTCATACATCTAATTACTTCTAGATATTTTATTCCTGGGGGATGGATATTGTGGGACCATATCCTCCCGCCACATCTAGACAATTCAAGTTCATACTCACAGCGACTGACTTCTTTTCCAAATAGGCTGAAACAATACCCCTTAAAGAATTCGGGGTGAAAAACATCGTTATCTTTGTGAATGCCAACATCTTTACCAAATTTGGATTCCCTCATACAATACTGACGGACAACGGAACCAAATTCTGCTCTTCTGAGTTGGACAATTCATACTATGAGTATGAAATCAAAACCAACCGTTCGTCCCATTACCACGTAGCAGCAAATGGGAAGATAAAGGATTTCAATAATAATTTGTCCTATATAATCCAAATGGTGGTAGATAAGGATAAGAAATCGTGGCCAAAAAAGCTCCTTCATGATTTGTGGGCTTACCAGACCATGTCCCACACTACTACCTAGGCGACCCCATACTCACTAGTATATGGGGCAGAGGTGGTTTTACCTATATAATTCCAAGTTCCATCACTTCCTGTAGCCATTTGCAATCAAATTTCCATGGATGATCAATCCCAGAGACGTTTTGATGAGTTGGAGTAGCTAGATGAAAAGAGGTTGCACACTTTACACCATTTGTAAATATACCAAAATAGGATCTTGTGAGTCTTTAACAAAAAGGTTCACCTTTGATCTTTCCTCGAAGGAGAAATGGTGTTAGTCCTTAGAGCCCAGATGATACTTGGGAAGAAGCCTCCAAATCTTGAACCAAAGTGGGAAGGACTATATGTCATACATAGGGTCTATTCCAATGGAGCATATTCCTTGATATCAATGGAAGGAAAACTCATCATGGCTCCCAAAAAAGAAAAAATTTTGAAGAAATATTCTGCGTAATAGAAATGTGAAGTCATTGTCCAAACTCTATGACCCTAAAATATGAGTTTTTTTCTTGTCCAACATGACATTGAAATTTATGGTATTATCCTCATGGCCTAAACTCTAAGACCTTAAACTATGAGTCATAGTCCTCTACACATGACGTTAAATTGTAAGGAACTCATCCCTAAAACATGACATTAAATTGTGACCCATGTCCTAGTTGTAAGGCGTGAAACTGAATGGTAAAAAGCATCCTAATCGCATGATAATAAACTGCATGATCTATAATAGAAATATGTATGTCATGATTCCTACTCTTTCAGGATATTTAGCGACGCCTCAATCCTTGATCTTGGACTAGACCCCCCCCCCCCCCAAATGCCTCTTCTATATCCTCTATTTCCCCACACTTGCGAAGGAAACCCTATGTCCACTCCTTGTTTCTCACATCGAGTATAACTCACGTGAGATTAGGATCAGTGGTAAGGATTATCTTATGAAAACAAGTTATATAGGAGTGTGGTAGACCCAACACCCATAAAAAATGAAACAAGAATGTTTATACCCCCATGTCCAAGCCAGATCAGTATAGGGAACATTCATAACTATGTATGTCTTGATTCTTACTCTTGTAGGATATGTAGTGACACCCGGATTTGTCATCCCGGCCCAGTTATCATCATAATTAAAAAAAATTCTCTCACATGTCCTTACACTTGGACCGAGCTAGGTTGGTAAAGGGAACGATCAGAACTATGTACATCTTGAGTCCTGCTCTTGCAGGATACGTATTGATGCCCAGATTTGGCATTCCAGCCCATCCACCATCAAAAAAACTTCCCCTTTCCCCGTACATAGGTCAAACTTGCATGGGGAGTCCATGAAAGGTCATAATCGTGTGACAAGAAACTGAAAAATTCTTTAAAAGTTATGTGTGGCCCGATTCTCAATGTCATGAGAACCTGCACATACCCCTCACTCATGAGAAGTCAAAAGATCCTACCTCCCCCTATGCATATGAGTCGGATCTATTTGTAACTTCTAGTAGCTTACGGATAATCATGGTCTGGGTATTTCCTCCATTCCCAGACACATCTTTCCCATTTTTCAAACTCCATTCCTTGGTAAAATTTGGATCCCCATAATCATTCAAGGCCATTTGAGATAAAAGGCAAGTGTCTTGCGGACACCTTTGTTTGACTACACACATGATTCCCTAGTGTCTCTCCAAAGGTTTCCCACAAAAATGGCTTTCAATCAAAGGAAATTTTGTCCCTAGGATAGTCCTCTCCTATCTTAGTATGCCCAATAGCTTCTAAGCCCCATGACATCCCTCTTGATCCAAGTCACCCCTCGAGACTATGGTCTACACCTTATATCATCACTCACATCTAAGGAATGAAAGAACATCCTAATTACAATTAATTCAAAGACATTAAAGATATTTATGAAGGCCAAAAATGTCCTCACCACACAAAATTAAACTGCAAGGCCAAAAATTTCCTCATCGCATGACATTAAACTGCAAGGCCAAAAATGTCCTCACCACACGACATTAAACTTCAAGGTCAAAAATGTCCACACCTCATGGAATTAAAATAAAATTCCAAAATCTTCCTCGCTACATGACATTAAGCTGAATAGAAATTATTTAAGACTAAATTTCCCTCTGATGTTGATTTTTCTATTCTTAGGTAATGACCCGAAATCCTCATAATCCCTTATTTCTCACACCAATCATAGATCATGTGATCTTATGGATTTTAGTGAGAAATCCACCATGACATTATGGAAAAACAGTCTAGGAATTTGGTCCTAGCAGTATGACCCTAAAAGGCATGACACGGTTCCCTTCCCTAAGAGGAACCCCACATCCTAGCCATGTGGTGTTAAATGACCAGGTACCCCAAATATGGGATGAACACCTCACCCTACGTGTGATCCATATCTATGTAAGGGATACCTACTTCAATGCGTAAATTGTAGCCCAAATGTCACCAATATGTCCAAATAAACTCTTTCTGTACCTAAAACTTCATGCTCTAAGTGATCTTGAATCCCCATAACCCTACATGGCTATCTAAGATGGAAGGACAGTGTTTTGCGGACACCTTTGTTTGGAATTGTAAAACATGCCCCGGTAGCTCTTCATATGTTGCCCACAAAAATGGCCTTAAATCAAAGTAAAATTCATCCCTAGGAGATTTATCTCCTATCTTAGTATTCCCAATAGCTTCCAAGCCTCATAAAATCCCTCCTGATCCAAGGGACCTCAAAGTCATGGTTTACATTTTCTCCCCTACACACATCCTAGATATATCAGAACATGCAGGCCTAATTCATCTCTGGTCTCTTTTGAGGTTTCTAAAGAAACCCCTTCTATATGCGTGAACTTGATCCGCATACAAAAGAATAATTCCCCCATTCATTTTCGTGTTTCCCTGAAGAAGTTCAGTTAAAATGACCCCTTTTTGTGTTCAGGTACACCCCTTATCAAAGGTGACATACCGTATTCAGAAAGTTCCCAATATCTATAAATCCTAGAGGCCATCAGAGATGGAAGTCTAATGTCCTACAGACACCTTTGTTTGGCTATGCACTTCATTCCCCAGTTTCTTTGAATATATCACCTACAAAACAGCTGTCAATCAAAGGAATTTTTTCCTCATGAGAGTCCTTTACAGCTTCTGTATGCTCAAATGACATTCATGTCCTATCACACCCCCAGATTTGGAAAACCCATGGATAACGTCTCACATACCTTCCTCTTTCCAAACATCCCTGACATAATTTTCTTTTAACTGAACTGACCAGTCACCATCTCTCCCTTGTGCGAGAAAGAACCATGCGGGAACAATTACCCACTCAAAGCCGATGTGAATGTCTCTAATATTTTCAGACACCATTACTCGGACCAGCCACCCACTGTGGCTCCCAACATCAAAATAAATTAAAACTGTTGAAAATACTACCAAGGCCATCAGAGAAGGAAGGCCAGTGTCCTTCAGACACCTTTGATTGACCGTACACATCATGCCTCAGTGCCTCTACATATGTTGCCTACAAAACAGTCGTCAATCAAAGGAAAATTTGTCCCCAATAGAGTCTTTTCCTATCTTCATACGCCTAAAATGGCTTTCGAGCCTTATGCAAGTACATAATTCACAAATTAAGGGTCAATAAAATCCCTAATTCATGTCTAAATGATATTAGATCATTCTCATCTGATGAATCTTGAATTGGGTCCCCTGACCTATTAGGTTTGTTCAAAGTTGTTTGACCTAAAACATCAGCAATAATTTTGATTGGTAGGACTGTGAACTGCCAAAAAAAAGATTCCATACTTGCTAGAGGGAAAATCCACAGAAGGTACCTCTGGGTAAAAGTTGAGTATTGGTTTGAAGAGATGTAAATCTTGTTAGTTCAAAAACCCAAAAAGGGAAGCTTAAGAAAAAGTCAAGTTATTCTCTATAAATATGTATCAAGAAAGATTAGAAAAAATTAGGGTAATAATGAAATAGACATGAAAGTTCATGAGGTTGTTCCGTAAAACCTCAAAAATAGTCTAACTATGCTCACTGAGTCCCGCAGCTCAGGAAAAAATTAGAGCGCGAGTCGATTATTTTAGTTTACTAGTCATGGTTTAAAATTAATACCTAATCAAAATGATGTTCATATTATTGAGTGTGATCAATTGATATTTTAGGAAAAGGAAAAGAAGAATCATTTGAAGGAAAATAATTTGCATTAAGTTTATAAAAAATGGAGGAACATCCCCAGTTCGAAGTCTCTCTAGAGTATAAAAAACAGAGAGAGTACATATCATGATTTGGGGCGGAGTAACAATAAGGCTCAGCTCACCCTTTCCAGAAAGATGAAAAGTGATTGTTGCGGGTTTTCAAGAGTCTGCTCCAAATAAGCTCTCTCCTTCACTTCATCCTTGACCATTGGACACACTTGTTCCATAATGACTTTAAGGTCCCACCCTTTCTTTTGGATAGCTTCATAGTTGGCACAAAAAGAGGCTAGTTGATTCCTCAACCTTTCTACATGGGCATCTCACTCCCACAGCTCTTCGTTTTGGGTGTCCACCAAATCATGATCCTTTTCCTCCTCAGTCTTTAAGTGATTGAGTTCCTCCAAAACATCTCAGAATGGCGTCACCTGATGATGGGAAGAATTAAAATTGGCAAGCTTATCCTCATAGGAAGTGAGTTCCTCTCAGGCTATGATGATTTGGTAGATGAGGAGCTGTAAGTGCCGATAGTTGAAACCGCCAGAACCCAACTCGGTTAATGATCACTGAAAATTATTAGTCTCGTTAGAAAAATTGGCCATATGTGTCTCCATAGATAGAGTAAATAATTGGTTCCATGTATGTTTCCGCGCTACTCGGTGCCTCCCTGCGGCACCAGTACCTTGATCCTCTCCTGCCGTAGTGTGTCTATAAGTAGTAAGTTTCATCACAGGAGTGGTAAGGGACTAAATATAGGTCACCCAATATGGGGGGATCTCTTTTCCATCATATGGTTTGACCACTGGAGCCGGACGTGGAGGACTAATCACAACTTTCGGGATATATGGTGATACTCAACTAGGGACAACCTCATTAAGATTATGAGTAGTATTCATAGGAGGGGAGAAGTTTGAATCACTCCCCCACTGAGATAGGCTGAACCAATGAAGCCACTTCCAGATGCTTTTTGCGACGAACTAAGCATCTTCTTACTATAAGGTTAGGAATAGGTGGTGAATCATTTGTGGCCGCTACAGGGGCAGTGGTAGAAGAGGTAGTTTTCGAGCTCTTCACAGTAGAAGGAATGTTTGGCATTGTTTTTGGGGTAAGGATGGGGTGAGTAATGGTAAAAGGTTTTTACACCCTATAAACTAGTTCTCTAAGCATCCCTTTGGGGTAACAGTCTGCCCATAGTTGGGCATATTCCAATAACAAAAAATTGGATTTTATCGTATTGGGGATGATGACCTCCATAGAGGCACCTTTATGCATCATCATAAGTCATAACTGGTGAAGAATTATGGGATGAGACTCTCCCCTTAACTAAGAAGCAGGAAGAATTATATCTTTTTTAAGGCACCCAAATTTCCTGGAAAACTGGTAAGGGAGGTATGGCTCATAAATGACTACTCGATCTATACAAGCAGTTATCATCCCATAACAAAGTGTGATGAGGTATGAGCATTCCTCCAAAGAACCACCCCTTTCACCTCTTAATGACCCATTAGGGGTAGGATGCAGTGTAAACGAGGAACAAGAAGCATCGTTCAGTAGCCCAATTACATCAATAATGCTTAGAGTCTTAGGAAGAATAGCGGAAATATTGAGAAGGGCTGGTTGAAAGTCAGAATGAGTAACCTTTACAGTATGTTGATATTCATTAGAGGGGAAGTGTTTTTCCATACACCCATACAAGAATTGAAATGGTCCACTAAGACGATGCGGGGGCTTACCTTCTAATAATTGTCCCAATAATTTATAAAGTTGAGTGAGGGTAGGAAGGGACCAATTAATGTTTTGAACCTCTTCTAGAACAGCCACCATCATCAAAGTACAGGCCCAAACACCAGTATATACATCATGGGATGGGAAAATCCATCCACTCAAAAACATGGCAAAGAAACTTTCCAATCTAAGACCAGGTGAAATGTTTGGTTGAAGCTTATATCCCCATGTGGTATAACGTCCCACTTTGAGGGTAGCGCAATATGACCCTGGAGTCTATCGGTACTGACTAGACGGATGAGTTCGACTATAGTGAGCCCTCATCTCGGGTATGTTCACTAACAAAAATGACCCTATCCATGCCTATAATGGGATAAGAGATCAATCCTATATGGGATGATTAAGTAATCCATTTTCCATAACTAGTAAACTCCTTGACAAAGGGGTCACTTGGTCAGTTTCATTCCAAGTAGCAGCTATCAGGAGAAACTCTTCACAAATCTCTCTATGGATGGGGAGTCCTCCAAGCTGGTTGATATCCCATAAGCTAATTTTCACCTACCCATGAAATAAATAGAAGGTGTTAGTGATTGAATGCTAGAATCATATCATCTCATGAAGGATTTTTCCCGGAGATAAGGTTGTAAACTAAGAAACCCAGGCTTCCTGATATAATCCCACCACCTCTAACTGGTCAGGGGACTCCAAATAGGTCTGATGTACCTAGAATGCCCTGGCCCATTCATTGGAGAAACAACCTCCAGCTTGTAGATCCCACTTGGTGCACAACCCTCCATTAGGATTTTCTTGGGAGATGTTGATAATTGATGGGTACTCTCGGGTTCCCAGTCTTGAGACACCATCGTGACACTTATGGTTTCCCTGAGTCCATGTCGTGCCTCCTAGTATGAATATGTTCTCCTGAGACTGAGTGGCTATGACTTCTCCTGCTGAGAAAATGTTGGCTCGATCATGTCCTTGTAGTGCTTCTAAGAGAATGAAATGTGTATCAGGGTCAGCTAACAATAGAAGAATGTCATTAGGGAGACCAAAGCTGTAAAAGGGTAACTGTACAGATAGTGGGTAATATATGAGCTCTAGCATCAATAAATCCTTTAATAAGTTGAAATGAGGAATAATGGAGACTCGAAGATGATCCTCATTATTTCCCACCATGGTCTCCCTTTTCTTCATCAATTTTATCATAGCCTATGAAGCAGCCATTGCAACCTTTATAGGAGGGTCCAAAAGTCGATAAGAATTAGTCTAATGAAATTTATTGGATAAAGGCTACAAGGGAATGGTTAAAAGACTTAAAATATGTCTACATGGGGTCCGCGTACTGTTCCCGAAAACTATATGTGGTAGCCATATCCTGTGTACTGCATGATGATCTGAAGAAACTGCCGCATATGGCTACGGTATGCAGAAACGTTTAACCACATACAGTCATGGTACGTGAATAATTTATGAGGCGTTGGCCTGTGGATCATTGGCCGGTGAACAAAAAAGTTCATGGAATGTGGATACCACAAACCTAGGCCTTATTAAGTTCATTTTCAAAGATTGTGGATTAGGAGTTTAAGTTTAGATTATTAATTCTTAAAGTTCGGTTCGCCGGTTCAAGCCCGGTATGCAAACAGACGAGTAGTGTAGTGTTATCCTACATGGAATCCAGATTTTAGTTTTAAAATTCCATAATGCCATTTTCAAAATCAAAAATTTGGTTTGTGGACAAATAAGATGTGAAAATATTGGTTCGTGCCACATACGAATTGGTTCACAGATAGAATTTTTGCAAGAAGTGTGGTACGTAAATGTAGAGGAAGACAGGGAAGTCGAGGGCACTTTTCACCGTGAGAAACGGTAAAATAAAAAAGGACATGGCCCCCTATATATAGGTGTTTTCCCCTCCTAATGGGTCTATCTGTTTTACCACAAAACATTTCAGTTAAGGACTGCTTCTACATCGAAATAGTTCCCTTTTAGTTCCAAATAGAACCCATTCTGATGGGTCGGAATTGTAGGGTCCAGAAAATTTCACCAAGGGAATAAAATTATCCCACAATCACTTTGTAGGAGGAATAAAATACTCCTACAAGTCTATCAAGGTTAATGGACTCAAATGGAATTACAAATTTCAGAAGAAACTTCAAGGAATTCAAGTTTTCAAAGGATTTTAAGTGGCCCATGTACCATCACTAGGAAGGGTTTGCGGACAGCTTGGATCGCGAACCACTGGTATGCGGAACGATCTGCAAGGTGCTGGCCTACGGAGAGATGGCCAAAGAACATGGTGAACCGCGAACCACGTCGCTGAAGGGGTCATGCACATAAAGGCCACCCACGTACCATCTTGCGAACTCAATGGTTCACAGATGATGCAATATCGGTAGGGTTCTGAGAACCATGATCGCAAACCACATCCTCTGTAAACCTTGGTTGACCGAGTCTTCTATGGGTCAGGATATCTCTTCATGGGCCTCCAAAAATGGTGGTGCATGTAAGTAGATATAACTACCTGAATTCTCTATAAAATGAGCATATAAGTAATTGATAAAGGATGGATGAAGAAAGCTTAAAGGGAACCCATAGGTTGGGAGAAAGAACTCAGAGAAGATTCCGGCTTCAATCTTGAATCATCAGTGAAGCCCAAATCGTAAACCACACTCTCTATAGTTATAGCCAGCCGCAAACCATAAAATAGGAGAACTTAATAATAATAAGAGAACTGTGAACCTAAATGGTGAAACTGCGAACCACATAATTCTCAAGGATGAACTTCCCGTGAATGACATTCCCCCGAACCCTCCTTCAAAATGGTCTTTTGTGTAGTCTATCACTACGCAGATTTAACCCGGCACCGCGTAATGCATTCATATGTATATGAACCCAAAGCGTCCTAACGGACCACATACCACTGTGGTGCATGGTGATCCATACCCATGCATGCATACTACATTGGTATGTGGACAAACCCTCTACCCACATACCACTATGGTATGTGCAGCTTCCCCCATTCCACATAAGAAACCAGTGCGTAGAATGGGGAGTTTTCAGGTAGTATTTCCTCCAGTTCTAGCCTCATCCCTTCATTACCGTCTAGTCATCCATGGTCCCTCTGCAAACTAGTCCCCCAGTACTAGGACAAACCCCCCGCCCAAGCCACCGGACTCGTATGATCAGACAATTGGGTGTATCAGCACACCCATTTGAGTCTATATACCCATGGTAAGAAGAGTCACAAAGGCTCTCCCCAAAACAGTTCAGGCTTCAAGAATGTTTATGGGTCTACATTCCCATGGTAACCCAGAGTCCAACCTTGGGATTCCAACTTGAACCTCCCCATTCTAGGGATTAAGGATGATCGCTTTATTTTCCATTCAATGAGGAATGATGATCAGTAAAAGGGGATATGTTCACTTCCCCTTTTGGCAAGTATGACACTCCTCACCTTCCCAAAATGCATTCCAGGGAAATTATACTAAGGTAAGTCCCTAATCATCTAAGGCTGAGTCGCATGACCATTAATGTCATTCCATGTTGAAGGGCTCATCGCTCTACACCCTCACCCACCATTGCCCTAGCCTCTTCTACTGTAGGCTCACACTCCCCTACCAGCATGATAGGAAGCATGTGGTTGGTTGGATCTCTCACATCCTCTTATTTCTCATACTGATCATGACTCACATGGGCGTAGAGGTTTTTTATGATTACAACATCCACACAAATCTAAACTATGAGAAATATGATTCCTGATCAAACCAAGATACGTAGGACACCTACTCGAAGGCCCAAGCTCAAAAGGGTACTCTTCCAAAAGGGTTCACCCAATCATGTCCTCTCTAATGGGTAGCATCCATGTTTAATCCCCAACCATTCCAAAATATGTGGGTTCTGATTCCTCTCTCTAGGATATAGAGGAAACCCATCTTATGGGTTTGATCCCAACATCAAGTCACCTTCTGTCCCCCTTGGATGATGATAAACTTCTGAGTTCCTTATTGTATATCTCAAGTCATCATCACATCCATATCATAAAATCCATATATACTTATGACGATCCTGAAAACCAGGGGTAAATTTTGGACACACTCTTTGAGAATAAACCAAGGATTCACAAACATATGAAAATAAATTAAATCTATAACAGAGTACCACAATAGGAAATAATCCTCCCCAAAAGAGTGTGGTGAGCCAAACTTCCCATCCTCTCAAACAATGGATTCATTAAGTGTTGTTGGACGAATCATTGTCCGATGATCACCTTTGTTTGGAAAGTAGGTCCATGAATAACAGATAACAGGGTCATTGGGTGTTTCTAGCTCCATGAATAAACTCGTTAGAGACCTTCTGAGGAAGTTATATCCAAGTAAGTTATATCCAAGGAGGACCGATTGCAAAACTACTTGACCCCGTGCAATCGCCCGCTGGGACCATTTGAATGTGGTGCCTTCCTCACAATACAGAAGGGATAAATTTCCCAATCCTCGTGAGTATAATCCAACCCTCATTTAAAGGATAATGATGTAGGATGGTTCAAAATAAAAGAAAAGGAAAATTTTATGAGAGAATGACTCTAGAAAAAGAGATAGGTGATGATTCTCATTGGACTATTTCACCATCACCCCAAACACTCCACCTCATAGGTAGAACATGGTGTAACCAATATTTTGAGGGGATGAATCCTAGATCCTTATCCTCTTCTTTCGATTTTTGGAAATGAGGGGTTTCCTCAGTGAAATCCCCTTTCCTGACCTAACTACCTCTATTGCATTCTCTTCTCCCTATTCATACTCAACTACATGTGGACCCTAAATAATGGATAGTGGTTTTTATAATTATACATTTTGGGTATGATCAGATCCAAGCTTCATAATAATATTTTCCAAGTCTGAGATCGATGTTTATGGGTAAAAGATCAATCTAGGATCGTGTATCCTCCCGGGTAAACATCAACCAAATCTGAAAAATTTCCATCAAAATTTGTTCCTTATATGTGATATTAATCAACGTAGGGAAACTATTTTGGACATATTGGAGTTGAAGCGTAAATTGGCAGGGTGAATATCCTTCACATATCATCTTTCCATCAATTGTGGAAACTAGAAAACCCTCCCTCAAGGATATGAGGTACCCTTTTATAGTGTTATTTCAAGATTTTTCATTTAATAGGGTACTAGTGGGAGGAGAATAATGGGTGTATACAAAATAGTCATGATAATTTAGAATGTTCATTATATAAATTGACCCCAATGACAATTGATTTATCCCACTTATAAACTACAAGTAGGGCCTGAATTGAGCATCTGGAATATGTCAGGCATTAATAAATTCATAACCACCCATGGGAGCTGCTACCCATCCACATAGGATCTAGAAGGGTCATGTGAGCCTATAGGGAGGCTCCCCTAGCGAATTCGTCCCAGTAGATGATATACTTGTTCTAATACTAGGACTTCCAAGTTGACACGTTTCTCAGTATCCAACTTAGATTATATCACAAAGTTTGTGAATTTGACACCAATTCTCAATTCACACACTGGTAGAATCAAGACACTCAAAAACATTGCTAACAAAGCTACTAGTCAAACCAATCGGTCGACATTGGGGGAACATTCCCAACCCCACTGATTGAAGTGACCATCCTCAAGCATTGGATAACAAGAATCAGATCATCTCTAGGTGACAAGAGTATAACATGTCCTTGGGATCCTTTTTTGAGTATCATGATCATTTGGTGTGGAAAATACTTGAATCCAATAAAAAGGGGACATCTAGCCTAGGGAAAGGATCAACCTCCTGAATATTTTATGCTATGTTGATAAATTCCCTCACAAGAGGATGGGTTCTCTTAGGATCTGATAGAGATAATATTTCCATTATTTTTCATGTGTGTTTTAGTGATTTAATCCCTTCAAATTTAACAATTTGAACTAATTTTCATCATTTTCTTTATTATTGGTGAGGTTTGATCTAAAATATGAAACTTGGTTGATATTTTAACATTTTTCTACCACTTCTGTATTTTCAACATAATTTTTACAATATTGATCTAATTGGATTTCTATTTTTTTAGGATTCCTTTATTTTAGGTTTAAAGTTAAGATTCTAAACCTAAAGATAATTCTAAATCCACAATCCCATAAAAATCAATCAATTTGAAAAATCTTTCTGGATAACAGATTGGAACCCACCTTAGTGATTAAAGACATATTTTAAAGATTATAGAATCCAAGTTTTCACATTAAATTTGATGTACAATTGTGCTCATTAATACATCCATTTAATGCTCTAAAGTGGAGAAAATTGAAGAGCCTCTTCGACTAGAAAAAGTGTGCTTGTGTAATTAGGGAATAACTTTTCATACACATATAAAAAGAAGATGAAATTTTTAGGGTGAATGGAAGATAGAGAGAGGAACAAATTTTATGAATACACCTTCCAATTAATCAACCATTTACTATGATAAATAATCTTAATCTTTAAACGGACATAAACTAGTGGAAAATGTTTCCTCCCCTAAACCCTATAAATATGTGTATCCACTTCCATTCAAAGGGTTGAAGAGAGAGAAAGAGGGGTTGTTCTAGAGAATTGAAATATTTAAGTGATGTATATTTTCTATTTTATTTTTTATTAGTTTCATAATGCCCTCTACTCCCCCATTTAACTCTATTACCCTTCACATGGACGGGTACAAATTTTGAGTGATCGGGGAAGGGGGGTTTTCCTTTTGTAATGTTGGAGTCTTATACTTTAATTTAAAACTCTATTTTCTATTGAATGATTCTATTTTCAGTGGTGCCCAAATCTATTAATGTGATTATATTTATGGTTTTGGGTTCATTTATTTTTTATAGATTTGGTTAAAGATCATTAAACTTCCTCTGCATAGTGCAGTTTGTCTTGATTGAGTGGATTGTGTTAGGTGGTGAGTGTTTGTAATTGTTGGCACATGTTTGGAATAAGTGAATGGTTTTTAGATTTATAATGATAAAAACCCTGATCAGTACTTGAATTAGTATTTTGGGAATTTTTTACTAATTTTCATGCACACAGTAGTGGTTTCTATTTCTTCCTTCAACCAAGGATGATTGGAAACTTGATCGAGGAGTCTTTCATTTATCATTCATTAGTAGGACAAGGGGAATGATTTTTATAACTATTATGACATTGAAAAAGGTTATAATACCCTAACCTCATCACTCTCTTCATAAAAATTTTTTCAACCTTTATTTTAATTACTTTCTATCTTTTTAAAATAAAACAATTTCAAAAAAAGAACCTCCACTTATTTATTTAATTTCAAGTGACAAACGAGATTGTTGTGCGCTCCTCTCAAGAGACAACCTAGGTTAACCACTTTACTACATTTTAAATTAGTAAATAATTGTTTCTATCACACCCCATTAAATAAACATGTCAAAACTTGGCACTATTTCTAGGGAGGTGGTGCTAATAATCAAATTTTTAAATTGCATGACTAAAAACACTAACACTAACCCTTTGCCCCTAGATCCTGAAATTGAAAGTACCTTATTGAATAGACATAGAAACCTTAATTTTCAATATTAATTTGAGTAAATTTTCCTTGAAAAATCAATTAAAACTTTAATTGTTCACTCTAAGTTTTTCATCATGGATGGAAATCAGAACCAAACGCTTAGAGACCTCTGTGCCCCAAAATTCCTTAATCAGAACAATAAACTCTCCATGATAGAGTTACAAAATGATTTTGATATGAGAACTAACATGATCCCATTGCTTCAAAGATTTCATGTCTATGTAGGAGAAGACCTAAACAAACATATTAAAGAGTTTCCATTTGTTTTCTCTACTTTCATACCCTGAGGAGTAGATGAGGAGCAGGTAAAGTGGAATGCATTTCCATTTTCATTGGACGGAGCATATAATGAATAGTTGTATGTCCTAGAACCAAGATATGTGCGTGATTGAAATGAATTATTGAGATTATTCATGAAAATATTCTTCCCAGCCTCTAGAATCACATCCATTAGAAAGGAGATTTATTCCATTAGACAGCCATCTAGAGAAACCCTTTATAAGTACTAGAAAATAATTAAGAAGCTATGTGTTGGCTACCCACATCAAGCAATTGGGTAGCATCACTTTATTTTCTTCTTTTATCAAGGATTACTTGATAATGCTAAAAACCTTCTGGATTCATCATTTGGAGGTGTATTGATAGAAAATTCACTAAAAGAAGCCAGGGGATTGATTGAGAATATTTCTCAGAACTTGAAATAGTTTGATACAAGAGGTACTGACACAAAAAGGTATTCATGAGGTAATAACTTCTTATCTATCACCTTTATTAGAAACTATGGTGGATGAGATAACCAGAGTGAGAAAATATAGGGAGTGTAAAATTGTATGGTAGCCTTTTATCTGAATAATTTCCAACAAAATCATAGATGTAGAGATCTTAATCAAGTCCAATTTAAATTTTGAAATTAGAATAATCAAGCTTGACCCTCTTACCAAAAAAGGATCCAAAACCAACCCTTGTTATAGGATCAATTCCAAAATACATCACCATTTCAAAAAAAATCCTATAACCAGCCTACCTACCACCAACCACCCACTTTCTAAAGACCCTATCAACAACCATCCACTAGTGCACAAACTCCTATTCCAAATCAACAGCAAGAATCAGATTTTGAGAGGTTGAAAGACACTACTATAAAACTGGGTTTAAAAATCTCTAGTATTTTAAAAGTGCTAGCTAAAAGTAATGTTAAATACCCCCTTCGTTAGCGGTAGAAAAAGAGCTATTAAAGGGGGTCTTTAACAGTGCTAAAAAAATCACTCATAAAGACTCCTCTTTATCAGTTCTTTTTAAAAAGTGCCGATAAAGCCCCCCCCCCCATCACTGCTAGAAAAAAGTGTTGATAAAGGGGGCATTTATCAGTGCTTGTAAAAAATCACTAATAAGGGGGGTCTTTATCAGTGCATTTTTAGAAGTTCTGATAAAGACCGCCACCCCCCTATCAATAATTTTTTACTAGCACTGATAAAGGGTATATTTCAAAAATATATATTTTTCATTAAAAATAATATATTAATATATTTATATATTTATATTTATTTAAATATAATATATATTTTTTAAATATGTTTTAGATAAGACTAAATAGGTATTTACACTTAATATATAAGATATTTAGTTAAAATATCTTATAAAATAATTAAAAAAATATTTTTAATTAATAATTTTCTAATTATTATAGAGTAATAGTCATTAAATATCAATTTAAAGATAAAAAATCAAAAAATTAATAAAATATCTAAAATAAGTTCAAAATGTAACTTGAACTTCAAATGGCCAAAACTATTGATCTGGGTGTCCCTTTGAGATCTATCGCATATCAAATTGAAGATTGCCATGATCTATATGCCTTGTTAACTGGGGGAACCCCGATCATATTTTTTAGGAAAAAAGGGCCCATAAGTCCTCCAAACTGATGTTTTGGTTGGGCTACCCAAATTTTTTGACATTTGATGAAATTTTAGCCTCATTTATGGGGGTATTTTTGCTTATTTTCAGTGGGGACTGAATTTATTTCTAGGGATTATATTCATATTGATATTATGGTTTTGTAATTTTATCATTTTTCGTATTGTATTGTTATTTATAATCAAATATAAAAAAAATATACATATTTTTTATATATTCACGCATTAAAAATATATTTTATAAATAAATATTTAAACATATTTACATATAAAAAATATTTCTCAATATATAATACTTATCTAAATAAAAAATAATATACTTTTTATTTAAAATAAAAAATGTATGAATATTTATATACCTATACAATTAATGTATATATAATGTGAATATATATATATATCTGTGTGTGTGTGTATGTATATATATATATATATATATATATATATATATATATTTGTGTGTGTATATTGATAAACCGATATATATTAATCTATATATTCTAATATATGTATATAAATATTAATATATATTATATGTAAATAAATATAAATATGTATAATTATATTTATAGATACACACACATACACACACACACAAAATATTTTATATGTGTATTTAAATATATATATATATATATATATACATATATATAAATATATGGATAAAAATGTAATGATATATATATAAATATATAGATATATAATAAAATCGAAAACAAAAGTTAGATAGTCTCATGGACTTCCTAAAGCACTCATAAAGGGGTGGGTGTGTAAAGATCTCGAGCGAGTGGGTAACAAGCGCTAATAAATTTGGTGGTGATAAGTGATAAAATGTGGAGTGGGTTCAAACAAAAACAAATATCCCCCTTTATTAGTGGGTCTTTTATCATTTCTTTTTTTAGTGTTGTTAAAGGTCGCCTTTAATAGTGCTGAAAATGAAATGATAAAAGTGGACTTTAATGACGCTAAAAAATCATTGTTAAAGGGTCCATTATCAATTGTTTTTATGAACATTGTTATAGACAACCATTTAACATTGCCCATATTATCAGTGCTTCTATAGATCTTATAAATCCCTTTTACTAGCACTTTTTAGGGCCAAATTTGTACTCGTGATATTTTTCAAAAAGTTAGATAGTCTCATGGACTTCCTAAAAAATCAAGGGAAACTCCCTTCCCAGATGATCCAAAACCCAAATAAGAATGTAGTCAGGATAAAAAAACATGGAAAAGAACTCCCACCACCATCCACCCTTGAACCTGAAATAAGACCACCTATACTGAGGGAGAATGAAGATGGGAATTCTAGAATTTCTATAAAAATTCATTGAGAAGAAGAAAATAAAGAGGATGATGAGAAGGATAAGTCAAGGAGTAAGAGACAATAAAGACCATTCTAATGAAAAAAATGGATAATAAATACTTACCCCCACCATTTCAATCAAGGATTATTTAATCAAAGAGATTGTAGGAAGAAGAGCTTCAAAAAAATTGGAAACCTTCCAGAAAGTGGAAATTAATATCCCCCTGCTTGAATTGCTCAAAAAAATTCCAAATTATTATAAATTTTTAAAGGATATTTTCACCAATAATAGGATAATTTAAGGGAATTATAGGATTAACTTGATAATAAGTGTCTCAACCCTTATCACACCACAATTTCCAAAAAACAATCAGGATCCAAAGATGTTTTCCATTACATGCACCATTGGATCTTTAAATTTATCTAATGATTTAGGTGATTTAGGTGATTTAATTAATCTATTTCCTCACTCAATATATACTTATTTGTATATGGGATACTTGAAACCCACAAGAGTGGTGGACTAGCTTGAAAACTGATCCACAGTTTTCCCGGTAGGATTTCTAGAGGATGTCCTTGTGAAAGTCAAAGATCTCCTATTCACAACTGACTTCTATATATTGAATATGGAAGAGGATAAGATCCCTCACACTCACCCACAGATTTGTGGAGACCTTTCTTAAATACATCCAAAACCATCATCAATATCCATCAAGGGACACTCACCATGGTGTTTGGAGATAGAATTGTCCACCTAAATATTTTTTAATCCATAAGGAAGCCATCAGATGATCACTCACTCTTTTCACTCTCCCATGAAGTTGGTACCAAACCAATTGAAGAATCAAGTGCATTCCATGAATTATTTTCCTTATGAGATTATTTGTTCATTGAAAATATCACTGAACATGTGGATTCCCTAAACACTAGATATTCTAATTTCATGTGGGAATAAGAGGTAAAATCATATTTCTTCAATGATTTATTAAATGATGAAGAAGATTATATGATTTATTTTATATAGGGGGTCCAACATTTGGAAGTAGGGAACCTCAATTTAATTTCAACCCTTGAGAATCCCCCAGATCTAGAATTAAAACCACTCCCCATGGATTTAAAATATGTGTACCTATGGAGGGAGATAAATTACTAGGGATAATTACTAATAATCTATCTAAAACTGAAGAAAAATATTTTATTAACTTTTGGGAGAGAAATTCTAAGAAATATGGTAGAACTTAGGTAATATTCTAGGAATAAACCCAAAAATATGCTCATATATAATTCTTCTGGAGGGAGATTTCAAACCTATAAGACATCCCCAACGAATATTAAATCCCACCTTGATGGAGATTATGAAGTAGGAGATTGAGAAGTTCCTAGAAGATGGGATCATCTATCCCATTTTAGACACAAAATTAGTTATCTCCATTCATGTAGTTCCAAAAAACTAGCCTAACCACTGTGAGGAATGAGAAGAATGAATTAATCCCTATGATAATTAAAAATAGTTGGAGGGTGTGTATAGATTTTAGGAATTTGAATCAGATCACTCAGAAAGATCATTTCTCCATACTCTTCATTGACTAGATGTTATATATATATTGGTAATTAGAACTCATTATTAATTTTTGGATGGATTATCAGGTTATTTTCAAGTACATATTGCTCTCTAGGATCAAAATAATACTACCTTTACTTGTCCCTTTGGTACTTTTTATAACATAATAATTCCATTTGTATTATTTAATGATCTACGTATATTTTATAGGTTCATGGTAAGTATATTTTTTTATCACATTGAATATTTCTTGGAGGTTTTCTTGGATGATTTCACAAATTTTTGAAAATTAATTTTACAATTGTTTCAGAGATCTGAAAAAAGTTTTGAAAACTTGTATTGAAAATAATCCTATTTTAAATTTTGAAAAGAGTCATTTCATGGTTGATAGGGGAATTATATTTGGGTATTTCATTTCAAAAAAATGCATTTAAGTGATAAATTCATTACTTTACCCAACTTATGTGAAACATGTTTGATCATTTTTAGGGCATGCATGATTCTACAGGAGGTTTATCAATGATTTCAATAATACTTCTCTCCCTCTCCCTAGATTAATTTTGAAATATTCTAATTTATATTTCAATGGTGTGTGTATATAATCCTTTTATGAGTTGAATAGGGGATTGATTACACTGCCGTTGATGTAACCACCAAATTGGGAATAACCATTTGAGCTATTCTATGATGTTTCCAACCAAATATTTGGACAAGTACTTTCTCAGTGAATTTATGGAAGGACACAAGTCATTTATTAGGCCTAAATAACCTTATATGAATCCCAATACATTTACACAACCACAAAAAAAGAGTTCTTCTCAGTTTCCTTTTCTTTAGAAAGATTTAGATTATATCTTATTGGAACTAAAGTAACTATGTTTTCTGATCATACAGTTATTATGTACTAAATGAAGAAAGATAAAGCTAAAATGAGGATAGATAGATGGATTTTACTTTTGAAGGAGTTAAAAATATAAATTAAATGCAATAATGTAGCTAATAACCAATTTGATGATCCCTTAAGTAGGGTGCCCAACACTGCTGAAGCTAAGATTCCAGACAAAGAACCGCTAAATGATCACCTTCTAAGAGATCAGTTATAACTGATTGAAAGAAAATTGCCTCGGTATTCTGACACAGTCAATTATTATGTAATATATTAGGCACCATCTCATTAAAATTTCCACCAAATTAAAAAAACTGAAATATAAATACAAATATTACATCTGGGATGATCCATTTATTTGGAAGATTTATAATGATGAAGTGATAAGAATATGTTTAGCTGAAAGTGAAATTGATTTTGTCTTTGAGTTTTGTCACACTTTAGCTTATGGAGGCCACTATAGACATTATAAGATAGTGAGGGAGGTTTTATAATCTATAATTTATTGTCCCACACTTTTTAAATATTATCTTTAATTTTTTAAAACGTGTGAAAAATATCATATTTCTATAAATATTTCAAAGAGACAAGAAATTTCCCAAAAGCCACTTATTTTTTGTGAGATTTTTAAAGTCTGGTGGGTATGTTTTATCGGACCTTTCCCAATTTCATTTGGAAATTATTATATATTTCTTTTAGTTTATTAAGTTTCAAAATGGGTGGAAGAAAAATCCACTAGGACTGAAGATGGTAAATTTGTTTATGATTCTTTTAGGGATTATATATTTTATAGGTTTAGACTTCCTAGATCCATCATCAGTGATCAGGGGAATCACTTTTTATATAGGATAATGGAGTCTTTATTGAAGAATTATGGGGTGAATCATAAAACATAAACTCCCTACATCCATGGACTAATGGTCAAGCTAAAGTGTCTAATAGGGAAATCAAAGGAATTTACAAAAATATGGTTAAACCAAGAAAGTAGGATTGAATCCAAAGGTTGGAAGAAACATTATGTGACTAAAATATAGACTAAAAACCTCAATAGGAATGAGTCTATATAGTTTTATTTGTGTTAAAAATTTTCACCTAAATATGGAATTAGAGCATAAGGCATATTGGGTTGTGAGAAAGACGAATTTGGATCTTGAAAGCACTGAAAAAGAGATAATATTGTAGTTGTAGGAGATGGAGGAAATTATAAGAGAAGAATTTTAAAATTCCAAGTTTTAAAAATAGAGAAAAAGAGTGGCTAATGAAAAGCTGGTCCAACTGGAAGATTTCCATTATAGACACGGTGTTATTATTCAACTCAAGACTCAAGCTAATGCTAGGTAAATTTCATTCCAAATGGTAAGGTCCACTTATAGTTACTCATGTACATCCTTTTGGTGTTGTGTTCATTTTGAAGGACAAATAGTATGATCCATTCACTATTAATGGACATAGGTTGAAGAAATTCCATGGGACCATGCCATCGAATCCAGTGGAGGAAATCATGCTTCTCCAACCTGTTTATCAATAAAATCCATCAGGTCGTACCTCTCCTTTACACTTGATTGCTTATTGTGATTCAATTTAAAATATGCTTATATATAAAATATACTTTAATGAATTTTTTTCACTATATATTTTAAGTGTGGGGGATGGAACCTTTGTAGTTTAGGATTTTTAAATTTCTATTTTTCTATTTTTTCAAAAAAAAATAATGTGTTTTTTCAAATTTTTGTGTGTTTCTTTTTCAATTTTGGTGTTTATTTTAAACTTATAAGATCAAATTATTATCATTACCATTTTTAAACTCATTTTAATGAATAAACCAATTTATCCCATGAAAATAATCTTAAATGAATTCTTAAAATGACTTTGTTTCAAGTTCACATTTTTGGGAATTTCATTAAACATACTCTAATTTTTGAATCTCATTCCACATCTCACTGTCTTTATATTTGAAATTATTTTCCCTTGATGCTTATGAACCCATTTTTCATATTATTTACATTCACCTCACTTCTTGAGAGAACCAAACTATGATTTATTTAACCAGAATTTGATTTATTCCTATCAAAACTTGAGGGTTTCAAGTACTTATGTTTTAAATGATTGAGGCATTTATTTGGTTTTTTAAGACACTTTTCAACAGAGTCCTTTTTTATTTAGGCCTTCCTTATACATTTAATCCTTATATACCTTAGAATCAATGAATTACTTAGTATTTTAGCCACATTACAATCCAATTTACCCTATCCAACCAGCTCTTGAAGTGAAATTACTTGATCTATTTGAACTTAAGTGTGGAGGAAGTTATATTCTAGGGTGCTACTTCACTTGGTGATACTTTGGGTGGAAAATAAAATGTTGAAAAAATGATTTTTTTACTGAAAAAATCACTCTTTGAAAAGTTATTCCTTTTTTGAGCTTTCATGATAAATTAAGTTATGTCTTTCTGGAGATTCCAAAGGAGAAATAAAGTTTTGCCTATTTGAAGCATTCAAGAAAAAAACGTGGAGAAGAGAAATGTAATTTTTTCTACTAAAATTTTTATGGTGTGGGATTTCCATGATATTTTCAAATATACTTTGATCTGATTTGTTTTTAAGGGGAGTGAGAAGGAAACCATACTTGAGTGACAATTATAATCTTGCAATTTTTCATCAAAAAAATCAAACCCTCCTTATTCAGCCTCAAAAAATTTCACATATAAATCCTACCAACTAAAATCCATAGAAAATCCTAAAAATTCCACATGATAAACATGTTTCCTTAACTCACATTAGTTGTATATATAGGAATTTATCAATCCTATAGTGACTCTTTCATGGGCTTGGATGAGAAAATCCTTGTTGAAAATTGACATTTGTGAGATGAAAGAAAATTCATGTGATGTAAGTGTTTTTTGTGAATGGGATGATAATTAAAGTGAAAATGGATTGAATTATATTAATGGAGGACTTTAAAATAATGATTTTTTAGGAGGTATTATATCTTTTGTTTCTTTTTGTTGAATTGGTGGATCTAATGGGTATGTGTTTTAAATTTTCTTTGATTCGATTTTGATGCTTACGTTTCTAGGATTCTAGGAGATAAATGTGATATAATTTATAAAGATAATATTTTCATTATTTTTCATGTGTGATTAAATGATTTAATCCCTTATAATTTAAAATTTTGATCTGATTTTCATTATTTTTGGATTTTTGGTGTGTTTTGGGCTAAAATGTGAAAATTGGTTAATTCTAGAATTCTTACAGTTTTCCACCACTTTTGTATTTTGAGCATAACATTTAAAATATTTATTTAATTGGATTTATTATCTTTTTTTTACTTCATTTTTGTGTGGGATTCAACTTCTTATTCTATATCCAAAGCTAATTTAAAATCCACAAGCCCAGAAAAATCAATCAAGTTGAAAAATATTTCTAGCCAAAAGAATGGAACCCATATTAGTAATTAATACATAACTTAGGATAAATGACTCTAAATGAGTTAATTACATATATATTTGAAATATGACTCAAAGATTCATTTTAAAATTAAATTTCATGGACAATTTTGCTCATTAAGGCATCTATTTAATGCACCAAAGTAGAGGAAGTGGAAGAACCTCTTCATCTAGAGAAAGTTTTATTGTGTAACTAGAGAATAACATTTTATAAACATATTAAAATAAAATTCTATTTTTAGGGATAGTGTAAAATATATATAGTAACAACTTTTATAAAGGCACCATCCTGAGAATTGTATATTTACTATGCTAAATAATCTCAAAATTTTGGTGGACAGAAACTGGAGGGAAAATTTTCCACACCTCAACCCTATAAATATGTGTATCCACTTACATTAAAAGGGTTTAAGAATGAGAAAGAGGGGATTTTAGGTAGAATTATAACCTTTAAGTGTTGTGTATTTTTTTCTATTTTATTAGTTTCATAATTCTCTATTCTTCCCCATTCAACTCTATTAGCCTTCATATGGAGGGTTAAAACTTTTGGGTGATCAGGGAAGGGGGGTTTTTTCTTTTTTAATATCTAAGTCTTGTGATTTAATTTAAAAATATATTTTTATATTGAATGAGTTATATTTTTAGTGGTTCCCAATTCACTTAATGTGATTGTATTTAGGTTTTTCGTGTCATTCATTATTTATAACTTTGGTTGAATATCTTTAAACTCCCTCTACCTAGTGCAGTTTGTCTCGATCGAGTAGTTTGTGCTAGGTGGTGAGTGTTTGTGATCATTGTCACATGTGTGGAATAAATGAATTTATTATATATTTCTAATGAGAAAAAATTCTTGATCAGGACTTACCTTAGTATTTTGGGAATAGTTTATTTATTTTCATGCACACAGGAGTGGTTTCTATTCCTTCCTTCAACCAAGGGTGATTAGAAACTCGATTGATGAGTATTTCATTTGTTGTTTAATTAAGATAGAGGGAGAATGATTTTCATGACCATTATAAAATTGAAAAAGGTTATCCTACCATGAAACCATAAATCTATTTATAAATTTCTGTCCAAACTTTATTTTAATTTCTTTCTTTATTTTTAAAATCAATAATTTCAAAAAAAACCTCTACTTATTTCTCAAATTTCAAGTAAAAAACATGATTATTGGAGATCCTCTCTAGAGAAAACCTATTTTAACCACTTTACTTTATTTTTAACTTAGGAAATAATTGTTTCTATTACAAACCAAAATAGAAACATTTTAGGGTCATCTCACACTGAAGAAGGAGGAAGTAGCTCATCATACATATCACCCATGATTGGTGCCCCCATGATCATATGAACATCCCAAAGACTAATACCTACTTGTATATGCACTAGGTGGAACATATTAGTATCTGGGATCCATCAGCTAATTAAATGAGTGATGATAGATCTGTTTCAATAATAAAATTTTGGTGACACCCAAATCGCCTCCTATAATCCAACGACTATCAATGTGTCCTTAAAATCTTCAAAGCTCTGGAAAATCCAAAAGGTTCACCCCCATTCTAGGTCGAATAAAACTCCAAGATGAAAATACAATTTGGATGACCACCCTAATGACCCAATGGTCATCAATTTCTTAATAATGTAATGATATCAATGGGAATCTAATTCTAATTCTCACACCATTTCCTCCAATGACAAAGGGGTGTAATTCAAAACAAACCCCTCAGTGTAGGTCTCCTAGATATAAAACTCAGTCACTGAGATATTTTCCCTAGTTGTGTTGTTCCACTTGATTATCTAGCCTAATAATTGATTTTTTTAAACATGGTATTGGTATAGGGATGTCTGATAGAAATCCAAATCCATAAATAGGTATCCTATCTGAAATTGGATACCCTCAAAGTCCATCACCCAAAATCCCTTCCAAAATTTGATGATGTGGGACGACGTCATGTCTTGCATTATTATCAATGCTTCAATAATGTCATTCCACTTTTCATCAGTAGAAGAAGAATATTTTGTATGATCTATATCTTTTAAAAAATTAGAAAAGGAAATGTTGGACACAAACAACTTCTAGAAAGAATAAAAACCCCCATATATCAAAATATGGTGAACCTCATAGCATGCTATGCGGACCAAGAAGCACTTAAGTCACCATGCAGAATAAATTACCACTATGTAAGAATAATTATTCCATAAATAAAATTAATTAGTTTTTGGAAAATACCATTTCGTGGATGATGATTATTCACTATATGGAAAGTCCATCCATAAAGAAAATTTATATTCAAAGAAGGGTGCCACACATGCAAGCTCAGAGTGGACCGCAAAGCACCTAAGTCACTACGTGAAAAATGAGTCAAGTCTGATGCCTTTTATAGGCATGGTCCCTTCACCAGTTCTATATTTACCCTACAAATAATCCTAAAATCATTCAATTTGACTTACTTATTCCTCAGAATTGAACCCTCTTCATATTGATCATACCACGTTCCAAAATGGAGCATTTTGTTAGGTCTAAAAAAGTTTTCAATGGAGATCAAAAGGATTTTATGAATTCTAAAAGGCCTGAATAAATAACTTGATCCATTTCATGAAGATTAAAATTGTTTAAACATCTAGATTTGAAAGGAAACTTGGTCTTCCTCATAGCACACCTGATATGCGGGTCTCTGCTTTACATAGCACTCTGCATAGCACCCCCACAAAGGAAATTTTGTTTACAAGGTGAGGCATCACATTTGGGCCCACCAAAAATGGAAATTAATTTTTAGGGTGAACCGTCTTCTTTTAGCCCCCAAGAAATGAAAATTCATTTACGAAGTGAGGCATCATCTTTTGGCCCCCCACAAACAAAAATTCATTTATGAGGTGAGGCGTTATCTTTAGAACACCCACAAACCAAAATCCTTTGTGAGAAATGGTTTTTAATTGGTTCCATTCGACCCAGTAATGGTTATATTTGTACCCCTATAAAAAAACCCCACATAGGGGTGGATCAAAGATGGAATAGATAGATAAAAAAAGGATACAAGACAGTCTAAATAAGTGATTTTAGTAAGTAATAATTTACCACATTTTTTACAATAAGAAAGGGGACTCACCTAACCACCCACAAAGGGGTGGCCCCTCATAAGAACCCATCCTCATAGAAAAATACTTTTTGGATGTCCCTCCATATATAAAAACCCTTTCTAGACCATATTTTTATGACCCATCTGAATATGGAGTCTTTGAGGACCACCATCCCGCATAGAAAATAGTATGTGGGATCGAGTCCTTCAGTCTCAGTTGTGTTTGGCATTACCTTGAACCCTATGCAAATTGTTCAATTAACTCTCTCTATCAATATCTTCCACAAATATCATGGCCCCAAATGGGCCCCTTTATGAACTACCAATCCAATTCCTCTTGAAAAGACTCCAGATACGTGTGATTAGGTTATATGGCACACCAATGTGCCCTCTCAATCATACATTCCCATAGTAAATGAGTTCATATTTTTAACCTACCTAATAAGGGGTTCATTGGAATTTTCTCAATCAAAAATTCATGTGGTAATTAGGATCCCAACCTTAGGTATGGTGGAAGGTGGCTCCTCAGTCTGGACAGCTATAAATGTGGCCCGTATTCCCACACTCTTCCTCTTTTTCACCTATCAAAAGGGGAGGAGGGGAGGATCTTCGACTAGGGTATCCCTCCTGGAGTAATCGACTGGTCTTTCTTGTGGGCCTTATCTATATAGGTACATAAGTCCCAACCCTGGTTATAAAAATAATAGAGGAGATGGGCACATCAAATCCCTTTCTCTCTCCCATAGCCCAAACCTCATCTATTAACGGACGAAGGATATTTTGTGGTTTTCTAGATCTTCCACTTCCTCTTATTTCTGACACAAAGCATGAATCACGTGGTCTTATAGGTTAGTAACAATCATAATATCTATATGATCAAATACATGTCTCGGGAGGAGATTCCCTTTTTGGACCTTCCTCTCACTTTACAAATGGGCCACCTATTTAGTATAAGCCCCAACCATGTTATCTCTACCTTAAAGGGATATATTCCTAATGAGGCAACCCAATGTTCCTCATCTATTGGTGTAAGACCCAACCCTTTTGAACTATGTGGGCTTTGATTCCCATCCAAATAAGATACATGGGAATCCTCCTTGAGGTCCAAACCCAGCACCCCAAATTCACCATTATCTTCTCTAGGAAATATTACCAGTAGGGTCACATCCAACTTGGGAGGCTACCTCCCTTCTAGTTCCCCTAGTCCCCTTCAGAATAAGTCCCACAATAGCCATTTACTAGGTACCCTTCACCTAGAGTCCATTATTTCATGACGTTAAACTACACGGTTTGGTATTTGTCATATAACCTTAAAAGGTATTATGTGTCATGATAATTAGAAATGATCTACATGGGTTATTATTCCCTTCATAACGATATGTAGTAAGACTATATCATGGGCCTGATCCTGACATTAGAACAACTCTTATCTCCCTGGATGATAATAAATTCTAGAGCACCCCACTATGTGGCTTAAAACCAACATCATGATAATAAACAACATAATAATCTATAATCCTCAAAAAAATGGTACCATCGATAAAGAACGTTAGATACCTTTATACGTCTCCATCGATGAAGAACCTCAAATATACACAGATGATTATAAAATCAATACATGCCAAAAATCGATTGTTAATATAAGGGTGACCTATTTTATATTTGGGATTTAATAAAGGATTCACAAAAACATATTAACTATAAATAGAGTCTCATAGTAGGAAATAATTCCCCAAAAAAGGGTGTGATGAGCCTAACCATCCATCCTCTCGACTAATACATTTTCTAAGATGTCATTGGAAAATTCCTAGTGACCTCCTACCTATGGAAAGCAGGTCTACATAAACTCAAAATGAGTGTGAGCATGAAATCTTTCAAAAATAATAACAAAACATTTTCACTCCTTACAATTCTGAAATCCATTAAAATTATACATTCCATTACATCCTTTCATGGATATGATATTTGTAAAAATTATTTTAAGACAACCTTATTTAATGGGAACCTTCAGGAAGATGTCTATATGACACAACCTGAAGGTTTTGTGACTCCAAAAGATGCCAACAAATATTATAAATTTAAAAGATCCATTTATGGATTAAATCAATCATTTAGGTCATGGAGCACTCATTTTGATAAGTCTATAAAAAAAATTGGTTTCATAAATAATGAATGTGAGCCTTGTGTCTATAAGAGGTTTAGTGGGACTCTGCTCGTTTTCATAATATTTTATGTCGATGAAATATTACTTATTGGATATGAGATACAAGTATTATATTATATTAAGGATTGGATGAATAATTATGTATCCATGAAGTAATTATGTGAGGAAGTATATATTCTTGGGATCAAGATCCATTATGATAGATCTAAGAGGCTTCTCAGACTAATTCAAGGTATATATATTGACAAGATCCTAAAAAGATTCAGTATGTAACAATACAAGAAAGGATTTTTTCCAATGTCACAAGGAATAAATATTTCTAGTAAAATGTTTCCTCAAACACATGAGAGAAGATAGATAATGTAAAGTATTTAATATGTGTTTACAATTGGATCAGTCATGTATTTTATGTTGTGTACTAGGCTAGATGCCACTTATTCCTTAAGTATGGTAGGCAGATATCAATATGACCTAGGTGACCACCATTTGATGGTAGTAAAAACTATCCTTAAGTATATGAGGTGTACTAAGGATATGTTCTTTACTTTAGGGGAGATGTGGAACTAGTTATTAGAGGATATAAATATTCTAGTTTCCAAATAGATCAAGATGATATGAAATCATAAATGGGATACATTTTCACTCTAAATGAATGTGTTGTGAGTTAGAAGAGATCAAAATAGGTTGTGGTCATAGATTATGAGTATATTGTGGTTTCTAAGGTATCTAAAGAATCGTTTTGGATACAAACCTTCATCTAAGATCTTAATTTGGTACCTAACAGTAAATATTCTATCACACTCTATTGTGATAATACTGCCACAGTGGCCCTTAACAAAGATCCAAGGTCACATCAGCAAATGAAGTGCATTCTTTGAAAGTATCGTTTTTTAGGGATTTTTCTCAAAGAGTTAAAGTCATAGTTAGCAGAATATCCATGGAAGATAATGTGTTAGACCCATTTACTAAAGCCTTAACTCAATAGAAACATGATTATCATGTTATGTCTAGAAGACTGAATGTTTTAGGCATTTGGATCTAGTCTAAGTGGGAGTTTTTTGGAGTTTGTGTCCTAGGAAAAACTTTTTATACTTTTATTACATGTATATTTTATGATTTTAATATTAATAAAATATATTTTTCATTATTATGTATTAATTTAATGCAGAAATTTCATAGAGTATCTATCACATTGATAAGGTCATAGAAGTTCCCCACTGTGATGAGAAACTTTAAATGTTATGATGATATTCTTAAATATAGTTATATAGTCAGATAACATTCTATTATGGGACAAATAGAGTGTGACTATTGGGTGTGAGTACTTGTAAATGGATGAGACTTATTCTCATGAAGTTCATACTTGGTAATCTCCATGATGATAGATTATGAGAATAGACCACCAGTAGGAATTCTGTATGTTTTGGTGTCATCGGATATTACTATATTTGAGCATGTGTAATGGTCCTTAGAATTTAATATTTTTATTAATGCACATTATAATTCATGCACTTAGATTTATTTCATAAGCCTTGATGGTATGGTTCATGGAAAATTTGGATACTTTGGGTGAATCATGAGTGACATACTATTAATGGATAAATCAAGGAAGGATTTGTCCCTTCTATCTTTAGGGAAGTAGATATTTCGACCCTTTGATTGGAATAGAACCATAAAATTAAATTCCATGTCCATGGTGTAATGATGTGTTTATTTCAAATAGTCAAAGAAAGATTTATTGAGCATATAGTTTAATGACATGGATGTTAAACCTACTTGATGAGATATTTAGACGGAGGGATTATATTACATAGTGAGCATTCATATGTCGTTTTCTACATTACAACATAAATTTATTTATCTTGGGTACCTTGACCAGTTTCTAGATAGTAATCTTTGACTTTAGGAAAGTCTATATAATTCCAAAGAGAAATAATCCTAGAGGGTCTCACACTAATTGTTTCTTTTGATGTCGATTAAATTCTGTTTGTATATAATTTATGGAATAGATATTATTCTCAAGATCGAGGAATAATTTTAATCATTTCTTATTGATCGATAATATTTTAACGGTAATAAATAATTTATTTATTTGATTACATGGATATTTGATAAATATTTATTCATAGGATTTTCAATAAAATATTTATTTTTTATTTATTAATGAATAAAATATTTATTTAGGTATTCAGAAAATGTTGAGTAATTGGAGTGGACCAAGATTGTGTTTGGTGATGAATATTAATTTGCAAGCTGGTAAATAATATTTATCTTTTCATAGGTTAACGCATGCCATAAAATATTATTATTATTATCATATGAAATGGGCTTAATAATGATAACTATATTATTCAAGGCATGGTACTCAATTAAATAATATTTTAACCTAAATCTTATCTCTATAAATGGATGTTTATGCCTATTGCGTTAGGTTAATAAAGATTTTAGAATAGTTACACATAATGGAATCCTATATCCATTCCCCCTCTCTTACTTTCAATATCAAGAAGCACTAGAGAGATTCCTTCAAGATTTAAGGATCTATAAGTGATAAACATGAACAACACTGAAAAATTGATTACCTATGTTAGCACCTGAAAATCAATTGTAATTTCTTGGAGATAAAAGGAGCATGTGTGGATCACCACTAGAGGGATTCTACAGTTGGATCCTTATGATGCAGTGAAGGTAACTTATAAAATGTATTTTAGAAGATTAACATCATCTATGAAGAAATATCCTCTAACCAAGTATTCATTTTTTCTGATCATAAATTAATTAATTATAAATTTAACAAGAAAGATCCTCTCTTCAGGTTCCATAAGATTCTAAATAAAAATAATTTTTGATTTATCTGAAGGTTTTGGGAACAGAAGAACCACCTTTGGTAGGCATTAAATTAAAATTTCTTTTAATTTAGATTTTCATGAAACCCCAATAGATGATCTTTCACATTGAATTTATAATTAATTTATTTAGATTTGAAAAAATTATTTCTTCAACTTAGGATCATTTCTTCAATTATATTTTTTATATTTTGAAAACCCTTTAGGATTACCTTCATTGTACTATAAGGATTCAAGTGTAGAATACATCTTGTAGTGATCTGCATATGATCCTTTGACCTTCAATTAAGGTCAATTGATTTCTATATGCTATCACAGTGAATCAGTTGTCTTTCACTGTTTTTCATGATTTCTCTAAGATCCTTTAGGCTTGAAGGTGTTCTTCTCATTCTTGAGAGGAAGATAGGAGGAATTAGAGAGATAAAAGTAAGTCTATTGTGTTTAATGATTCTCCATTATCAATTTTAGATTAACCCTACATAAAAGATAAAACAATCTATCTATAGTGTTGGGGTTTAGGTTAAAATGTTATTTAATTGTGTATCGGTCCTTAAATAATATTATAATATTTATTAAACCTCATTCCACATAATAATATTATTATTATTATTATTTTTATTATTATTATTATTTTATGGAATGTGTGGTAACTTTCATAATAAAAAATATTATTTTACCAGATTGTAAATTAATATTTACCACCAGATGTGGTCTTAGTCCATTATAACTCATCCGCATTTATTAAATACCTAAATAAATATTTAATTTAATATTTCATTCATCGATAAATATTTTCAATCAAAAAAAACATGACTAAAATTATTCCTCATTATTGAGAATAATATTTATTCTAATAATTAAATTCAAATAGAATTTAATCAAGATCAACAGAATCACTTAGTTTTTGTCCCTCTAGAATTATTTCACATTAGCATTAGTCGGGCTTGCTTAAAGTCCAATATTACTATCTAGAAACAAGTCCAGGAACCCAAGAGAAATAACTTAATGTATCAACCTAAAAAATTATATATTAACTTTTTTTTTGTAATATATTCCCTTTCTATAAATACCTCATTAATAAGGTTGTACATCTGTGTCGTGAGCCTATCTGCTCGATGCGTCTTTCTTAAACTATCTGAAATAAACACGTCATCTCATCATGGTAATGGAATTTAAAATTAAATTTCTATACAAATCAAAGGGATGTGATATAATATTCCATAAATATGTAAGAGTAAATTCCTTCCCCAACATATCCATTAATATCATGTCATTCATAACGCACCCAACATACCAAACATCCTGCAAACATATGGTGGGACAGTTTTGATCTATAAATCTAAGTGTATGAGTCATGGAAAGAATAGATGATAATATTAAAGTATAAGGACCATTACATGTTCTCATAGATAGTAATATCCAAGGACACTAAAATGTATAGAATTCCTATTGGTGGTTTTGTTCTTATAATCTCCCATATTTTTTATTACTACGTGTAAACTTCATGAGAAGAGACCTCATACACTTACAAATACTCACACATGAAAGTCTACATACTATGTTTCCTATCATAGTATGGTCTCCAATATTATAACTAAATTTGGTAATATCATCATAACACTTCAAGGTTCTCATCATATTAGGGAACTGAAATGACCTTATTAATGTGACAGATACCCTATGATAATATAACCTTAAAGTCATACATAATAATGCAAAATATGTAATAATATGGTTATTAATATTAAATTAATAAAATATACATGTAATCAAGGTATAGTCAGTTGGTCCAATGACACCAACTCCAACAAATTGCCACTTGGACTAGATCCAATTGCCTATAAATTTCAATCCTCTAGACCTCACATTATAATCATGTTTCTACAAATTCAAGGCTTTAGTCAAGGGGTCTACCACATTATCTTATATGGAAATAATGATCACTATAACTTCACATTTCTAGGAAAAATCCCTCAAGAGGTGATACTTCCAAAGTATATGCTTCATTCGTTGATGTGACCATGGCTCCTTGACAAGGGCCACTGCTATTGTATTATAACAATGGAATGTGATAAGATCTCTAATGCTAGGTAAAAAATTCAAGCTCTTGGAAGAAGTTTCATGTATAAACTAACTCTTTAGCTACCTCAGAATTTGCAATATACTCTGAATTTTCTATAGAATCTATGACCACAGCCTACTTTCAGCTCTTCCAACTCACAACAGCTCCATTTAAAGTAAATATGTATCTTGTTTGAGATTTCATATCATCTAGATCTATTTGGAATCTAGAATCTTCATATCCTATGATGACTAATTTCTCATCCCCACCATAGACTAGAAATACATACTTATTATGTCTCAGATACTTAAGGATAGTCTTGACTTCCATCCAATGGTAGTCATCTAGGTCATCTTGATATCTTCCTACCTCACTTAAGCTATAAGCAACATCTAGCCTAGTACATAGCATAGCATACATGACTAATCCAATCACCAATTCATATGGAATAATTTCCATTATTTTTCTTTCTTTATGTGTCTAAGGACACATTTTCTTGGAAAGATAAATTCCATGTGACATCGATAACAATCTCCTCCAAGATTGTTCCATACTAAACCTCTTCATTATCTTTTCATATATGTACCTTGACTTACAGAGAGAATTCTCTTGGATCTATCATGATGTATCTTGATTCCAATAATGTATGTCACCTAGCCTAAGTCCTTTATGGAGAAGAATTTATTCAACCGGTATTTAAAATACTATAAGATTGGTATTTCACTTACAATAAGTAATATATCATCAAAATATACTATTAATAAAATTATTTTAATCTCACTAAACCATTTACAGACACAAGGTTCACATTCATTCTTTATGAAACTAAATTCCATTATGGCCTTATAAAATTGAATATTTTGTAACCTAGAT
The DNA here is from genome assembly GCA_963277665.1 of Viscum album. Classification (NCBI taxonomy): domain Eukaryota; kingdom Viridiplantae; phylum Streptophyta; class Magnoliopsida; order Santalales; family Viscaceae; genus Viscum; species Viscum album. Next base: position 141,653,574 of record OY728119.1, read on the forward strand.
TCTTTATTTAATCCGTAAACGGATATTTCTAATTTTCAAACATTGTTTTCATCCTTTGGAGTCATAAAACCTTCAGGTTGTGTCATATAGACATCTCCTTGAAGGTTCATGTTAAGAAAGGTTGTTTTTAGATCCATTTTCAGAATCTCATAGCCATGGAAGGATGTAATGGAATGTAGAATTGTGATAGATTTCAGCATTGCAACTCGTGAAAAGGTTTCATTATAATCAATACCTTGATGTTGTTTAAACCCTTTTTCAACCATTCACACCTTATAGGTGCTGACTTACCCATACATATCTAGTTTCTTCCTAAATACCCATTTATAACCAATGGTATTTACATCTACTGTAGGATCTACAAAAATCAAGACTTGGTTTTAATATAATAAATACATTTCATAATTCATGGATTCTTAACACTTGGAAACATTTGATCCACTTAATTCTTCTTTGTAGGTGAAAGGGTTATTATTATCAACTAATAATGATTCACCATCCTCGATGACTAGAAAACCATATCGTTATGGTTCTCTAACCTCTCTTGTACACTTACGCAGTACTTGTGTCTCTGATACACTTATCTCGCATGCATATTTTTATGTATAATCTAAGGATTTATGAATGCTTTTAATAAATAAATTCCATTTATTTTAATTATTTATCAAAATGTGGGAATTTTTAATAAAATAAATTAAAATGGTTTTAAATTAATAAAATAATGTTATTTTTAAATTTGGAATTTAATTATGCAATATGGTGAATTTTTTTTAATGTTTAAAACTTTGTTTTTATGTAATCTAAAATGAGGATCCAACCATAGAAAGCCCTCAACCACAGCCGCTATAGCCACTTAGCCCACCCCTAAGGGTAGGTCATCCAAGATGGGCCATGGGAGAGCCTACACATATTGGTGAGAGGACTAGGCCTGTGACGAGAGGATTCGGGAGTAGAGTGGGCCTGAAGGCCCATGTGAGCCGAGAGGTGCGGATCGGACCTTGTAGTGTGTGCATGTGTTTTCGAGAGCCCAGCCCAGTGTGGACTTCTGGACAATGAAATCCATGAATTTAATTATAAATAATGGATTCCTACTTGTTTTTCTCAATTTGAGACATTGAGATGAGTTATTGTTCATCCCTATTTAAATCCCATGCACTCCACCTCGATTACAAACCTCTTCCACCCTCCCCTATTATCTCCACTCAATGTTTCCTAATGCCACCTATGCCTACTAAAAAACTCCATTACTACCACCACCCAAATCTTTAACTCAATCCAATAATCACTGCGGATGGATGCCACCACCATGGATGCCTCAAAGTCCTCAATCGACCAACCTGATACCATCTCAAGATTCATCTAACCACTATGAAGGCCAAATGAAGGAGGATCTTAATGAAGCCTATTGTTGCACCTACCACATCCATGTCCACCAAGTTCCATTGCCATCACTTCCTCTTCTACATGGTGTGCCAAATCCCTTCACCCATTAAAATCTCATGCAACACATGCACATGGTGTCTGCCCCATGTAGTCTTCTTCCACACCAAATTTGGAAACACTCGAGATCCTAGGTTGTATATTTGAAGATACCTCTGGTCTCTTCGGTGAAATTTTTATGGGTGATCTCCACTGATTTGAGAATACCAACCGAGGTTTCTCTTTTTCTTATAAATGAAGACCCTCATCCACTACTAGAAGGAGTTGGACACACTATGAATGGAGAATGTCCAAATATAATTTGTTTCTACAATTTCTATTCTTATATTATTTTCTTTTTATTTTTTATTTTCATTTCATTTTTTTTTAGTTTTATTCTCTAAATGATTTTAATTCCTTTTAATAAAATTGATTCATGTATTTTTTTCTTATTTTTTGTCTTCCACCAATTAATTATTCTTCTTCTTATCATTCTTATTTTTTTTAACATAATCTATATATATTAAATATGTTTTTTTCTTTTCTTTCATTTTTTTCTTCTATCTCTATCTCTGTTATTCTATTTTTATTTTGTGATTTCATGTGTGTATTTTATTCTTCTTATTTTCTCATCCTCATTCTTATTGTTTTTATTCTTTTTTCTTATTCTATCTCTTCTTTTATCTTCCATTGTAAACTCTTACTCCTGATAATGGGAGGCTGACCTGAGGCTAGGCTTGTCTTGGGGGAGGTTAAGGAGTTCTTGAATTCTTGCTTAAAGTTTATTTTATGTTTTCTATAGATTTGAGTGGCATGTACGATTGTGATTATTTCCCCCAATGAAATAAAATTCAAATTTATTTCTATTATTTTATTTATTTTAATTTGCTATCTCTTTCAATGATTAGATATTCGCACAATTGATTTGGTCTAATCAATTGATGAAATGTCATACATTGGAGCCGAGTATTAGAATATGTCACACCCTTGACCAAGGTGTGTCATCAACCATGATTACAGGAGGAGGTTGAATTTAGATTTCTAAAAGAATTATAGATTTCACAATTTCTAAATAAAAGGATATATATTCATCATGAGATTTCATGATTGGATTATCAAACTAAAATTAAATTATTAAATCCAAATAATGATGGAATCGAAAACCAAACTTAAGATCAAGTTATTTATTCTAATTTTTATTCTATTTAGCATTATATTTTAGTTAAGTTTAAAGTGTCATTCTAATTTTCTTTTAAATATTTAATAAATAAACAAAAACCCAAATTCAAATTTCATTACCTTAATAAATAATAGAAAACAACAAAAAGAAATATTGTTTAGGTGAATTAGATTAAGTGAGTAGGAAAACTACGAAGCTCCTCAAGTGTTGCATTAGGAAATAATATTTTTTACCATGCCCTATGATAAGAATGTGTTAAAACTAGTTCCATTTCTAGGGAGAAAATTAGTAGTTTATTTACTTTTTCTATTTTCACATTATAGATAAATTTTCATTGTTTTCTAAATAAAAAACACATAAATTTTTTTTCATGATGTATCAATGCATATCATATTTTGTTCATGGAATAACTACTCACAGGTGTAGGAGAAACAACAAGAAGAGACTGGATATGACAAATTCTAAGTGAAAGAACTTTGAAAACACATATAACAACTAGAGAGACAAATTGTAATAGCATTTGAATATGTTAGTGCATTGCTGGAGCAACCAAAACATAAGCTACACATGGGAGATCAATAAGATATAGATGAATTTGGAATGAGTGTGAGGAACAAATTGATATCCCCATTCCTTATAAAGAAGAAGATCTAGAACCATTGATGAAAGACACCACCCAAGTGGTGGAATTTGAAGAAAAGATAGAGAATCCTAACTACCAACCTCCATCCACAAAGATCTAACTTCAAGAGGAACTCATCGTTGAAAAATATATTGAGCTAGAACCAACTCAAGAAGATAGTCTTATTTTTAACTCTTTGTTTTTTTTATTTTATTCAATTTGATTTGAGTATCACTCCTAAATATTTTTAAATTTTATATTCATAAAATATTTTCTATGACTTAGAGGAAAATGAATAAACTGAACATGTACTTGTTGAGGAACACATGGAGCTCCCTAAATTTATTGGACATGAATTTAAGGAAGCCTATAAAGAATTACAAGTAGCTAATCCTGAGGAAATCAAGATACAGGATGCTCATATTGAAAGGGATAAATTTCTTATTAATAATTAAAATATAAATTTTATTCAAGTAAAAATACCTACTCACTTTCCCTTTGATCATTAAATTCATGCATCCTATGTTGACACAGTACTAGAAAAGGAGGAGGTTGTACAAGTAGTATTCAAGAAGGAGGATGATTCATACTTCATCATACCCCCACTATGAAATATATACATAATTGTGAAGGGGGGGTCTAGTATACTCTATCCATGGATCATTCCTCACCACCAACAAAGAAGTGAAAGGTGAGAAAAGCCACATGTGGTGGTTCAATGTAAAACCCCAAGATTTTACGAAAAATATTCTTTTTAATTTCATTAATGTCTTGTGTTGTATGCTACACCAAAAGGAGCTTGCACAACACGCATCCCTGACTTGGCTTGCATTACACGCAAGTGCGACCTTCCACGATAGCGTGTGTTGTACGCAATACCAAGTTTCGCTAAACAACGATATGCTATTAAAATATTATTAAAACTAGCCGTTATGAATAGTAATAACTACTTTTTGAAATTTTTTAAATTATTTTTCTTAAAATGGACTTCATTTTTTGGATTCAGAATATCGAAATTAGCTTAGGGTGAAATTTTTGTACTTTTTGGATAACTTTCATATTCTAATGAATAGTGAAAATTACTAAATTTTTATTAAAAACAACTTTTTTAATCAAAATAATTAATAGTGATAAATTATAAATTTTAGTGGTTTTAATGTATATTTAGAATATATTTTTACAATTTAATACAATGTTGGTCATTGTATGTAATTTTACATTTAAACCAGACATAAACAAGTATCAATCTTTTGATAGTTATTATCTCTTAAGAACACGCTATTTGTGTTGACGACGGGAATTAATTTTTAAATTAATTAATGCAACTGATATGTTTTGAATTTGGTAAAATATACATCATTTTTGAGTTCATAATATCAAATATATCTTAGGCCTAATTTTTGGTATTTTTCTGGAAACTTTCATTTTTTGATGAATAGTGAAACCACTAAGTGGTAGTTAAAAAAAAGAATTTTTCATAAAACTTAATTTTACCGCTTCTGTGAGAGGAATTTCAAAAATCCGAGATACACGGTAGATTTCATTAAGTAAAATGTGGTTCAATGAGATGAAAATAATTTTTGGTGAATAGTAACTTTTTACTTTTATTTACCACGGTTAAAAGTAAATAGGGTAATTAAGGGTAAAAATGATATTATTATTACCCTAACACATGTCTTAATTCTATTGGACAAGTTTAATTAGACTAAAAACAACCCTAGGAATAAAATATTACCATTTAGGCCCACTTGGATTAGATTAGGACATTTATTATTAATTTATTTAAAGAAGGGTTAAAATAGTTAAAATCAATGTTTAATAAGTAAATTATTTTTAATATAGGGTTATACATAATATAAATGCGACTATAAATACTCATTAGAAAGATAAAAATATTTCCTACATAATTATATTTTATTTATAATTTTTAGACATTAAATAAATTAATTTATTTATGACACAATGATGATGCAATAATTACCATAATAGTGAAAAATTATAATAATTGATATTATAAATACCCAAATAAATATAATTTGAGACTTTTTATGACTTACACTAATTTTCTAGGTTAATATGACATGTTATTGTTGATTTAAGTAACTTGGTTTGAACTTATCATTCTGTTATGAATTTCATAAAAAATCATGTACCAAATAGTGTCAAAATTGACATAAATTAGTTTTTAAAACAAATATTATATTATTAATTGTTATTTTATTCCTAAAAATCTAAGGTTCGGAAAAATTACTTATATAAGATTATATATATTAATAATAAACAACTTGGGGTTCGTTTGGCTTGATATAGTAAGTTTATTAACCATATAGTGTAAGAAAACAAAAAGACACGGTAAAAGTTAAATTATTTAACTTAGAGTTAAATCTAATTGATAAGGTTAAAATAATAACCTAAACTTGTCTAAATCCTATTGGATGAGAGTATTTCGACCCATCCCCACTTTATCTTCAAAATAAGACCCTTTGGAACCATTATAAACCGAATTTTACCTTAATATAAAATAATATTTTGAGATTTTCCAAAGGTGCCCCTCTCCTCCCTTATAAAAGGGAACCTCCTCCCTCTCCTCCTCACACCACTTTGAGCCTTCAAGCTCGGCCAACCCCTGCCATTTTCTCCTCTCCACTTCCCTATAGAAATCCTAGAGGTCCTGGTCTTCTTCAAAGACCAATTTTAGTGCCCTAAAAGGAGGTCTCAAAGAAGCACTTCAAAGAAGAGGAGGTTCAGACACTTACGAAGCAAAACGGGCCTAAGGTAAGGGAAATATCACAATCTCATTTTTATCTGAGATTGTTTATAATTTAGTATTTACTGGGGTGTATTTTATCATCCACATCCATGTTTCCTCAATATGTAATATTATTTCCATCCACCTACAATTGTTTAAATCCAATTTTACCCTTCGGTGAGTTTTTAGTAAAGGATATGAAAGGAATCTTTTGTCATTTTTCGTACCAGGTACTTTTTGACTTTTCCGACAAAAGTACAAAGAATGTTTTTTTTTAAATTATATGGCATGAATGGATTTTTAAAAAATTATTTCCAAGAAGTTTACTTTAAAATTTTTCAAGTTTATTTTTAATCAACTTCTTTTAGTTTAAAATTGTATGACATGTTAAGAAAGGAAAATGTTTTTGAAGTAGAAAGGATATTTTCCTCAAGAATGGAGTTCAAGTGTTTTATCAAAATTATTTTCCATCTAAGATAATAAAAGGGTTCTGTTTTTATCCCTATTATTACATTGATTTGATTATGTTGGGATGGAATTATTTTTATGAATTCCTTTATCTTATATGAATTGTTTTATGATGTCATGATGTTTAAGATTCCCATTTTTATTACATGGGTTATGAAATGATGTATGATTTATGATTTTGTGTCACACATAAGAATGGTATCATTATGAGATTTGTGGGACCTATATCTCCCTCCAATGCATTGGGTAAAGATTTTATATTTCATGAGATAGACATGGCCGGAACGGTAGGTTATACCAATTCAGTGAAACAGGACAGAAACGAGGAGTGAACTCGGTTCAGAAATGGACTTTGTCCACTAATATAGTCTTGTCAATGAGTCTTGACTAATAAGAAATGATTCTCTATGATTATGTGTGTATGCCACAAAGTTTCATGTTTTAAGTTATGATTATTGGGATTTCATTTCACTACTATGATTTATCCCATGTTATGAAATTATGCTCTCTTTTGCAGGTTAAGATTTCCAAAATGTTATGTTCTTATGAATATGATGTGATTTATATTTCTTTTGTTTACCCTTACTAAGAATTTGAGCTCACCCTTTTATGTTTTATTTTCCCCAGGATATAAAGAAAGGTTTTAGGTTAAAAAAAGGAAGATCTTTATGGGAGATGTTGAAGATCTTTCACCCCGATTAGAAGATTACGTTCCAAGTTTCCAAAGACACTAAACTATTACAGTCCTTGTGTGTCTATTTTTGTTATGTATTAAGTATTCCACTAAAGTAATGTAATGTCAATGTACATCAAGCTTCGGGTCTCTACATTCAAGTCCAATAAGATCCACCCACCATAAGACTTTGGATAACAGTTGGTACTTCTCTCTGGAGGTAGTAAAAAATTAGGTCCTACTTGGGGGATCATACCAAGACTTGTCCTTTTATTTTTTTTCTAGGAATTTAGATTTCAATTTCATTCTTATGATTATTACATCATGCATCCTCACTCCCTCTATCATTTTTTAGATTTAAAAAAGAAGATCCTTGTGCTTAATTGACTAATTTACTATTTTTGGACTATTATAGCATAAGGAAGCCCTAAAATAGTGGAGAAATATTACTAAAACTTCATTTCAAAATGGATTCACTTTTATGATTATATTTTAAAATCCCAACATTTTGGTCTTAACAACATATTTTGACCTTTAAACTGAAAATTGCATGTCCATGCTTGAATTATTTCTTTACTTCAATAATCTAGGAGATATCATTTTCTTAGGAATCCTATGATTATATATTTTATATTTAAATGTTAATGATATTTAATGGGTAAAAATAATAATTGGATGATAAAATTTTAGCATGGATATTTAAATAAAGACTCATGATTTTATGGAATTGGTTGATCCATGTAAATGAAATTTTCCTAACATTTTTCATGATTTGAATTTATGACATTCATGAGAATTTATTGGTTATTATTAATCATGCCTTAAGTGATTGTCCAATGTTATATTTCCCATTATTGAGAGTATTTCTAGACCAAGTACTTTCTATTTATTCTTTATTATATTAATTTAGTGATTTTAGGACATGTCACATAATTGAACTTTAATTTGAACTTATCCAAGCTATGGCTATGCAAAAACACATTTAAAATGATTGAGGCATCTTTTGAAAATAACTTATCCTTAAATACCACAATCATATCAATACTTGTTTAGACCATAGATACCATGAATTACCTTGTTAGGAATGATCCATGTTTCAAGGCATTTTTATCCATTCCTACCATCCTCTTAGTATTTTCATGATATTTTTAGTTGAAGTGTGGGGGTGAAGAGAGTCATGGTGAAAGGGATGATTTACATTGTAAGGAAGAAGTTTGGGAGTGTTACATATGGGTATTGACAAATGTTTAAATTCATTATACTCTTTATTTTTTCCCCTCTTGAATAAAAAACAGATAAAATGACAAAAATAACAAAAAAATGAAAAGAATGGGTTATGATTTGGGAAAACCAAAAATCACCATTACTAGACCAGTTATTTTTATAATATTTGGTTCGGTGATGGATGTGAGGTTTATTTCAAACATAAATTTCAAAAAATAAAAAAGATGGAAACAAAAAAAGACACAAAAAAATTTAAATAAAAAATTATATTTAAGAGGGTGAAAATCATTCATTTACTTTGATCATGACCTTAATTTGAGTTTTGGTGGAAGTGGGAGACGCTACTTTGAAGGGGATAATTTCATGACACTTTTACTTTTGATATCAGCTTTATGATTTAATAGATATACATCCTCCTTGAGACTTAATTTTTAAACATCAATTCTTACCGACCTTAAATCCTTATAGTCATTTGAAACTTGATAAACAAGCCCTTGTGATTTTATGTAACATTTTTCTTTACAAAGTGGAAAAATTAGTTCCTTTACAAGCTTATAGATAAGGATCATGTATTTATGATATGATCATAACTATACTTGAATTAATATCATGAGTGATGAGTGAAAATACTCAAAAGAGAGGTAGATCATGATTTGGCATGTTTAATAATAATGAATTGAGGACTTGAATGAATGCAAAGATAAGTACCATCATTTTCAAATGGGAAAAGTTAAAATACTTGAGTTGATTATTTATTTGCAAATTGGGAAATTAAACTAATAATTTATGTGAATTTTTGAAAATTTTATTTAACATTGAAACGTTTTTGATTTTATTATTTTGGAATTTAAAAAATGATCACACTGGTGCCCTCTAATATTCAATGTTTAGATTTTATGCTTAAGGAAAATCATAATTTAAATGTTGGGGTATTTGACATATAGATATTGCAAACATATTTTTAAGTATAATCTAAGGATTTATGATTGATTTTAATGAATAAAGACCATGTTTTTCAATGTTTTATCAAAATATTGGAATTTGTAATTAAATGAATAAAAATGGTTTAAAATGTATAAAATAATGTTATTCTGAAATTTGGAATTTAAATATGCAATATGGTGAGTTTTAATTAATGTTTGAAACTTATTATTTTGTTAGGTGTTAAAAAAAGGGTACAACCATAGAAAGAACTCAACCACAGCCACTACAGCTACATAGCTCACCCCTAAGGAAAATTTGGCCAACCAGGGACGTAGGAGAGACCACACATAGTGGTGATAGGACTAGGCCTGTGGTGAGAGGTCACAGGAACTGAGTGGGGAAGAAGGCCCATGCTGTCTGAGCGGTGCAGCTTGGCCCATGTGGTGTGTGTGCATATTTCAAAGATCCCACCGTAATGTGGTCTTCTGGCCGGCGAAAGCTGAAAATTTCACTATAAACAATCACTGCCTCCTTGTTTCTTTTCGATGTGGTATGCCAATATGAGTTACTATTCATATGTTTTTAAATCAATTGCACCTCGCCTCGGATACAAACCTCTATCGTTTTCTCCACTTGACACCATCGTTGCGCATCATGAAACTCAGTTACTACCACCTCTCAAAGCTCTAACTTGATCCAATCATCACTGTCGAGGGATTCCAACACCATGGATTCCCTCAAAGGCCTTATTCGACCACCCCAAGACCATCTCGAGCTTCATCTAGCCACTGTGAAGGATAGATTAAGGAGAATCTCAGTGAAGACTTCTTCCACACCTGCCACTTCCACATCCACCAAGTTTTTTTTCCACCACTACTGCTACCATGTGGATTTCCACATCCCTCTATCCATGTAAATCCCACGTAACCCATGCTTAAGGAGTCTGCCCTGCATATTTTTCTTCCACACCAAATTTGGAAACACCTAAGATCCTCAGGTGTATCTTTGAAGATACCTCATGTCTCTCGGGTGATATTTTAATGGTATATCCTTGTTGATTTGAGAAGACTGGCCTAGGATCCTCTTTTACCTATAAATGAAGACCTTATTCCACTGTTTAGGGGAGTTGGACACGTTATAGAGGGAGGATCCCTGAATCCAAGCTATTACTCTCTTTTTGGTTATTCTGTTATTTTTTTTGTATTCATTTCATTTTTTTTAGTTTAATTATCTATTTAATTTTAATTCCTTTTAATAAAATTGATGCATTCATTTTTTCTAATTTGTTTTCATCCACCCATCAATTCTTCTTCTTCTTCTCATTATTCTTCTTATTTTTATTTTTATTTTTATTTCTTCTTCTTGTCTTCTTCTAACATTCTATCTATATATTATATTTATTTATTTTATTTCATTTTATTCCTCTCTCTATCTCTCTTCTTATTATTCTATTTTTATTTTGTGATTTCATGTGTGTGTTTTCTTATTCTTATTTTTCATCTCCATTCTTTTAATTTTTATTGTTTTTTATTTTTTTTCTCTCTTCTTTATATCCACCATTGTAACCTCTTACTATTGAAAATAGGAACCTGACCTAAGGCTTGGCTCAAGGGAGGTTAAGTTGTTCTGGAATTCTTACTTTAATTTTATTTTATATTTGTGATAGATGTGAGTGGTATGAACGGGTGGGACAATTTTCCCCTATGACATGCTACTCAAATTTATATCTATTATTTTATTTTATTTCTTTTCCCAATATTCTAATAATTATATATTAAAATTATGGATTCAATCCAATCAATGGATGAAATTTAATATATTAGAGTTGGGTCCTAGAATATATCACACCCTCGACTAAGGTGTGGCATCAACCTTGATTACGGGAGGAGGTGGAATTTAAATATCTTAAGGAATTTGAGATTTCACAATTTATAAATAAAAGGATAGTAATTCATCATGATATAAAATGATTGGATTATCAAACTAAAATTAAGAAAGTGAAGTATAATAATTATGGAACCCAAAACCAGACTCAGGACTGAGTTCTTCCTTCTAATTTTCTTTCTGTTTAGCATTGCATGTTAGTTAAGTTTAAAGTGTCATTCTACTTGTCTTTTAAATCTTTAAGAGATAAAAAAACAAAATTCATATTTATTTACTATAATAAATAATATAAAACATAAAAAATAAATAGTTTTTAGGTGAATTAAATTAAGTGAGTAGAAAAACTATGAAACTCCTCAAGTGAGATGACCCTGGTCAGCCACTGTGTTAGACTAGGAAAATAATTTTCTTTTTTCATGCCCTACGAAAGGCATACGGTAGTTTCTATAACTTATTCTTCCATAGGGATTTGTGGAAGTTTTTCCTATACCAAATCTTATTTACCTTGATCCTGGTCTTCATTGAATCCTATCTCACTCCCAATATCACTTTTAGAGATATTCTCCCTCTTAAGAAATATGGTATGTCTTGCCACTATTACCTTTTTTTCTAAGGGTTTGTATAGGTAATATCCCCTTACTTCCTAGGAGTATCCTATAAAGGTACACTTTGATCCTTGAGGTGTGATTTTGTTACCTGAAGAGGCCTTAACAAACACTTCAACACCCCATACATGTAAATTTGATAACATAGTTTTTCTTCCTCTCCAAAGTTCGTATGGAATACCATTTATCGATTTGTTTGGTACTTGTTTTAGTATGTGTGTTGTTTTCTATAACATGTTTCCCTAAAAGGATAACAAAAAACTCTCATGGATCATCATTGATCTCGCCATTTCCAATAGGGTGTGGTTCCTCCTTTCACTTACACCATTCCATTGAGGTGAATGAGGTAGAGTTAGTTGATATAGGATCTCAAAATCCTATAAATATTAAATAAATTCTTGATTAAGATATTCTTCAGCATAGTCTTAGTGGAGTTTCTTAATCTTCTTACCAAGATGGTTCTCATCTTCATTCTTGTATGCCTTTAATTTTTCAAAGGAATACAACTTATACCTCATTAATTATACATATCCATATCTTCTAAAATCATTTGTAAAAGTTATAAATTATTAGATTCCACCCCTTTCCTAAATAGGAAATGGTCCACACACATTGGCATTGACTACTTCAATTAGCACTTTGTACTTTTCACCTTTCCCACTAAATGGGGCTTTGGTCATTTTACCTTGTAAAAATGCATGATATACACTAATTGGTTTTAGTTTAAAAGAATATAAATATCTATTTTGTTATAATTTAGTAAAATATTTTCTATTTACATGAACTAGACATTAAATGTGTAATCCTACACATAAACACCATTATTTAAATGTGCCTTACCATAAACATTGTTATCTTTATAAAATAAGCACCATTTATCCCCAAACAAGAAAATAAATCGATCTGTATAAAGTATGGATATAGATATAATGTTTTTAGTAATTGATGGAACATAATAACAACCTTTCAAAACTAAGAAAATTATCATCGAAAATGTAAGGTGGTAGTTGTCGATATCCATAAAAGTAAGTCTAGCTTCATTGAATGGTCGTAGATCTACCTCCCCTTAGATGATATTTTTGAATCTAATTGGTTCATATATTTTAATACATATGTGAGCACTACAAGATATATCTAATACCCAGTTTTTAGGAATAGATAAATCACACTCGATAAAAAATGTACCTGAAGCTTCATCTTACTTATTAGGTCGAGCGTAATTTTTCTTCCATTGGCCCTTATTTCCACATAAAAAAATAGTATAATATTCACTTTATTTCCCCTTGATCTTCCACTTCTTATAAGTGCATGAAGAATATTTAGGATTAGAGCTCTTCACTTTCCCTTTCTATTTATTCACCATAAGGGCATAAGGATTTTCGCACTTCGTCTCCATATCTACTTGGAAAAAAGTGAAAAGATCTGGAAGAGAATTCTCAATGTTGTTTATATTAAAATTTACAAAAACAAATATGTATAATATCTAATGGAATGATGCAATAATGATATTGGTGTGCAGTTCTTATGAGAGTTTAAACCCTAGAACTTCTAGGCACTCAATATAGCCAATGTGTTTGACTACATTAGGCCTAGTTGGCACACCCTCCTTAAGATTACTCGGAAATAGTTCCTTGGATATCTCAAATTCTTCCTATCTTTATCTCTCCTATTATAGACCATGGAGATTATCAACCATTCTATAAGCATCCATATTTTCATGAGACTTCATGAGTTCACTAGACATAGATGATAACATCAAACATTGAACATCGACTGCATCGTTCATATGTTTTTCATATAATATAAACTCTTCATCACTCACCTCTTTGGTTGGTGGATTAGGCATTGAGGATTCTAGAACATAAGATTTTCGTTCATGTAACAGTATAACCTAAAGGCATCTGAACCACTCCTAGAAGTTACTTTCTGTGAAGAGATGTTCTTTGTCTAATATCTATCATAGGGATAGTGTTGATGATGAGATTTTTATTTATTATAAAATTTAAAGAGTATATTATTAGTACTTTTCTTGATTACAAATTATGTGAGAAATAATAATAATTAATTTTATTAAATATCTCATTCTTTTATCAACTCCAATTATCCCTCACCATTGAACTAGAAATGTTTAGAGGCTTTCAAATTATAGTGGAAAGGATCCATATGCCCCTTTTCATAACCACGAAAAGGGTTGGTCAAGTTACTTGAAGGTATTTTGGTATACATGTATTTCCCAACTATGGGCTTGCAGCTCCTTAACCCATTAAATGGACTACCTAATCCTAAAATCCTAACTTGGATTTCCTCAACACATACCGCCAAATTACACCAAGTATAGAAAGGGATACTCCTCTTGACGTAAAATTGTTAATTCGACCCAAATATTTCTTAAAAATACAGTTATAAACTCAAGTGTCTCAACAGGGGTTGGTCAAACACTCAGTTCTATTGGTTTCATTCCTAATCAAGTAATGGAAGGGCATATCTAACATAATATAAATTTGAGTGATTTTATTTATTATATGTAAATTTTATCTTATTTTTTTGGTTTCTGGAATAGAATACGTGTGTGGTGGTGGACGATATATAAAATTTTCTTTTAATAATAATTTCCCAAAACCATGAGTGAGGATCTTGCATGTAAAATTTATAATTAATTTATTTAATATCTGAAGAAATAAATAACGGGGCTTAGTAACTTTCTTCATTTATGAATGTTGATCATCTAAAAATACCCTTTCATATTTACTTCATTGAGCTATGAGGATCCAAGGATAGAATCACTCTAATGGTGATACATAAATGCTTCAATGATTTCTGAGAAACACCACTCGATCTTCAAGTGCTAGCACAGCGAATTGAATGTCTTGTATTGTTTGTTATTGATCACTCATTATTTATTCTTGAATAAATATATCTTTTGTTTCTTGTTATTGAGAGGGAGAGAGAAGAAGGATTCAATATATAATTAATTGTGTTCAAAAATTATCTATTCTCAATTTTGGATACAATACACAATAGACATAATCGTCTATTTATTGAGTTAGGGTTTAGATTAAAATATTATTCAATTTCTTGTCAGTAATTAAATAACATTTAAAACCTTTAATAAACCTCATTACACATAATATTATTATTATTATTTTTTGGTATGCCAACTTGCACAAATTTATAAATAATATTTACCAGCTTGTAAATAATTATTTTGTCACCGGATGAGGTCTTGGTCCATTCTAACTCCTTGGTACTTATTGAATACCCGAATAAATATTGTATTCATAAATAAATATTCCATTCACATACTAGTGAATAAATATTTATTAAATATTAAATAATATAATATATATATATATATTCACCTTATAGAGAATAAATATTTATTTAATTTATGTGATCAATATAACTTAAATAAAATTATCCCTCGGTCTTGAGAATAATATTTATTCCATTAATTAAATTAAAATAGAATTTAATCAAGATATTTGGAAATACTTAGTGTGTGTCCCTCTAGGATTATTTCTAATTATAATTAGGTGTGCTAGTCTAAAGTCAAATATTACTTCCTAGAAATGGGTCAAGGCACCCAAGAGAAAGAACTTAATGTCTCAATAATGAAAACCACATATGAACACTCACTGTGTAATATAATTCCTTTTTCATAATATCTCATCAAAAAAGTTTCACAATGGTGTGATCAAATTATTTTCTCAATATGTCTTTCTTTGACTATATAAAATAAACACATCGATACACCATGGCCATGGAATTTAGGAAACAGTTATATTCCAATCAAAGGGATTAGATATAAACTCCCTTAAATATATAAGGTAAAAATCCTTCCTTGACTTATCTATTAAGGATATGTCAATCATGATACACCCAACGTACCCTACCTCCTTCCAACATATGGCGTGATGATTTTTGTTAATAAATCTAAGTGTGTGAGTCATGAAATGCATCAATAATAATATAAAATTATGAGGAACATTACACATGCGTGCAGATATAAATATCTAATGACACCAAAACATACAGAATTCCTACTATCGGGTCTTTTTTTATGATATTCTATTTTGGAGATTACCAAGTGAGAACTTCATGAGAAGAAGAATCATCTACTTATGAGTACTTTCACCTAACAGTCTAAATACTATGTGTCCCATCAGAGTATGTTATCCAACCACAGAACTATATTAAGAATATTTTAATATAACTTTAAGGTTCTCATTATAGTGAGGAACTATTATGACCTTATCAATGAGACAAAAACACTAGGAAATTATTACATTAAATACATGCAGAATATTGAAAAATATGTAATAAGATGTTAAATTATTATTCAATACATCGAATATAAATGTAATCAAAGTAAAATTAGTTGGTCCTAAGAAAAAAAGTCTAACAAAATCCCACTTGTACTAGAGCCAACTACCTATAACTTTCCATCTGCTAGACCTCACATGGTAATCATGTTTCTACTTAGTCAAGGATTTAGTCAAGGAATCCTCCACGTTGTCTTATGTGGAAATACTACTCACTGAAACCTCACCTCTTTGAGAAAAATACCTCAATAAATGATACTTCAGAATTATGTGTTTTAGCCACTAATGTACCTTAGATCTTTTTTGAGATCCATCATTGCAGTATTATCACAATAGAGTGTGACAGAATCTTTACTACTAGGTACCACTTCAAGCTATTGGAAAAATTTGTGTATCCATACTATTTCCTTAGCTGGATAAGAATCCATAATATACTTAGACTCTACTATAGAATCTATGACCACATCTTGTTTTGATCTCTTCCAACTCACAACACCTCTATTCAAAGTGAATATGTATCTCATTTGTGACTTAATGTTATCATTATCAGTTTGAAAACTAGCATTGTATATCCTCTGATGACTAGTTCATTATCTCCTCCATAGACTAGGAACATATCCTTAATATGCCTCATATACTTAAGAATTGTCTTGACTACCATATAATGGTGGTCTCCTAGATCATCTTGATATCTACCTACTACACTCAATACAAAGGAAACATCTAGCCTAGAACATAGCATAGCATACATGAATGACCCAATCGCTGATGCTTATAGAATCCTTTCCATTATATTTCTTTTATCATGTGTCTGTGGACATATTTTTCTAGAAAGATGAATGAAATTTGACCCTAGAAACATCCCCCTCTTGTATTGTTCCATACTTAATATCTTTAGTATCTTATCAATGTATGTACTTTGACTTAGGTCGAGTAACCACTTGGATCTATCATGATGGATCTTGATCTATATGTTTCTTTACCCAAGTCCTTCATAGAGAATAATTTATTCAACCATTATTTAATAGACTATAAGATTGGTCTTTCATTTGCAATAAGTAATATGTCATCTAAACATATACTACCAAGAAAATGACTTCACTTACACTAAACCTTTTATAAACACATGAATCACATTCATTCTTTATGGAGAAAAATTCTATTATGACCTCATCAAAATGAATGTTCCATGACTTAGATGCTTCTTTAATAAATAAATGGATCTTTTCAACTTTCATACCCTGTTGAAATCCTTTGGATTCACAAACTCTTTGGGTTGTTTCATATAGACATCATCCTGAAGGTTCCTATTAAGGAAAGTTGTTTTGAAATCCATTTTCCAAATCTCATAATCATTGAAGGATGCAATGGAAAGTAGAATTCTAATAGATTTCAACATTTCAAAGAGTGAAAAGGATCCATCATAGTTGATGCCTTGATGCTATTTAAACCCTTTTGTAACCATTCGTGACTTATAGGTATTGAATTATTCTTCCATGTCCAATTTCTTCTTAAATACCCATTTTCAACCAATATGATTTATACCTAATATAGGGTTTACCAAAATCTATACTTGTTTTTGGTACATGGAATCCATTTTAGAATTCATGGCTTCTTTACACTTGGAAACATATGTGACACTTACTACTTCCTTGTAGGTTATATGATCAATATCATCAAATAATAATGAGTCACCATCCTCAATGACTAGAAAACCATAATGTTTTTATTCTCTAATCTGTCTTGTACTCATATGTAGTACTTGTGCCTCTAGAATATATTCTTCTTCCATAAGGCTTTGTGGAATATGTTCCTATACTAACACATGTGTTCCTTGAGCCTCGACTTCATAGAAGTCTATCTCACTCCCACTATCTATTTTATATATGTTCTCCCTCTCAAGTAATATAGAATTTATTTCCACTATAACCTTTTTATTTGAGGGGTCATATAGGTAATATCCCCTTTTTTCCTTAGCGTATCCTACAGAGTTACACTTTGTGCCTCACGGTGCAAGTTTGTTACCTGAAGAGGCCTTAAAAAAAATTCACTTCCCCACACATGTAAATTTGATAACATGGTTTTCTTTCCACTCCAAAATTCATATGGAATATCATTTATCGATTTATTTTGTACTTGTTTTAGTATATATAGTTTTTTTTGTAATGTGTATCCCTAAAATGATAATGTAAGACTCACATGACTCATCATTGATCTTGCTATGTACAATAAGGTGTGGTTCCTAATTTCTCTTACACCATTCCACTATGGTGTGTAAGTAGGAGTGAGTTGGGATAGGATTCCAAACTCCCATATGTAATAAATTAAGTCTTGGTTAATATATTCTCCATTATGATCTAAACGTAGTTTCTTAATCTTCTTACCAAGATGGTTCTAAAATTTATTCTTGTAGTCCTTGAATTTATCAAAAAGAATACAACTTATACCTCATTAAGTAGACATATCCATATCTACTAAAATCATCAATAAAAGTTATGAAGTATGAGTACCCTTCCCTTAATTCATCAAGAAATGGTCCACACACATTCGTATGAACTAATTCAAGAATATCTTTAGCCCTTCCACATTTCCTACTAAATAGGGCTTTGGTTATTTTGCCTTATAAACATTCGTGACATACACCAAGTGGTTTTTGTTCAAAAGAATCTAAATATTCATCTTGATGTAATTTAGTCAATTTCTTTTCATTTACATGAACTATTAGATGATTCCAAAGTTGGTTGTGGTATGATTCATGTGAAGTAACTTCATTATCAATTTCCATTACTTAGTTCTTGTAATCCAACACATAAATCCCATTATTTAAATGTTCCTTTTCCATAAAAATCTATATTCATTAAAGAAGAAACATTTATTCCCAAATTTGAAAATAAATCCATTAGTATAAAGTTTGGATACAAAAGTAATTTTTTTGGTAATAGATGGAACATAATAACAACCTTTCAAAACCAAGATCATTATGGTTGGCAAGATGAGGTGGTAGTCCCCGATAGCTACAACAGCAAGTTTAACTCCATTGGATGTTCATAGATATTCCTCCCCTTGGTAAATATTTATAAATATACTTCGTTCATGTATTTGAATAAATATGTGAGCACCAAAACTTGTATCTCATACACAATTTGTAGAAAAAGATAAATTGTACTCGATAAAAAATACACCTGAAGCTTCCCTTTGCTTATTTGGATGGGTGTAGTTGTTCTTCCAGTGGCCCTTCTTACTGCATGTGAAACTCAAAAAATTATGTTCACTTGATTTCCCCTTGATCTTCCTATTCTTAGAAGGGTGTGAAGAAGCTTTGGGCTTAAATATCTTCATTTTTCCGTTATGTTTGTTCACCATAAGAAAATAAATTTTTTAATGGTTCATATCCTTATCTACATGGTGAAAAAGATTAAGAAGATATGGAAGTGACTTCTAAATTTTTTTTGTATTTAAAATTAACAAAAAATCTAGATAAGCTCTAAGGTAGTGGTTCCAGAATGAGATCAGTGCATAGTTCTTTGGGGAGTTTAAACCCTATAACCTCTAAGCACTCAATGTAGCCATTGTGCTTGACTATGTGAGGCCCATATAGGGCACCCTCTCTAAGATTGATCTGAAGATAACCTTGGAAATATAAATTTGTTCCTATCTAGATCTCTCCTATTAAAGACCATATAGGTTCTCAATCATGTTATATGCATCCATGTTTTTTTGAGACTTCATCAGTTCACTAGAAATACACGAAAGCATCAAACATTGAACATCGACCATGTCGTTCATAAATTTCTCATAGAATAAGAACTCTTCATCACTCACTTCCTTAATAGTTGGATCAATAAATGAGGATTATAGCATGTAACATGGTTATTCATGGTATAGAACAGCCAGAAGGTGTCTGTACCATTATTGTAAGTTACTTCTAGTTATGAAGTTGTCTTTATGCAATATTGATTGTAGGGATAATGTGGATGATGAGATTTCCATTTTATTCTACAATTAAAATAGAAAATTATTAGTACTTTTCTTGATTACAAATTACGTGAGATATAACAAATTGATTTTATTAAATCTACCACTATTTTATCAAGTTAAAATAACCCTCACCATTGAACTTGGAATGTCTAATTGCTGTGAAATTATAGTGGCAAGGATCCATATTCCCCTTCACATAACCCTAACAAGGGTTGGTCAAGAAACTTGAAGGTATTTAGGTAGGAAGTTCTTTGCCAATTGTGGACTAGCAACTCCTTGATCCATTGAGTATATTCCACAATCCTAAAATCCTAACTTTGATTTCCTAAACACTTGCCTCCAAATTACACCAAGTCTGGAAATGGATACTCCTCTTTATGTAAAATGGTTAAGTCAATCTAAAACCTTCATAAGAACTCACCATATAAAATTAAGTGTCCCACCAAGGGTTTTTCAAACACTTAGTTCTATTGAGTTTCATTCTCAATCAAGTAATGGAAGGATAATTCTGACTTAATATTTAATTGAGGGATTTTTAATTTATTATTCATAAATTTTATCTTGATTTATCCATTACATGTCTTGTTAATATTAAGTGAATGTTACTTAATTAATTAACCATGTTGGATAAAAAATTTACTCATAATTAATTTATTTAATTTATAAATTTGCACATTAATTCATTTATTTATGTGATCACAACCTTGCATCTATAAAATAAATATTTACAAATAGAAATAAATAGATAATTAAATGACTCATTCATGAGCTTTACCAAATGGTTGATTTAATGAGAAGACATTAAATCAACCTTCTACCTAGGGGAAATAACTCTTATTTCCAATCTTGGCATGACTTACAGCATTCCACCTATCCACATTTGTATTATTTGATTTGGAATCATAATGGTTCCATCTTGAACCTCCTCCATGCGCCTCAGGATACTGCATTAATTACATGTATTTATGACTCACACGCAAGTGAGGGGAACCATATGATTGGTTAAAATGGGATTACATAAATATCCTTGGACATGTGGGTCCTCATAATAATGCAGGGAGGGATAACACATAGTTCATTATTTAATTTAATATTAAATCATTGCAAACCCATGAAATAAATTATATTAAAACATCCAACACATACACAGGTCTTGGTCAATCTCATGAATGGTCAATGAATATGAAAAAAGTAACCAGTTAGCATTTATTTCTTTATTTTTTTTATTTTTTATTAAGATGAACATGATTGTATTAATTAATTCTCTTTCATCTTAATGATCATACAAACATAATTATAGATACTCATCATTTATGGCATTCATGGATAATAAATAGCATAATCAATAATGACATATGTATTACAATAAATTAATTGATCGTTTAAAATTATTTAAAAAAATTATTAAATTCTCAAACATGAAATGGTGTTTAAATCAATAAAATAAGGTTTTAATGCTACAATTTTCCAATTTAATGTAATTTTTAATTTTATCCATTAATAGGAGACTACATAGCATGTACATCCAGCTACACATTGTGTATCTCAATTGTTGTGTATTCAGGTCACACGTTAGGGTCTATGGTGTGTACCTCAGTCAGACTACACAACATGTACAGACCAGCTACATGTCTTGTGTTCTACTTTTTGTGTGTTCGTAAAAAATGCCTAGGTCTTCAGCATGTGTCTTAGTGGACTACAAGATGCGTACAATCTTGTTGCACGCCATGTATCTCTTTGAGTTGTGTGTCCGTTTTATTTCCAAGTCACTCAGAATGTTCTTCAGATATAGGAATTAATCAACCAACTACATTTCATGTACATAGTATACACATTTTTTATATCATAAATGCTCTAGAATTATAGTCTCATATAGTTTTGACCATGTATAATGACCACATGGATTGGTGATTTATATCGCTAACCTACATATACTACATAGCATGTGTACCGATAAAAACTATATAATCTGACAACCATGTTCCAGGTTGGCCAGTCAATATCTAGCATACATCATGTGTAGTTACTATGTGGTGCATTGTGTATCCCTCATCACATCCAAATTTAGTATATTGGGGTGCACAGCGTGTACTTTCGAGTACACATCATGTAACCCTATCTTACCATCCAAAAAATGGCAGTTTCTTAATGGCATCTTTGGTTGTTCTTCATTTGTTCTTAAACCTTTAAAAAAATGAAAAACACTGGAACAAATGTGACTAATATTTATAAGCATGTTAATTAAAATTGTATTAAATAACTAATAATATGAAATGAAATTTTAACCACAATTACGTATAGATCAACAATAAAATAAATAATTATAAATTTAAATGTGACCGCTTTGATACCACTTGTTAGTTATGAGAATAATAGAAGTGTGTGGGGGTAGGTGATATGTTAAAATTTATTTTAACAATTATTTCCTGAAAACCATGAGCGATAATATTTCACATTCAATTTATAATTAATTTATTTAATATATGAATAAAGAAATACATGGGATTAGGAACTTTCTTCATTGATGAATGTTGTTGGTTAGAAAAGACCCTTTCAGATTTCCTTCAATGAACTATTAGGATCCAAGTATAGAATCCCTATAGAGGTGATCAACACATGCTCTAATGATCTCTAAGAAACATCACTCAATCTCAAGGTGGTAGTGCGGTGAATCGAATGTGTTTCATTGTTTGTTTTTTATCGATCGTTCTTCAGTCTTGAAGAAATCTCTTTTAAGTTTCTCATTCTTAGTAGGGAGAGAGAAGGAGGTGTCGATAGAGAATTTTTTGTGAGCAACAATTCTCTATTATCAATTTTGGATTTAATATGCAATAGCCATAATCATATATTTATAGAGTTAGGTTTTATGTGAAAATATTATTTAATGTAATTCTAGCCATTAAATAACATTTAAAACATGTAATAAACCTCATTCCACATAATATTATTATTATTATTATTTTATACACCAACTTTCACAAATTGATAAATAATATTTAATGGATCGTAAATAATTATTTTATCACTGAATGCAGTCTTGGTCTTTTCTAACTCCTTAATATTTATTGAACACCCAAATAAATATTTTATTCATAATAAATATTTCATTCACATACTAGCGAATAAATATTTATTAAATATTCAATAAAATAAAAAATATATATTTTTATTCACATGTCCATGAATAAATATTTATTTAATTTATGCGATCAGTATAACTTGAAAAAAAGTATTCCTCAGTCTTGAGAATAATATTTATTCAATTAATTAAATTCAAATAGATTTTAATCGAGATCAATGGAAACACTTAATATGTGACCCTCTAGGATTATTTCTTGTGGGCATTAGATGTACTTGCTTAAAGTCTAATATTACTTTCTAGAAACGGGTCAAGGAACCCAAGAGAAATAAATTAATGTTGAAATGATGAAAAACACATATGAATACTCAGTATGTAATATAATATATTTTTCATAATATCTTATCAAGCAGGTTGCATGATGGTGTCATCAACCTATTTTCTGGATACATATTTCTTTGACTATCTGAAATAAACATGTTAATGTACCATGGCCATGAAATTTAGGTGACGGTTATATTCCAATAAAAGGGTCGAGATATCAATTCCCACAAAGATAGATGGGACAAATTCTTCCTTGACTTATCCATTAATGATATGTAAATCATGATGCACCCAACATGCCCAACTTCTCGCCCACATATGGCATGATTATTTTTCTTAGTAAATCTAAGTGTGTGATTAATGACATGCATCAATGATAATCATTAATTCTAAGGACCATTAAACATGCTTACAAATAGGAATATATGATGACACCAAAACATGAAAAATTCCTAATGGCAGGTCTATTCTCATAATCTCCCATATTAGAGATTATCAAGTGAAAACTTAATGATAATAAGCTTCATCTGCTTCAAGTACTCACACCTGATGGTCTAAATACTATGTTTCTCATCATGGTATGTTATCCAAAAATGAAACTATATTAAGAATATCATCATAGAACTTAAAGGTTCTCATCATAGTGGGGAACTGCTATGACCTTATCAATGTAGTAAATATTCTAGGACATTATTACATTACATCCACGTAGAACAATGAACAACATGTAATAAGATGTTAAATTATTATTTAATGCATCAAATATACATGTAATCAAAGTATAATCAGTTGGTACCAGGACACAAACTCTAACAGTTTTATCTTTTACATGACTTGTTAATATTAAGTGGATTTTACTTGTTAATTAATTAACCATGTTGGATAAAACAATTAAACAAAATCTATTTATTTAAATTCTGTCTTTGCACATTAATGCATTTATTTATGTGATCACAGTCATGCATACATAAAGTAAATAATTCATAGAAATATATAAATAAATAAATAAATGACCTGATCATGAGTTTATCTAATGGTTTATTTATTGAGTATAGAATAAATCAACCTTTCACCAAGGAGAAATAACTCATTGTTTCGGTCTTGGCATGAGTTGCAGCATTCCACATGTCCACATGTGTACCACCTGGGTTTTCATTGTCTCAGCTTCATCTTAAACTCCCTCCACACACCATGGGATACTCCATTTATGACATGTATTTATAACTCTAATTCCTGTGAGGGTAACCAAAGGATCGGTTAAGGAGAATTACACAAATAACCTTGGACATGAAGGTCCTGCAGAATAATGAAGGGAGGGATGACTCACGAGCTATCAAATTTAATTTAATAATTAATAATTGAAAAACTCATGCAAAAAATTAAAATTAAATAATTTCAACACACAAATAGGTCTTGGTCAAACTCATGATCGGTTATACACATGTAACTGTTACAAAAAAAGTATAACTGGTTAAAATTCATTTCTATTCATTCTTTTTTATCAATATAAATACACTTTCATTGATAATTTTATTAATTTTATTTCATCTTAATGATCATACAAATTCTCTTATAGTTACCAATCATTAATTCATTCATGGAAAATAAATGTAAAAAACAATAATTACAAATTATTATAATAAATTAATTGAGAATTTAAAATTGTTTAAAACCATTATTAAATTGTCAAACACAATAGGTGTCAATAAATATAATGTGTATTTAATGTTACAATTATAAATTTAATTTAATGTAATCCTATAATTTATTGGGAGAATGAACGGTGTGTAATTTTGAGTTACTCATCGTATATCTTGGTAATTATGTACCCAGTATATAGGTTTGGGGCTTCAACATGTTCCTCGGCTAAACTACATGATGTGTAATAACCAGCTATATATTATATACTCTACTTGTTATGTGTTCGTGCAACCCATCAAAGGACTTAGCATGTTCATCGAATGCCGAACTACATGACATGTACAATCCAGCTACACATCGAGTATCTTACATATTGTGTGTCTGAATAACTCACCAAGGAACTCGACATGTATTTAGGATGCGGTAACTAATGAACTCTACATTGTTTATATTGGATTTACATCATGTATTTTATTAATTATCTATGATTTCAGTCTCACATGGTTTGATCGTGTATTTATCCACATGGTTTGCAAAAAAAATCCACAAAATAGTGTAGACTACATATTGTGTAATCTGACATGTTGTGTTCTACATTGGACCAGTCTGCACATAGTTTTCAATAAATACACCACATGTAATTATTGTTTGGAATGTCATGTATCCCATGACATATCTAGATATAGTGCACTTGGGTACACAACAACACACCTTATAACCCATTCATATCGGCTAGAATTCTTGGAAATTCCTGATGGAATCTTCAGTCAATATTCATCTGTTCTTAGACTTAAAAAATTGTCAATCGTGAATGAAGAAATTAAAATGTTGAATACATGTTAATATAAACTATAAAATTGAATAATTATAGCAACCCAAGCCTTTTACACATAACATTACATGATTTTAATCCTAATAAAACATTGTATTGCAAGCCAAGGATCATGAAGTCTAGTGTTTTGGAAGACTAGGTACATAAGAATAAAAATATGGAACTAAATAATACATTTATTTATTTAATCTTCATAAAGAGATCATAACTTCCATTGTCATCATACTTCTTCATAGGATAACCTAGGGATGGAATGAACAAATGGATGAGCTAAAAATTCTAGTAAGGGAATAAACCTAAGAATAAATCTTTAGCACGTGGGTTAGAAGACATGACATAATGATATAAAAAAGCATGGAACATATAGAATCATGACATATAAACATGGGATCATATAAAAATGGATTCATATTAATGTGGAAGAAACATAAAATATGAATTTAGAATGAGTCAAGGCTCACTGCACATATAGGATAAAAATTCAAAGTTAACCACCAAGATCGTTGCACATGGTAGCACGAGTCAAGGCTAACCGCCAAGACCATTTCATATAACGTCTCATGAGACTCAACATTACCCAATGCATCAGAACGCAATCTGGGTTCACCCATCTTAACATGTTCATGAATATGTTTTCCACATAAATAATCATACATAATCAATCATACTTAACCATAAGGGTACCCATGGAAATAAATGGTTATTATAATCATGACATTAAAGCATAATAAATGGGCATATCATAAAAGTGTCCATGAAAGAAATACATTAAAACATACATGTACATCCATAAGGGAAAATATGATTTTATCAAGTTAATTTATGTTAAACAGAAATGATAACAGGTAAGAATGTTATTTAAGAAATTTTAGCATTAAAACATTTTAATATTGTTTCAAGGAAAATACAAGAAAGAATTTAAAAAAAATGGAATAATCTTTTATATAAAAATAAAAGTTAAAAAATAAGGTTTTAATAATAAAAATGCTGATTTAATAAAAAATAGTTGTGGCTTAAAACATATGTTATAGTGCACTTGAAATTGGGTAAGAATTCGGGAATATTCCTTAAAACGAGTTTGCTTTTCGGGAAGTATTGAGGAGGGAACCATTTAAAAACATGTATATCCCCGAAAGAGAATGATGAATGAATATTGATACATTATTTTGGATCATATAAACATAATTTATAATATTTATATAAAAATAATAGATAATTTCATTTGGTTAATAAGAAAGATAGAGCAACCCGAAGGAATAAAGGAGGTTCGGGTAGAATCCCTTACGTTAAGTATGATGGTATTCTTAACTTGATCTTAATGTCTTATATAACCAAATTAAATTAATTAATTAATATTTCCATAACCTATTATTCATGTAATTGATTTATTATAACCTTATTAATTTCATTCATGACCTTTTTGATGGGTTAATAGGTTCAATTTCATTATTTGCGAGTATCTGTTTCCTTGGTTTTCATGATTGGTTTACTTATATACATGTAAGGATAAACATGTAAGATGAGAATGGTTGTAAAAAATTGAAGTTTTATGTTATTAGTGAATATACAGAAGATTACATGGTTATAAAATTCATTTAGTTTTTTTGAGTGAAGATGAAACATTATATAAAACTTTAATGATAACCGTTTTGGTTAATTTTCGGTTTTTTATCACATTGAACACATTCTTCTTTATGAATTAATATCATGTTAAAAAAAGATTATAGAACCTTAAATAAGATATAATACATATATTATAGTCTTTTTAAACCATAAAAATGGTTTCATGGCCAGAATTTAAGACGATAATAGAAATTGAAAACTCGTCATCCTTGAATGTGATAAATTAACACATCTCGGGTGGTGTTTTTATTTCTAGTATAAAAGGATGGGGAAAGGTGAGATGATATTGAATTATTAAATTATCATAAAAACATTATAGTACATTTAAATTACTAGAGTTATCATAACATTTTGATGAAATGGGGTGAGGAAAGAAAAAGAAATAAAGGAACTTGAAAGAAAATAAAAGAAATGAAAAGAGGAATTTACCTCTAATATATCTTCCTTGAGAGCCTCTTTAGGGGATAGGTTTTGGTATTTTGAAGATAAAAAGGGATGATGTACATGGGGAGGATCTTGGGAGTATATTTTAGTAGAATTTAGACAAGTCATAAGGCTTGAGAGGAGTGAAGAGAAGAGGTAAAGAGGTGTGGTATTTATTATGGAGGAGAGGAGGGGTTTCCCATTATTTTAATCATTAGTTTAATATTTTTTCTCAAGACTATGAATAGTCTTGATTACTGTAACCAAAAAATATTAAATAGAGCATGTGAGTTCTAGGAAAGGGTTATTACATCATCAATGATGCTAGGAATAGTGTATTTAACTCTTAATGTATGTATATGGTTAATTACTGTATTTCACAATTTATCAAAAATTCAAGTCTTTAAGAAAAATCCCAAAAATTCACCCTAACCATTTTTAGAAGTGTAGAATCCAAAAATTAACTCCATTTTATGAAAATAATTTTTTAAATATGAGATATTTAATTTTTAAATAAAATCATCATTTACTTGAAAAATACATATTTTAAAATTATAACTAATTTTATAATACTTTAAAAATTTAACTAAGGTCTCATAAAATTATCCTATAATTGTAAGTCATAAAAACAATAATTTTTGAAAACATTATATGAAAATAAATTTTATTTTAAATTATTAAATTATTCATAAAATTTTAATTAAATATTAATGACTTATAAAAATACCAACACTATGATATAATTATATCATATTGTCATTTATAAGATGGATAATTTTTATTTATAATTTCATTGGTAGGGTTACTTACTCGCTTGGATGATTTACTATTGATAAGGGTCATATTACTATTCATAAGGGTAAAATTACTATTTGTAAGGATCAGTTACTATTCTCCAAAAATTAATTTTGTCATATCATACTTCAAACATCTTGCTGATCACAACCATGTATGTCATATTTTAGAAATTCAAATCATAGAAGTGACAATATTATGTTTAAAGGTCACATAGTACTTATTAGTTCATTGTATTGTGATTTCATGTGATTATACTATATGAAATAATAATAATAAGATTGTTTAAATTGATTAAACTTTGGGTCATTACATACTCCCCCCTTAATAAATTTCACCCTCGAAATTTTGTTTTACATTATAAGCCATAAACAGGTGTGGGTACTTTTCCTTCATTACTTCATCCAGTTCTCATGTTTCCTCTTCGTACTTATGGTTCCACCATAGTACTTTTACCATGTAAGTAGTCTTGTTGCATAGAAATTTATCTCTATGATCCAAGATCTTCACTAGCTACTCCTCAAAATAAAGATCATTCTCCAACTATACTACCTATGAAGACAGTATATGTGAAGAATCTGGTATGTACTTCCTTAAGAGGGATACATGGACTAAATTGTGTACTTTAGACATGGTAGGTAAAAGTGTTAGTAGATAGGCCATAGCTCCAAAAAAATCAAGAATATCAAAGGGGACGATGTACCTAGGACTTAACTTTCCCTTCTTCCCAAACCTAATGACCTTATTCTATAGAGATATGCGGAGGAATACCATGTCTCCAACTTTAAACTCAGGTCTCATCAATGATTTTATTTATAACTATTTTATCAACTTTCATCTTCCTTGATATTATAATTAATGGTTTTAACCTTATCCACCATTTCTTAGACCATTTCAGGTCCTAGTAGCTTATGCTCACCAACTTCATCCCAACACACTGATGCTCTGCACCTTTTCCCATGAAGGGCTTCATCTGGTGCCATTAGGATGCTGGAGTGGAAACTATTGTAGTAAGAGGATTTAACCAGTGGAAGATCTTGGTATCGTCCTCATTTTAAGTCCATATAAAATTATCTCAACTTATATTACAATTTCTGAATATTTTGCTCAGATTGGCTTTTAGTTTGAGGATGATAGGTCGTACTGAAGTTCAGTTCAGTGCTTAGAGCATACTGGATACTTTTTTAGAACTTTGAGGTAAATCTTGGATCTCTATCGAATACAATATATAGTGTTACTCCATGAATCCTTATCACATATTTGATATATATCCATGCAAGTTGATTTAATGATAATTTCTCTCGAATTGAGATAAAGTGAGCTATCTTTATAAGACAATCCATAATAACCCATATTGCATTATTTCCTCTGGATGTCCTTGGAAGTCTAGTGAAAAAGTCCATGGTGATGTTCTCCCACTTCCATGTTGGTATGGGTAGTGGTTGAATCATCCCTATAGACTTTTTCTTTTTAGCATTCACTTACTGAAATACCAGGCACTTTGATGTATACTCAGAAATCTCCTTCTTCATATTGTCCCATTAATAATTCTCTCAGATATCTCAATACATATTTATGTGCCCTGGGTGAATAGAGAAGATTGAGCTATTTGATTCATTCATAAGATCCTTCTTTATCTATGGATCATATGGTACACATAATTTTGAACCAAATCTTACAAATCATTCCTCATCAATCTTGAACTCAAAGGATTTACCATTTCTAATAGCTTCTACCCTTTTATGATGTTTCATATCTTTTCTTTGAGCGTCCTTTATTTTCTCCATGAGTGATGGTTGAGAAATCATTTGAGAAAGGATTGATGATGTTCCTCCCTTAATTATTCCCATGTCCATACTCTTCAAATCTAAGAATATTGGATCCTTTTAAATTATCGTCATTGATAAAGATGCAGGATCATTTCTACTTAGAGTATCTTCCACCTTATTTGCCTTATCAGGATGGTAGTGGATTGAGAAGTCATAATCCTTGATGATATCTAACCATCATTTCTGGAACATATTAATCTCTTTCTATGTAAATTTATATTTTAGACTGTTGTTATCAATATATATCAGACACTTCTCCCCATAGAGATAATGCTGCCAGATTTTCAGCACAAAGATCACAGTCTCTAACTCCAGATCATGTGTGGGATAGTTTTTCTCATGGATTTTCATCTTTATTGAGGAATAGGATATCACTTTATCATTTTTCATCATTACATAGCCTAATCCCTTCTTTGAATCATCATTGTACACCACAAATATTTCTCCATTTATCAAGAGTGTGATTATTGGTTTAGTGATAAGCCTATTTTTGAGATCCTTAAATATTTCCTCACATTCTTGAGTCCAGAAAAACTTTACTCCCTTTTGTATCAACTTGGTCATTGGGTTTGAAAATCCTAATAATTTATTCACAAATCACTGATAATACCCATCTAGACCAAGGAAGCTACGGATCTCCATTAAAAATGTTTTCTTGGTCCACTATTCGATTGTCTTTATCTTGTAAGGGTCCATAGATATTCCTTTTCTACTAATTACATACCCCAAGAATGATAATTCATCCATCCAGAACTCACATTTACTATACTTTGCATAAATTTTCTCCCATCTCAAAGTCATCAGCACAATATTCAAATGGTCCTCATGTTCCTCCTTGCTCTTGGAGTAAATCAAAATATGATTGATAAAGACTACCAAAAATTTGTCAAGGTAATCTATAAAGACTATATTTATTAAATACATGAATATTTATAGAGAATTAGTGAGTCTGAAGGACATCACTATGTACTCATAGTGTCCATACCTTTTACGAAAGGCAGTTTTGGGAATATCTTCCTTCCTCACATTTATTTAGTGATGTCCCAACTGAAGGTCCACCTTAGAGAAATAATTGAACCCACATAGATGATCAAATAAGTCATCTATCCAAGGTTGGTAATACTTGTTATTTATAGTGATTTTATTGAGCTCAAAATAATTAATGTAGAGGTGCATTGATCCATCCTTATTCTTGATGAAGAAGACTAGTTCTCCACAAGGTGAAGCACTTGGGTGTATAAAACACTTGTCTATATTATTCTATAACTACTTCTTCAACTCTTCCATCTCAATAGTGGCCATTATATAAGGTGTATTTGATATAGGTAGGGATCCAGGAATAAGTTCAATTGAGAACTCAACCTCTCATTCAGGAGGAAGACCAATAAATTCTTTGGGAAATACATCAGTGTAGACCCTCATGATGGGCATGTCTTTGAGCATGATTATATCATTTGTCACAATCATTTGAGCTAGATATGCTTGCTCATAAGGTAGTAATATCCACACTTGAGACAATTATTCTAAAGGAGATTCTTCTTCCTACTTACTCTTATAAAGAATTGGAGGATGATTTGGGATGTGAATATTGATCTCCCTTTCTCGAAAATTGATGTTGGATTTGTATAAATATATCCAATCCATGCCCGATAACATCGAACTCCACTAAACAAAGTATGACAATATTTTCTAGGAGGCTCAATCCAAAAACGTTAATTAGGGAGGAGTTATATACTTTAGATGAAATAATTTCACCATTTTTTGTTCTCACAGATAACTCAATATCCAAATTTTGAGGTGGTGTTTGAATAGTTCTACTAAACTTGAAAGATATAAAATAATGCATAGAACCAGAATAAAATAGTGTGTTATCTATTCTTGAATCAATAACTAGCGTAACTTTCACCACATAATTTTCCATCTCCACCTTAGTAGTAGTGATATAATAATCCCTTCCTTGCTTCCTTGGAGGTTGTTGTTGATTTCCTCCAACAACCCTTGGCTTAGGAAAATTGTTCACATAATGCCCATGCTCCTTGTAGTTGTAACATTGCACTACAGGTTGAGTGTTAATATGAACCTTCCTTTATTCTTCCATGTTAGTGGGATTCTTCATATCCCTTCAAAATATTTTAGCCATATGTCTCATTATTCCACATTTGAATCAATTCCTGGTTCCCTTTAGAGAGTTCCCAAGATGCTTCTTCCCATAATTTTCACACGCGGGATGTTCGATCTTCTTTCCATCATGGCATTTATTTTCCAAAACACCCATATTAAACTCAATTTTATTCTTTTTTTCACTGGCCTCATGAGACCATTGAGAGTCTCTAACCTCTATTTCAAACTTGAGGGCACAACAGACAATCTCCTCAAAACTTTTCAAGTCTTTAATTGCCAATTATTTTTATAGACTCATCTTTAGTCCGCTAAAGAATTGATCTACCATGCTTTTGGTGTTCATGATAAATCTAAGGCATATATTTCAATCCCTAGGAAGTTTAATTCGTACGCTCTGATGGACTCATCTTCCTTTTTTTGAGTCTGAGGAACTCCCTTTCCATATTGATATGGAGGGTTCAGGGAAAATATTTATTCAAAAACATTTTCTTGAATTCCTCCCAATCCATGGAATCAATTTCCTCATGGGACTTTCTATTCTTGATCAGTTTCCACCACTGATCAGCTTCCCCATCAAAATGATAGACCACTAGTATAAATTTCTCTTCTTCTAAGAATAGGAGGAAAGGTAATATCTTTTCAATGGAGTTAATTCACTGTTCCTCGAGGAGGGTATCGAAAGATCTACTAAACATGGGATGCCTTTGCTGCATGAAGGATTTGACATAAACTTTCTCTTTCCATGGGGGAGGAGGGAATTCCACATGATTCAAGTTATTATTCATAACTTGATCCAACTAAACAAGTATTGTCATAAATTTTTGATCACCCATTCCCATTATATCAGGAATATCATTATGGAAATCATCATATTACCTATTGTATTGATTGTCAGCATGTGTTCTTCTATTTCCCGCCATTAACTAAGAAAAAGAACGTACAATTAGGGGGCTTGAATACTTAGCTAATAAGGATAAAAAATGAAACTTTAAACATAAAAGGATAAACTCTTAAAGGAAAAGTATATCCTAACTTGTGATTCTCTAGGTTTCAATCTAGGTTATCCATGATCTATTTCCAAACATATAATATTAATGACTTCTTTTTTTGTTCCCTTAATAATGGTTCATACTAAGCTTATGAATTTACAAAATTATATCGCTTGGGAGTGTTAAACTAGGAGTGAAACACGGATCATTGTCATGCACTAGTTCCCATTCGAGTCCAGCTCAAAGTGGTGTTTTTAGGTTTTACCCCTAGATATATCTTTTCCAGAGCCATATCCACTTGTTTGTATCTATATAGGGATGTATTTTCTTGATAAACCACTTACTCTATACTTACTAAAATTTAGGGATGTTTTCTTATACTTTGTCTCATCCATAGGGTTCTTACTAAAGTGTTATAAACCTAATCTCCAAAAATAACTAGATCATCCTATGATACCAACTATAGAGACACCAACCTCTTACACATATCATTACATGATTTTAAGAATAATAAAACATCATATTAAAAGATAAGGTGCATGAATTCTAGTGTCTTGGAAGGCTAGGTACATAAAACTGAAAACATGGAACTAAATAAAACATTTCTTTATTTAATTTTCATAAAGAGATCATAACTTATATTGTGCTCATACATATTCATATAATAACTTTGTGATGGCATGAACAAAGGGATTAGTTAAAAATCCTAGTAAGGGGATAAACATAAGAATAAAGTTTTAGAAAATGGGTTAGAAGTCATGACATAATGATGTAAAAAGGCATGGAAGATATAGAATCATAACATATAAACATGGGATCATATAAACATGGATTCATAGTAATGTGGAAGCAACATAAAACATGAATTTAGCATGAGTCAAGTCTTATTGAACATATAGGATCACAATTCAAGGTTAACCACCAAGACCATTGCACATAGTAGCACGAGTCATGGATAACCGTAAAGACCATTGCATATAACATCTCATGTGACTCAACTTTATCCAATGCATTGGATTGCTATTTTAAAACACCCATATTAACATTTTCATTAATATTTTTGACACATAAATAATCATACATAAACATAAGGGTACCCATGGAAATAAATGGGTATCATAATCATGACATTAAAGCATGATAAATGGGTGTATCATACAAGTGTTCATGAAAAAAAGGAATTAAAACTATAACGACCCATACTTTACATACATTGTTAATACTTTAAAATTGAAGCATACTTATTACATCATATAACAAAACCACGAAAGGACCGTATAGGTATAGTGTCTTTAGAAACTGGGAAACATAAACAACTGGTTCATAAAGCGTCTACATTGTCTCCCATTTATTTCATCATATCTATAGTCCCTTTTGGCATATCTTACTTAATAACCTTATTCCTGGCATGGGGAAAGAAAACATACAAAATGATGAGCTCAAATGCTCAGTAAGGGTAAACAAAAGAAATATCAATCACATCATATTCATAAGAACATAACTTTTGGAAATCTTAACCTGCAAAAGAGAGCATAATTTCATAACATGGGATAAATCATAGTAGTGAAATGGAATCCCAATAATCATAACTTAAAACATGAAACTTTGTGGAATACACACATAATCATAGAGAATCATTTCTTATTAGTCAATACTCATTTCCAAGACTATCTTAGTGGACAAATTCCATTTCTGAACCGAGTTCATTCCTCGTTTCAGTCCTATTTCACTGAACCGGTATAACCTATCGTTCCAGCCATGTCTATCTCATGAGATATAAAATCTTTACCCAATGCATTGGAGGGAGATATAGGTCCCACCCATCTCATAATGATACAATTCTTATGTGTGCCACAAAATCATAAATCATACATCATTGCATAACCCATGTAATAAAAATGAAATTCTTAAACAACATGACATCATAAAACAAATGATATAAGATAAAGGAATTCATAAAAATAATTCAATAAAATCAATGTAATAATAGGGATAGAAACATAACCCTATATTATCTTAGATGGAAAATAATTTTGATAAAACACTTGAACTCCATTCTTGAGGAAAATATCTTTTCTACTTCAAAAACACTTTTCCTTTCTTAACATGTCATACAATTCTAAACTAAAAGAAGCTGATTAAAAATAAACTTAAAAACTTGTAAATGAAGCTTCTTGGAAATAATGTTTTTAAAATCCATTCATGCCGTATAAGTTAAAAAAACATTATTCTCGTACTTTTGTCGGAAAAGTCAAAAAGTACCTCATATGAAAAACGACAAAAGATTCCTTTGATATCTATTACTATAAACTCACCAAAGGGTAAAAATGGATTTAAACAATTGTAGGTGGATGGAAATAATATTACATATTGAGGAAACATGGATGTGGATGATAAAATACACCCCAGTAAATACCAAAGTATAAACAATCTCGGATAAAAATGAGATTGTGATATTTCCCTTACCTTAGGTCCGATTTGCTTCGTAAGTGTCTGAACCTCCTGTATAATGATTTAAATAATGTTATTTAATTATTACAGAATCATACTTATTGTTATGATATCATGTATGGTCATATTCTTAGCTTCTTATTAGTAATATTTCATTACTACTTGTTATTCGGGTGTTTATTACTTTTTGTTCTTATGTGTGTTTTGTCAAATAAATTCTTATTATTTTCTTTAGGTTATAGATACCTCATTTCCAGAATGGTATTAGTGTAATATATATAATATTCATTCATTCAATTCATTTATATAATCATTATGCAATGAAGATCATGTATAACTAGTCGCATCACATCGTGGAGACGGTATTCCGTACGTACGCACGAGTGATGATATCGTTCCTATGATCGTGGAATTATATTGGAGTGTATGTATACTATTTAAGAATCAATATCACTTTATAATAGTCATATATAGTCATTATTTACACCATTATACCCATCCAAGTAAGGTGGTGGTGGAAAATAGATTACACCACGGCGTGGAGACGGTATTCCGTACGTACGCACGCGCGGTGATTTCTTTTTCCGTAGGATGGATAGATGGTGAAATAGGGTTGTTTCATACTTATAATAACATATCAGTATTTTAGTGATACTGATGTTATTACTTCATAATGAAACAACTAAAGAAGAATAAGTGGAAGAAGAAATAAAGATGAAAGAATCGGTAACGGACATTACCTCTTCTTTGAAGTGCTTCTTTGAGACCTCCTTTTAGGGCATTAAAATAGGTCTTTGAATAAGACCAGAACCTCTATTATGTTTCTAGGGAAGTGTAGAGGATAAATTGGCAAGGTTTGGACGAGCATTAAGGCTCAAAGTGGTGTGAGTAAGAGGGGGAGGAGGTTCCCTTTTATAAGGGAGGAGAGGGTCACATTTGGAATAACTAAAATTATTATTTTATTATAAAGTCAAATTCGGTTTTTAATAGCTCAAAATTGATATATTTAGATGATAGGTTGGTATGGGTCGAAATACTCTCATCCAATAGAATTTAGACAAGTTTAGGTATCAATTTTAACCTTATCATTTAGATTTAACTTTAAGTTAGATAATTTAAATTTTACCGTGTCTTCTTGTTTTCTTACACTATAAGGTTAATAAACTTACCATATCAAGACAAAAGAACCCCAAGTTGTTTATTATTAATATATATAGACTTATCTAAGTCATTTGGACGAAACTTAGATTTTTAGGAATAAAATAACAATTAGTAATATAATATTTGTTTTAAAAACTATTTTAGGTCAATTTTGACACTATTTAGTAATTGATTTTTGTGAAAATAATAACAGAATGATTAGTTCGAAAAAATTTACTTAAATCAATAATAACATGTCATAATAAACTAGAAAATTAGTGTAATTCATAAAAAGTCTCAAATTACATTTATTTGGGTATTTATAACATCAATTATGTCAATATTTCATTAATAAGATAATTACTGCATCATCTTTGTGTCATAAATAAATTACCTTATTTAAAGTATAAAAATTAAAAATAAAATATCATTATGTAGGAAATATTTTTATCTTTCTAATGAATATTTATAGTCGAATTTATATTTTGTATTACCCCATATTAAAAATGATTTACTTATTAAACTTTGATTTTAACTATTTTAACCCTTCTTCAAATAAATTAATAATAAATGTCCTAATCTAATCCAAGTGGGCCTAAATGGTCATATTTTATTCCTAGGGTTGTTTCTGGTCGAATTAAACTTGTCCAATAGAATTAGGACATGTGTTAGGGTAATAATAATATCATTTTTTACCCTTAATTACCCTATTTACTTTTAACCGTGGTAAATAAAAGTAAAAAGTTATTATTCACCAAAAATTATTTTCATCTCATTGAACCAAATTTTAGTCCTTGATATTAACCGTGTCTCTTGTATTTTTGAAATTCCACTCACAGAAGCGGTAAAATTAAGTTTTATGAAAAATTCAGTTTTTTAACTACCACTTAGTGGTTTCACTATTCATCAAAAATTGAAAGTTTTCAGAAAAATACCAAAATGTTACCCTAGGATAATTTCGATATTCCAAATCCAAAAATGAAGTCCGTTTTGAAAAATAAAATTTATAAAATTTCAAAAAGTGGTTATTACTATTCATAACGGCTAGTTTTAATAATATTTTATTAGCATATCATTGTTTAGTGAAACTCGGTATTGCGTACGACGCAAGCTATCGAGGAAGGTTGCGATTTTGTGTAAAGAAAGCCAAACAAGTGTTGTGTGTAGAAAAATATTCCTTTGATGATTTATATAACATAAAAGTCTCAGGTGTTACAAAAACACACATGGACATACATAAGGGAAAATAGTCTTATATCATGGTGAGTTATTTCAAATATAATTGATAACATGTAAGAAGAGTATTTAGGAAATTTTTGCATTAAAACATTTTAGTGCAGTTTTTAGGAAAATACTAAAGTGAATTTAAAATAGAAAAGGGAATAATATTTAATATAAAATCATAAGTGAAACAATAAGGTTTTATAATAAAAATACTGATTTAATTAAAACAATTGTGTCTTAAAATAGATGATATAGTTCACTTGAAATTGGGTAAGAATTCGGGAAGTTCCCTTAAAACAGGTTTTCTTTTTGGGAAGTATTGAGGAGAGAACCATTTAAAAACATGTATAAACACAAAATATAATGATGAATAGATCATGAAAAATGATTTTTGAGAATATAAACAGAATTTATAATATGTATATAAAAACAACTGATAGCTTTATTTGGGTAAAAATAAAGATAGAGCAACCCGAAGGAATAATGGAGGTTCGGGTAGAATCCCTTACTGTAAGTCTGATGGTGTCCTTCACTTGATCTTAAGGTCCTGTATAACCAAATTAAATTAATTAATTAATATTTCAAGAACCTATTATTCATGTAATTTATTATTATAACCTTATTAAGTTCATTCATGACATTTTTTATGGGTTAAGAGGTTCAACTTCATTGTTTGGAGCATTTGTTTCCTTGGTTTTCATGATTAGTTTACTTATATACATGTAAGGATAAACATGTAAGATGAGAATGGTTTTCCAGAATTTAAGTTTTATGTTATTAGTGAACATAAAGAAGATTAAATGGTTATAAAATTCATTTGGTTATTTTTAGTGAAGATAAATCATTATAAAAAACTTTAATGATAATTGTTTTGGTTAATTGACGTTTTTTTATCACATTGAACACATTATGCTTTATAAATTAATATCATGTGTAAAAAATGATTATATAACCTTAAACAAGATATAATACATATATTATATTCTGTTTCAGCTGTAAAAATGGTTTCATGACCATAATTGAAGATGGTAATAAAAATTGAAAACCTGTCGTCCTTGAATGTGATAAATTAACACATCTCAGATGGTGTTTTCATTTATAGTATAAAAGGAGGGGGAAAGGAGAGATGATGATTAATTACCCCATTATCATAAAAACATTTCTGTACATGTAAGGTACTGGAGTTATCATAACATTTTGATGAAAGGAGGTGAGGAAAGAAAAAGAAAGGAAGGAAGTTGAAAGAAAATAAAAGAAATGAAAAGAGGAATTTACCTCTTGAATATATCTTCCTTGAGAACCTCTTTAGGGGAGAGGTTTTGGTCTTTTGAAGAGACCAAGGGATGATGGATGTTGGGAGGATATTGGGAGGATATTTTAGTAGAATTTAGATAAGGCACAAGGCTTTATAGGAGTGAAGAGAATAGGTAAAGAGGGGTGGTGTTTATAGTGGAGGAGAGGAGGGGTTTCCCATTATTTTAATCATTAGTTTAATATTTTTTCTCAAGACTATGAATAGTCTTGATTATTGTGACCAAAAACAATAAATAGAGCATTTTATTTCTAAAAAAGGGTGCTTATATCATCAATTATGCTAGTAATAGTGTATTTAACTCATAATGTATATATATGGAAAATTACCGTATTCACTATTCATCAAAAATTCAAGTATTTCAGAAAAATACCAAAAATTAACCCTAACCATTTTTTGACGTATAGAATCCAAAAATGAAGTAAATATTATGAAAATAATTTTCTAAATATGATATATTTAATTTTTAAATAAAATCATCATTTACTTGAAAAATACATATTTTAAAATTATAATTAATTTTATAATACTTTGAAAAATTAAGTAAGATCTCATAAAATTATCCTATAATCATAAGACATCAAAACAATAATTTATGAACACATTTTATAAAAATAATTTTTTTTTAAATTATTAAATTATTCATAAAAGTTTAATTAAATAATTATGACTTATAAAAATACCAACACTATGATATAATTATATCATATTGTCACTTATAAGATGGATAAATTTTATTTAAACATTCATTGGTAAGGTTACTTACTCACTTGGCTGATTAACTATTCATAATGTTCATATTACTATTCATAAGGGTAACATTACTATTCATAAGGGTCAGTTACTATTCACCAAAAATTAAGTTTGTCATATCGGACTCCAAACATCCTACTCATCACAAACATGTATGTCAGATTTTTGAAATTCAAATCATAGAAGAGACAATATTATGTTTAAAGGTCACATAGTACTTAGTAGTTCATTGTGTTTTGATTTCATGTGATTATACTATATGACATAATTATAAGAAGGGGATTTCCATTGATTAAACTTTGGGTTGTTACAAGAATGAGAAATTCTTGAAATGAAAATCTAACCACTATTGGGAATATAGATAAAAAATAAAATAAATAATTATAAATTTGAAATGTGACCAGTCTAATACCACTTGAAGGTTTAGAGTGTAGTAGAAGGGCCTTTGGTGGGCATTAAATTAAAAAAAATTAATTTTTTTTTCTTTAAACCCCAATAGAAGATCATGCATGTTAAATTTATAATTAATTTATTTAAATTTGAATAAATGATTACCTCATATTAGGATCCTTTCTTCGATGATGTTTTTGATCTTCCAAAAACCCTATCAGATTACCTTTGTTTCACTATAAGGATTCAAGTGTAGAATCCAACTATCGATGATACACACAAGCTCATTTTATATTCAAGCAATGCCAATTTATTTTGATGTGCTAACATGGAGAATCAATTATCTTACATTGTTTGTATTGATTGTTCTAAGATCCTTTGATTATGAAGGTTTTCTTCTCGTTCTTGAGAGGAACAGAGGGGTAATTTGAGAGAGGGGGGGAGAGAGGTTTGTTATACATAGTGATTCTCAATTATCAATTTTTTATTAACCCCATATAATATACATAACCATCTATTTGTAGATATGGGGTTTTGGTTAAAATATTATTTAATTTCGTATCATACCTTAAATAATATTATAATCATTATTAAACCTCCATTCCATAAAATATTATTATTATTCTTATTTTATGGTGTGTGCACCAAATTTCATAACAACAAATATTATTTTACCATCTTTTAAATTCATATTTACCACCAGACATGGTCTTGGTATGTTCGAACTACTCCTCATTTATTGAATACTTGAATAAATATTTAATTAAATATTTCATTCATTAAAAAATCTTTTCAATCGATAAAATTTGAATAAAATTATTCATCATTCTTGAAAATAATATTTATTCTAATAATTAAATTTAAATAAAATTTAATCAAGATAAAAAAATCACTTAGTGTGTGACCCTCTAGGATTCCTTACTATTTCCATTAGGTAGGATTTCCTAGAGTTCAAGATTATTGTTTAGAAATGTGTCAAGGAACCCAAGAAAAAAACTTAATGTCGCAACATCAACAACCACATATTAATGCTCATTGTGCAATATAATCATTTTGTCTCAATATCTCATCAAGAATATTGCACATTTGTGCCATCAACCTATGTGATTGATATGTATTTCTTTGACTATCTCAAATTAATACGTCATTTAAACATGGATGTAGAATTTAATGTGACAGTTCTATTCCTATCAAAAGGTTGAGATATAAGCTTCAATAAATATGGAAGGGACAAATCCTTACTTGACTTATCCATTAATAACATGTCAGTCATGATACACCTAACGTACCCTAATTCTCACCAACATATGGTGTGATAGTTTTTGTCAGTAAATCTAAGTGTGTGAGTCATGACATGCATCAACAATAATATTAAAGTCTAAATATCATAACACATTCTTGCATATAAGAATATCTGATGACACCAAAACATGAGGAACTCTTATTGGCGAGTCTTTTCTCATAATCTATCATCTTGAATATTACAAAGTGTGAACTTCATGAGAAGAATCTTCATACTCTTATAATCACTCTCCCTGATAGACTACATACTATGTATCCTATCATATTAGGTTATTCAACCATATAACTCTATTTAAGAATATCAGTATATCACTTCAAGGTTCTCATCATATTGGGTAACTTCTATGACCATATCAATTTGATGGATACCCTAGAACATTATAACATTAAATTCATGCATAAAAATGAATAATATGTAATAATATTATTTTTTAATATTCAATTCATCAAATATAAATATAATAAAAGTAAAATCATTTGGTTATAGGGCACCAACTCCAACATTATTGTCCACCCAAGGCGCTTTTAATGCACTTGGAATGTTCAAACCCTATCCATAAATAGATTATTATGTCTATTTTGTAGGGTTAATCAAAAAATATATAATTAAGAATTGTTGTGTACAATATACTTCTATCTCGAGTTCCTCTCTCTCCTATCAAGAATGATAAGATCGGGAGATAATCCTTCAAGCTCAAAGAATCTTGTAGTGATCAAGAAAAATAACACTAGATGACTGATCCATCACTCTAGCACCTAGAATTCCATTAATGATTGTTTGAAGACAAAGGAGCATGTGTGTATCACCACTATAGTGA
The DNA here is from genome assembly GCA_963277665.1 of Viscum album. NCBI lineage: Eukaryota > Viridiplantae > Streptophyta > Magnoliopsida > Santalales > Viscaceae > Viscum > Viscum album. The sequence continues at coordinate 141,696,668 of OY728119.1, forward strand.
TTATAAACTTGGATCCTATAAGACCAATGAAGGTAATCTGAAAAGGGTTTTGGACAATCAACATATTAATCATAGAACGATCCTTAGATCAGGTATTCTTTTTTCAGCTCTAATATAAATCAATTATAAATTTAATGTGAAAATATTCTCTCTAAGTTTTGAGCTCTCTTATTTCAATATTCAACGGAAAAATTCTGTTGTTCATGGAATTTATGTCACGTAAAATTTGTGAATGATCCATTTAATCGACAAAACCATTATGACTATTTCCTCCATCAAGGTGCCTTAGTTTCATCCAAAACCATCAATTATGTGTATTTATACCTAAAAATTGAGTTGAAGGAGGATGATGGGAGATAAAGGAATAATTGGAGAACTGTCGAACTTGGTGGGGAAAGTGTTGGTTCTACCAGAAATCCAATGGGTTGGTGGTAGCTACTAGATATATAGTTTCCACCATTGGACTTCCAATAGTGGGAATCAGAAGTTGTGTGGCTCATTATATTTTTAGTTATGGCTATTAAAGTTTCAATGAGGGCTATTGGAGTTGAGATGGTGTCCTTAAACTCATTTTTTAAAATAGGGGTATTTTTACCATTTGGGTTTTATTTTTTAAAATATTTATCTTTTTTCTTCCAAGTTAGGCAGTGAGGTTTGAGAGATTCTTCTTATTTTTTATCAACAATTTTTTCCTCTATGGTAATAGATTTAGGAACAGATAGTGGTTGTGGTCTTCATTCGATGAGCCTAACGTGAGACAACCATTATTTGTTAGTTTCCATTATTGTTTGGTAGTGATTCTTATAAACCCCTATTTTCTCCTTTATTTTTATTTTTTCAAAATTGATTTCTTGTATATGAATTTTATGACCATTTTTTATGAGTAGCTTTTTCATTCAACAAGATGGTTGGTTCTAATAACTTTTGTGTTTTATGTTGAGGTGTTTGAGGAATGTGTAAAGGGAAAAGGGAGACCCAAATGTGGGGTTTAATGTATTTATAACTTGGGGAATCAATTCATAAAATCTAAATAGGTGTTATCATAGATTTGAGCAAGGGATGTGCCAGATTTTATCAGCACTAAGTAGAAAACGCGGATAAAACTCGCACCTTTATCAGTGTGTTTTTTAGCACTGATAAAAGATATATTTATGAGTGCTATTCTTAGCATTGATAAAAGTTTTTAATAAAAAAATATTATTAATATATATATAATTATTATATTTATATTCAAAAATAATGTTTATTTGTATACATTAATTAAAAAATGCATGTTTATAATTAATATATATTTTTTAATAATTCAAATATATATATAATGTTTCAAAAAAAGTAATTATAAGATTATAAATATATATATATTTAAATAATTATAAAATTATAATAAATTTTTTAAAATAATAAAAATATTTATTATATTTATAATTATATATTTATAATTTTATATTTATAATTTTATTTAAATACTTATAATATATATTTATTTATAATTATAATTATATATATATATATTTAAATAAATATATGTATCTAATGAATTTGGTTAATAAATATATATATCAAGAGATAATGATGATATTCATGGACATGATTGGCATTATTTATGTTTATATATTGATGTGTGAGTACGTATAATTGATGTTATATGATTGTAAGTTTATTTGTGGACATGATTGTGGGTTTCTATATTTTAAATGTTAAGATTACCTATATTATGATGACACGTGCATATGGTGTGTATTCATGACTTGTGAATGTTCATTTATATATACATTCCCTTATTAATCATGCTTTCCATATATATGTGATGATTCATGTTTTTTATATGTCCCAAGCTAGAAACACCATGGATCGATCTTAGATTATAATTAAAGGTACGAACTAGTTTTTCTAGCATCCGCACATCTTATGGGATATTTCCTTGGTTATGGGATCCCTAATTAAATTTGACAAGGAAACTGAATTGGCTAGATATTGTCATTATTCAAGAATTACGTTTAAATTTGACCTTAGTTCAACTTTGGTTGAGATAGTTTATCTAAATACCTAGAGAGTTTGAATTTGAATTGGGAATTGAATATGAATCAGTTTCAAATTTTTGTCACAACTACATGTTAATTGGACATGTTAGAGCTAATTGTCAAAGGGGGGTGAGGTGCTCTATTTGCAGGAATCATGGGAATCATACTGAGGATTGTAAATCTAGACTCCCCATTGATAATGTAGGGTAAGATTTTAAGAAGGATAGTGGTGGTAGGATTTAGAGGCATGGAAGTAGTAGTGGAAATGGTGCAGTTTGTAAAACATCCTTTGCTGACGTGGTTGCCTTGGGATCCAAAACACATGTAGAAGATTCTATTGAAAATGTTGTTCCTATGATGAACAAAGGTGGGGACTAGAGCTCCATTCCAAGTATGGATAATGAAGATAATTCTTTTAATTTTGGAAGCTCTAGTACCCTGTCCAGGGCTGATGGTTCTATAAGGGAGGACCCACACTACACCAAATTTAGTAATTAGTGACAGTTTCTTAAACTGCCATTAAATTTTTTTCCAAAAATATAGAGACGGTTTTTAAAAAATCACTGCTAAAACATTTTATTTTTAAACAATGACATTTATCTCCCCACCCCTGAGCCTGAAACCCCAACCCCCTCTTCCCCTAACCCCATCAAACCCCTCGTCGCCAGCCCCCGACCCCATCAAACCCCTCACTGCTAGCCCTAGAACCTGTTGAACACCTCACCCTGTTGAACCCTAGCCCCTTGTCGCTAGCCTCTAACCCCTTAAAATCTTATCCCCTCTTTGATGGCCCCTGACCCTATCAAACACTAGTCTGCCAAACCCTAGCCCCTCTTCAACCCTAGCCTCTCATCGCAATCCCCCTTCTCCCCCTCGCCATTGGCCCCCTTCTCTGTTTCTACCTTAACACATTGTCACTCCCCAGTTTAAGGTAATTCACCCTTTTATTATATATTTTTTGATTTTATATAATGTTTTGGTTCAAGCATGAGTCTTTTCTAGATAAGTGATTCAAGTGTATGTGATGACTTGACCGGTAGGATGAGATTCTTCTCATGAGTTAGGAATTATCCTAGTTGGATGCATGCATTTTTTGTTTGTGTTTGTGAATGTGGAATTGATATTCCAAGTTAATGAAATGGATAAATTATTTCTGATGTTTATATTCAATTAAAATAAATTAATATGTTGTTTTAGATTTTTCCCATATAGTTATATTTATATTTGAACTGTGAGCTAAGAAGTTCTATTCCTAGTGGCATGTGTAGTAATCTTTTGGTGGGATTTCCTACTGGGTATGATTAATATCCCCATCCATATGAAAATTGGTGTGTATTCAAGTATTTTATATACTCACACCCCAACTATAATATACCTAGAAATTTTAATTTATGCTAGGGACATTCAACGAGGAAGTAGGTGTGCTCTGATTCGGTAAGATTGTGTACATAATAGATATATAATTTGAATGTAGAAAGTCATTGTTATATTTTTCTTATCTTCAATGGTATCACTAATATACCTATGACTATCCAATGATATATGACCTTGACACTTGGCGTTGATAGTTTTTATGTATCTCTAATCACTTGATAGTTACTCGACACTAGAATTTCCACATTTTAACTCCTTTATTATATCTGTTTGATTGTTATGAGGTATATTTTTTACCAATGTATCTTCCTTGATATGATGTATTCCTCATAGGTAATTGGTATATACTCATAGATTCAATATCAATTATTTACATTGGATTGTGATACGTTTTTCAATGATTTCGTTAAAGAATATTTTTATTAATAATGGATTTCAACATGTATTTTTCTTCTTGGGTTTATTAATGTTTTTTAAATGAAAAATATAACTCTTTTACACACCATTTTCCTCAAAATTATACTTTATGGATTTAAATTATAATTTTTAAAATGATTCATTATTTACTATATGTATTTATAGGATCACATAGTACTATGTATAGTTTTGGAATAGGATCAGATGGTATTATGTATAGTTTTGGAATAAGAATACTTAAACATCCTGAAAAAACAGTATCATTAAGTATACATTAGATATTATATCACATATTTTTGTGTATGTTTAGGTGAATTTGTTTGATCACCTTCATAAATTATTGATAATTTTTATTTAACATTATTTTCTATCAAATAGTATTGATACTTCTTTTCCTATTGGAGATGTTAATTAAGAAGATTTAGAAAAATTATTGGTTTAGGCATGAATTTCTAGAAGACATTTATATACATATTTCAATTTAATCATTAAACCTACATTAATGATCTTTGACTAGTTATATTGATAGAGATAATTTTTAGATCATAGAATATAATCAAAGCATAATTTACTAAGTATTAAGTTATAATATTATGATAACTTCAAAATTTAATAATACAAATTTAGTAGAATAATATCTAGTTACATCTTTAGACAATTTAATGATGACTAACACAAAGTAAGTTGTTGAAATAGAAAATTTAAGTTATTTATTCATGAGGTCTTCCACCACTAGAAATGTTAGTAAAGAATTATGTGATATCCCCTTTAGTACTTATATGAATCTTCTTATAATTACTTGGGTTGTGGTTTTTTCACTTCTATTTATCTTTTTTCTATTTAGTAATAGTTATTTGTTTTAATTTTTTTAATAATGTGCAGGAATATTGTTATATATATGGATAGAATCTAGATCATATTATCGTGGAACACACCTCAGTATGCTAAGGATTTGGAGGAGTTTTTAGATTTTGCAATTTCTAATAAATTTTTTGATCGGAGAATAAGATGTCCATGTACTAAATGTAAATTTAGAAGATGATTGGCGAGAGATGAAGTTTATGAACACTTTATATTAAATCAATTCCCTACTCAATATTTTTGTTGGATTTGGCATGGAGAATAAAACATTACAAAAAACTTTGAGCACTGATGTCAATCGACAAAATGAGCTCCCAACTTCTTCGACAAGGGAAAATGAAATGAAAAAAACTTATTAATAATACATTAGGTGTTATAAGACAACAAAATCACCATTAAAACATATCAAAACAGCCATTTGAGTGTGCTACAAGTAGCAACGTGACGGATGGTGTTTTTGAGACTATAGGAAAACTAGATCAAGATTGTAGCATATCATTGGGTCCTCATCTTGATTTTGGGGAGACTATTGTAAGAGAAAACTTCACTGAGCTAACAGATGTGTTTCATGGTTTAGTTGAGGATGGAAATCAAGAGTTGTATAGTGGATGTTTGAAATATTCAAAACTTCCTTTTCTACTAAAATTTTACTATATCAAATTCCTATGTAGAATTAAAAATAAGGTGATTTACATGATATTATAATTGTTGCATGATTCATTTCCTAAAATAAAGATTTAAAATTATTTTTATGATATGAAAAAAGTTGTTAATAATCTAGGTATGAATAATACAAAAACACATGTGTGTCCTAATGATTGTATGCTTTATTGGGGAGAGGATTCAAGCAGAAAAGATTTCAAAAAATGTTCTTCTTCTATATGGAAGTCAATGAGTGGTGTTGGAAGTTTGAATCAACGTGATTCTATGAAGAAAAAGATAAGTAACACACCTGCAAAGTTTTTGCGTTACTTTCCTTTAAATCGTTGATTGCAAAGATTATTCATATCATTAAAACCCACTGAACACATGAAGTGTCATTCTGTAGATAATAGCAATGATGGTTTAATGAGACATCCAATAGATTCATAATCATGGAATAGATTTGATTCATTACATCCATATTTATCATCTGATACTAGGAATGTTTGATTGGGATTGGTTGCCGATGGATTCAACCCATTTGGGACTTTGAGCACCAGTTATAGCATTTGGCTGGTTGTTTTAATCCCTTACAATCTACCTTTGTAGATGTGTATAATAAAAAAACTTTATCATTTCGATGACTATTCCTAGAAAAAAAATGCCTAGAAATGATATAGATGTATACTTGCAACCTTTAATTGAAGAATTATAGGTGTTATGGAGCAACAGTGTTGATATATATGATGCATCTTCTAGAACAATGTTCAAAATTCAAGTTACTCTAATGTGGACCATTAGGGACTTCCCTAGACTTGGTAATTTATCTGATTGGAACACTTACACGAGTTTGGATTTTCCTATTTATAACTTTGATTTTGAGCCTAAATAACTACCTCATAGTAGAAAATGGTACTTCTTGTGTCATCGAGGATTTCTCGATGCATCTCATTGATTTTGGTTAAAAAAGTAAAAATTAAATGGTTATATTGATCATAGACCACTTCTAAAGTTGTTGACCAGTTATGAAATATTAGTACAACTTGGAAATTTTTGAAAAATAATTGGGAAGGTGTGTCATTTGAATGATAATGGGAAACGAGTTCGAAGTGCATCATCAAGTAAAATCAAAATGCAACAATGGAAGAAAAAAAGTATATTATCCAAACTTCTGTATTGGGAATTTAATTTGATGCATAATAATATTGATGTGATGCATATTGAGAATAACTTTTGTGGGAATTTTATCTTCACATTGCTTAATGAGCATGGAAAACTGAAGGATCATCTCAATGCTTGGAAAGACTTATAAGCAATGAACATAAAGCGTGATCTCTATCATAATTTTTCAATGAAAAATAGGGATAAAGATAAATTCCTTCAAATTTTAAAACATGTCAAGGTATCTGATGGGTATTCAAGTAATATCTCAAGGTGTGTTCACTTAAATAATTTTAGGTTACATGGATTTAAAAGTCATGATTCACATATTTTGTTACAGAAGTTTCTATCATTAGCATTGCGTACATTATAACCTAAAAAGGTTACTTATTTTGTACTCTAATTTTTCACAATCTTCATACAAGTATGTGAGAAAATTCTATAACCATTTGAGCTTGAAAACCTTCAGGAGAGATTTTTATTGATACTTTGTTCAATAGAGATGATCTTTACTCCAATATTTTTTACTATCATGATGCATTAAACTGTGCATTTGGTTGAGGAAGCTAAATTAAAAATCCTCATACATTATTAATATATGTATCAAATTGAGAGTTAATTTATTTATATGTTTTTAATTTAAGTCAACAATTATTGTAACTTCATTAAATATAAAATTATGTGATTTTTCTTTTATTTCACAAATATCTTGGGAATTTGAAATCATACATGAAACATAAATCCCAACCTTAAGGATCTATTTCTGAAGTCTATTTAAAATAGGAGTGTCTTGAATTTTGTTCTATATACTTTTATGATATTGAGACAATATTTAATCAAGTCAGAAATGTTGAAGACACATCGACTTAATATCAACTATATGGGAAATCAAAAAAAAATCATGTTATTGGCCGATCAGTTGGGAGGAGCTAAAATGGTATACTGGCATATAGGGAATTATCATAGACATATAGATATGTGATGTTTAATAGTGAAATTGTAGATCTATTTATTAAAGAGTTTAGGATACAAACAAGGAGATGAATCAGAGGCCGAACACAAAACGAGAAAGATATAGAAAAATCTATTAATAAAGAGCTTGTAGAATGGTTTTCACGACATGTAAGTTCATAGATACTGTAATAAATATAGATATTAGGTTGAAACACATATTTTTTTAATCTAATAATGTATATTAATTTTTTTTAGATCATTAATACTAATACTCAAGATGATTTGTTAGAATATTTTAAGTTTATTACTCGAGGTCCTCTAAAATTGGCTAGAAAGTTCAATGCTTACAAAGTGAATGGATTTAAATTTCGTACAGTCAATTGGGAAGAGGGTTTGAAAAAATAGAATAGTGGTATATTTACATTTTTAAAAAGTGTGATAATATAGAAATTTTACTGATGATATTGAATTAAACTACCATGGGAATTTTTTTAGTTGTTTTATTCAAATTAAATTGGGTCAATTTTATCAGGGGTGTTAAAATAGATTCCTTGAAATTTAATTCTGTGAACTTATCTCACTTGATTGATGTTGGTGAACATGAATTATATGATCCATATATCTTATCATTTCAATATAAAATGGTATATTATATGGAATATGTATTGAATGAAGGGTGGAGTGTAGTTTCTCAAGTAAAACAAAGAGACTTGTATGATATGGGTGACGAAGTGGAAGATTTGACCACTGACATTTAATCCCATCAACAGTAAGAAGAAAACTTATTTTTACATCATGATATTGAAAATATTAGTCTTGCAAGGGTGGATTAAGTAGATGAATTAATGATGGATCAGAAAGATGACATGATTGAAGGAGAAAATTATTGTATGTTCAGTCATCCATTCATTTATCAACCACTTATGTCATTTGTGTAGTCATTAATTATCATAGTTATGTACATTTTGTTTATCAGTATTGTGCATATGTTATCATTTCTAATTTTTTTTCTACATGAATTTTTTGAAATATATGTTCTGAAGTTTTATTTGATTAAATGATAGGAATGACAAGGAGGAAGCATTGTATTGATATCATTTGACCCTCAGCAGTGAGGAAGCAGGCCACTCCTAGTTTTTCATGAGTATATTGGAGGGCGGCTGTAATAGGTAAAAAATTTAATAGGAATAAAGTTATTATAGTTTTTTATACTACTAACTATTTTTTCATAAAATATGGAAATAATGCTACTACAGAGAAAAATATGAAAAGCTCAGATGTTTGGAATATGAATGGACTAAATATAGTTATCCCATTTGATTGTTATTGGGTCTCTACAGATGAAGTTATGGGATTATTTGGCCAGATTCTAGGCCAGCTGGTGGTAGAGCCAGTTACCCTTTAGATTGCGTATGATTATTGGAGACATATGACTTCATCTAGGAAAAATTAAGTTTTTGATTCACATATGGTAATTTTAATACATTATGGTCTAATTTAATGTCATTATGTTATTAAATTCTAATATTTTCAAAAAAATCTCTTTGTAAAGATGTTTTTTCACTTTCCCATTGCTGAGGTTATAGGACGAAAGTAGACATTGAAAGTGTTGATTGTTTTATATCAGAAGACGACCGGATCTGGTCCTAGTGATATTGCATCGATGAATGGTGGTGAGTAGGTAAATCACAAAACTTCAAAATAATTTAGTTCACTAATTTTTATTGGTTTTAAGTTTAAATATAAAAATAAAACACTGTTTAATTATCAATATAATTATATTACAGGTACCGATAGTAGAAAGTATATATGGAGATGAAGATGGAGATGGATATGGAGAGGGTGATGAGTAGAGTTCATCTAGCAGTGATTAGTGTTCTTTTTTATGTTTTGGACTAATATGGAATGAGAAGGTTTTTTGATGAATTATCCGTGACACAGACCTAAAACAATTTATGGTTTTATATGAACTAATATACTTGTTTGTTGATGCCATATTTGTTATTCATGTGTGATTTTTTGTGATTCTTATAGAGATTTTGTGTGTTACTCATACGCGATACACTTGGTTTGCATTTGTTTTTTTTTTTCAGGGTAGTTCTAGGGATAAAAAATTTGTAGATAGATTTTTTTTGTAAATCAACATTTAGAAACAGTTTAAACCACTGCTAAATATGGCATATTTTTTTGCACGGTGGTTAAAACTGCCGCTATAAGATGTATTTTTCTTTTTTGCGGCAGTTGTAATCGGTTTAGAGGAATTTTTGTGGGGGACAATTTTTTTGGATTTAGTGGTAGTTTTAACCGCTACTAAATCCTCATCCCCCCCCCCCCCGAAAAATCGCCACAAAAACAAAAATAACCACTGCTAAATGCAATTTTTATGATGCTTACTAGAAAACACCGGTAAATGGAATAAACTGCTGCGTATTGGATTCTGACACATGATTTAGAGGCAGTTTTTTGAAACTGTCATAGAATCATGTCGCAGCAGTTTTAACCACCTCCAAATAAAAAACCTACTATTACCTAGCCCTTTTCTTGTAGTTCTGGTGTTTCTAGATCAATCTCTACTACCCTTGGTTGTTAAGGAGACAGACAGGCGTCTGGACAAAGGCAAGAAAGTTGTGGATGAGTGGGGATATCAAATGGTTCTACCTAGAAATCCCTCGTCCCAAAATTCATTTGAGTATGGTAACATAGTTCATATTGGTGCGGAGATGGATTCCCCTACTACTGGTGTCAGTAAGGATGATACCCATGTTCAGGTAGGAATGAAGCCTAGAAGTGGTGGGTCTTCTATTCAGATGGCCTCTCATGGTGTTGATGATCAATAAGTTTCGTCTCCAACAACTGTTTAGGTAAGATGTCCTAATGATAAGGGTTTCAACAAGGATTTAATTTAGGAAGGGGGAGATAGGTGGAGGAGCTCGAATGAAAACGTGGATTAGTCTTATCCATCTCAATTTTTTTATCTCATAAAATTTTCTTATGGATCATATGGAAATGCCTCACTCATGGAATATGAATATTCAAGGGGAAAAAATTCAACTCCCCTATAGTGGATAATGAGGGTGATAGGTAACCCTAGGGCCTTATAGATGAAATGGAAAAATGGTTTGACTTACAGCTTGAATTTACCTTTGATAAAATGGAATTAGATATTTTTTGATATAGGGATTATTTGATAGTCTAAAAATTATTATCAAAGAAAATTGAAGACTATTGTCGGAATATTTTGAGGGTTGACTCTTAGGGTCTTTCCCAGAAATATATTAGCAACATCATTCCAGAGGACTCCTCGGACTCATCGTCAAGTGATGAGCTTGTTCTGCCTCAATGGACTCAATCATGGTGGAGAGGGAGACACCCAAAGAATAGAGGTAGGTATCCCAAGAACTAAAGCTCTAAAGGGAGTGGCAGGTGTTGACCTCTTGTTTTTATTGTTTGTGGGCATTTTTAATGCATTTTTGTTATATTGTCCTTTCTTTGTCACACTTTACTTTTTTATACTAATTTTGGTGGGTGTGGGTTGGTTTGTCATCTCATACTCTAGCCTTTTTGAGTATAACTATATATATATATATATATATAATTACAATAAATACATTTATTATTAGTTTATAAATATATTTATTTATTTATTTATAATTATAATTATAATTAAATATATATTTATTTAAATAAATATAAAATTATAATAAATATATTTATTATATTCATAATTTTATAAATACATATAATTATATAAATAAATTTATAAATATATACAAATATTTATAAATATATCCAAATGTCTATAAGTATAATTATAAATATATATTTATTATTTATTTATTTATTTATTTATTTATTTAAATAATTCTAAAATTATAATAAATATATTTATTATATATAATTATAAAATTATAAATATAATAAATGTATTTATTATAATTTTCTAATTATAAATAAATATTTATTTATTTATAGTTATAAGTATAAATAAATATATTTTTTTATAATTATAACTATAAATAAATTTATATTTATGTAAATAATTATAAAATTATAATAAATATATTTATTGTAATTTTATAATACTTTAAATATATCTATATTTGTTTATAATTATAATTATAAATATAATAAATATATTTATTATAATTTTATAAATATATATAATTATATAAATATATAAAAATATTTATAAATATATTTATTATATATATAATTATAAACATATATTTATTTATTTATAGTTATAGTTATAAATATATATATATATATAATTTTATAAATATATATAAAAATATAAATAAATTATTCATATTAGATCTTTATTAGTGCTTTTTTTGAGCTGATAAAGATATCCCTTTATTAATGCTAAAAAAGCGCTGATAAATAGGTTTTTTATCAGCGCTTTAGATTTTAGCGCGGATAAAACTATTCTTTATCAACAATTTTTAAAAAGCACTAATAAAATCCTTACCATTTTTTTAAAGAACTCTAACTGACTTTCTTCTCTTGCATACATTTAAGCTCTCGTGGAAGTCGACTACCACCACTCTCGTCGGACATCACTATCGCCCTACCGTCATACCCTATTATTTCCTTGTCCCCGCTCCGCCATTTTTTCTCTTGTCGAACCCCTATCGCCTTGTCAAACCCCACTGCCACTTCACCAAATCTCACTTGTCGACGCATCTCTATTGTGACTTTTATAAACATTTTCAATGAATCAAGACCCTCAAAAATAAAGGTATGCTATTCAAATCTTGTTTTTATGTATTTATCGACTAATTCTCTTCATGGTTCACTTTTTTTGTTATTATAAAACAATTGTTTGTGTGGCACCACCTTTATGATATTCTTGTGAAATTTGTTGTGTCTCTAGTTATGGTCTCAGGTTATTGAAAGTTATATATGATTTTAGTAAATTGATATGGTCTAGTTATATGATGGGAAATTTGTTTTGGAAAGGTTTTATTTAGTTGTGATTAATATAGTGTTGTAAAAGGCATGAGGTGAAATAAGGCACAAAGTCCACTTGGGGATGTGGCACGAGGTGCGGCGTGAGGCGCGCACCTCTCTAAACAAAGATGCATTCAAAAAAAATAATTAAATATGCACATAATTTTAACATAATTTAAATTAAAAAAAACTTAAATTCAATGAAGATAACACTAATTAAAATATATATAGATAGTTTTTAACAAAACCATAATCAAATAATCAATTCTTAACTCTTCAACCCTAGTGCATTTGCTGCCCAATGCATTTGCTACAATTACTGCCCAGTGCATTTTCTGTTGTGTGCTGTGTATTTTTTGAGATCATTTGTCTATTTTTGTATAGAGTTATATTCAGATATTTTTTAATTAATTCATTAAATGTTATTTTTAATGCTCCTGACAACCCACCCTCAATGAACGCCCCTTTTTTAGGAAGTTGCCCCTATTTCCATCTTGTGGCGCCCAAATTTCCTCCCCTCAAACCCCTGATATCCACCCCTACAACCACTATTTTTCATTAAGGAGCCCCAATTTCCATCCCATGTAGCCACGATTTCCAACCTCACCATCAATTTTCTTTATGGTGACCTTAGCCTTTATACAAATTATTACATGATTTTAAGCATAATTAAGCATCAAATTACAAGGCAATGATCATAAATCCTAGGGTCTTGGATTTTAGGTACATAATTAAAAATCATGAAATAAGAACATCTTTTATTTAATCTTCAAAATGATCTCCTAACTCCCTTTTAGCCCTTATATCTTCATAGGATATCCTAGGAAAAACACGAACAAAAGGGATGAGCTAAAAATCTCAGTAAGGGAATAAGTATAAAAATTAAACATAACACATGGGTTAGAAGGCATAACATGGTGACATAAGGGCATGGAATGTGAATAAACATAAGGTATAATAACATGTATAACATGGGAACATATAATAATGACATCATAGTAATGTGTAAACAATATATAACATGATATAAACATGATTCAAGGATAACTGCCAAGACTATATAACATGGTGGACAAAGTCCCTTAAAGGAATCAAGTTCACTCCCTATCCCAAAATGATGTATCATGAGACCAAAAATTACACAATTCATTGGAGAACTATTTGGGTACACCCATAATAACATGTTCATGAATATGTGTGCCACATGAAGAATAAATTTAAGGGTTTCCCATGGAAATAAATTGGTATCATAATCATGTCACAAGGCATAACAAATGAGCATATCATAAATATGTCCATAAAAGAATGTATTAAAAAAATAAATGGACATTCATAATGAAAAATAAAATTATATCGTGATAATTGAGGTCAAATTGAAGTGGATACATGTAAAAATAGTCTTTAAGAGACTTTAGAAATAAAACATTTTAGTGCAGTTTAAGAAAAATATTAAAGATTCATTAAAACGGTAAAGTCATAATAATTTGTATAAAAATAGAAATGATCCGTGATAGTTTTTCATGATAAAAATATTGATTTTATAAAAATAATGGTGTCTTCAAATATATTATGGATATCACAAGATAATGGGTAAGAAAATGAGAAATTCCTTTAATCGGACTTGCTTATCAGGAAGATTTCATAAGGGAATCTTTTTAAAACAAGTTTTTTTCATTAAAGAATGATGATATGATCTGTATATATGATTTTAGAACACATACACATAAGTTATAATAATTACACAAAATAAAGAAGCATTACATAGGAATAAATAGGGAGAAATAGTAACCCAAAAGAAAAAATGGGGTTTTTGGTAGAATCCCTTACCTTAAGTTCGAAACGGTTTTGAACTTGATCTAAATGTCCTGAATAATCAAATTAAATTCATTAATTAATAATTATAGAAAATTTTATACATTTAATTGATTTATTATAACTTTATTAAGTTCACTTATTTCATTTTCAATGAGTTATAGTGTTTAATTTCATCGTTCGGGAGTGCACGTTTTCTTAGTTTTCATGATCAGTTCGCTTGTATAAGAGTATGGAAGTTCATATAAAATGGAAATAGAAATACAGAATTGAAGTTATAATTTATTAATTTACATACATAATGTTAAATGATAATAAAAATAGTTTGGTTTTTTTTTTGAGAAGGAGTTATTAGATAAAAGTTTTTTATAATCTTTTAGGTTAATTTGGCGGTTTTACGATCACAACGAACTCGTTTTGTTTTGTCATTTAGTATTATGTATATAAAATGGCTCTAGAAAATTAAATAGAATTTAATACATATATTATAATCTGGTTCAACCATAAAAATGGTTTCATGACCATCCTTTAATACAGTAATATAAAATTAAAGTGTATCATCCACAGTCTCAGTAAATTGACACATCACAGACAATGATTTTTTTTTAGAACAAAAGGAGAGGATAAGAGGTATTGAGGATAAATTATTCCATTAAAATAATAAAATTATATTATAGGTAAGGTAAATGATTTATCATTCTATTTGGATGAGGTAAGTTGAGGATAGAATTAGAAAATAAATATCTTGAAAAGAAAATAAATGAAACGAAAAGAGGAATTTACCTTTTGAATTTATCCTCATTGAGAGCCTCCTTAGGGAAAAGGTTTTGATCTTTAAATGAGACCAAGAGCTCCTGGATGTGTAGGAGGGTATTGGGAAGATATTTGAGTATAATATTGAAAAGTATCAAGACTTGAGAGGTGTGAGGATAATAGGTGGTGAGGGGTGATATTTATAGTGGAGGAGAGGGGTGTTTTCTCATTATTTTATTCATCAGTTTATTATTTTGCCTCAAGTCTATGAATAGTTTGAGAATTATTGAAAAAAAATATTAAAATAATGAAGGATATATTGAGATTATAGTACTTACATCAATAATGACTCAAGGAATATTGTATTTAACTTATAGTGTATATATACCATAAATTACATATTTTACTATTCACAAAAAATTCAAGTATTTCAGAAAAATTCCAAAAAACACCTTGATCATTTTTCGACATATATAATTCAAAAATAAAATCCATTTTATGAAAATAATTTTCTAAATATGATAAATTTAATTTTTAATTAAAATCAACATTTACTAGGAAAATACTAATTTTAAAATTATAACTGCTTTTATAACACTTTGAAAAATTAATTAAGGTCTCATAAAATTCTATTATAATGATAAGAAATCAAAATATTAATTCATGAATCCATTTTAGGAAAATAAATTTTCTTTTAATTTATTAAATTAATCATCAAATTGTAATTAAATATTTATGACTTACAATAATACTTAATTAATAATTTTTAAAATATTTATTTACTTATACTATGATATAATTATATTATATTATCACTTATAAGATGCCTAAATTTTATTTATACTTTCATTGGTGATGTTACTATTCAATTGGTCGGTTTACTATTCATAAGGGTCACATTACTATTCTAAAGGTCAAGTTACTATTTCATCAGTATAGGTTCCTTAACTTCTTAGAAATACTTTTTATTTCATTCATTCTTTACTTATAAAGTTTGCATTGTGTTATTAATGTGATTTTATGTGATTATACTATATGAAATAATTATTAAAAGGTAATTTCCATTGATAAAATTTTTGGTCGTTACATTCTTCCCCCTTATGAAATTTCACCCTCAAAATTTCATTTTTTCATTATAATTTAAAAACAGGTGTGGTTACTTCTTCTTCATCACTTCCTCTAGTTCTCATGTTTCCTCTTCGTACTTATGTTTCAACCATAGTACTTTGACCAAGTGATTATTCTTGTTACATATAATTGTATCTCAACAATCCAAAATCTTCACTGGATGCTCCTAATATAAGAGATCATTTTCCAATTGTACCACCTCTGAATTCAATACATATGAAGGATCCAATATGTACTTCCTCAAGAGGGATATTTGGAATACATAATGTACTTGAGACATATTAGGTGGAAGTTCTGGTCGATAGGCCACAACTCCAACAAGATTAAGAATCTCGAAGGGGATGATGTACCTGAGACATTGCTTTACTTTATTCCCAAATCTCAATATTTTCTTATATGGATATATGTAGAGAAATACCATGTCTTCAATATTAAACTCAAGGTCTCATTGGAAATTGTTTGCATAACCCTTTTGTCAACTTTGGGCTACCTTGATGTGCTACTGAATGGTTTTCACCTTCTGCGCCATTTCTTCAACCATTTCAGTTCCTAGTAACTTATGTTCGATGGATTCATCCTAGCATGCTATTGTTCTACATATGTTCCCATATAGGTCTTAATATGTATCCACTTGGATGCTTGAGTGGAAACTATTGTTGTAAAAGAATTTGACTAGTGGAAAATATTGGTCTCATCCTTCTTTAAAGTCCATAGAACACGCTATCAATATATCTTCCATTGTCTGAATAGTTCTCTCGGATTGGCCATCATTTCGGTGATGATAGGTTGTTTTGAAGTTCAACACAATTCTTAGAGCATGTTGGAGACTTTTTCAGAACATGGAGGTGAATTTTGGATCTCGATAGAATACAATTGATAGTGGTACTCCATACAGCCTTACCACATCCTTGATATATATCCGATCAATTTAATCTAGGGAGAAATCTTCTCGAGTTATGATAAAGTGAGCTGTCTTTGTAAGACGATCCACAACAACCCATATAGCATTATTCCCTATGTATTTCTTTGGAATTCTAGTGATAAAGTCCGGGGTAATTTTCTCACACTTCCATGTTGGTATGGGTAGTGGTTGCATTATTCCCTTATACTTTTTGTCATTCAGCCTTCACTTAATGACATACCGGGCACTTTGATGTAAACTTAGCAATCTATTTCTTCATATTGTCCCACCAAAAGTTCTTGTAGAGATCTCAATACATCTTTGTGCTCCCAAGGTGAATAGATAAGGTTTAGATATGTGTGTCATTAAAAAGATCCTTCTTTATCTCTGGATTTCATGGTTCACATAGTCATGAACCAAATCTTATAACTCCTTTTTCTTCAATTTTGAACTCTGAGGATTTCCCATTTCTGATAGCTTCCACCCTTTTCTGAATTTCCACATCATTTATTTGAGCATCATTTATTTTATATATGAGGGAATGTTGATTAATCATTTGATAAAGTATTGGTGATGTTACTCCCTTAATTATTCCCATGTTCATCCTTTTCAAGTCTAAGAAGATTGGATCCTTCTATATTCTCATCATTGATAAAGATGCAGGATCATTTCTACTTAGAGAATCTTCCACCTTATTTTCTTTATCAGGATGGTATTGGATTTAGTGTTCATAATATTTAATGAGATCCAACCATCTTCATTGGCACATATTAAGCTCCTTCTATGTGAATATATATTTGAGACTCTTATGATCAGTGTATATCTCACACTTCTCCTCATAAAGATAATTCCAACATATTTTCAATGAAAATATTACAGTATAAAACTCTAGATCATGCATGGGATATTTTTTCTCATATATTTTCATCTTCATTAAGTAATAGGCTATCACTTTATTATTTTTTATCAGTAAACAACCTAATCCCTTCTTTAAAACATCGTTGTACACCATAAAGAGTTCCCCACTTTTTGGAAGTGTGAGTACTAGTGTAGTAATAAGCCTATTTTTTATCTATTTTAAGTAGTTCTCACATTCAATGGTCCAAAAAAACTTTTATCCTTTCCGAGTTAGCTTGGAGTTTGAAAATCATGGGAATTTCTTCACAAACCACTAGTAATACCCTGCTAGACTAAGGAAACTAAGGATCTCCATTACAGATGTTGGCATGGGCCACTCTTCAATTTCCTTTTTCATAAAAGAGTCTGCAGTTATCCCTTTGTTGGTGATAACATTCCCTAGTAATGATACTTATCTATACAAAACTCATATTTATTGTACTTTGCATAAATGTTTTCCCTTATCAAAGCATTTAGTAAATTATTAAAATGCTCCTCTTGTTCCTCCTTTCTCTTAGAGTATATCATAATATCATCAATAAATACTACCAAAAATTTGTCAAGGTAATCTCTAAAGACTCTATTCATTAAGTCCATGAAAATTATAGGAGCATTAGTGAGTCTTAAAGGCATCACTATGAACTCATAGTGTCCATACCTTGTATTAGAGGTAGTCTTGGGAATATCTTCCTTCCTCGCCTTTAATTTGTGATATCTTGACAGAAGGTCAACCATAGAGAAATAGCAGGACCCACGTAGCTGATCAAACAATTCATCTATCCTAGGTAGGAGATACTTGTTCTTTATCATTATTTTATTAAGCTAATAATAATCAATTCATAGGCACATTAATCCATCCTTCTTCTTGATAAAGATGACTTTCACACCCCATGGTGAAGAACTCTGGTGTATAAAACCCTTTTCTAGATTCTCATGTAACTGCTTATCCAGCTCTTCCAGCTCAATAGTGGCTATTCTATAAGTTTCCTTTAATATAGTTAGAGATCTAATAATAATCTAAATTAAGAACTCAACCTCTCGATCTTGAGGAACACTAGGCAATTATTCAGGGAATACATTAATATAATCCCTCATGATGGGCATGTCTTCGAGCATGATTTTCTCCTTTTTCTCAATCATTTAGCTAAATATGATTGCTCATAAGTCAATAATATCCACAATTGAGATGATGATTTTGAAGGATATTCATCTTCCTCCTTACACTTGTACATAATTAGAGGATGCTTTAAGATGTGAAGAGTGATCTCCCTTTACCGACAGTTGATGTTTGATTTATATAAAGATGGCCAATCCATGACCAAAATAGCATAAAACTCTACCAAAGGGAGTATGATAAGATTTTCTTGGAGGTTCGGTCCACAAACATTTACTGGGGAGGAGTTATAAAATTTGGATGAAATAATTTCCCCATTCGTTGTACTCACAGATAACTCAACCTCCAAATTTTGAGGTGGTGTTTGAATAGTTTTTCTAAACTTGAAAGATATAAAATAAGGTGTATAACTAGAATCAAATAGTTAATTCCTTATTATTGAATGAATAACCAGTATACCTATCACCACATTGTTGTCCAGATCCACCTTATAAATAGTGATAGCATATTCCCTTCCTTGTTTCTTTGACAGATTTTTTTGATTGCCTCTGACAACCATAGCCTTAGGGAATTGGTTTGAAAAATTACCATGTTCCTTGCAGTTGAAACACTACACTATAGGCTCAACATTGATCTGAATCTTCCTTTATTCCTCCGCATTAGTGGGATTATTTATATCCCTTCAGAAGTTACTATCCATATTCCCTTTTCTTCCACATTTTAAGCATCTATTGGTTCCCCTTAAGTACTTTCTAGTATGCTTCTTCCCACACTTTTGACACATGGGATGTAGGGTCTTCTTCCCATCATGGGACTTATCACTCGTATTAAACTCCATTTTCCTCTTTTTATCACCGGTCCCATGAGACCACTGAGTGTCTATGATCTCCATTTTAAGCTTGAGGGAACAACATAAAATCTCTGCATAACTATTAAATTCTAAAATTGTTAATGATTTTCATAGACTCATCTTTAGTTCACCAAATAAGTAATCCACCTTACTTTCGGTGATCATGACAAAGCCAGAGGCGTATCTTGAAATCCTGGTGAAGTTTTCTTCATACACCCCGATGGACTCATATTTTTTTGCTTCAATACAAGGAATTCCCTTTCTATATTGAGACAGAGGGTTTAGGGAAAATATTTATTGAAAAATATTTTATTTAAATCTTCCCATTCCATGAAATTAATTTCCTCCTTGGACTTTGTGTTCTTGATCAGTGTCCACCAATGATCAGCTTCCCCATCAAACCAATAAACTGCTCGCACAAATTTCTCTTCTTATAAAAACTATAGGATAGAGAATATCTTCTCAATAGAGTTAATACATTGTTCTGCAATGAGGGGATTAGAAGATCCACTAAACATGGGAGTATTTTTTCACATAAAGGATTCGATGGAAACTTGATCTTTCTTAGAAAAATCATCACATTTCCTATCACATTGATTGTTGGCACGTGTTCTTCTATTTCCCGCCATTAACTAAGAAAAAGAAAGTATAATTAGGGATATTGAATACTTATCTATTAAGCATAAAAATTAAAATTTAAACATAAAAGTATAAAGTTGTAAAGGAAAATTATATCCTAACTTGTGATTCTCAAGGTTTCAATCGAGGTTATCCATGATCTATTTCCTAACATATATTCTTATGGGAATTTTTTTGTTCCCTTAATAATGGTTCGTATTGATCTTATGAATTTACCAAAGCATGTCCCCTAGGAGTGTCAAACCAGGTGTACAGTAAGGCTTTTCATCATGTACCAGGTTACCTTGAATCAGGCCTAGACACCTTTTCAGAGTTGTTACACTTAGGTATATCCACTTGGAGTATCCAGATAGGGACGTATTTTCTTGAAAAAACACTTACTCTATACAAACCAAGATTTAGGGATTTTTTCTAATACTTAGTATTATCTTTAGGGTTATTACTAAATTGATTTATTCCTAATATCCAAAAATAACTAGACCTTTCTCTAATACCAACTATAGATATCCTATCCTTTAAACATATTATTACATGATTTTAAGCATAATTAAGCATCAAATTACAAGACAAGGATCATAAAGACTAGTGTCTTAGAGATTAGGTACATAATTAAAAATAGTGAAATAAGAACATATTTTATTTAATATTCAGAATGATCTCCTAATTTAATTTGATACCTTATATATTTATAGGATATCCTGGGGGAAACATGAACAAAATGGATGAGCTAAAAATCCCAATAAGGGAATAAGTATAGGAATTAAACATAGCACATGGGTTAGAAGGTATAGCATGATGACATAAGAGAATGGAACATGAATAAACATAAGGAATAATAACATGTATAATATGGGAACATATAATCATGTCATCATAGGAATGTGTCAATAGCATATAACATGACATAAACATGATTCATGGCTAACACCCAATACTATATAACATGGTGGAAAAAGTCCCATAAAAGAATCAGGTTCACTCCCTGCCCAAACATGATGTCTCATGAGAATAAACATTACCAAATGCATTAGAGTGCTATCTGGGTGCACCCATCATAACATGTTCTTGAATATTTGTGCCACATGAAGAATAAACATAAGGGTTTCCCATGGAGATAAATGGGTATCATAATCATGTCACAAGGAATAACAAATGAGTATATCATAAATGTGTCCATGAAAGAATCAATTAAAAACATAAATGGACATTAATAAGGAAAAATAGACATAGATAATGATAAGTTAAGTCAAAGTGAAGTGGATACATGTAAAAATAGTATTTAAGAGACTTTATAAATAAAACATTTTAGTCTGGTTTAAGGAAAATATTAAAGATTCTTTAAAACAGTAAAGGTGTGATAATTTATATAAAACTAGAAATGATTTCTGATATTTTTTCATGATAAAAGAGATTTATTTTATAAAAATAATGGTGGGTTAAAATTTATTATTGATAGCACATGAGAATGGGTATGAAAATAGGAAATTCCTTTAATCAGGTTTGCTTATCGGGAAGATTTGAGAAGGGAATCTTTTTAAAACATGTTTTTTTCTATAAAATAATGATGATATGATCTAGATATATGAGTTTGGAACACATAAATATAAGGTATAATAAGTAAAAAAAGATATAATCATTACATAGGAGTATATAGGGATAAATAAAAATCAGAAGGAAAATGGGGTTTCAGGTAGAATCCCTTACCTTAAGTTCAAAAAGGTCCTGCACTTGATCTTAATGTCCTGAATAATCAAAATAAATTCATTAATTAATAATTAAAGAACCTTTTATACATTTAATTTATTTATTATAATTTTATTAAGTTTATTTATGGCCTTTTTAATGAGTTATAGTGTTCAATTTCATCGTTCAGGAGTGCTCGTTTTCTTAGTTTTCATGATCGGTTCGCTTGTATAAGAGTATGGAAGTTCATGTAAAATGGAAATATAAATACAGAATTGAAGTTATAAGTTATTAATGAACATACATAATGTTAACTGATCATAAAAATTATTCAGTTATTTTGGTGAGGATGAATCATTAAATAAAATTTAATGATAATCATTTAGGTTAATTTGATGGTCTTTCGATCACAACGAACTCGTTTTGTTTTATCATTTAGTTTTAGGTATATAAAATGGTTACAAAACATTACATAGAATGTAATACATATATAATAATCTGGTTCAACCATAAAAATGGTTTCATGACTATATTTTAAGATGGTAATAGAAAATGAAAGTGCATCGTCCATGATGTCGGTAAATTGACACATCACGGCCAATGATTTCATTTTTAAAACAAAAGGAGAGGAGAAGAGGTATTGAGGATGGATTATTCCATTAACATAATAAAATTAAAATATAGGTAAGGTAATATATTAATCATTCCATTTGTATGTGGGGAGTGTAGGAGACAATAAGAAAAGAAATATCTCGAAAAGAAAATAAATGAAATAGAAAGAGGAATTTACCTCTTGAATTTATCCTCCTTGAGAGCCTCCTTAGGGAAAAGGTTTTGGTTATGAGACCAAGAGCTCCTGGAAGTGGGGGAGGGGATTTGGAATATATTTGAGAAAATTTTGGACAAGGCTCAAGGCTTGAGATGTGTGAGGATAAGAGGTGGTGAGGGTGGTATTTATAGAGGAGGAGGGGGTTTTTTCTCATTATTTTATTCATTGGTTTATTATTTAGGCTCAAGACATTGAATAGTTTGTGAATTATCATCCAAAATATTAAACTAATTAAGGGTAGTTCTAGATTATGGTGATTACATCATCAATGACTCAAGGAATAGTCTATTTAACTTATAATGTATATGTACCATAGATTATCATATTTTACTATTCACCAAAAATTCAAGTATTTCAGAAAAATATCAAAAATTCACCCTAACCATTTTTTAATGTGTAGAATTTAAAAATTAACTCTATTTTATGAAAATAATTTTCTAAATATGATAAATTTAATTTTTAATTAAAATCATCATTTACTTAGAAAATACTAATTTTAAAATTAAAACTGCTTTTATATCACTTTGAAAATTTAATTAAGGTCTCATAAAATTATTTTATAATCATAAGACATAAAAATATTAATTTATTAATACATTTTATGCAAATAAATTTTAATTTAATTTATTTAAATAATCACTAAATTGTAATTAAATATTTATGACTTGCAAAAATACCAACACTTAATTAATAATTTTTGAAATATTTATTTACTTATACTATGATATAATTATATCATATTATCATTTATAATATGCCTAAATTTTATTCATACTTTTATTAGTGATGTTACTATTCAATTGGTTAGTTTACTATTTATAAGGGTCACATTGTTATTCCAAAGGTCAGGTTATTATTTCATCAGTATAAGTTCCTTAACTACTAGAAATACTTCTTGTTTCATTCATTATTTATTTATAAAGTTTGTATTGTGTTATTAATGTGATTTTATGTGATTATACTATATGACATAATTCTTAGAATGGAATTTCCATTGATAAAATTTTGTTTCGTTACATTCTTCCCCCTTTATAAAATTTCACCCTCGAAATTTTGTTTTTTCATTCTAAGTTGAAAACAGGTGTGGGTACTTCTCTTTCATTATTTAATTTGGTTCCCATGTTTCATCTTCATACTTTTGGTTCAGCCATAGTACTTTTACCAGGTGAGTAGTCTTGTTACGTAGAACTTTATCGCTATAATTCAAGATCTTCACTCACTGCTCCTCATATGATAGATCATTTTCCAACTATACCACCTCTAAATTTAGTACATGTGAAGGATCTGGTATGTACTTTTTCAATAGGGATACATGGAATACATTATATACTTGAGACGTGGTTGGTGGAAGTGCTAGTCGATAGGTCACAACTTCAATAGGATCAAGAATCTCAAAGGGGTTGATGTACCTGAGACTTAGATTTCATTTCTTCCCAAATATCATGAATCTCTTCTATAGATATATGAATAAGAATAATATATGTCCAAACTTAAACTCAAGGTCTCATCAATGATTGTCTACATAGCTCTTTTGTCTATTGTGGACTGCCTTGATGTGATGCTGAATCATTTTGTCCTTCTCCACCATTTCTTCAACCATTTCAGGTCCTAGTAGCTTATGTCCACTGAATTCATCCCTTCACACCAATGTTCTACATATTTTCCCATATAGGGATTCATATAGAGCCATTTGGATGCTCAAGCGGAAACTATTATTGTGGGAAAATTCGACCAGTGGAAGTTGTTGGCCTCATCCTCCTTGGAAGTCCATAGAACATGCCCTCAATATATCTTCCATTTTCTGAATAGTTCTCTCATATTGTACATCAGTTTGGAGATGATAGGTCGTACTGAGGTTCAACTTAGTGATTAGATCATGTTGCAGACTTTTCCAGAACTTTGAGGTGAATCTCGAATCTTAATTGGATATAATTGATAGTGGTACTCCATGTAGCCTTACCAATTCTCTGATATATATCTGAGAAAGTTTATCCAGTGATAAATCCTCTTGAATTGCAATAAAGTGAGTTGTCTTTGTAAGAAGATTCACAATAACCCATATAGCATTATTCTATCTGGATGTATTTGGATGACCGGTGATAAAGTCCACGGTAATGTTCTCCCACTTCCATGTTGGTATGGGTAGTGGTTGAATCATCCCCTTAGACTTTTGTCTTTCATCCTTAAATTGATAACATACCAGGCACTTTGATGTATACTCAGTGATATCTTTCTTTATATTGTCCCACCAAATGTTCTCATGGAGATCTCAATGCATCTTTGTGATCCATGGGTGAATAGAGAAGGTTGATATATGTGTTTCATTCAAAAACTCCTTCTTTATTTATGGATTTTATTGTTAAGATAGTTGTAAACCAAATCTTACAACTCCTTCCTCATCAATTTTGAATTCTGAGTATTTCCCATTTCTAATTCCTTTTATCCTTTTATGAATTCACACATCATTCCTTTGATAATCCTTTATAATATCCATGAGGGGTGGTTAAGAAATCATTTGACAAAGGATTGATGATATTCCACACTTAATGATTTCTATTTCCATCATTTGCAAGTATAAGAAGATTGGATCCTTCCCTATTCTCATCATTGATAAATATGTAGGATCATTTTTACTTAGAGCATATGCCACCTTATTTTCTTTACCAGGATGGTAGTGAATTAATCAGTCGTAATCTTTTATGAGCTCCAACCATCTTTGTTGGTGCATATTAATCTCCTTCTGTGTGAATATATATTTGAGACTCTTATGACTAGTATATATTTCGCACTTCTCCACATAGAGATAATGCTGCTGGATTTTCAATGCAAAGATCATAGCATCCAACTTCAAATCATGCGTAGGATAGTTTTGGTCATTGATTTTCAAATGCCATGAGGCATTGGCTAAAACTTTTTCATTTTTAATCATCACATAACCTAATCCATTCTTTGAAGCATCATTGTACACCACAAATATTTACCCACCTTTTGGAAGTGTGAGCACTGGTGCAGTGATAAGCCTCTTTTTGATCTCTTTGAAGTAGTTCTCACATTCACTGGTCCAGAAAAATTTTCCCCCATCTTGAGTCAACTTGGTTATTGGTTTTGACAATCATGATAATTTCTTAAAAAATCACCAGTAATACCCAGCTAGATTGAGGAAACTATGTATATCCATTACATATGATGACATGGGCTACTCTTAAATTTCCTTTGTCTTGGAAGAGTCCATAGATATCCCTTTTTCGGTAATAACATACCCCAAGAATGATACTTCCTCCATCCATAACTAACATTTAATATACTTTGCATAAATTTTTTCCCTTCACAAAGTCTTTAGCATAGTATTCAAATGTTGATCATGTTCCTACTTGTTCTTAGAGTATATCAAAATATCATCAATAAAGACTACCACAAATTTGTCGAGGTAATCTATAAATACACTATTCACTAAGTCCACAAAAATTCCAGGAGAATTAGTGTGTCTAAAAAACATCATTATGAACTCATAGTGTCCATACCTTGTTCGAATGGCAGTCTTGGGAATATCTTCCCTCCTCACCTTTAATTTGTGATATCCTAACTGAAGTTCCACCTTAGAGAAATATTTGGCCCCGCATAGCTGATCGTACAAATCATCTATTCGAGGTAGGTGATTATTGTTCTTTATTGTGATTTTATTAAGCTCGAGATAATCATTACATAGGTGCATTGATCCATCCTTCTTCTTGAAAAAGAGGACTAGTGCACCCCATGATAAAGCACTCGAGTGTATACAACCCTTTTCGAGATTCTCCTATAACTGGTTCTTCAGCACTTCCAGCTCAACAGTGGCCATTCTATAAGGTGTATTTGATATAGGTAGGGATCTATGAATAATCTCAATTAAGAACTCAACCTCTCAATCATGAGGAAGACAAATAAATTCTTTAGGGAAAATATCAGTATAATTCCTCACAATGGGCATGTCTTCAAGCATGATTTTCTCCTCTGTCTCAATCATTTGAGCTAGATATGCTTGCACATAAGTCAAAAATATCCACAATTGAGATGATGATTCTGAAGGAGATTCGTATTCCTCCTTACACTTGTATAGAATTTGAGGATGCTTCAATATGTGAAGAGTTATCTCCCTTTCTTGATAGTTGATGTTGGTTTTATATAAAGATATCCAATTCATTCCCAAAATAGCATCAAACTCTACTAAAAGAAGTATGGAAAGATTTATTGGGAGGTTAAGTCCACTAAATTTACTAGGAAGGAGTTATAAACTTTAGATGCAATAAATTCCTCATTTGTTGTACTCATAGATAACTCAACCTCCAAATTTTGAGGTGGTGTTTGAATAGTTATACTAAAATTGCAAGATATAAAAGAATGCGTAGAATTGGTATCAAATAGTACATTTTCTATTCTTGAATGAATAACTAGTGTACCTGTCACCACATCATTGTACGCCTCCACCTCAGTAGTAGTGATAGCATATGCACTTCCTTGTTTCCTTGGAGGTTATTGTCGATTGACACTGACAACCCTAGTCTTATGGAATTGGTTTGAAAAATTCCCATCTTCCTTTTAGTTTAAACACTACACTAGAGGATAAGCATTTATCTAAACATTCCTTTTTTCCTTTTAATTAGTGGTATTCTTCATATCCCTTTAGTAGCTACTATACATATTCCCTTCTCCTTCATATATGAAGCAACTCTTGGTTCCCTTTAAGCAGTTTCTAAGTTGATTCTTCCCACACTTTTGACATATGGGATGTAGGGTCTTCTTCCCATAATTGTATTATCACCCATATTAAACTCCATTTTCCACTTTTTTTCAACATTCCCATGAGACCACTAAGATTCTATGATCTCCATTTCAACCTTGAGGGAACTATAGAAAATCTCCTCATAACTATTGAAGTCTTGAATCACCAACGCTTTTTGTATACTTGGATTTAGTCTGATAAATAAGAGATCCACCTTACTTTTGGCGTTCATGACAAATCTAGAGGTGTATCTTGAAAGCCTTGTGAATTTTTCTTCATATGCCCTGATGGAATCATCTTTCTATTGATTTAGTATGAGGAATTCCCTTTCCATATTGAGATGGAGGGTTCAAGGAAAATATTTATTGAAAAGTATTTTCTTTAAATCTTCGCATTCCATGGAATCAATTTCCTCATTGAACTTTGTGTTCTTTATCAATGTCCACCACTAATCATCTTCCCCATCAAAATGATAAACTATCAGTATAACTTTCTATTCTTTTAAGCACTGGTGGATAGATAATGTCTTCTCAATGGATTTAATACATTGTTTTATGAGGAGGGGATTATAAGATCCACTAAACATGGTAGGCATTTACCGTATGAAGGATTTGACAGCAACTTACTCTTTCTTAGGAGGAGTGTGTTCCATAAGATTTGAGTTATTATTCATAACATGATCCAGATGATCAAGTACAATTATAAAGTCTTGACCACCCATTTCCATCATATCTAGCATATCATAAAGGAAATAATCACATTGATTGTTGGCATGTGTTCTTCTATTTCCCTCCATTAACTAAGAGAAAGAAAGTACAATTAGGGGGATTGAATACTTAACTAATAAGCATAAAAAGGAAAATTAAAACATTAAAGGATAAACTTGTAAAGGAAAAGTATATCCTAAGGTGTGAATCCCAAGGTTTCAATCTAGGATATCAATGATCTATTTCCTAACATATATTCTTATGTGAATTTTTTTTCCCTTAATAATGGTTCGTAATGAGATTATGAATTTACCAAACCATATCCCTCGGAAGTGTCAAACTAGGTGCGTAGTAAGGCCCATTGTCATGTATTGGGTTACCCTGATTCAGGCCTAGAACACCTTGCTATATTTGTTACTCCTTGGTACATTTGTGTCAGAACCACGTCTTCTTGTTGTCATGACCCATCCCCTGGGGCTCGTGCCGTGACTACCTCAATCTCACCTTCCATAGGCCAGGGGCTGGCGACTAGAACCAAAGGTGTAATTCCCTAAAACTGGTAAGGCATTGCCTTTATAACCTGTAAACACACACACAAGCAAGCACGCAAATGGATACGAAACACCAAGTAAAACTGTATAACAAAAGAGTACTAAAAGTAAACGGGGTCAGAATACAAGACCAACAGTAAACTACAAGAAACTAAAAGTACAAGTACAACTAAAGAAAAAGGAAAACAACAATTGGGTTGTCCTTTGAGGTTCCTACCTGAAGGGTAGGTACAGATCGCCTCCTCAACACTCCCCGTCCATCCGTCTCCTCCATGTACTGACTCGTCATAGGGTCCACCTCCAGGTACCATCCAGTCATGGAAATCTCAGCCTCAGTCAGCGCTGTCTGTCATTTGCATCCAACACAACAAGGTGCGGGCATAGCCTGTGTAGGGGTGAGTATAACGATACTCAGTAGGGACCCCGAGGCCCTGTAGGTATCAAAAAATCTAACAAGGATAATACACAAAGTATGAAATCAATAGATAAACTTACTTAGGTATATGCCCATACATATACCTAAGTTATCAAGTAATCCATCTCAATCATGAAGAAAACACAGAGGTTTTGACTCAACTCAAACCAAGATTTTATTCTAGGGGTAGTATCAAGTAACATCCCCAGTCACATTGTCGAAACCTCAGCTACTGGAGAACTCCTCCTCTATCGAGTACATTGGGCCTGCTGCGACACCAAGGCACTTCCCACTTACCTTGTACTGCTGAGGTACTCTTCCTGTTGAGTATCATGGGTCTGCAACATCACCAAGGTGATCCCCACCATGGGTCTGTCGTGACACCAAACGTGCTCCCCCTCATAGCCTACTGAGGTACTCCTCCTATCGAGTACCATGGGTCTGCCGCGACATAAAGGCACTCCCCACTATGGGTCTTCCGCGACACCAAGGTGCTCCCCACTGGGCTATTCGAGTCACTCTGAGTCAAATCGGTCAGCAGTCGTCAGGTTTCATCCAGCTACTAGGTCTCTGCACTATGCTCGCTCATCTTCGGGAGGATCCGCTCCATGAGCTACTGGTCGATACTGCAATTGTTACGAAGTCCCACAAAGAAATATCTCAAAGGTCCACCACGTCATAGGGATCTCAACACAACTGACGGCGCGTCAATCGGGCGCCCGGTCTGTGAGTTATTAGCCTTTTAGTCATGGGGGCCCAGTTGGATTTGTGCTCGATCCAACCTGACTATTCCCTATCTCAATCAAAAACACAATGGGGTATACTCAAAGGGACCGCCTCGCTCCAATATTTCTAGCACTGCTGACAGTTCGTCAAATGGACGTCTGGTGCCAAAGATATGGCTGAAGGAGCATAAATGGGTCATAGTGGTCCGGAGTCCGGACCGACCCAGCCTAGGCCGTCCCGGTATGGGTCAACCTAGCCCGACACTTTGGGTCTGGCCCGGCCCATGGTGGGGCCCAGCCCGCGTGGGCCACGAGGGCATGGACAGGCCACGAGGGCGCGGACCGGACGCCAGGTCACAGACCAGATGCGAGGGCGTGGAATGACCGCGAGGGCCCGGAATGGCCGTGAGGGCGTGGACTGGCCGTGGGTCGGCGGTCGAGCCGCGGGCCATCAAGATCAGTCATAGTTCAGTGGTATTTTGGTCAGTAGGGCGGAGTGGCTCAGCTCAGTGGCGTGGCTCGGCTCCGCGGTGGCGTGGCTTGGCTCGGACGGCAGCGCGGCTCGGCGGACGGCGGCGCAGCTCGGCTGCGGGTCATCTGGGGTGGCACGGCAAGGCTGCAGGTGGCGGCACAGTGAGGCCACGAGTGGAGGCACCGTTTCCTCCGTCGTCTTTGTCGCCTTCCTCCATTTTGAATAATACACCAAAGAATAATGATGGAGGGGTCGGGCCTTGTTTGTTTGGCCCGCACCCTCCGCATTTAGAGTGGTAGCAAGTGGTTTACAAAGAACGAAGCATGAACGTGAAACCATAATCTTCCGCAATGTTTGTTCCCAATCCACACAAGAAAATAAGTGAGTACATGGAAAGTGATAAAAATTTAAGAATAAACCCCTACCTCGATCACTTGATGACGTTGGAACAGGAAGGTAGTATGGTCTTCGATTCGCAGTAGATGAGGAGGTCCCATGGCGAAAGAAGTCCTAGGGAAAAAGGTCAAAGGGGGTCGGCATTCTTCATTAGAGGATCCTTATTTATTGGTGGAGTATTCTTCATTGAAGAGCTTTCTCCCAAGATCTCCTTCCTTTTCCAACAAATGAATAGGTAGCCCAAAGTAATAGATTGTAATATCTATTAAGTTGTTTGCATAATATTCAAAAATGATTTAATTAAATTGGCTCAATTAAGTGGTGTGTTGGGATAATTAAGAGGGGGAGGGTTGGCACAATTAATGTGGAGGAAGCTCAAGAGGCTCCTCCACATTGATGAGGGAGTTGAAGAGGTTTCCCTACATTTATGAGGGAGTTGAGGTTTTCTCCCAATTAAAAGGGGGGTTTCAAGGGGGGTTTCAAGGGGGGTTTCAAGGGGGGTTTAATCCCGGGTGGTCCCCACCACCATAACCTCTCATGGGAGGTTAGGCTCGGGTGGTCCCCACCACCATAACCTCTCATGGGAGGTTATGGTCTGGTGGTCCCCACCACCAACATCCATAAGGAGGTTGGTTTAAACAAAATAAAATAAAATGTGTGCTTATTTTATTTCATTATTTCCACGAAAAACCCAAAAACTAACTTTCACCCTCGACCAACTTCCATTAAGGTGAAAGTCTTCTTAAGTGAAAACCGGTGTTGTGAGTTCAACGGTGCCCTCAAATTTCAATTTCGAGCACCGGTTCAAATGTTATAAAAACTTTCTTGTACGTTTATTGAACGTACCCGAATAAAATTTTAGAAATTCATTCCAGGTACTCCAGGCCTCAGAATCACATGTCATAAATTTTCGCGGACTCGTAAAATTCCAATTTATTTTAAAAAAAATTACATGGAAATTCTGGGTCTTTAAATTCTCCCCACCTCAGGGCTCTACATCCCCATAAGCCACAACTCAAACTAAGGGAACAAAAGGGGGTACTGAGCACACATCTGAGACTCCTACTCCCATGTGCTCTCCTGAAGGTTCACATGCTACCAGTGAACATGCACCAGAAGTATCAACCGTCCAAGAAGGACCCACTCCTATTGATCCTTAATCTCTAATAGAACCTCCGTAAAAGTTTTCCCATCATCGATGTCTAGCTCACCATGGTCGATGATGTGAGAAGGGTCATGCACGTATCTCCTTAGCTGGGATACGTGGAAGACGCCGTGCACCCGGTGCAACTAAGGTGGAAGAGCTAAGTGGTAATCCACCTAGCCAACTCTATTGAGGACCTAAAAAGGTCCGATAAATCTCAGAGATAACTTGCCGCCTTGGCCAAATCTTCGTAGACCTCGTCAGGGTGAGACCCATATAAAGACGTGGTCGCCATCCTCAAACTCCAGAGGTCTACATCTCCTACCGACATACAACTTATGCCTACCCTGTGTAGTCTTCATCCACTCCTGGATGATCTGCACCTTCTCTGTGGTAGAACAAACCATCTCTGGTCCCACGAGTGCTCAGTCCCCAGGGCCAGTCCATCACAAAGGTGATCTACAAGGTCACCGTATAATGCCTCAAAAGGTGTCATCCCAATGGTGGAGTGATAGCTGTTATTGTATGTAAACTCCACCAAAGGTAAGTGATCCTTATAGCTGCATCTGAAGTCGAGGACACAAGAATGCAGCATGTCCTCGATGGTCTAAATGGTTCGCTCAGTCTAGCCATCCGTCTGAGGATGGAATGCGGTGCTCAAACGAAGCTGCATCCCGAAAGTCTCCTGTAACCCCTTCCATAGTCGGGAAGTAAAATGTGCATCATGATCAGAGACAATCGTCAAAGTTACTCCATATAGTCACAAAATATCTTGCACATAGAGGCGTCCCAAGATCTCTACTAAACCCTACTCTCTGATCGGTAGGAAGCGGGCTGACTTGGTGAGTAGGTCGACGATCACCCAAATAGAGTCATGACCTCTGGATGTACGTGGAAGTCCTATCATGAAGTCTATGGATATCCTATCCCACTTCCAATCTGAGACCTCTAAAGGATAAACCAAGCCTGGTGGTACCTGATGCTCCGCCTTCACTTACTGACAAGTGAGGCACCAAAAAACAAACTCTACTACTGCTTTCTTCATTCCTGGACACTAGTGTTGTCGTCAGAGATCCCGGTACATCTTCGCTGCTCCTGGATGTACCGTTAGAGGGGATGTGTGGAACTCCCTCAAAACTTACTCCTAAAGTGACACCGGTACCATGGTGTGTCCTCTTAAGAGTATGACGTGCTCCCCACCTTCATAAAATCCATCAGGTGCCTACCCTATGGATATCTGAGCACGTCGAGCCTTGTAGTTAGAATCCCCATGCTACGCCTCCCTAACTCGCTGAAGAAGTGGGGGAGAGCTGATCTATCTATATCCACAAAGGATATCTACAATTAAGCCAGCTACTCCGTCACCTCACCTAGCAGCTGTATGCTAGACCTCCTGCTGAGTGCATCTGCTACAAAGTTCACCTTCCTAGGAGTATAGACTATCTCAAAGTCATAGTCCTGGAGGAACTCAAGCCAACATCACTGTCTCAGGTTCAGGTCCTTCGGAGAGAAGATATACCTGAGACTCTTATGATCAGAATACA
Source organism: Viscum album (assembly GCA_963277665.1). NCBI lineage: Eukaryota > Viridiplantae > Streptophyta > Magnoliopsida > Santalales > Viscaceae > Viscum > Viscum album. The sequence goes on from OY728119.1 coordinate 141,730,370, forward strand.
CTGTAAAACGTTCGCCCATCAGATATTGCCGCCACATCTTCAAGGTGAAGACCACTACTACTAACTCCAGGTCATGGGTAGAATAGTTATTATCATGTTTTCTCAGCTGTCAAGAACCATATGTGATCACTGCTCACTCCTGCATCAAGACACATCCGAGTCTAGTCCCTGATGTGTCGCAGTAAACTACGTACCATATGCCCTCCTCTGGAAGCCTCAAGATGGGGGCACTATTCAGCCTCTACCTCAGCTCCGGAAAACTCTGCTGACATCTCTCCGACCACATGAAGGGTTTCCCCTTCTTCATCAAGGCTGATAGTGGTGCTACAATTCTGGAGAAATATGGCACAAATATCTGGTAGTATCTAGACAAACCCAGGAAACTTCGTACCTCCATCACACTCCTGGGTGGCTCACAAGCAAGTACTACCTCAACCTTCACTGGATCTATTACAAATCCAGCCTCTGATATGACATGTCCCAGAAAGTTAACCTCTCGGATCCAGAACTGGCACTTTGAGAGATTACCATAAATTTGGTGCTCTCAGATTGTGTCTAGTACTACCCGTAAATGGTAGGCATGCTCCTCCTCAGTAGTCGATTAGATCAGAATGTAATCAATGAAGACTACTACGAAGCGATCAAGGTATGGTTGAAAGATCATGTTCATGAGTCCCATGAACACTGTTGGAGCATTGGTTACACCGAATGGTATAACCAAGAACTCGTAGTGGCCATACCAACACCTGAAGGTTGTCTTCTACACATCCTCATCCCGTACTCTGAGCTAGTGATAGCCTGATCGGAGGTCTATCTTTGAGAACCACCGTTCTCCCTTCAGCTGATCGAAGAGGTCATCAATCCTTGGGAGTGGGTACTTGTTCTTCACGCTCACCTGATTCAGGCGCTGATAGTCAACAAAAATCTTCAAGCTCCCATCCACCTTTTTGGCGAACAGAATCGGGGCTGCCCAGGGAGAAACATTGGTCGAATGAATCCCTTCCACTGCAAGTCCTCTAGCTATACCCGTAGCTCACGAAGCTCTGTGGGAGCCATCTGATATTCCGGTGGAGATATTAGTGTCGTCCCAGGGTACAAGTCAATATAAAATTCCACCTCTCTGTGAGGAGGTAGACCTGGGACATCATCAGGGAAAACATCCACGTACTGGTCCACCACTACAGGATAATTTGGACTCTCCACATCAACCGCTCCAAGGGTAAGGCTAGCCTGTTGGAACCATGGTCTTCTATGAATTAATTGGAGTATGGTTTGTGTTTTTTGACAATCCTCAGTAGAAGTTAAAAATGTGTACTAGAAACCTGATCATACATTTCAAGTAGACAACAGTATTGAAGGTGGCGTCGTTTCCCAGGGTTTGCCAAATTTTTGGGCCTAAAAATTGACAAATGGAGAAAAGTGTTTTTGGAAATGAGACTTGCGCGTCATGTACTTGAAGAAGAAGGAACTTGCGTGCCTAGAATTTTTCAAGATCAGAATGTGGAAAAATGTCAAAGGGAAAAGGGTCGCACAAGTATTGGTTGGGTTGCGCAAGTGACATGCACGTTGAGAAGGGACTTGCGCGCCGGTGCCTAGGAGGTCTGGAAACTTTCGCGCCTATTGTTCTTTATGATCAGAACTTAAAAATATGTAAAATAAAATAGGGTCGCGCAAGTATTGGTCTGGTCGTACAAGTGATTTATGTGACAGAGGCTAGGTTGATTGGAGTTGCGCGCCGTGACCTGCACGCCGTGAGGATACTTACGCACCACCGCGCAGGGGGTCCAGTTTTGCCTATAAATAGAGGAAAACCCCTCCTCATTTTCAATGAAGTTCAAGACTTAGAGATTTTTCGAGCACTTGTCACGCAAGTGGTTGAGTCGCACAAGTGGTAGTTGGGTCGCACAAGTAGAGGTTGCGTGTGGATTGTTGGTTGTGCGACCAAGGCGGTTTGGGAGTTAAAGGCGCAGTGTCGTGCAAGTTTGGAGTTGAAAGAGGTAGTGTCGTGAAAGTGGGTTGGTGTCACCTGCGCGCCGAATTTGTACCGTGCAAGTGACTTGTGTGTCATTCTTGAAACTTGTGCGCCGGTCTTGGAGAAGCATGCCAGGAGAGGTGGGAGTACGCCGGTCTTTTTGGAGCTACCCGAAAGATGGAAGATTACCCGATATCTTCGGTGCAAACTGATATTAGTCTATGAGTGAAAGTTGGACTTCAACAGAGCATCTACACACAATAGAGGATGAATTCTCTTGCAATTATGAAGTGACCTTCATGTCTATAAACTGAGTGTGACTTAACCAAGGGAAATGTGCCAGGGGGAGTCAGCGGGAGTGACCCGAGGGATGCTGTGAGCTTTCCCTGAACCTTTTGTAAAGGCAGTGAGCCTGGGACAGTGTGACGATGCCCGAACCTTTGTAATCCATAGCTAGTGAAGTTTAGTGTAATTTGGTACGATCGACAACCTGTCGATGTATGCTCCTTGGAAGTAGCCCTTAGTGGTGAACCAAGTAAAAAATGTTGTGTCGCCTCTCTGCATGTGAATGCTTGCTTTCTGTTCATATCCATCATACAGGTTTAACAAGTCCCTACCAACATGGGAACAAGATCCATAACTTTAAAAGAAAAAGTTGACACCCTGATTCACCCCTCCCCTCTCAGGGTGTCCTGGGGTCCTTCATATCCAACTGATGAGTGATCGGCTACACTCTCCTCCGGATAAGTCCATCCTGTGCTGCAAAGTCTCCCTTATCGCTGGTGAAGGTAAACCTAGTCCCATCCTTATAGACACACTACACTTTGCACCTAATACAGTCAATCTAAGCATAGACTATAGATAACCAGTCCATACCCAAGATGACATCGTAAGGCCACGACGCCGCTACTAGGATATCCCAGTTGAATCTCTCACCTCCTAGAGTAATATCACACTTCTAGAACCAATTCGTAATCATTGAATTTTCTCCCATAGGAGTATCTAGCTTTAAGGATCGAGCCAATAGCATTGTCAGAATCTCCAAGATCCGAATGAGGGACGTGGAAATAAAATAATGACTGGCACCTGTGTCTACAAGTATTGTAGCTAAGGTGGAGTTGACACAGATCGTACCTCGTATCATCTCTGGAGCACCGTGATCATAGTCTTCAGCTACCTGGGCTGAGCTCTCCCCTATCCACATGCTCCCTGCGGTCGGGGTGGACCTCCTGGTGGTGGTGGCGGCAACATCTCAAATCGTCGCCCACCGCCAGCTGCACGGCCAGCTCCTCTTCCATGTCTTCATGCTCCCTGAGGACCTCCTCGATCTAACCTTTGTCTCTACTTGGGTGGTCCTTTGACCATATGCTGATCATCTGTATGGCGGTTCGGACAGTCATGAGCCATGTGACCCTACCTGCCGCATGTGAAACACTACCTTCTCCTGGAATGTCTGTCTCTACCTCGGGTTCCCTGCACAACTGAATCTGAATCATAAGGTCGTCCACCTATAGGTTTGGTCCTCTTGGACATCTACGATGTCTGTCTGCTGCCAGTTGTAGAAGACTCCACTATGTGACGACTGGTGGTGGGTCTCGTTGCTGGTGACTGCTTGGCAAGGAAACTCTCTACTAGGAGGGATCTCTCTAACACCCTTGCCTGCATCAGGATGGTGAGTGAGATCATCGAAGCTCTAATCTCCCGCCTGAGCCCCTGATTGAAGGTTTGAGCCCTAAATAATGGGTCCCACACCATATCTGTGGAGTAGCATGGGAGGTCGGTGAACCTCGCTGAGTACTGAGATACATTCATGTTGCCATACTGCAGATGAATTAGCTCTTATATGTATACTGTGCGAAGAGTCGTTGGGACAAACTCTACCCAAAATAGGATCTCAAAGTCTGCCCAGAGAAGTTTGACCTCTTTGTGAACCTAGAGCATCAAGATCCACCATCTGCTTGCTGCTTCCTATAGAAGGCTGGTGGCAAGGATCACCAGGAGATTGGTTGGTGTCCCTACGAGTCAGAAGATTCTCACCACGGCCTCCAGCTAATCCTCAGTTTCCTGTGGGTCTACCTCTCCCCTGAACCTGGGTGGCATCTGGTGTGAGAACTTGTGCAATGCACTCAAGCAGTGTGCACCGTCTGCTGCTAGGGGCTGGTGGCATCGGTGGCCCAACAGGGAAAAGTATCGTTGGTTCCTTCGCAGGTGCCTCTACTGGAAGAGGGCCCTGCACCGAGGCCTCGTCGCTCGGTGGGCTATCAGTGCGTACAACTCTCAGAACTCTAACTGGTTGTCTTCATGGAGTCATCCTTCAATGAAACAGGTGTTCCACGATCAAAAGTTATACCTGGTGAGCTGAAATTTATACCTAGTGAGATGACTCAAAAGATCACAAATAAAAATTTTGAAAACACACACGCAATCAGTGTCTTCGTGTAGTGAGTCAGAAATCAAAATTCAGGGTCCTGGTATATGGATACATCGGCCGCCGCACCAACACTAGACTCCTTGAACTGAAAACCTCACTCATTACCCTTAACACTATTGCTTCACAGAAAAGATCAAAGTCCTAGTTATACGGTAGAACCGACTCCTCTGATACTAATTTGTCACGAACCATCCCCCGTGGCCCATGTCGTGACTACCCCAAGCCCGCCTTCCATAGGTCATGGGTTGGCGACTAGCACTAAAGGCGTAATTCCCTAAAACTGGGAAGGCATTGACTTTATAACCTGTAAACACACACACAAGAAAGCACACAACTGGATACGAAAAACCAAGTAAAACTGTATAAAAAAAGAGTGTTGAAAGTAAAAGGGGCTAGAATACAAGCCCAACAGTAAAGTACAAGAAACTGAAAGTACAAGTACAACTGAAGAAAAAGTAAAACATTTATCGGGTCATCCTTCGAGGCTCCTACCTAAAGGGTAAGTACAGATCACCACCTCATCACTCCACATTCGTCCGTCTTCTCCATGTACCGACTCATCGTAGGGTCCACCTCTGGGTACCGTCCAATCGCGGTACTCTCAGTCTCAGTCAGCATTGTCCATCGTCTGCATCCAACACAACAAGATGCGGACATATCCCGTGTAGGGGTGAGTATAACGATACTCAGTAGGGACCCTGAGACCCTCTAGGTCTCGCAAAATCAAATAAGGATAATACAAAAAGTATGAAATCAACAGATAACCTTACTTAGGTATATTCCCATACATATACCTAAGTTATCAAGTAATCCATCTCAATCATGAGAAAAACACAGAGGTTCTGACTCAGCTCAAATAAGGATTTTATTCCAAGGGTAGTATCAAGTAACATCTCCAGTCACATTGTCGAAACCTCAGCTGCTGGAGAAATCCTCCTCTATCGAGTACATTGGGCCTGCCGCGACACCAAGGAGCTTCCCACTAACCTTGGATTGCTGAGATACTCCTCCTGTCAAGTACCGTGGGTCTGTGGCATCACCAAGGCACTCCCCACCATGGGTCTACCGTGACACCAAGAGCACTCCCCCTCATAGTCTGTTGCGGTACTCCTCTTGTCGAGTACCGTGGTTCTACCACAACACCAAGGCGCTCCCCACTATGGGTCTACCGTGACACCAAGGTGCTCCCCACTAGGCTAGTCGATTCACTCCGAGTCGAATCGGTCAGAAGTCATCAGGTCTCAGCCAGCTACTAGGTCTTTGCACTATACTCGCTCATCTTCAGGAGGATCAGATCCACGAGCTACTGGTCGATACCCCAACTTTCACGAAGTACCATGAAGAAGTATCTCAAAGGTCTGCCATGTCATAGATATCTCAACGCAACTAACGTCGCGTCAATCAGACACCCGGTCTGTGAATTATTAGCCTTTTGGTATTGGGGGCCTAGTTGGATTCGTGCTCGATCCAACCTGACCATTCCCCATCTCAATCCAAAACACAGTGGGGTATACTTAAAGGGACCATCTTGCTCCAAGATTTCCATCACCAGTGACGGTTCATCAAATGGACATATGGTGCCAAAGATATGGCTGAAGGAGCGTAAATGGGTCGTAGTGGGCCCGGGTCCGGTCCGACCCAGTCGGACCGACCTGGACCGACCCGGCTTGGGCCATCTAGGTATGGGTCGACCTAGACCGACCCTTTGGCTCTGGCCTGGTCTACGGTGTGGCCCGGCCCACGTGGGTTGTGAGGGTGTGGACTGGCCGCAAAGGCGTGGACTAGCCATGGGTCGGCGGTCCGGTCACGGGTTGTCGGGACCAGCCGTGGTTCAGCGACAATTCGGTTAGGAGGGAAAAGAAACTCGACTCGGTGGTGCAGCTTGGCTCAGTGGCGGTGCGGCTCGGTTCGGACGGTAGCGCGGCTCGGCGGATGGCAGCGCGGCTCAGCGGACAGCAGCGCGGCTCAGAGGACGGCGGCGCGGCTCCGCTCAGACGGCGGCATGGCTTGGTGGAAAACGGTGCGGGCCGGTGAACGGTGGTGCGGCTCAGCTCAGACGGTAGCGCGGCTCGGCTTAGACGGCAGTGCGGCTTGGCTCGGAAGGCGGCGCGGCCCGGCAGACGATGGCGGGGCTTGGCTCAGACAGCGGCACGACTCGGTCGCGGGTCGGCCGGGGCGGCGCCGCATGGCCGCGCCGGGTCGGTCGAGTTGGCCCGGTAAGGCCGCGGGGCGGCCAGGGCAGCGCGGCGAGGCCGCAGGTCATCCGGGGTGGTGCGGCGAGGCCGCAGGTCAGCCGGGGTAGCGCGGCGAGGCCACGGGTCGGCCAGGGCAGCGCGGCGGGGCCGCGGGTGGCGGTGTCGTTACCTCCGTTGTCTTTATCACCTTCCTCCATTTTGAAGAATACACCAAAGAAGAACGGCGGAGGGGTCGATCTGTGTTTTTTTGTCCCACAACCTCCATGTTTAGAGTGGTAGCAAGTGGTTCACAAAGAACTAAGCATTAACGTGAAACCATAATCTTCTACAATGTTTATTCCCAACCCGCACAAGAAAAGAAGGGAGTAAATGGAAAGTGATAAACATTTAGGAATAAACCCCTACCTTGATTGCTTGATGATGTTGGCGCAAGAAGGAAGTATGGTCGTCGATTCTCCATAGATGAGGACATCCCACGTCGAAAGAATTCCTGGGGAAGAAGGTTGAAGGGGGGCGGCATTCTTCGTTGGCGGAGCCTTCTTCGTCAGTGGAGCATTCTTCGTTGAAGAGCTTTCTCCCAAGAGCTCCTTCCTTTTCCAACAAATTAATAGGTACTCCAAAGTAATACATTATAATATCTATTAAGTTGTTGGTATAATATTAAAAAATTATTTAATTAAGTGGTGCTTTGGCATAATTAAGAGGGGGAGGGTTGGTGCAATTAATGTGGAGGAAGCTCAAGAGGTTCCTCCACATTAATGAGGGTGTTGAAGAGGTTTCCCTATATTTATGAGGGAGTTGAGGTTTTCTCCCAATTAAAAGGGGGTTTCAAGGGGTTTTTAATCCAAGGTGGTCCCCACCACCATATCCTCTCATGGGAGGTTAGGCTCGGGTGGTCCTCACCACTATAACCTCTCATGGGAGGTTATGGTCTGGTGGTCCCCACCACCAACATCCACAAGGAGGTTGGTTACAACAAAATAAAATAAAATGTGTGCTTATTTTATTTCATTATTTCCACAAAAAACCCAAAAACTAACTTTTACCCCCGACCAGCTATCGTCGAAGTGAAAGTCTTCTTAAGCGAAAACTGGCACTGTGAGTTCAACAGTGCCCTCAGATTTCAATTCCAAGCACCGGTTCAAAAGTTATAAAAACCTGCTCATAAATTTACTGAACGTACCTGAAGAAAATTTCATAAATTCATTCTGGGCACTCCAAGCCTCGAGATCACACGCCGTAAATTTTCACAGACTCATAAAATTCCCATTTATTTTTAAAAAAAATACATGGAAATTTTGGGTCTTTAAATTGCTTGTAGTATCTAGACAGGGATGTATTTTCTTGATAAAACACTTACTCTATACCAACCAAAATTTAGGGATGTTTTCTCTTACTTAGTATTATCCGTAGGGTTCTTAAAAAAGTGATCTATTCCTAATATCAAAAAAAACAAGACCTTTCTTTGGTACCAACTATAGTGACCCTGACCTTTACATATACAATTACATGATTTTAAGCATAATTAAGCATCAAATTACAAGACAAGGATCATAAATCCTAGTGTCTTAGAGATTACGTTCATAATTAAACATCATGAAATAATAAAATATTTTATTTAATCTTCATAATGATATCATAACTCCCTTTGAGCCCTTATATCTTTATAGGATATCCTAGGGAAAACATGAACAAAAGGGATGAGCTAAAAAACCCACTAAGGGAATAAGTATAGGAATTAAACATATCACATGGGTTAGAAGGCATAACATGATGGTATAAGGGAATAGAACATAAATAAACATAAGGAAGAATAACATGTATGACATGGGAATATATAATCATGGATTTATAGGAATGTGTCAACAACATATAACATGACACAAACATCAGTCAAGGCTAACTGCCAAGACTATATAACATGGTGGACAAAGTCCCATAAAGGAATCAGGTTCACTCCCTATCCCAAAATGACGTCTCATGAGACTAAACAATACCCAATGCATTGGATATATATTTGGGTGCACCCATCATAACATGTTTATAAATATGTGTTCCACATAAATAATAAACATAAGGGTCACCCATATAAAGAAATGGGTATCATAATCATATCACATGGCATAACAAATGAGCATATCATAAATGTGTCCATGAAAGAATGGATTAAAAATAATCATGGAAATTAATAAGGTAAAAAATACAGAGATCATGATAATTTATGTCAAACTGAAGTGGATACATGTAAAAATAGTGTTTAAGAGACTTCAGAAATAAAACATGTAAGTGCGGTTCAAGGAAAATATTAAAGATTATTTAAAACGGTAAAGGCATAATTATTTGTATAAAACCAGAAATTATCCATGATATTTTTTTATTTTAAAAAGATATATTTTATAAAAATAATGATATCTTAAAATATATTATGTATAGCACATGAGAATGGGTAAGAAAATGGGAAATTCCTTTAATCGGGCTTGCTTATCAGGAAGATTTGAGAAGGGAATCTTTTTAAAACATATTTTTTTTCATCAAAGAATGATGATATGATATGGATATATAATTTTTTTAAAAATACTCAGAATTTATAAGAATTACAAAAAATAAATAATCATTAAATAGTAGTAAATAGGGAGAAAGAGTAATCCAAAGGAAAAATGGGGTTTCAGGTGGAATCCCTTACCTTAAGTTTGAAACGGTTCTACGCTTGATCTTAATGACCTTAATAATCAAATTAGATTCATTAATTAATAATTATATAATATTTTATACATTTAATTTATTTATTATAATTTTATTAAGTTCATTTATGGCCTTTTTAATGAGTTATAATGTTCAATTTCATCGTTTGGAAGTGCTCATTTTCTTAATTTTCATGATCAGTTCGCTTGTATAAGAGTATGGAAGTTCATGTACAATGGAAATATAAATATAGAATTGAAGTTATAAGTTATTAATGAACACACATAATGTTAAATGTTCATACAAAACATTTGGCTATTTTGGCTGAGGATGAATCATTAGATAAAAGTTAATGATAATCATTTAGGTTAATTTGGTGGTTTTTCGATCACAACGAACTCATTTTGTTTTATCATTTATTATTATGTATATAAAAATGGTTCAAAAACATTACATATGATGTAATACATATATTATAATCTTTTTCAACCATAAAATTTTTTTCATGACCTGCCATTAAGATAGTAATAGAAAATGAAAGTGCATCGTCCATGATGTCGGTAAATTGACACATCACGGACGATGATTTCATTTTTAGAACAAAAGGTGATAAGAAGAGGTATTGAGGATAGATTATTACATTAACATAATAACATTATAATATAGGTAAGGTACTGAATTTATCATTCTATTTATATGAGTGGAGGTGAGGAGAGAATAAAAAAAGAAAGATCTTGAAAAAAAATGAAATGGAAAGAGGAATTTACCTCTTGAATTTATCCTCCTTGAGAGCCTCCTTAGGGAAAAGGTTTTGGTATTTTTATGAGATAAAAAGCTCCTGAGTGTAGGGTAGGGTATTGGTAAGATATTTTCTCATAATTTGGACAAGGCTTGAGGCTTTATAGGTGTGAGGATGAGAGGTGGTAAGGGGTCGTATTCATAGTGGAGGGGAAGGGTGTTTTCTCATTATTTTATTTATTAGTTTATTATTTTGGCTCAAGACTATGAATATTTTGAGAATTATCATAAAAAATATTAAAATACTTAAGCGTAGTTTGAGGTTATGGTTCTTACATCAGCGATGACTCAAGGAATGGCGTATTTAACTTATAATGTATATATACCATAAATTGTCGTATTTTACTATTCACCAAAAATTCAAGTATTTTAGAAAAATACCAAAAATTAACCCTAACCATTTTTTTATATTTATAATTCAAAAATTAATTCCATTTTATGAAAATAATTTTATAAATATGATAAATTAAATTTTTAATTAAAATCATCATTTACTTGGAAAATACCAAATTTAAAATTATAACTACTTTTATAACACTTTGAAAAATTAATTAAGGTCTCATAAAATTATATTATAATCATAAGACATAAAAATATTAATTTATGAATACATTTTTTGAAAATAAATTTTCTTTTAATTTATTAAATTAATCATAAAATTGTAATTAAATATTTATGACTTACAAAAAAACCAACACTTAATTAATAATTTTTAAAATATTTATTTACATATATTATGATAAAATTATATCATATTTTCACTTATAAGATGGTTCAATTTTATTTATACTTTAATTGGTGAGGTTACTATTCAATTGGTCGGTTTACTATTCAAAAGGGTCACATTACTATTCCAAAGGTCGAGTTATTATTTCATCGGTATAGGTTTCTTAACTTCAAGAAATACTTCTTATTTAATTAAATATTTGTTTAAAAAGTTTGTATTGTGTTATTAATATGATTTTATGTGATTATATTATATGAAATAGTTATTAGAAGGTAATTTCCATTGATAAAGTTTTGGTTCATTACATCCTTCCCATGTAGCCCTCGATTTCCATCCCACTATCACCCGATTTCCACCATGTTGCCACCGCTTTTTAGAAAGGAGGCCCGGTTTGTAACGCCCTGACCCCAGTTACCTAGAGTCGGTGAATTATTGCGTAACATTGGCATGATCACAAAAGATCAAGTCTCGAAAGACCAATTAGTTTAGTAGCCTTGGAAACACTAGATACATTCATAATTCTTACATTACATCATAAAGTAAAACAAAACTATAACAACATCTTGTCTTCATATCCCCTAATACTATCCATGCAGGTCATTCATAATATACTTCTTCACATCCTGGAAAAATTAAAACATTGGAAGGGGTGAGCTCAGATGCTCAGTAAGGATAACAATATAGCGGAAGCTTTCATAAATAAACATTAACATTTAAGGCAATGTATAACTAAAACAAAATCCTTTTAAACTTGAACTTCAGTATAACATGGAAAAAATAAAATGAAATTATGCCATTTACTTATTCACACGGATATTCTACTAGTTGAATAATCACATGCAATATCAATAACCACTTTCATAATGATGGAATTCATAACGCCATGCTATCATAACCACGTAGCCAAGGCCTCGTGCCAAGACTACAAATAAGATTTTGTCAAGGCCTCATGCCAAGACACTAGTTTGTCTCATGAGACCTATCGATGCATCTAGGAGCTATAGTGGGCTCCACCCGTCACTTATTAAGTCCAATTCATTCCTCATATGAACAGGTTTAAACATACCATAAACCATAACATAATCGTATCACATAAAACATGCATAAAGGAAACATAACATTTCCAAATTTCAATCACAAGATATCAATACAACACATTGATATAATAAAAATATTATCAAAATCATTTTCAATACCAAAATAAAAGAAAATTAAAACTTGGTATTTATTTTTCATTTAAAAAAAAGTTATGGCTTGTAGAGGAAGCCGAAACTCAAATAATGGTCACGGCGGCGGAGAAGTCGTTGTCGCCGCATACGTACGACAATAAAAACATTCCTTTTTGTCATTTAGTAAAACGCATCATATAAAAATATTCCTTTTTAATAAACGTAAAAGTAAAAGGGGTTTATACACTGTATAAAAGAAATTTGTGTATAAAAAAAATATGCCTCAATGAATGGAGATTGAGACGAAGTCCCTTACAAAGATCATTTTTTAAATAAAATAGATCTATTATGTGTATTAACTATAAGTACACATAAATAAAGTACAAATACAATATAGGACATAATAATATCATGACATAATTTGAAAGTAAGAAATTAACCCAAAGAAAGGAAATTGGGTTAAGAAGTTCCCTTACCTCATGTCCGACTTGACTCGATCGTTCTTTAATCTCCTAAATAATAAACTAGAGTTAATTTATACTTTCTTAGGAACCTTTTTCAAGTTAATTATTCATTTTATATCACTTATTACCATGTTATGAACATTATGTAATTATTTAAGTTAATAACGGTCGTTTTGTCAATCTTTGGTACTTGAGTCAAAAATAAACTTCTTATAATTACAAGTTGTTCATGTGATAAAATATCCATTATATCTGGAATTATATTCATGATGTAGATATCATATATATAATATATATCCAGTATATACATGCATTTATAATATTACCTAACATTTAGAGGTAAGAAATGAAATGCACCGTTCATGGAGACGGTAAGTCGTACGTACGCATAGACGCTACGTCCATTTCTATTTCGTATTTAATGGAATAAAATAATAATGATATAAAGGTATATTATAATTCCAGTATAATATAATATATAATATCATTTACTCCATCCTTTATACATCCCACATATGGCATTAACGATTCAAATCACTTTGAGGGGGCCGTAGTCCGCACTTCCTAAAATGAAATTATCGCGTTTACCCATAATGGAAATCATAAAGGTATGCCATAAATGAAAAATACAGAAGAATAAGGAAAAATTAAATATAATATATATCATATATAAATATAGTTACATCATAATGGACACCATGAGAGGTGTTAAAAGAATATTGAACAATCATCGTTTCGTGAGGTAGTAATTCGCCACCCACAGAAACAGTATGTTCTTTAACCATTAGACGAAGGTGTGTGTAAGTTTAAATCAAATCCTTCTCATAAAAACATCCTAGTATATTTAAGATACTTTTTTTGTTACAAAAAAAAGGAATAAAAAGATTTTAGGGGGTTGGAGAAGCAAAATAAAACAAAAGAACACAAGTGAAGACATTACCTTTAAATCGGGTAACTCTTTTTGATTTGAGCCAAAGGCTTCCTTGGGAAGACTTATGCCCAAATTCAGATTTCTAGGATTAAGAGAGGGAAGTTTAGAGACTATTTGGGTAGAGGTTGGTAGATCCAAATGGCTTTGATGGTGTGAATAAGGTGGTAGAGGTGGGGGCCTTTTATAAGAGGAGAGGAGGGGCACTCTTGGAAAGTCATGAAATGTTACATTATTATAAAATGATTTTCGAAATTTAAAGGTCCCAAAATGATATATTTCGAGGATAAGGTGATAAGGGTTATAAATATACTCATAAAATAGTTTTTTGACAAGTGTAAGTATTAGATTTTACATTATCCTTCCATTTTATTAAAATTGTTAATTAATGAGGTAATCGTTGCATCATCATGATGTCATAAAAAATTTAATTTATTTAATGTCTAAAATTTATAAAACAATTACCATGATGTAGTAAATCTTTTTATCTTTCCAATTAATATTTATAGTCCAAAATTTAACTTATATAACCCCATGTAATAATTGTTTTAGTAAAACAACACATGTTTGTGACAATTCTATTTTCACTTTAAATAAAAAGTTATTAATGTCATTTTCTTACCCAAGTGGCTCCATGGGGTCCCCAAGTTGACCCATGGATTTTCTTGGTCGTCCATGACTCATCCAATAAGTTTAGGACAAGTGTCAAGATATTTTCATATTTTTATAATATCTTTTTTACCTTAAATTTCACTAATTACCTTTAATCGTGATTAATATAACTTAAAAGTTACTATTCACCAAATATTATTTTAATCCCATTGAACCACATTTTACTTATTAATGAAAATTATGTATGTTGGATTTTTTAAATTCAAATCACAGAGGTGGTAAAATTTCATTTAAACGAAAAATCAGTTTTTTTTAACTACCACTTAGTGGTTTCACTATTCATCAAAAATCGATGTTTTTAGAAAAATACCAAAATATCACCCTAAAATATAATTGATATTCCAAATTCAAAAATGATGTCTATTTTAAAAAATTTCAAACCTATAATTTTCATTAATTAATTTTATAATTAATTCTCGCTGTCAAAACAAATAGCCTGTTTTTAAGAAACAATATCAATCAAAAGATTAACAATTGTTTATGTCCAATTTCAAAGTGAAATTAATTATAATGACCACCATTGGATAAAACAGTAAAATTATATTCAAATTATACTTTAAAACCACTCAATAGTATAATTTATCACTACAAATTGTTTTTATTTAAAAAGTTTTTTTTAAGTATTTTTCACTATTCATCAAAAATTGGAAGTTCTCAGAAAAATACCAAAAATTCAACATAGGCTAATTTCGATATTCCGAATCCAAAAATGAAGTACATTTTGAAAGATAAAATTTATAAAATTTCAAAAATTTGGTATTACTATTCATAATGGCTAGTTTGATTGGTTGTGGTGTGTTAGAATCTCGAAGTTATGTACAATGCAAGCTATTGCATTATTGAAAGAGAAGCGTATCGTGAAAGCTTGGGGTGTTACATTATCCCCTCCTTCAATAAATTGCATCCTTGCAATTTAAAATTTTTCTTTGAAAATAAAAGGTTGAAAATAGAAAATACCTTTGTGGAAAACCCACATCAGAAATAGGGTTAATAAAAATATAACATTAAAAGAAAGAAAGAGAAGTACAAAGGTCACCCGAGATAGCCCATACTAGGATTATATGAAAATATGGATATGGAGGAAAAACAAACCATCAAGTTCTGATGGAGAGTTGTAGAAAACGGGGTTAGGAGAAAGTTAACTACAATAAAATCACAAACTTGTGATTGGTTAAACGATCATTGATTCTCCAGTTGGAAAAGTTAACCAACAATGCTTTTGTTTTAAGTTACCTTTCATACAGTTGAGGAATTTATTTAGGAGATTTACTAAGAATGTAAGGAAATATACATACTTTTCATGTAGACTTTCATTCTTAAATAAATTTTTACCACAAACCCATCTTTCACTCAAAAAGATAATAGAACTCAAAAATATTATATTTATCCTAATCATACAAGGTTCCAAATATTAACACATATCATTTAGATTAGGAAAACTATTTTGTAATAACTAGGGACTTCCTGTAGGCTAGTGGTAGGTAATAAAGGCCCATAGCACTATGGTTGTGGGTTCGATTCTTGCAGCTTTGTCCGACGCGGAGGGTTATCCCCCGACCTGAGGTTTGTCCTTTTCCTAATAATATTCCAAAAAATAATCTTCATAAATGTTTTAACCTTAAACAATACTATCTAAAGTTCAACTTTATCCATTCCAACCTTTATAGTTATCCAAAATACCTCTGTCTAGACTTCCTCTAAAAGGTCTCTAAATTCCAAAATCAATTGTAACATCAGATTCCCCAAACAAAGTAAAGTTTTTATTATTGTCACATACTAAAAATATGATTAACTTCTTCATATTAAAACCTTAATGAAAACAACAAGTTCTGTAGTACAATCCTTATATATATCACATTATTCTTATAACCAAAATATAATCCTTGAGTCCAAAAGCACCAATACATTAATTATTCCACTTCAACTGTAGTAACAGCATAAGATTGGCCTTGATCCCTTGGACTTTTCTGAGTTAAGTTTATCTGATTATTAGGACATTCATTTGCATAATGCCCCATTTCTCTACAATTGTAGCATTCAACATTGATATCCTCTTTCTTTCCCTTGCAATCACGAGCCTGGTGACCTTTTTCTCCACATTTGTAACAAACTCTCGTTCTTTTTAGGCAATTATCGGGGTGATTCTTCCCACAATTATCGCATAATGTAAAATCCTTCTTTCCCTTTTTCCCTTTATCTCTCTCTTGTTCCACTATTCTCTTCTTCTCTTTCTTTACTTTATTGTCATAAGATTTTGAGAATTCCTTTTCTGTCTTGATAGCACATGAGACAATATCTTCGTACGATGAGAAAGATTGTGAGACTAAGGCTTGATGGAGAAATGGTTTTAACCCATCAAAGAAATGATCAATCTTACTTCTTGGGTTACGTATATAATCTGCAGCATACCTCCCTAACCTTGTAAAGTTGGCCTCATACTTTGCGACATTCTCATCCTCCTTTTGTCTCAGACTCAGAAATTGACTTTCCATATCTGCTCGATGGTCACGAGGAAAGTATTTTTCTAAGAAAAGATCTTTGAACTCCCTCCATTCCATATTTGATACTTCATCATCTTCCTTTGTGTTTTGAATCAACAACCACCATTAATAGGCATCTCTAGTGAGGCGGTAAACTACCATGACAACCTTCTCCCTTTCGCTACTCCCAAGGCGTGGAATATTTTCTCTAAGGAGTTTATACATTGCTCAGAAACTAATGGATTGTAACCCCATTAAATTTTGGTGGTTGTTACCTCATGAAGCGGTCTAACATTGATCCTCCACATTACGGATCAGGGTGCTCCATATGAGTAAGGTTATTATTCATAACCTGAGTGAGTTGTCCCAGTATGGTGATAAGTTGATCAGCACCAGTTGTATCTCCATCTCCACTATAATTATCTTGAGTAGGAGGGCAATCCCTACATGGAGTGCGTTCATTGATACGGTTTCCATTCCTCACACTAGGTGCCATTTCTAAACAATGGCATAAACTAGATTAGTTTATGAATCAAAATACATAATTCCATACTTGTAAAACACTTAACATAAATTGAAATATAATCATAAAAATGTTTTCTTTGAGGAATTATATACTCATAAACCCTTTATAATGGTTTGTAAAGAAAATGAGAATTATCCTAAGCATATCCCCCGGGAGTGTCGTAACCAAGAGTGCAGCAAGGCCCGTTGTCATGCACAAGTTCCCGTTCGAGTCTAGCTCAAAGTGGTGTTCTTGGGTTTTACCCCTAGGTACATTTGTGCCAGAGCTGCCTCTACCTGATCGTATCCAGACAGGGATGTATTGCTCAGAAAACTCACAAAATCTCTATAATACCAAAATTCTAGGAAGTTATTTTATACTAATACTCAAATTCTATCTTTGGGCTATGTGCTCTAATCAGAGTTTATTGAAATATAGCTTCCAAGGTTAGTACTAAACTGCCTCTGATAACAACTATAACGCCCTGACCCCAGTTACCCAGAGTCGGTGCATTATTGCGTAACATTGGCATGATCACAAAAGATCAAGTCTCAAAAGACCGTTTAGTTTAGTATCCTTGGAAACACTAGATACATTCATAAGTCTTACATTACATCATAAAGTAAAAAAAACTACAACAACATCTTGTCTTCATATCCCCTCATACTATCCCTGCAGGTCATTCATAATATACTTCTTCACATCCTGGAAAAATTAAAACATTGGAAGGGGTGATCTCAGATGCTCAGTAAGGATAACAATAGCGGAAGCTTTTATAAATAAACATTAACATTTAAGGCAATGTATAACTAAAACAAAATCCTTTTAAACTTAAACTTCAGTATAACATGGAAAAAATAAAATGAAATTATTCTATTTACTTTTTCACATGGATATTCTACTAGTTGAATAATCACATGCAATATCAATAACCACTTTTATAATAATGGAATGCATAATGCCAGACTATCATAACCACGTAGTCAAGGCCTCGTGCCAAGACTATAAATAAGATTTTGTCAAAGCCTCATCCCAAGACACTACTTTGTCTCATGAGACCTATTGATGCATCTAGGAGCTATAGCGGGCTCCACCCGTCACTTATTAATGTCAATGCATTCCTCATATGAATAGGTTTAAACATATCATAAACCATAACATAATCTTATCACATAAAACATGCATAAAGGAAACATAACATTTCCACATTTCAGTCACAATATATCAATACAACACATTAATATAATAAAAACATTATCAAATTCATTTTCAATACCAAAATAAAAGAAAATTAAAACTTGGTATTTATTTTTCATTTAAAAAAAGTTACGGCTTGTAGAGGAAGCCGAAACTCAAATAATGGTCACGGCGACGGAGAAGTCATTGTCGCCGCATACATACGACAAGAAAAACATTACTTTTTGTCATTTAGTAAAATTCTTCATATAAAAAGATTCCTTTTTAATAAACGTAAAAGTCAAAGGGGTTTATACACCGTATAAAAGAAATTTGTGTATAAAACAAAATATGCCTCAATGAATGGAGATTGAGACGAAGTCCCTTACAAAGATCATTTTTTAAATAAAATAGATCTATTATGTGTATTCACTATAATTACACATAAATAAAGTACAAATACAAGATAGTACATAATAATATCATGACATAATTTGAAATTAGGAGATTAACCCAAAGAATGGAAATTAGGTTAAGGAGTTCCCTTACCTCATGTCTGACTTGACTCGATCATTCTTTAATCTCATGAATAATAAACTAGAGTTAATTTCTACTTTCTTAAGAACCTTTTTCAAGTTCATTATTCATTTTATATCACTTATTACCATGTTATGAACATTATGTAATTATTTAAGTTAATAATGGTCATTTTGTCGATCTTTGGTACTTGAGTCAAAAATAAACTTCTTATAATTACAAGTTGTTCATGTGGTAAAATATCCATTATATTCGGAATTATATTCATGATGTAGATATAATATATATAATATATATCCAGTATATACATGCATTTATAATATTACATGACATTTAGAGGTAAGAAATGAAAAGCACCATTCATTGAGACGGTAAGCCGTACGTACGCATGAACGCTACTTTCATTTCTATTTCGTATATAATGGAATGAAATCATAATGATATAAAGGTATATTATAATTCCAGTATAATATCATATATAATATAATTTACTCCATCCTTTATACATCCCACATATGGCATTAACGATTCAAATCACTTTGAGGAGGCGGTAGTCCGCACTTCCTAAAATGAAATTATTGCGTTTACCCATAATGGAAATCATAAAGGTATGACATAAATGAAAAATACAGAAGCATAAGGAAAACTTAAATATAATATATATCATATATAAATATAGTGACATCATAATGGCCACCATGAGAGGTGTTAAAAGAAGATTGAACAATCATCATTTCGTGAGGCAGTAATTCACCACCCACAGAAACAGTATGTTCTTTAACCATTGGACGATGGTGTGTGTAAGTTTAAATCAAATACTTCTCATAAAAACATCCTAGTATATTGAAGATACTGGTTTTGTTACAAAACAAAGTAATAAAAATATTTTAGGTGGTTGGAGAAGCAAAATAAAACAAAAGAACACAAGTGAAGACATTACCTTTAAATCGGGTAACTCTTTTTTATTTGAGCCAAAGGCTTCCTTGGGAAGACTTATGCCCAAAGTGAGGCTTCTAGGAGTAATATAGAGAATTTGAGAGAGTATTTTTGCAGAGTTTTGACGATCCAAATGGCTTTTATGGTGTGAATAAGGTGGTAGAGGTGGGGGCCTTTTATAAGAGGAGAGGAGGGGCACTCTTGGAAAGTCATGAAATGTTACATTATTATGAAATGATTTTCGGATTTTAAAGGTCACACAATGATATATTTCTAGGATAAGGTGATAAGGGTTCTAAATCTACTCATCCAATAGGTTTTTTACAAGTGTAATTATTATAATTTACATTATCCTTCCATTTTATTAAAATCGTTAATTAATGAGGTAATCGCTGCATCATCATGGTGTCATAAAAAATTTAATTTATTTAATGTCTAAAAATTATAAAAAAATTAACATGATGTATTAAATATTTTTATATTTCCAATGAATATTTATAGTCAAAAATTTAACTTATATAACCGCATGTAATAATTGTTTTAGTAAAACAACACATGTTTGTGACAATTCTATTTTTACTTTAAATAAAAAGTTATTAATGTCATTTTCTTTCCCAAGTGGCTCCATGGGGTCCCAAAGTTGACCCAAGGATTGTCTTGGTCTTCCATGACTCATCCAATAATTGTAGGACAAGTTTCAAGATATTTTCATATTTTTATAATATCATTTTTACCTTAAATTTCACTAATTACCTTTATTCGTGATTAATATAACTTAAATGTTACTATTCACCAAAAATTATTTTAATCCCATTGAACCACATTTTACTTATTAATGACAATGATTTTTGTTGGATTTTTGAAATTCAAATCACATAGGTGGTAAAATTTCATTTAAATGAAAAATCAGTTTTTTTTAACTACCACTTAGTGGTTTCACTATTCATCAAAAATCGATGTTTTTCAGAAAAATACCAAAAATTCACCCTAAGCTATAATTGATATTCCAAATTCAAAAATTATTTCTATTTTAAAAAATTCCAAACCTATAATTTGAATTAATTAATTTTATAATTAATTCCCGTTGTCAAAACAAATAGCGTGTTTTTAAGAAATAATATCAATCAAAAGATTGACAATTATTTATGTCCAATTTCAAAGTGAAATTAATTCTAATGACCACCATTGGATAAAATGGTAAAATTATATTCTAATTATACTTTAAGACCACTCAATAGTATAATTTATCACTATAAATTGTTTTTATTTAAAAAGTTGTTTTTAAGTATTTTTCACTATTCATCAAAAATTGGAAGTTCTCATAAAAATACCAAAAATTAAACATAGGCTAATTTCGATATTCTGAATCCAAAAATGAAGTCCATTTTGAAAGATAAAATTTATAAAATTTCAAAATGTAGGTATTACTATTCATAACGGCTAGTTTGATTGGTTGTGGTGTGTTAGAATCTCGAAGTTGCGTACAATGAAAGCTATTGCATTATTGAAAGAGAAGCGTATCGTGAAAGCTTGGGGTGTTACATCATTGAGGTTTCCCCACCTCACCTATGAGGAGTCACTCCATGAGTGCATCATTGTGCCTCTTTCCAAGGCACCCTGAGGCACTCACCTTTGACAACATTGGATGAATGTGATCTAAAAAAATTTGGATATTATTTTTTGGGTATAATTAATGATCTTTCAGTATAAAATATTTTATAGGAAGGAGTTCTAGTGTTAATATAATAATGATGGTATTTGGGTTTGTTCAAGAGATAGAGGTGAGGATTAGAATTCATTGAAATTTTTTGGGAAGTGTTCTAATAATAGTTTATGTTTCGATGATTTGGTAATGGATTATAGATTCCTATATTAAATCATTGAATTTTTTTAATTTTATTAGTCATTGGTTTTTAAGGCTTATTTAGGTTAGGGGGAATTATGAGTTAGGGTACCCTAGATTCGTTATAATAAAAAATTAAAAATTATTCTTGGCTTTTATAACATGGAATGATGCTTTTAATTTAGGTAAGTGCTCAGTTTTTCATTTGGGTGGGTCCTTAGTTACTTTTGGTATGTGTCTATATTTGGACAAAGATACTTTCAATATGGTTATAATAGTCAAATTCATATTAATCTAAAGGTTACAACACACCATAATTAGATAATTTTAGGTATTAGTAATGTCATAAAGGAGATTTAGTGTCAAATTAAAGTAATTAACCCATAATTTGTGAATTTCAATAGATTTATAGTTTCCCAAACTACATATTTAACTATAATGTTTATTTATTGTTTAGTGATCATTTTAGCCAATAGAGAATCCAAATCATGTATTTTGGGAAAATTTCATCATTCTTACTTCTTTAAATTATAATGATTTTATAATTGTGTTGTTTTGGAGAATAATTTCATTCCTTAAAATATAGACAAATAAATTTATTTTAAATTAAAATATAAAGTGAATTTTATAAAATATAACTCTTTTTAAAATGAATATGGGAGGTAAAATTAAAAGGTTTTAAGGTGGATTTCATGATTTATATTCAAATGATTAGGGAAAGATGTGTTTGATTTAATAAACTTATAAGGAATTCAAGTTTTTCATGATTTTTATTTTTTTAAAAAAATCACATGGATAATGTAAGAGTCAAGATTTCACTATAATAAACATTTCATTATAATAGACATTATAAAATACATGTTATTTTATTTCATTGCTATAATGAAAAACAAAAATACAAGATTAATGTAATGAACCAACTTAGGTCAAGTTTCCATGTCACCTGAGTTGATTTGTCATAAGTCAGGAAGTACGTTCTTGATCTCCACATATTAGAAACAATAACTGAGAGAATCAATCACTACTGAGAGTGAAATTATAGGAGTCAACCCAAAGGGTGACATAAGTTTCATGTGCGCACTAAGAAAATCATTCCTTGGACTAATGAGAGAGTAATTATAGGAGGCAACCTGAAGAATGACATAAGTGATATAATTACCATGTAATCCAAAAATATATGTCCTAAGATGAGAACATGTGGTAAAATGGGTAAGAAATGTGGTAACCCTAGTTGAATATGGATATAGAACTTTGGTTGTGAAATTTCTAACCTCTTGAATTGAATATTTATATTTTAGGTTGGGAAAGTTCTAAGGGGTTTTTGAAAAATACCTTTGTGTCCTAAGGTTTTTCATAAAAATGATCTCCCTATTTATTTTTAATAAAATATACCCATTTAAAATTCTCAGTTTATATCCTAAAATTTCAAAAATAAAATATTTCCCTATATTTTTTCAAACCATCAAATTCAAATTTAACTTCCTAAAAGAGTTAGAGAATTATTTCTTTCTATTAAAAATTCCACTTCAAAACCCTTTCTTAAATTTCAAATTCTAGTTTACACACAAAATTTTAAATCTAGTTACTTTTTTCATTTAAAAAACATTTACTCACATTGTTGTATTAAATCCCTTAGGTCTCATGTAATGACCTTGATTTTCTCAAAGGTACAGATTGTTTTTTTTTAATATAATAATTTCTTTTTTTTTATTTTTGAAACCATTATTATATTCAATAGCTATATTTTCTATTATAAAAAGGGTTTTCAAACAATATAGCTTTTATTTTATTTTCAATTATTACATTCAATAGCTTTATTTATAAATTTCCTTCAATAAGTTTTTTTTTATCATGTGGGACGATAAACCATTTTTCAATCTTTTAATTTTATTTCAATTAATTAATGAGATTCATCTTCAATTGAACATATTTTGTGTATTTATTCTATTAAATATTAATATTACTAAATCAAATAGGATGGATATGAATAAATAATGGATGGATGAAAATCGTATGATAAAAGAGTATGAATATGGAGTGAAAGAGTTCATGAAGTTTGCAAAAGATCATGAATATGACCCTTCTCAAATCCTTTGTCTATGTTTACACTATTGTTATTCAATACTAATTAGTCTACAGGAGTTGGAAAAACACTCAATTTGTCATAGAATAGATATAAGTTATAAATTTTGGAATAAATATGGGTAAAATCGAATATTGCTAGTGGATAGGATAACACTGCATTTTATGGATCATATAATATGATTAAAATTGTGGACAATAAAGAAGACTGTATCGAGGATGTGATTATAGATGTGAATGATGATGAAGATCGTATTGAGGAAATGATAATAACAGTTGAAGATAAAGTTTTTGATTTCACAAAATTGTTTAAGAAGTTAAATATTTGTACAAAGACGCCATTATATGCTAGTTACACTAAATATATAGTATTGTCAGTCATAATAAAATTGTATAATTTGAAAGAAGAAAATGGATGGAGTGATTCCAGTTTTACTGAACTACTTTCTATCTTGAATGATATGACCACAGAACATAATGATCTCCCTATCCAAACATATGATGCTAAATGAATGCTATGCTCGATGGGTATAATATTTAAAAGAATGCATGCAAGCCCGAATGACCGTATACTATTTCTTAAGGACCAAAAATCACTTAAATAATTCCCAAAGTGTGGTGCTTCTTGATACAAGAAAGATGAATCAGGTCCTATGAAATTTGTATGGTACTTTACAATAATTCCAAGGTTTAAGAGACTATATGGAAGTGAGGAGACTGTAGGGAAATTTACGTAGCATACATATACAAGAAATAAAAATTGGAAACTATAACACCCAGAAGACTCTCCTCAGTAGAAGAAAATTTATCATGAGTATCCTAAATTTGTAAATGAGCTGAGAAACCTTCATCTTGCATTATCTACATATGGAGTGAATCCATTTGGTTTTCAAAGAAACACTCACAGTACATGGCTGATTATGTTGGTAAATTATAAATTTCCGTCATAGTTATGCATGAAATGAAAATACATAATTTTATCTATGATTATATCAGGACCAAAACAACTGGGTAATGATATTGATGTTTATTTGGATCCATTGATCAAGGATTTGAAATTATTGTGGGATTCAGGAGTTATGTTGTATGATGCTTACAGAAATGAAGATTTCATGTTGAGATCCATGTTTTACTGGATGATAAATGATTTTCCTACTTATGAAAATTTTTCAAGATATAGTATTAAAAGAACTCAAGGGAGTCTCGTTTTCAAATAGGATACACAGTCAATTAGTTTAAAACATTCATCAAAGACTGTGTTTCTAGGACATCACATATTTCTCTTCAAAATATCAACATATTTAAAAATACTGATCAACAACACACCTGCGACTTCTTATGGAATGGTCGTCATACCTATTGCACCATGGTTTATGCCAATAATAGGTATCAAGAAAGAAGAACTCTATGGCATGATCTTCTTGATATGGGCCCCTCCATTCATGATCCTTGGGTTGTGATGGAAGACTTTAATGCCATTCTTAATTCGGGTGAAAAAATTGGTCCCTCCCACCTTTCTATATCCTCTAGGGATTTCAGATCTACGATTGAAGACTGTGAACTCTTTGAAGTCAATATTACTGGTGCCAAATATACTTGGTACAGAAAAAATTATAATAAAACTGTTGCGAGTAAGCTAGACCGAGCTTTTGTCAACATGAAGGCTCTTGATACTTGGGATTGCATCTCCAGTATTACTCTGCCTAGACTCAACTCTGATCATCATCCTATTCTCCTCAGCTTCAGTATGAATAGCCGTAAGCTTTCCCTTCCTTTTAAATTTAATAATGCTTGGTCTTCAACCCCAGATTGTGTCTCTTTTATCCATAACACATGGAACTCCATGAATCATCACAAGGATTCCTTTGCTTGTATGTAAAAATTTAAAATCTTAAAGCAGGCCCTTAAAGGTTGGTGTAAAACTGCAAACTCCCAAATTGACCTTGATATTTCCTCCCTTGAAGGGGATCTTAGCCAGGTCCAAACTCAAAATACCTCATCTTATTTTAGTATGGACCCTCAATTAGACGCTAATCTCTCTCTCAAACTTAATGATTTGCTCACCCTTAAAGATAATATCCGCAAAGAAATGTTTAAGACTAAATGGCTCACTGATGGCGATCATAATTGTAACGCCCCGACCCCAGCTACCCAGAGTCAGTGCATTACTTCGTAACATTGGCATGATCACAAAATATCAAGTCTCGAAAGACCGATTAGTTTAGTAGCCTTGGAAACACTAGATACATTCATAAGTCTTTCATTACATCAAAAAGTAAACAAACTACAATAACATGGTCTTCATAGTCCACACTCATATCCCTTTCTGACTACCCCTGCAGGTCATTAATAAAATACTTCTTCACATCCTGGAAAAATATTAAAACATTGAAAGGGGTGAGCTTAGATTCTCAGTAAGGTTAACAATATAGTGGAAGCTTTCATAAATAAACATTAACATTTAAGGCAATGTATAACTAAAACAAAAGCCTTTTAAACTTGAACTTCAACATAATATGGAAAAAGTAAAATGAGATAATGCCATTCACTTCTTCACATGGATATTCTACAGGTCGTATAATCACATTCAATATCAATAACCACTTTCATAATGAGGGAATGCATAATTCCAGACATTCTGAAACATTTTGTCAAGGCCTCGGCAAAGACATCTAAAATGATTAAGGCCTTGGCCAAAATCACAAATCAAATGGGGAAAGGGCCTCGGCCAATTCCACGTCTAGTTGTCTCATAAGACCTACCGATGCATCGAGGAGCTATAGCGGGCTCCACCCATCACTTATTAAGTCCAATGCATTCCTCATATGAATAGGTTTAAACATATCATAAACCATAACATAATCGTATCACATAAAACATGCATAAAGGAAACATAAAATTTCCACATTTCAATCACAAGATATCAATAAAACACATTGATATAATAAAAACTCTTTCAAAACCATTTTCAATACCAAAATAAAAGAAAAGTATAACATGGTATTTATTTTTCATTAAAAAAAAGGTATGGCTTGTAGAGGAAGCCGAAACTCAAATAGTGGTCACGGCGGCGGAGAAGTCGTTGTCGCCGCATACGTACGACAAAAACATTCCCTTTTGTCATTTAGTAAATGCTTCGTATAAAAAAGATTCCTTTTGAATATACGTAAAAGTCAAAGGGGTTTATACACCTTATAAAAGAAATTTGTGTATAAAACCAAATATGCCTCAATGAAAGGAGATTGAGACGAAGTCCTTACAAAGATCATTTTTTAAAATAAAATAGATATATTATGTGTATTCACTATAGGTACACATAAAGAAAGTAAAAATACAAAATAAGACATAATAATATCATGACATAATTTGAAAGTAGGAGATTAACCCAAAGAATGGAAGTTGGGTTAAGAAGTTCCCTTACCTTGCGTCTTGTCCTGACTCGACCGTTCTTTAACCTCCTGAATAATAAACTAGAGTTAATTTCTATTTACTTAAGAACCTTTTTTATGTTCATTATTCCTTTTATATCACTTATTACCATGTTATGAACATTATGTAATTATTTAAGTTAATAACGGTCGTTTTGTCGATCTTTGGTACTTGAGTCAACAATAAACTTCTTATAATTACAAGTTGTTTATGTGGTAGAATATCCATTATCTCCAGAATTATATTCATGATTTAGATGTCATATATATCAAATATATCCAGTATATACATTCATTCATAATATTAAGTAACATTTAGAGATAAGAAATGAAATGCATCGTTCATGGAGACGGTAAGTCGTACGTACGCATGAACGCTACTTTCATTTCTATTTCGTATTTAATGGAATGAAATCATAATTATATAAAGGTATAATATAGTTCCAGTATAATATCATATATAATATCATTTACTCCATCCTTTATACATCCCACATATGGCATTAACGATTCACATCACTTTGAGGGGGCGGTAGTCTGCACTTCCTAAAATGAAATTATCGCGTTTACCCATAATGGAAATCATAAAGTATGCCATAAATGAGAAATACAGAAGCATAAGGAAAACATAAACATAATATATATATCATATATGAAAATAGTGTCATCAAAATGGCCACCATTATAGGTGTTAAAAGAATTTGAACAATCATCGTTTCGTGAGGCAGTATTTCGCCACCCACAGAAACAGTATGTTCTTTAACCATTAGACGAAGGTGTGTGTAAGTGTAAACCAAATACTTATCATAACAACATCATAGTATATTTTAGATACTGTTTTTGTTACAAAAGAAAGGAATGAAAAGAGTTTAAGGGGTTGGAGAAGCAAAATAAAACAAAACAACATTAGAGAAGACATTACCTAAAAAATCGGGTAACTCTTTTTGATTTGAGACAAAGGCTTCCTTGGGAAGAATTATGCCCAAAGTGAGGCTTCTAGGAGTAAGTGAGGGATGTTGGTAGAGTATTTGGGCAGAGGTTGGCCGAGCCAAATGGCTTGAAGGTGTGAATAATGTGGGAGTGGTGGGGGCCTTTTATAAGTGGAGAGGAGGGGCACTTTTGGAAAGTAATGAAATGTTATTCTATTATACAATGATTTTCGGATTATAAAGGTCCCACACTTGTATAATTCGAGGCTAAGGTGATAAGGGTTCTAAATCTACTCATCCAATAGTCTTTGGACAAGTTTAAGCCTTGTATTTTACATTATCTTCTCATTTTATTTAAATCGTTAAATAATGAGGTCATCGCTGCATCATCATGATGTCATAAATAATTTAATTTATTTAATGTCTAAAAATTATAAAAAAATACTATGATGTAGGAAATCTTTTTAGATTTCCAATGACTATTTATAATCAAAAATATGACTTGTATAACCCCATGTAAAAATTGTTTTAGTAAAACATTTCATGTTTGTGTCATTTTTTACTTTAACATTAAATAAAAGGTATTTATGTCATTTTCCAACTAAAGTGTCTCCATGGGGTCCCCAAGTTGACCCATGGATTTTCTTGGTCGGCCATGACTCATCCAATAGGAGTAGGACAAGTGTCAAGCTCATATCATATTATTAAAACATTATTTTTACCTTAAACTACACTAATTACCTCTAATCGCGATTAAGAACTTAAAAGTTACTATTCATCAAAAAAATATTTTAATCTCATTGAACCACATTTTACGTCTTAATGACAACCATGTATGTCGGATTTTTGAAAATCAAATCACAGAAGTGGTAATATTTCATTTAAAAGAAAAATCAGTTATTTAACTACCACTTAGTGGTTTCACTATTCATCGAAAATTGAAGTTTTTCAGAACAATGCCAAAATTTCACCCTAAGCTATAATTGATATTCCGAATTCAAAAATGTTGTCTATTTTACAAAATTCCAAACATATAAGTTTCATTAATTAATTTTATAATTAATTCCCGTTGTCACAACAAATAGCGTGTTTTTAAGAAACAATTTATATCAAAAGATTGGCAATTGTTTATGTCCAATTTCAATGTTAAATTAATTCTAATGACCACCATTGGATAAAATGGTAAAAATATATTCTAATTATACTTTAAAACCAATAAATAGTATAATTTATCGCAATAAATTATTTTGATTAAAAAAGTTGTTTTAAGTATTTTTCACTATTCATAAAAAAATTGGAAGTTCTCAGAAAGTTACAAAAAATTCAACTTAGGATAATTTCGATATTACAAATACAAAAATGAAGTCCATTTTGAAATATAAAATTTCTATAATTTTAAAAAGTGGTTATTACTATTCATAACGGCTACTTTGATTAGTCGCGGTGTGTTAGAACTCGAACTTGCGTACAATGCAAGCTATTGCATTATTGAATGAGAAGCGTATCGTGGAAGCTCGGGGTGTTACATTCTCCCCTCCTTCAATAAATTGCGTCCTCGCAATTTGAAATTTTTTTATTTGAAAATAAAAGGTTGAAAAGAGAAAATACCTTTGTGGAAAACCCACATCGGAAATAAGATTAATAAAATTTAGCCTTAATAAGAGGGAAATGGAAATAAGAAAGTCACCACCAAATTATGATATCGATAAGGAGAACATTGGTGGAAATTAGAGACATATAATTGGAGGAAAAACGTAAATATTTGTAGGGAGTGATTGAGGTCATCAATCACAATCAACTGTCAAATTGAGGGCCTCAAAGCCTTCAATCTATGTTGATTTAAAATATCATCAGTTCAACAAAACATAAGGTATTAGGATAACACTTTTTTTTTGTTTTAATATCCCTTTACTAAAGTTTAAGAATTAATTTATTCATTGAATAAGAGATAGGTATATATATATTTATGCTTGACAATTAGAGTTTCAACCTTGAACACATCTTTCACTCAAAAAGATAATAGAACTCAAAAATATTATACTTATCCTAATTGTATAAGGTTCCAAATATTAACAAATACCATTTAGATTAGTAAAATTATTTTGTAATAACCAGGGACTTCCTGTAGGTTAGTGGTAGGAAATAAAGGCCTGTCGCACTATAGTTGTGGGTTCGATTCCGGCAGCTTTGTCCGACGCGACGGGTTATTCCCCACCCTGCAGGTTGTCCTTTTCCTAAAACTATAGTATTATAATATTCCAAAAATAATCTTCATAATTTTTTTAACCTTAAAAAATACTATCCAAAGATCAACTTAATCCACTCCAACCTTTATAGTTATCCAAAATACCTCTATCCAGACTTTCTCTAAAAGGTCTCTTAATTCCAAAATCAATTTATCAGATTCCCCAAACAAAGTAAAGTTTCTCTTATTGTCACATACTAAAAATATGATTACCTTCATCATATTAAAACCTTACTGAAATCAACAAGTATTGCAGTACAATCCTTATATATATATATATATCACATTATTCTAATAACCAGAATATAATCCATGAGTCCAAAGGCACCAATACATTAATTATTTTGCTTCAACTGTAGTAACAGCATAAGATTGTCCTTGATCCCTTGGCCTTTTCTGAGGTAAGTTTCCCTGACGATTAGGGAATTCATTTGCATAATTCCCCATTTCCCTATAATTGTAGCATTCAACATTGATAGCCTCTTTCTTTCCCTTGCAATCACGCGCCTGGTGACCTTTTTCCCCACATTTATAACAAACTCACATTCCTTTTAGACAAGTACCAGGGTGATTCTTCCCACAATTATCACATAATGGAAAATACTTCTTTCCCTTTTTCCCTTTATCTGTCTCTTGTTCCACCGTTCTCTTCTTCTCTTGCTTTACTTTGTTGTCATAAGACTTAGAGAATCCCTTTTCTGTCATGATAGCACATGATACAATATCTTCGTATGTTGAGAACGATTGTGATACTAAAACTCGACGGAGAAATGGTTTTAACCCATCAAAGAAATGATAAATCTTACCTCTTGGGTTACGTATATAATCCGCAGCATACCTCGCTAACCTTGTAAAGTTGGCCTCATACTTTGCGACATTCTCATCCTCCTTTTGTTTCAGACTCAGAAATTGCCTTTCCATATCTGCTCTATGGTCATGAGGAAAGTATTTTTCTAAGAAAAGATCTTTGAACTCCCTCTATTCCATATTCGATATGTCATCATCTTCCTTTGTGTTTTGAATCAATGACCACCATTGATCAGCATCTCCAGTGAGACGGTAAACTGCCATGATAACCTTTTCCCTTCCACTACTCCCCAAGGCGTGGAATATTTTCTCTAAGGATTTTATCCATTGCTCAGATACTAATGGATTTGTACCCCCATTAAATTTTGGTGGTTGTTGCCTCATGAAGCGGTCTAACATTGATCCTCCACGTTGCGGATCCGGGTGCTCCATACGAGTAAGGTTATTATTCATAACCTGAGTGAGTTGTCCCAGTATGGTAATAAGTTGATCAGCACCAGTTGTATCTCCAGCTCCATAATAATTATCTTGAGCAGGAGGGCAATCCCTACACGGAGTGCGTGCATTGATACAGTTTCCATTCCTTCCACTGGGCGCCATTTCTAAACAATGGCATAAACTATATTAGTTTATAAATCAAAATACATAATTCCATACTTGTAAGATACTTAACATAAATTGAACTATTTATGGATATAATCCATAAAAATGTTTTCTTTGAGGAAGTATATACTCATAACCCTTCATAGTGGATTATAAATAAAATGAGAATTATCCAAAGCATATCCCCCAGAAGTGTCGTAACCAAGAGTGCAGCAAGGCCTGTTGTCGTGCACCAGTTCCCGTTCGAGTCTAGATCAAAGCGGTGTTTTCGGGTTTTACCCCTAGGTACCTCTGTGCCAGATCCGCCTCTACTTGCTCGTATCCAGACAGGGACGTATTTCTTGGAAAACTCACAAAATCTCTATAATACCAAAATTATAGGAAGTTCTTCTATACTAATCCTTAAAGTCTATCTTCGGGCTATGTGCTCTAATCAGAGTTTATCTAAATCTAGCTTCCAAGGTTAGTACTAAACTGCCTCTGATACCAACTGTAACGCCCCGACCCCAGCTACCCAGAGTCGGTGCATTACTTCGTAACATCGGCATGATAACAAAAGATCAAGTCTCGAAAGACCGATTAGTTTAGTAGCCTTGGAAACACTAGATACATTCATAAGTATTTCATTACATCAAAAAGTAAACAAACTACAATAACATGGTCTTCATAGTCCACACTCATATCCCTTTCTGACTACCCCTGCAGGTCATTCATAAAATACTTCTTCACATCCTGGAAAAATATTAAAACATTGAAATGGGAGAGCTCAGATGCTCAGTAAGGTTAACAATATAGCGTAATCTTTCATAAATAAACATTAACATTTAAGGCAATGTATAACTAAAACAAAAGCCTTTTAAACTTGAACTTCAACATAATATGGCAAAATTAAAATGATATAATGCCATTCACTTCTTCACATGGATATTTTACAGGTCGTATAATCACATGCAATATCAATAACCACTTTCATAATGAGGGAATGCATAATGCCAGACATTCTGAAACATTTTGTCAAGGCCTCGGCCAAGACGTCTAAAATGATTAAGGCCTCGGCCAAAATCACAAATCAAATGGGGAAAGGGCCTCAGCCAATTCCACGTCTAGTTGTCTCATGAGACCTACCGATGCATCGAGGAGCTATAGCGGGCTCCACCCGTCACTTATTAAGTCCAATGCATTCCTCATATGAATACGTTTAAACATATCATAAACCATAACATAATCGTATCACATAAAAAATGCATAAAGGAAACATAACATTTCCACATTTCAATCACAAGATATCAATACAACACATTGATATAATAAAAATGCTTTCAAAACCATTTTCAATACCAAAATAAAAGAAAAGTATAACATGGTATTTATTTTTCATTAAAAAAAAGGTATGGCTTGTAGAGGAAGCTGAAACTCAAATAGTGGTCACGGCGGAGGAGAAGTCGTTGTCGCCGCATACGTACGACAAAAACATTCCCTTTTTTCATTTAGTAAATGCTTCGTATAAAAAAGATTCCTTTTGAATATACGTAAAAGTCAAAGGGGTTTATACACCGTATAAAAGAAATTTGTGTATAAAACCAAATATGCCTCAATGAAAGGAGATTGAGACGAAGTCCTTACAAAGATAATTTTTTAAAATAAAATAGATATATTATGTGTATTCACTATAGGTAAACATAAATAAAGTAAAAATACAAAATAAGACATAATAATATCATGACATAATTTGAAAGTAGGAGATTAACCCAAAGAATGGAAGTTGGGTTAAGAAGTTCCCTTACCTTGCGTCTTGTCCTGACTCGACTGTTCTTTAACCTCCTGAATAATAAACTAGAGTTAATTTCTATTTACTTAAAAACCTTTTTTTATGTTCATTATTCCTTTTATATAACTTATTACCATGTTATGAACATTATGTAATTATTTAAGTTAATAACGGTCGTTTTGTCGATCTTTGGTACTTGAGTCAACAATAAACTTCTTATAATTACAAGTTGTTTATGTGGTAGAATATCCATTATCTCCAGAATTATATTCATGATTTAGATGTCATATATATCATATATATCCAGTATATACATTCATTATAATATTACGTAACATTTAGAGATAAGAAATGAAATGCACCGTTCATGGAGACGGTAAGCCGTACGTACGCATGAACGCTACTTTCATTTCTATTTCGTATTTAATGGAATGAAATCATAATTATATAAAGGTATAATATAGTTCCAGTATAATATAATATATAATATCATTTACTCCATCCTTTATACATCCCACACATGGCATTAACGATTCACATCACTTTGAGGGGGCGGTAGTCCGCACTTCCTAAAATGAAATTATCGTGTTTACCCATAATGGAAATCATAAAGTATGACATAAATGAGAAATACAGAAGCATAAGGAAAACATAAACATAATATATATATCATATATGAAAATAGTGTCATCAAAATGGCCACCATTATAGGTGTTAAAAGAATTTGAACAATCATCGTTTCGTGAGGCAGTATTTCACCACCCACAGAAACAGTATGTTCTTTAACCATTAGACGAAGGTGTGTGTAAGTTTAAACCAAATCCTTATCATAAAAACATCCTAGTATATTGTAGATACTGGTGTTGTTACAAAATAAAGTAATGAAAATATTTTAAGGGGTTGGAGAAGCAAAATAAAACAAAACAACATTAGAGAAGACATTACCTAAAAAATCGGGTAACTCTTTTTGATTTGAGACAAAGGCTTCCTTGGGAAGAATTCTGCCCAAAGTGAGGCTTCTAGGAGTAAGTGAGG
Organism: Viscum album; assembly: GCA_963277665.1. Taxonomy (NCBI): domain Eukaryota; kingdom Viridiplantae; phylum Streptophyta; class Magnoliopsida; order Santalales; family Viscaceae; genus Viscum; species Viscum album. The sequence continues at coordinate 141,764,782 of OY728119.1, forward strand.
TATGTTGGGAGAGTATTTGGGCAGAGTTTGGCAGAGCCAAATGGCTTGAAGGTGTGAATAAGGTGGGAGTGGTGGGGGCCTTTTATAAGTGGAGAGGAGGGGCACTTTTGGAAAGTAATGAAATGTTATTCTATTATACAATGCTTTTCGGATTCTAAAGGTCCCACACTTGTATAATTCGAGGCTAAGGTGATAAGGGTTCTAAATCTCCTCATAAAATAGGCTTTGGATAAGTGTAAGTTTTGGATTTTACATTATCTTCTCATTTTATTTAAATTGTTAAATAATGAGGTCATCGCTGCATCATCATGATGTCATAAATAATTTAATTTATTTAATGTCTAAAAATTATAAAAAAAATACTATGATGTAGTAAATCTTTTTATATTTCCAATGACTATTTATAATCAAAAATATGACTTGTATAACCCCATTTAAAAATTGTTTCAGTAAAACATTTCATGTTTGTGTCATTTTTTACTTTAACATTAAATAAAAGGTATTTATGTCATTTTCCAAATAAAGTGGCTCCATGGGGTCCCCAAGTTAACCCATGGATTGTCTTGGTCGGCCATGACTCATCCAATAGGAGTAGGACAAGTGTCAAACTCATATCATATTATTAAAACATTATTTTTACCTTAAACTACACTAATTACCTCTAATCGCGATTAAGAACTTAAAAGTTACTATTCACCAAAAAAATATTTTAATCTCATTGAACCACATTTTACTTCTTAATGACAACCATGTATGTCGGATTTTTGAAAATCAAATCACAGAAGTGGTAATATTTCATTTAAACGAAAAATCAGTTATTTAACTACCACTTAGTGGTTTCACTATTCATCAAAAATTGAAGTTTTTCAGAACAATGCCAAAATTTCACCCTAAGCTATAATTGATATTCCGAATTCAAAAATGATGTCTATTTTACAAAATTCCAAACATATAAGTTGCATTAATTAATTTTATAATTAATTCCCATTGTCACAACAAATAGCGTGTTTTTAAGAAACAATTTATATCAAAAGATTGGCAATTGTTTATGTCTAATTTCAATGTTAAATTAATTCTAATGACCACCATTGGATAAAATGGTAAAAATATATTATAATTATACTTTAAAAACAATAAATAGTATAATTTATCATAATAAATTATTTTGATTAAAAAAGTTGTTTTAAGTATTTTTCACTATTCATAAAAAAATTGGAAGTTCTCAGAAAGTTACAAAAAATTCAACTTAGGATAATTTCGATATTAAAAATACAAACATGAAGTCCATTTTGAAATATAAAATTTCTATAATTTTAAAAAGTGGTTATTACTATTCATAACGGCTACTTTGATTAGTCGCGGTGTGTTAGAACTCGAACTTGCGTACAATGCAAGCTATTGCATTATTGAATGAGAAGCGTATCATGGAAGCTCGGGGTGTTACATTCTCCCCTCCTTCAATAAATTGAGTCCTCGCAATTTGAAATTTTTTTATTTGAAAATAAAAGGTTGAAAAGAGAAAATACCTTTGTGGAAAACCCACATCGGAAATAAGATTAATAAAATTTAGCCTTAATAAGAGGGAAATGGAAATAAGAAAGTCACCACCAAATTATGATTTCGATAAGGAGAACATTGGTGGAAATTAGAGACATATAATTGGAGGAAAAACATAAATATTTGTAGGGAGTGATTGAGGTCATCAATCACAATCAACTGTCAAATTGAGGTCCTCAAAGCCTTCAATCTATGTTGATTTAAAATATCATCAGTTCAACAAAACATAAGGTATTAGGATAACACTTTTTTTTTGTTTTAATATCCCTTTACTAAAGTTTAAGAATTAATTTATTCATTGAATAAGAGATAGGTATATATATATTTATGCTTGACAATTAGAGTTTCAACCTTCAACTCATCTTTCACTCAAAAAGATAATAGAACTCAAAAATATTATACTTATCCTAATATTATAAGGTTCCAAATATTAACAAATACCATTTAGATTAGTAAAATTATTTTGTAATAACCAGGGACTTCCTGTAGGCTAGTGGTAGGAAATAAAGGCATGTCGCACTATGGTTGTGGGTTCGATTCCTGCATCTTTGTCCGACGCGACGGGTTATACCCCACCCTGCAGGTTGTCCTTTTCCTAAAACTATAGTATTATAATATTCCAAAAATAATATTCATAATTTTTTTAACCTTAAACAATACTATCCAAAGATCAACTTAATCCACTCCAACCTTTATAGTTATCCAAAATACCTCTATCCAGACTTTCTCTAAAAGGTCTCTTAATTCCAAAATCAATTTATCAGATTCCCCAAACAAAGTAAAGTTTCTCTTATTGTCACATACTAAAAATATGATTACCTTCATCATATTAAAACCTTACTGAAATCAACAAGTACTGCAGTACAATCCTTATATATATATATATATATCACATTATTCTAATAACCAGAATATAATCCATGAGCCCAAAGGCACCAATACATTAATTATTTTGCTTCAACTGTAGTAACAGCATAAGATTTTCCTTGATCCCTTGGCCTTTTCTGAGGTAAGTTTCCCTGACGCTTAGGGAATTCATTTGCATAATTCCCCATTTCCCTATAATTGTAGCATTCAACATTGATAGCCTCTTTCTTTCCCTTGCAATCACGCGCCTGGTGACCTTTTTCCCCACATTTATAACAAACTCCCATTCCTTTTAGACAAGTACCAGGGTGATTCTTCCCACAATTATCACATAATGGAAAATCCTTCTTTCCATTTTTCCCTTTATCTGTCTCTTGTTCCACCGTTCTCTTCTTCTCTTGCTTTACTTTTTTGTCATAAGACTTAGAGAATTCTTTTTCTGTCTTGATAGCACATGAGACAATATCTTCGTATGTTGAGAACGATTGTGATACTAAAACTCGACGGAGAAATGGTTTTAACCCATCAAAGAAATGATCAATCTTACCTCTTGGGTTACGTATATAATCCGCAGCATACCTCGCTAACCTTGTAAAGTTGGCCTCATACTTTGCGACATTCTCATCCCCCTTTTGTTTCAGACTCAGAAATTGCCTTTCCATATCTGCTCTATGGTCATGAGGAAATTATTTTTCTAAGAAAAGATCTTTGAACTCCCTCTATTCCATATTCGATATGTCATCATCTTCCTTTGTGTTTTGAATCAATGACCACCATTAATCAGCATCTCCAGTGATACGGTAAACTGCCATGATAACCTTTTCCCTTTCACTACTCCCCAAGGCGTGGAATATTTTCTCTAAGGAGTTTATCCATTGCTCAGATACTAATGGATTTGTACCCCCATTAAATGTTGGTGGTTGTTGCCTCATGAAGCGGTCTAACATTGATCCTCCACGTTGCGGATCAGGGTGCTCCATACGAGTAAGGTTATTATTCATAACCTGAGTGAGTTGTCCCAGTATGGTAATAAGTTGATCAGCACCAGTTGTATCTCCATCTCCACAATAATTATCTTGAGAAGGAGGGCAATCCCTACACGGAGTGAATGCATTGATACGGTTTCCATTCCTTCCACTGGGCGCCATTTCTAAACAATGGTATAAACTAAATTAGTTTATAAATCAAAATACATAATTCCATACTTGTAAGATACTTAACATAAATTGAACTATTTATGGATATAATACATAAAAATGTTTTCTTTGAGGAAGTATATACCCATAACCCTTCATAGTGGTTTATAAAGAAAATGAGAATTATCCAAAGCATATTCCCCAGAAGTGTCGTAACCAAGAGTGCAGCAAGGCCCTTTGTCGTGCACCAGTTCCCGTTCGAGTCTAGATCAAAGCGGTGTTTTCGGGTTTTACCCCTAGGTACGTCTGTGCCAGAGCCGCCTCTACTTGCTCGTATCCAGACAGGGACGTATTGCTCGGAAAACTCACAAAATCTCTATAATACCAAAATTATATGAAGTTCTTCTATACTAATCCTTAAAGTCTATCTTCGGGCTATGTGCTCTAATCAGAGTTTATCTAAATCTAGCTTCCAAGGTTAGTACTAAACTGCCTCTGATACCAACTGTAACGCCCTGACCCCAGCTACCAAGAGTCGGTGCATTACTTCGTAACATTGGCATGATAACAAAAGATCAAGTCTCGAAAGACCGATTAGTTTAGTAGCCTTGGAAACACTAGATACATTCATAAGTCTTTCATTACATCAAAAAGTAAACAAACTACAATAACATGGTCTTCATAGTCCACACTCATATCCCCTTCTGACTACCCCTGCAGGTCATTCATAAAATACTTCTTCACATCCTGGAAAAATATTAAAACATTGAAAGGGGTGAGCTCAGATGCTCAGTAAGGTTAACAATATAGCGGAAGCTTTCATAAATAAACATTAACATTTAAGGCAATGTATAACTAAAACAAAAGCCTTTTAAACTTGAACTTCAACATAATATGGCAAAAGTAAAATGAGATAATTCCATTCACTTCTTCACATGGATATTATACAGGTCGTATAATCACATGCAATATCAATAACCACTTTCATAATGAGGGAATGTATAATGCCAGACATTCTGAAACATTTTGTCAAGGCCCCGGCCAAGACGTCTAAAATGATTAAGGCCTCGGCCAAAATCACAAATCAAATGGGGAAAGGGCCTCAACCAATTCCACGTCTAGTTGTCTCATGAGACCTACCGATGCATCGAGGAGCTATAGCGGGCTCCACCCGTCACTTATTAAGTCCAATGCATTCCTCATATGAATAGGTTTAAACATATCATAAACCATAACATAATCATATCACATAAAAAATGCATAAAGGAAACATAACATTTCCACATTTCAATCACAAGATATCAATACAACACATTGATATAATAAAAACTCTTTCAAAACCATTTTCAATACCAAAATAAAAGAAAAGTATAACATGGTATTTGTTTTTCATTAAAAAAAAGGTATGGCTTGTAGAGGAAGCCGAAACTCAAATAGTGGTCACGGCGGCGGAGAAGTCATTGTCGCCGCATATGTACGACAAAAACATTCCCTTTTGTCATTTAGTAAACGCTTTGTATAAAAAATATTCCTTTTGAATATACGTAAAAGTCAAAGGGGTTTATACACCGTATAAAAGAAATTTGTGTATAAAACCAAATATGCCTTAATGAAAGGAGATTGAGACGAAGTCCTTACAAAGATAATTTTTTAAAATAAAATAGATATATTATGTGTATTCACTATAGGTACACATAAATAAAGTAAAAATACAAAATAAGACATAATAATATCATGACATAATTTGAAAGTAGGAGATTAACCCAAAGAATGGAAGTTGGGTTAAGAAGTTCCCTTACCTTGCGTCTTGTCCGGACTCGACCGTTCTTTAACCTCCTGAATAATAAACTAGAGTTAATTTATATTTACTTAAAAACATTTTTTTATGTTCATTATTCCTTTTATATCACTTATTACCATGTTATGAACATTATGTAATTATTTAAGTTAATAACGGTCGTTTTGTCGATCTTTGGTACTTGAGTCAACAATAAACTTCTTATAATTACAAGTTTTTTATGTGGTAGAATATCCATTATCTCCAGAATTATATTCATGATTTAGATGTCATATATATCATATATATCCAGTATATACATTCATTCATAATATTATGTAATATTTAGAGGTAAGAAATGAAATGCACCATTCATGGAGACGGTAAGCCGTACGTATGCATGAACGCTACTTTCATTTCTATTTCGTATTTAATGGAATGAAATCATAATTATATAAAGGTATAATATAGTTCCAGTATAATATCATATATAATATCATTTACTCCATCCTTTATGCATCCCACATATGGCATTAACGATTCACATCACTTTGAGGGGGCGGTAGTCCGCACTTCCTAAAATGAAATTATCGCGTTTACCCATAATGGAAATCATAAAGTATGCCATAAATGAGAAATACAGAAGCATAAGGAAAACATAAACATAATATATATATCATATATGAAAATAGTGTCATCAAAATGGCCACCATTATAGGTGTTAAAGGAATTTGAACAATCATCGTTTTGTGAGGCAGTATTTCGCCACCCACAGAAACAGTATGTTCTTTAACCATTAGACGAAGGTGTGTGTAAGTGTAAACCAAATACTTATCATAAAAACATCCTAGTATATTGTAGATACTGGTTTTGTTACAAAATAAAGGAATGAAAAGAGTTTAAGGGGTTGGAGAAGCAAAATAAAACAAAACAACATTAGAGAAGACATTACCTAAACAATCGGGTAACTCTTTTTTATTTGAGACAAAGGCTTCCTTGGGAATAATTATGCCCAAAGTGAGGCTTCTAGGAGTAAGTGAGGTATGTTGGGAGAGTATTTGGGCAGAGTTTGGCCGAGCCAAATGGCTTGAAGGTGTGAATAAGGTGGGAGTGGTGGGGGCCTTTTATAAGTGGAGAGGAGGGGCACTTTTGGAAAGTAATGAAATGTTATTCTATTATACAATGCTTTTCGGATTCTAAAGGTCGCACACTTGTATAATTCTAGGCTAAGGTGATAAGGGTTCGAAATATCCTCATCAAATAGGCTTTGGACAAGTGTAAGCCTTGGATTTTACATTATCTTCTCATTTTATTTAAATCGTTAAATAATGAGGTCATCGCTGCATCATCATGATGTCATAAATAATTTAATTTATTTAATGTCTAAAAATTATAAAAAAATTACTATGATGTAGTAAATCTTTTTAGCTTTTCAATGACTATTTATAATCAAAAATATGACTTGTATAACCCCATGTAAAAATTGTTTTAGTAAAACATTTCATGTTTGTGTCATTTTTTACTTTAACATTAAATAAAAGGTATTTATGTCATTTTCCAACTAAAGTGGCTCCATGGGGTCCCCAAGTTGACTCATGGATTTTCTTGGTCTGCCATGACTCATCCAATAGGAGTAGTACAAGTTTCAAGCTCATATCATATTATTAAAACATTATTTTTACCATAAACTACACTAATTACCTCTAATCGCGATTAAGAACTTAAAAGTTACTATTCACCAAAAAATTATTTTAATCTCATTGAACCACATTTTACTTCTTAATGACAACCATGTATGTCGGATTTTTGAAAATCAAATCACAGAAGTGGTAATATTTCATTTAAAAGAAAAATCAGTTATTTAACTACCACTTAGTGGTTTCACTATTCATCAAAAATTGAAGTTTTTCAGAACAATGCCAAAATTTCACCCTAAGCTATAATTGATATTCCAAATTCAAAAATGATGTCTATTTTACAAAATTCCAAACATATAAGTTGCATTAATTAATTTTATAATTAATTCCCGCTGTCACAACAAATAGCGTGTTTTTTAGAAACAATTTATATCAAAAGATTGGCAATTGTTTATGTCCAATTTCAATGTTAAATTAATTCTAATGACCACCATTGGATAAAATGGTAAAAATATATTCTAATTATACTTTAAAACCACTAAATAGTATAATTTATCACAATAAATTATTTTGATTAAAAAAGTTGTTTTAAGTATTTTTCACTATTCATAAAAAAAATTGGAAGTTCTCAGAAAGTTACAAAAAATTCAACTTAGGATAATTTCGATATTACAAATACAAAAATGAAGTCCATTTTGAAATATAAAATTTCTATAATTTTAAAAGGTGGTTATTACTATTCATAACGGCTACTTTGATTAGTCGCGGTGTGTTAGAACTCGAACTTGCGTACAATGCAAGCTATTGCATTATTGAATGAGAAGCGTATCGTGGAAGCTCAGGGTGTTACAGTAATACTAAATTTTATAACTCCCTTCAAAGAGTCAGAAAGGATAACCGCCCTCTTTCTAAACTTACTCATCAGGACTTGATCCTTGACTCTGAAGAGGTAATAGAGGATCATGTTATCTCGTACTTTTATAATATTTTTAATGGTACGAAGGCCAATGCTGATCTCAGACCTGACATTATTCCTTCCTTGGTGGATGAAAGTGACAATGAATCTCTTCTAAGCATTCCTTTTGATCACAAAATTAAAGATACTGTTTTTGGTCTTAACCCAGACAGTGCACCCAGACCGGATGGGTTCAATAATGGTTTTTTTCAAAAACATTGGGATATTGTTCACAACGATGTTTGCAACCTTGTTAAGACCTTATTTATACATGGATATCTTCCACATGGAATAAATGATCAATTCCTAACCTTAATTCCCAAGGTCAAAAATGCCTCTGAGATCCATCAATTCAGACCTATTGCCCTGGTTAATACTCTCTATAAAATCATCACCAAACTTATTGCAAACAGACTTATGCCTATTTGCAATAAAATTGTCTCTTGAAATCAGTTCGGTTTCATTAAAGGTAGGTCCATCCAGGATTGTATTTGTCTTGCCTCCGAATGTACCAATTGTCTTAATAAAAGCTGTAGAGGGGGATGTGTGGCCATTAAACTTGATATCAGGAAGGCCTTTGACACCATTGATTGGAACTTCATCTTCAATGTTCTAATGTCTTTTGGATTTCATGATTCTTTCATTAGAAAACTTAAAACTTTATTTAGCTCAGCTTTTATTTCGGTTCTGATCAATGGAACCCCTAGAGGTTTTTTCAGTTGTACTAAGGGTGTCAGACAGGGTGACCCTCTCTCTTCCATCCTTTTTGTTATCGCTGAAGACTACTTAAGTAGACTCCTCATTTACCTGGTTGATCAGGGCAAGCTCAAACCTATTCAAGATTCCAGAAATCTAAATACCCCTACTCGTCTTTTCTATACTGATGATATCATCCTATTTCTCAAAGGTGATCAAAAAAATATACATGCCCTAAAACAAGCCCTTAATCATTATAAAGAGGTCTCTGGACAAGCGATTTCCTGGGATAAATCTTATATTTTCTTTGGAAAAGGTTTCCCTATTAGAAGGAAATATAGTATCATCGCTTCTCTTGGTATCAAAGAAGGCCTCCTTCCTTTCAATAATTTGGGCATCCCTCTTTTCTGGGGTCGTCCAAAAGAAAACTATTTCACCAATATTACTGATCAAATTATTAACCAACTCTCCACCTGGAAGGGAAAACTGCTCTCCATGGCTGGTAGGATATGTCTGGTCAAATCAACCATTGTTTCCAAAATGGTCTACTCTCTCATGATCTACAATTGTCCTACCAGAATTTTCAAAAAGATTAACACCTATATAAAAAACTTCATTTGGACGGGGATCATTTTTGAAAGGAAGCTCTTCACTATCCCTTGGAATTCTTGCTGTAAACCTCTTGATAAAGGTGGCATGGGTATAAAAAATCTAAAGCTTTTCAACAATGCTCTCCAAGCCTGCCTTACTTGGCGTATAATTAATGGTTCCTCTAAAGCCTTTGAGTTCTTAAAGCATAGATTCCTTCCTAAACTCATGAATGGGAATTTTAGTTACATCAACTCTTCGATTTGGCCCTCTATCAGAGACTCGTTTCACATAATCATGGAGAATTCTAGATGGATGGTTAGTGCGGATTCTTCTTTTAATTTTTGGTGTGGCAATTGGTGTGGTAACCCCTTGATTTCTTTGCTTCCTATAAATACCTCTCCTGGGGATACAAGTCTTTCTATAAAAGAGGTCCTGCGGTCCCATCGACATACCCTCCCCGATAATATTACTCAGATCATTGATAATCATCCTTTCTCTCCCCATGGTGACTTCCTGGTGTGGGAACCGGCTTCAAATGGCATCCTTGATTCTAGATCCTTCTATAATCATTGCTTCTCTAGAGAGGATTCTAATTATCAATGGGTGAGTCATTTTAATAAGCCTTGGATAAAACCTTCTAGGCTCACCCTTATTTGGCGTATTTCTCACAATAGAACTCCCACTGATACTTGTCTTCAATCCTTTGGCATTCAACTATGCTCTAAATGTTTCATGTGTAATCAACATAGGGAGGATGCTAACCATCTTTTTCTGTCCTGCGCGACAGCCTCTGCTTTATGGATATACGTTCTGAATCTTTTTAATTACAGATGGCCAACTATTGATTCTATTTGCTCGTTTCTTAAAAATTTCATTAGATATGATGCTTCTCTGCAGATCAAGAATATCTTCCTTGCGGTAGTGGCGGAGCTTCTGTATGTGATCTGGTATGCTCGTAATGATTTTATTCATAAAAACCACTCATTTAGTCTCAATGCAGGTAAATCTCGGATTCTTATTGCGATTCATGAAGCCGCTTCAGTCCAAAAAGATTCTTGCAACAACTCGGTTGATGACTTTGTAATCCTTCGGCATCTCATTATTCCTGGCATATATCCAAATCCCAAACGCTTCTTTGAATTTTTATGGCAAGCCCCGATGCCAGGATGGATTAAAGTGAACGTCGATGGATCTTCCAAAGGCAATCCTGGCCCTGCAAGTTGTGGTGCCATCTTCAGAGACTCATCTGGTCAATTTCAGGGCTGTTTTTATGTTGGTTGTGGTCTTTCTTCTTCGCTTGAGGCTGAGATGTTGGGTGTCATCCATGCAGTTGATTTCGCACTTCAAAGAGGCTGGAGAAAGCTCTGGATTGAAAGTGATTCTACCACTATCGTTCAGGCCATTTGAAACGACACCACTCATCTTTCCTGGCCTCTTACCACTCTTTAGATGAAGTGCCTGAACTTGATTCACAGGATTGATTATATTGCTACTCATGTATACCGTGAAGCGAATGTTATTGTTGATGCCCTCGCCAACAAGGGTATTCAACAAAACATGACTTGGATCGACACTCTTCCAGCTGACTTATTACCTCTCTTTGAGAGAGATTGTAAGAAAATCCCATCTTTCTGATCTTTGTAATCCTTTTGCTCTCTAATATATTGTGCTTTGGTCATTGACCGAAGCATTACCTTTAAAAAAAATCTTGGATGACATCATTCTATGGATGTTCATAAGAACATACAGCACCATTTAGAAAAATATGTGATCAATTGTTTTAGAAATTAAAATATGTGGACACTATTTTTGGTAAACCATTTTTGAAAAACCTTATGAAAAATTATTGGAAAAAATATATCAATTTTTTTAATTTCCATAATGGAATTTTCTGTACGTCATACATTTTCTTGATGTTATGCATGTTGAAAAAAATGTATGTGATAGTATAATTGGAACATTACTAAATGAACTTGTAAATCAAAGGATAAAATTAAGGCTAGTTTGGACATGGTTGACATGGGAATATGGGAAGAGTTGGAACCAGTGAAGGGTGAAAATGAACATTTATTCATCCAGTTGATTTCACCCTTTCCAAGAAGGAGAGGTATTAGTTTTGAAACATCTTGAATAACGTAAAGGTTTCATAGGGGTATTTATCAAATATCAAGAATATTATGTCAATGACTTATTTAAAGTTAAAGGGTTTGAAATAACATGACTATCATGTTTTGATGTAATATTTAATTCCTATATCTTTAAATTTAATTTTATCCAAGAATGTTCATCATACATTAAACAAGATCTGTTTCTTTTTCAAAGCTATATGTATCAAATTTATAGACCCAGAAAAATTACCAACTACGGAAATGCAAATTGTCATCATATTATGTGAATTGGAAATGTTCTTCCCACCATCATTCTTTGATATGATGGTTCACTTGATGATTCACTTGTGAGAGAGATTTGACTATGTGGTCTTGTACACTATAGATTGATGTGCCCCATTGAACAGTATATGAATATTTTGAAAGGATATGTCAAAAATAGAAATTGGATAGAGGGTTGTATTGTGGAGCAATATATTGTTGAGGAAGCCGTTGAATTTTGTACTAACTACCTGTCCGGTGTAGAAATCATTAGTCTACCAAAATCTCATCACACTGGATGGCTTGTGGGTGAAGGAATTTTTGTAAGAGATGTCATTACAATCAATATTACAGATTGAGAGCAGGCCTACCTTTACATTTTTTATAATAGTTTGGAGGTTTCCCCATATGTTGAAACCCATAAAAAAATTCTTTGGCATTTGAATCCATCAAGGGTTGAAAAATGGATATCAAATACACATAATCAACAGTTTATATGATAGTTTCAGGACCATATTTTTAAGGAGTCAGATGAAAATCCGGATTAAATTATAGAACGACATTAATGGATAGATAGAGGACCAAGTGTGTATTTATTGTCTTACAATGGTTATGTAATTAATGGTTATACATTCTATACAATTAAACATGATGAAGGTAGTACCATGTAAAATAGTGGCGTTACACTTGTGGCTGAAATAATACATGTTTCTGGTATTAAGGATATAAATCCAATTTATGTGAATATTTCATACTTTGGTATCATCAAAAAAATATGGGATTTGGATTATAAAACATTCCAAGTGCCGATTTTTCAATTCAAGTGGGTTGATAACAGGAATGTTGTTAAAATAGATGAATTAGGATTCATGAAAGTGGATTTTAGTAAGGAAGGGTACAAAGACAAACCATTTATAATGGAATTATAGGCAGTATAAGTATTTTATGTTACAGATCCAACAAACTGAAAGTGGTCAATTATTCTATTATCAAATAAAACCAATGAAGGGTTAGATGAAAATTCAACTGAGGATAACCCTTTCATTGAGACGTTGCAATCATTTCAAAATGATCCCAATGTAGATGGGGTTTTTTATGTCATAGGAGACCCTAATGAAGGGATTTGGATTCTAGATAAAGGGGTCAAATCCTTTCATCCTTTAAAAAAGAGATTTCAATAATCAGGTTATATTTTTTGTAATATACATTATGTTACCACATATTATTATATGTTTTTTGTTGCATTTATGTCATATAAATTAAATGTTAAACCACTTCTACAGATGATGACTTTTTCACATGCTGGTGCTCCCATCATAAGGAACAACAATTCTCTCAACCTAATTCTACTCCCAGTACAGAGGAACAATGACCTTCTTCACGTGTCAGTGCTCCCAATCCTGAGGAACAAAATTTTTCTCAACTTGCTGATACTCCCAATGTATAGGTAAAGTTACCTTATACACATTTCAATGTTACTGGTCCATATGAACAAAATATTGATGATGTTAAATATGAGGAAATGGTAGGTGATGAAGGACCGGTGATATAGAAAAAATAGGTGCGCCGTAGTTTAATGTTGTTAGTAAAAATCATTAAGGTAAAAGAAAAGGAATGAAATTTGAGGTCATATGGAATGCAAGGGGGCCACCATGTTAACCACAATAAGTCCATATTCATTAGTTACATTGGACTCATCACTCAGCAACGTGCTTCAATTGATGACTATTTGTGGCACCATGTTGTGCCCATGCTTAAGGTACTTATGTGGGAAGAGATTACGGTAATATTATGATATCATTTCTTTATTTTATTAAAAAATAAATTAATAAAACAATGACTTACTCTTCATCATCTCTTGTATAGTGAATTTATAATAGATGCTTCCCAAAATAAATATGTATTAATGCTTGGTGGAAGGATTCATAGAGGATTTCACACAATTCTAACAAGATTTCATCTTAAAGATATTGAAGGAAAAATAAACTCACTCCCACTACTTATATATTCACACCTAATAATCCAAGAAGTGTGGGATTCATTTACTAGATGTCATACATAGGTGTATTTTCAAATACATTGTGGTTGTTAATACATTGTTTGAAAATACGTGTATTCATCACTTTGATTGAGAATTTTTTATTTATGAAATAGCAATTGAGTGCTGAAAATAAGGAACGGACATCAAAACCAACGTACCCCTACCATAAATCAAGGATGGGGTATGATTCACTTAAAAAAAATAGTACGTATTTTAAATCTAATGTGATGCTTTTATGTTATATTAAAAAATGACTTAATTATGTTCTTATATTTATATGTAGATGGATGAATCCAAATCCAAATCCACTTCCATCCCACACTATGTAATATGGAAGGAGGTACATGTAAATAAAAATGGGATAGTTATAGATGAAAACACACAAAAAGTGTGGGAAACATGTGTAATTATGACATAATAAAAAAAATTCTTTAAATCGTTATTATATAACAATGATTACTTATTTTCCTATATTTTCTATCTAACATAGTCATAGGATTCATCAACACTTGTACCAGATGAACACCTACTATTGGTGTCCTTAAAGCAGCCAGAACAGTATGGCCACATTAGAGGTGTGGGTTTTGGGGTGACACCCCGAACATATTTTGAGAAAAAAATAACATGAGGATAAAGATAAACAAATGGAAGAGATTAAATCAAGATTAGATTACCTTGAAGAGAAATTTCATTAGCAGAATAAGTTGCTAGAAACTGTTATGGGGGGAAGAAAATATAATAAACAAGTCAAGAACAACCATTGTGTGAAGATCATGCCCCACCTCCCACTAGATTTGAGGAAATCCATTCCCCTCAAAGAGTTGTCTTAGTTTAGGTAATCAATATTCTAATAATTTTTTCTATGAAATGTGAATCATATAGACATGGATACCTTTCCTGTACTAATATTATATAGAGTGAAAATGACTATGATTTATATCTATCAAAACCCACCTATCACCTTTTAGTGAGGGATACGGTGTTAAATATCCAAGATGATGGGCTATACAACATACCACTTTCAACAAGTCATGTGAGAGTGGAAATTATTATAGCTCATGAGCTGAGCGTCAAGCTACTTGTTCTACTTGATGATAAAGATATTCATATGGTCAATCAAGCTATTGGAACGTTTTTTGCATAGCCATTTGATCTTGTAAAAACACATTTTGTCAAGGAGGTATTCATTTCCAAATTATTTTTCATGCTAAACATTTAATAATTAATGAAAAAAGGTTTAAACCGATGAATTTTATTATATACGGACAAAGGGGGGGAGTGAAATAAAAGGTCAACTCAAAACCATATAAAATATCAACCAATCGATCAAAAAGATCTTCTAAAATCCCCTTTACCATGCCCATTCAATATCCCCATTTATTAACATTGAAGGTTCATGTGAATACAAAGTTACAAAATAGTAGTAGTTACATGGTTGATTTTGAAGAAAAAATATATGGAGAGGAAGGTAGAGACTAAACTGATTTTGAGAAAGTAAATGAAATCCTCAAATATAAATGTCTAGGAACCTTAGTTGTAAATGTATACATGAGGTATGTTTTCATGATTTTATTTCCCAAAATCTGATATATTATGTTAATTATGACTAAATACACTTCATATTTTTTTAGATTTATATATCAATACCAATTGAAGGGATTTCCCCATGAAAACTTTTTGGACTCATTAGTCCTCACATCACCTCTACAGAAAAAAAAAGAAAACAAATCCAAAAAAAATAATGAAATAGTGGCAAGCCTAGCTAAATTGTTTGAAAGAAAACTTACAGATGACAGACTATTCTTAATACCAACAATGTAGGGGTAAAACTCTACAATTTAATTATATCAAATATATTTTCATCTCTTTAATTGTTTATTCCTTTTTTGTTTTTAGGCAACATTGTATGCTCAATGCAGTCAATTTGGATACTCCAAATATTTATTTCTTGGATTCACTACATGGATATCCAACAAAATGACCACACATGATGATATTTTTCAATTTTTAATACACTATATCCAACATTTTAGAACTAAAATTCAAGTTATATAATTTATATTATGTTTTAATAAGAATTATATTATGATAGGGTGGTGTATAAATATTGTGAAAATCATGGAATGATGACCTCCAATTCGACCCTAAAAAGCTCAATAAATGGACAAGTATTAGGGTATATATAATAATATTTCACTATCCAAACACATATCAAAACAAATTACTTATTATTTTCAATGTTTTTTTAGTTTCCAAAACAAATAAATGGAAAATATTGTGGTTATTATGTTTTTAAATTTATGAGAGAGATCATATTCCATCAATAAACCAGCATCCCTGAAGAGGTATTTTTTAAGATAATTACTATTTCATTTAAAATATTTATTAATACTTTTTGTATTTATATTTTTCCTATACTACTATGACTATTGAAAATAATCATATTCACAAGATGATATAGATTTATTTATAAATGAATGGGTAGCATACCTGATGGTAGAATATACATAAATAATATAAAGATGTGACTTCCTTATATATAATGGATTATTTCATATTTATATTTAATTTATTTATTTTTAGTATTACTCACATAATAATTGTTTTCTTATACAGGTGGATTCCTTTGTTTGTGTTGGGGTGGTTTTATTGAATCTCACCTTTTTATTACATAACTTTTCATTACATTGTATAAATAGAGGATATTTTAAAGTTTAGTTTCTTGGAAATAAGGTACATAATACATGAAAACTTAAAATATTCTTCTAATCCACTTGAAAGGCTTCATCATTGGTTCATCCTAAGTACATTTATTTCATCTCATAACCTAGGGACATACATCAAAGGAAACGGTGAGCATAAGGCCCAGTAAGGTAAAGTAAGGGAAACAGTTTACAAGTGATCTTGTAATATCAATAAGAACTTGAATAATATCATAAAATCATGATAAAAGGAAAAATAGACATATCATAGTAAAAATAACATTAATCATAACATGTAAATGTGGCCACAACATTTTTCCCCTCGGATTTCATGCCCCATGATGATTTTCTATTCTTGAACGGTTTCCAACAGGTTTGTTCGTGGAACCAAAAACACCCAATGGTTCTATATCTATGGGGACCTGCTTTCAAAATTTAGGTGATAATTAGGGGTTTTGACCTATGATGATTAATAACTCACATTGGTCAAGAGGTTGGGATATCAGTCTCATCACACCCTTTTTGGTGGAATTGTTGCTCACTTTGGGACTCTATTATAGATTTAAGATATATTCATGAATCCTTCATTAATTCCCAAGTATGATGTGATTTTCCCTTGAAATTAGAAATCAATTATTAGCATGTATATAATTCAGAATCATATGTATCTATCTAAGGTTATTCATTAATGGATATATATGTATGTATCTGAGGTTCTCCATCAGTGGTATCCTCTAATATACTACTTATATATTATTTGGTTGTTATTATAATGGTTCTAGTTTTATAGAAACATGGTGGGACACTCTAGAGTTTATTGTCATCTAGGGAGATGAAGGTAATTATAGAATTTATCATCATATTGGGAGACATAAGTTGTTTTGATATTGGGATCGACCCCATAGATGGGATTCCAATATATCCTTGTGAAAGGAATTAGAACCCACATAGTTTTATTCCCCTTAATGGGGTACATCATACCTTTTGAGGTCATGTGATAAGGACCTAACTGTATAGTTTAATGTCATGTGGACTTCTAGTAGGGATATTTCTAGTCAAAGTCTGGTGTGGGACTTATGTCGAAGCATCCCAAGGAACCTATAATGGATATGAGTTTCCAAGTTGAATTAGACCCTGCTATGTATATCCCAAAGAGAACAGGGTAAATTTGGGGTGTTGGGTTTGAACCTTAGGGAGGCTTCTAGAATATCCCACTTGGATGGGAATAAATACCCACGTAGTTCAGTAAGTCTCTTAGGGGATTATATCCCTTTGAGAGAATTAAGTTAAGGGATTATCCCTAAAGAGGATTCCCTGTAAAAGAGGCCAGGATTGATGTATTATCTCATAGTGATTTTGAGCCTTATTTGGGGATTACACCTAAGGAGGAGGCCCATATGATGGACTGAGGGGATTACTCTAAAGGAGGATGACCTGATGAATCAGGGGTTATGATTAGGACTAACTTCTAAGGAGGATGTCCCTTTATCTTAGGCCTTAGATAGGCATCCTACGTATCCTGGTTATGGTGGGAATTAGAGTTCTTTTAGTTTAATATTTTAGGTAGATTATTGATTATCCACTAAATGAGGCTAATATTCATTGTTAATATATATAATATTCATGTTCCTTATTATTCTTAAACACCATTTTAGTACATTTTACACTTTTAACATCATTTCACATTATGATTGTAATACCTTCTTAAATTGCACTATTATGTGGTACATTTTTGAACATAACTTGAAGTACCCAATGATTCATCTGATTATACATATTTTAATTTGATATTTTTGGAAATTTATCTACACTTAAATATGAACATGTTTGATTCAGGGATCAATGGATAATTCATGGAGGATGATGGAGATATTTGGCAATGAAAGGAAGCAATTCTGAAGAAGGCAGATTGGACACTATCCCACTTATAAGACTGTGGGGCCCAACATACAGGCCCAATTAATCCAAACTTCCGTGGTATTCTAGAAGACATGTATAGGAACAAATCCCTATTTAGGATCTAATGCTAATTCGGCCTCAATGGTGGGAATTTAGGCGGTCCAAGTTAAAGATAAAATTCTGGGCCAGATTCTGCGGCCCAAAAAAAACAGCCCACTAATATAATTATATCTACGAATATTCAACTTCAAATGGGACCATATTTTATAGGAGTTTAGAAGACATCCTTAGATCCGTTTTCTTCTTCTATGACCCACTCTTATTCGGCCGTCTATAAGGTCTTCCAGACGCGTCTGTTCGGTAAAGGAAAGTCGGCTGCCACCTCGGGTCAAGGGTGGAAAAATCAACTCTCCCTTACTTTCCACCCACCTGTGGCCTACCACAATTAATTTAGGAGACTTGGACTGTTGGAGGCTCGACTCAAGGGCTCAAAAATTCCTATTTAAGGCAGTGGTGTTGGAGTATTGAAGGATCTTTGAGCTTCCTTTCATTGTAATGTTATGTTGCGGTTTTGTTGTCTCAAATTTATCTTCCACGTGTAAGTTGTTTTAAATCATCCTTGTTTCTTAATAAAAGTTCTTCTTCTATTATTATTTTGTTCTTCTCCTTATCACTTTGATACCGTTGGTTCAAGGTGTGAACTTGTTCATACCAAACCTTGTGAGATTATCACACAACGGTGGAGTGATTGTTATTTTATTGCGTTTTTTTTTTACTTTTCCATTTCCTCCCTTATGAGTCTACTTTCCGCTTCCATTGAAACCATGGGATCAATAGAGGGATAACCCACTTATGGGTTGATCCAAGGGAGTAGAAAGGGTCTGGATTGGATGTTATTTATCACCTCATTAATGTATAATCACTTCTTTAATTGAGATTTTTATTTGATGGTTTTTAAACTCCATCATCCTTGTTGAATTTAAGGCCACACACTTCAAGTGCTAATACGAACCTTTACCTTGAAGTGATCAAAACATTGATCCTTCAAGTGTATAGGTGATTAGTATTAAAGGTTTTAGGCATTAAACCAGTAAGTGATGATGTCGTTTTATCTCCTTAAATGAACTCATCTCAAATTTAAGAAATTGAAATCATTAAAAAGAAAATACGTCCAATCCACCCCGAGCGATAACCTAGGATCAACTCATTATTTTAATTTGAAATCACTTAAGTCTCTTAGATTTCACTTAAACCCATATAAAATCAACCCAAAGTTGGCCACTTCATATCCAAAAACAATCCTTAGAATGTGCGTGTCTATAGGTTACTTCTTAGGTCTCTGTGGATTCGATAACCCAAGCTAGACTACAAGGACCATTCTACCTTCATCTCTTGGGTAAATTTGAGCGAGAACCAAATTTTGGCGCTGTTTCCGGGGACCCAAGTAAGTAATATAAACACCCATTCTATTCTCCCCCATTTCTTCTTTTCTCATCCAAATTCTCTTATCTTGTCCCTTTCTCTTTTTTTTCTTTTGGTGCATGTCCGCCTACACCCGCGATCAATCAAACCGTCTAGTTAGGGTGGATATTCCTGGGGTTAGGGAGTCAAGTACACCAAGGGAACTCATTCAATTAGATCATAATCTTCCTAATACTCTAGAGTCCAAAATTGATCCAATTTAAATGGAAGTTCTTCAAAGAAACCAACTCATAAACCCGGGTGGGAACCAAAATGGAAACCCAAATGAGGCAGCCCCAAACTTGGGGAATGCAATTGATCAAACCATGAATGACTACCTCACACCTTCTTGGACCAATGACCCCTCATGAATTAGACACAATTCCCTAGGAGATTACAACTACTTCTTTAAACCCCATGTCCTAAACCACCTTCCCACATTCCATGGAATGGAGTCCGAGATGTCATACCTGCACATTAAGGAGTTCAATGACATTGTAGAAACCATGTGTCCCCCACATCAACTAGAATCAGCTAAAATGAGGCTATTTACTTTTTCTTTAAAGGATCGAGCTAAAAATTGGCTAAAAAATTTGAGACCATCATCCATCAACTCTTGGTACCAACTGCAAAGAGAATTATATAAAAAATATTTTCCCCACCATAAAACAATTGCACTTAAAAAGAGCATCCAAAACTTTTTTGAAAAAGAGGGAGAGTCATTCTATGAAACATGGGAGAGGTTCAAAGATACTCTAAACATGGTTCCACACCATGGTTTTTCTATTCCTGAACAAGTGAGAATTTTCTATGAAGGGTTGGGTCCGGGGAACAAACAATTCATTGACATGATGTGTAATGGAACCTTTAAAAACAAAGCCCCAAATGATGCTTATGAGTATCTAGAAAGCCTTTCTGAACAAAACCAAACATGGGGAACTTCACCTTATTCTGAAAAGCCACAAAGAACTACTGGAATTCATACACTTAGAGAAGAGTAAAGCCTTAGGGATAAACTCACATCACTCTCGAGGAAGGTTGAAGAGATAGACCTTAGGAAAGTCCATGAAATCCAAACTGTTGACGATGTTTGCACAATTTGTGACAAACATGACCATAAGACAGACAACTGCCCAACCATTCCATCCATAAAGGATGTTCTCTTAGGAGGACCCCCAGCGGAAGTAAATTATTTGAACTTCCAAAAGCCTCAATACCAAAAAACCTTCAACCCAAGGTATAACGACCACCCAGGCTTCCGCTGGAAAGATAACCAACAACCTAGCCAACCACAAGGACAAAATCCTTACCCCCACTAGTTCCAAACCCAACCTATCCAATACCAACAGCCACCGGTCCATTTTCAACAAACCATCCCACCTCCAAAATATCCCCCTGGTATAAACCAACCTACTCAAGCACCCACCCAAACTGTTCCACAAAGCCTACTAGAACAATTGTGCAAACAAATGGAG
This sequence comes from Viscum album, assembly GCA_963277665.1. Lineage (NCBI taxonomy): Eukaryota > Viridiplantae > Streptophyta > Magnoliopsida > Santalales > Viscaceae > Viscum > Viscum album. The sequence goes on from OY728119.1 coordinate 141,785,945, forward strand.
AGGATGAACTCAGAAGTATCTTCCCTAAAACAAGAACTTCAAACCATCAAAACTGGAAAGGAACCCATGCCTACTCAGGTGGTTCCATCCTCAACTTCAAGGGGAGAGTCAAGTTTCACTCAAACAACTCATGAACAACTAAAGGCTGTGACTATTTTAAGAAGTGGGAAATCAATTAAGAAACCTGAACAACTAATTCAGAACCCACCTAAAGATTTAAATTTGGATGAAAATTCAAATGAACCACAATATCAAACTGAGGAAACTGATAACAATGTGAAAGAAACAACTCTTCAACAAACAACCCCACAACCTGCACCATTTCCTCAACGCATGAGGGGGAAACCCAAGCCTGAACTGAGTGAAACATTGAGGGAAATCTTCTCACAAGTCAAGTTGAACATTACTCTTCTCGATGCCATCCAAACCATACCTGCCTGCTCAAAGTACCTTAAGGACTTGTGCACTTTTAAAAGAAAATTTTCACATAAAAATCAAGTCCTTTTGGTTGCTAATGTGAGTACCACCATTCAAGGGACCATTCCTCCTAAGTTGAAAGACCTGGGTTGCCCTTACATCAATGTTGAACTAGGAGAAAGAAAAGTTGTCAAGGCCTTGTGTGACCTAGGTGCTAGTGTCAATCTCATACCATATGTTGTGTACTGCTAGTTAAGCCTAGAAGAACTCCAACCCACATCTGTCACACTTTAACTTGCTGATCGTAGCATTAGGGTTCCAAAAGGGATTTTAAAGGACGTTCTGGTAAAGGTTGAAAACTTCATCTACCCTGCTGATTTCATTGTCCTTGACAACTATCCAAACTTAGGAAATAAGGAACAAACCCCAATCATCCTTGGTCGTCCTTTACTTTCAACAATCAACTCTGTTATCCGAGTCCGAAATGGGAACATGACCATCACCTTTGGGAACATGAGTCTAGACTTGAACATCTATAATGCAAGCTCACAAATAGGGGATGATGAGGAAATTCATGAAGTAAACCTGATAGGAAGCATTGATAATGAATCCATGGAACATCAAGGAATATTTGATGAATGTTTAAGTTAGGATGAGATTGATTTCCTTTGTTCATATGAAGTAAGTTTATCTCCTTGGCTTGAATCATTTTCAAATTGCTCTTATGATGAATTCTTAGGTCCAACAATCAGTGAAACCTTTCAAGAAACCACTTTCATGGAGACCACTCCAATTTCCTTCCCTAAATCTGATCAATCCAATCTAGTAGATAAAACTTCTACATGTGGGTAATCAATCCTATCTGAAACTCTAAAAAAAGAAATTGATCTTGATCTAATGTCCCAATCTTCTGCTGAAATTCTGAACCAACCTGATCTTGAATTGAAGGAACTTCCTTCTACACTAAAGTATGCCTTTCTAGGGGACAATCAAACACATCCTATTGTCATTTCTTCTTCTCTTAAAGCCAATCATGAAAGGATGCTTCTAGATGTCCTTAGGAAGCATAAGAAATCCATTGGTTGGACCCTTTCTGATATTCCTGGGATTAGCCCACTTATCGGGACTCATAGGATTGTTCTGGAATCTGATTCAAAGCCATGTCGTCAACCTCAACGGCGACTCAATCCTAATCTCATGGAGGTAGTAAGGAAAGAACTTCTGAAATTGTTAAAATCTGGTATCATATATCCCATAGCTAAAAGTGAATGGGTGAGCCCAATCCAATTGGTTCCAAAAAAGGCTGGAATCACAGTGATAACCAATGAGGATGGAGAGATTCTTCCAACAAGGGTGAGTAGTGGATGGAGGGTCTGTATTGACTATAGGAAGCTAAACTCATTCACTAAGAAGGACCATTTCCCCTTACCATTCATTGACCAAGTCCTTGAGAGAGTGGCAGGTCATGCCTTCTACTGTTTCTTAGATGGGTACTCGGGGTACAATCAAATTGAGGTCTCCCTAGAGGATCAAGGGAAGACTACATTCACATGTCCATTTGGAACCTTTGCTTTCAAACGCATGCCCTTCGGGTTATACAATGCCCCTAGAACCTTCCAGCGGTGCATGATGGGAATCTTCTCAGACATGGTAGGGGATTTTCTAGAGGTCTTCATGGATGACTTCTCTATGTTTGGGGATACATTTGAGGGATGTCTGCAGAATGTGGAGAGAGTCTTGTCAAGTGTGAAGAAAAGAATCTAGTCCTAAACTAGGAAAAATGCCATTTCATGGTTAAAGAGGGACTTATTCTAGGCCATCTAGTCTCGAGTAGGGGGATTGAAGTTGATAAATCAAAGGTTGACATTATTCGTCACCTTCCATCACCCAAAACTGTCAAGGAAGTGAGGTCTTTCTTAGGACATGCTGGTTTCTATAGAAGATTCATCAAGGACTTTAGTTCAATATCTCGTCCCCTTTGTGCTCTCCTAGTAAAGGATGCTCCATTTGTTTGGACAGAAAGCTGTGAGGGTTCATTCTCAACCCTCAAATCCTCTCTCACCTCTCCTCCCATCATGAAATCTCCAAATTGGAACCTTCCTTTCGAACTTATGTGTGATTCCAGTGACTTTGTTGTAGGAGCTGTGTTAGGACAACATTGTGATAAAACTACTTATGACATTCCTTATGCAAGAAAATCCTTAAATGATGCCCAAATAAACTACACCACTACTAAAAAGGATTTACTTTCTATTGTGTTTTCTTTAGAGAAGTTTAGGTCCTACCTCTTAGGATCCCCCATCACTGTGTTCACTGACCATTCTGCACTAAAATACCTCTTCCAAAAACAAGATGCTAAGGCTAGACTGATTAGGTGGGTCCTTCTCTTATAAGAATTTGACCTCACAATCAAGTATAAAAAGGGAGTTGAAAATGTTGTAGCTGATCACCTCTCTAGGATGGAATTCAAAGACAACTCAAATCACCTTTCTGTGTCTGATTCGTTTCCTGATGAACACCTATACTCTGTGAGTGACTGCCCTTGGTATACTGACATAGAAAATTTCTTAGTGACAGGAGTCATTCCAAAATTCTTAGGGACTCAAGCTCGAAGTAAATTTCTTTCTGATGTTAGACACTATGTGTTTGATGATCCATACATCTATAAGTTCTTCCCTGACCAAGTCATTAGGAGGTGTGTTCTAGAATCTGAATAAGAGTCCATCCTTAAATTCTGTCATAGTGAGGCATGTGGAGGTCACTTTTCCTCTAATAAAACATCTGCTAATATTCTTCAATGTGGTCTTTTCTGGCCCACCCTCTCAAGGGACTCCTACACATTTTGTCAAAGCTGTCATAGGTGTCAACAAGTAGGGTCCATCACAAAAAGGAATCAAATGCCACTCACTCCCATCTTAGTGGTTGAAATATTTGACTGTTGGGGAATTGACTTCATGGGCCCCTTCCCAAACTCTTGGGGATACCTCTACATACTCTTAGCTATTTATTATGTCTCAAAATGGGTTGAGGCCATTCCCACTAAGTCCAATGATCATCAAGTTGTGATTCGATTTCTGAAAGAGAACATATTTTCAATATTTGGAATTCCTAGGGCTATAATCAGTGATCGATGAACCCATTTCTGCAACCGCCCATTCTCTTCACTCATTTCTAAGTATGGTATTTCTCATAAAGTGTCCATTGCATACCATCCTCAAACCAATGGTCAAGATGAGTTAGCGAATAGGGAGATTAAGAAAATTCTTGAAAAAACTGTCAACCCCTCTAGGAGAGATTGGTCTGAGAAACTCTTAGATGCTCTTTGGGCCTATAGAACCGCATATAAAACCATTTTAGTAATGTTCCCATATAGTTTGGTTTATGGAAAAGCATTCCATTTGCCAGTGGAGATTGAACATAAGGCCTTTTGGGCAATTAAGAAAATGGATTATGACCTCTCATTGGCCGGAACAAAAGGGAAATTAGATCTCAATGAACTAGAGGAACTAAGGATGGAGGCTTATGAAAATTCAAGGATCAATAAAGATAGAGTTCAAGCCTACCAATCTATGAATATCAAGGTCAAACATTTTGAACCGGGAAAACTTGTGCTCTTGTATAGTTCAAAACTTCATTTACATCCGGGAAAGTTAAGGTCTAGATGGTCAGGACCTTTCATAGTGCATCATGTATTCCCCCATGGGGCAGTAGAGATTCAGGATCCCACAAGTGGTTACATTTTCAAGGTCAATGGTCAAAGGTTAAAACCATTCATTGAATCATTCAATAAACAGGAAATAGAGGTTGAGTTAACTGAGCCAACCTATGAACAAGGAAAAAATTGATAGATTTAGGGTCCATGTCGGGCTAATGACGTTAAACAAAGCATTGCATGGGAGGCAACCCATGGTTTTCAAGTTTCTTATCATTTTGTTGTTTTAATAAACTTTATATTTTAAATAGTATTAATTAATCATTTTTACATTTAAAAAAAGGGACTATTGACCTGTTCTTCTATTATGAGTATGGATGGGTATGAAAGGGGAGCATCGTATTCATCTGTGTCACGCGGTGTGATCCCTAAGTAATACCTTACCCAGAAAATTAAAAAGAAGACAATGTATCATTAGTTTGATTTAAAAAAATAAAAAATAAAAAACAGGAAAAACCATAAAAATGGTGATACTTGGAATTAAATAAGTCGTTGTGTTGTCTGGTTTGTCTGGTTTGTTCTTCTTTTTGTTTAGGTACTATTTTGGGTGATACATGTTCAATCAAGGAGGTGCCTACATCCCCCAAGAGATAAAAAGGACTAATTTGGAGCAGCAAGAACTTCAGCTTCAACCACCAGGTGATTTCATTCCATGATCCTCAGTTTCAATTTCCTTTTTGAACTTCCATTATCTTCCTCTACTTTTTCTAAATTTTTATTTCTTCAAACACTGGGGACAGTGTTGTTTTAAGTTGGGGGGAGAGATAAAATAAAAAAAATGCTTTTGTGTCAAAGAAAATGAATGATTTGAAAAAAAAAATTAAATGGAAGGAAAAATTCCTTTAACTTTAAACATGGTAATACACATTGCACACTTTGAAACTGAATATCAAATAATTTAGAATACCCTGATTCTGATTTTAATCCTTGTATAATTTCATGAGCATAGATTTTGGAAAGTGTGGCTTTCCAATGTGATATTTCATCGTTTATATTTTCATCCAAATAAAAAAAATCACAATGCACGTCCTTTGGATAGTGGGGTATTAGTTTAAGTTCATGGGGTCCCCTAAATAAATAGCATAGGTTTTGTGATCATTTTAGTTTAATATGAGTATTCGAAAAAAAAAATTGCGCGTAGAGCAATGAAATGACCTAATGCGTGGCTTTCGGCACTTGGGGATCGCGACTCCATAGTTGTCTGGCCCAGAGTTAGTAATTTTATCTCTATTTTTTGTAATTTGAATTTGTTTTTGACTGAGTTAACTCAAGATGATGCCCGAGTATGTGGGCTTCACTTGGTTCCCTAAGGTCTTTGAGCCTGGGAGTCATCGGCAAAGTCTCGCTATAGGGGTTGACTCTTTTGAGAGCAACTTCAATTACTATGGAAAAATTGAAAAAACAAAAAAAACAAAAAAACAAAAAATTATACAAAAAAATGAATACTAATCTTAATATTGAAATGTGATTCCACCTAGCACTTCCGTAATTTCCCCTTTGAATAAAGATGAACCCCCCATGTCTATTGTGATGCACAACACATCCTCATACTTAATTGATATTGGATGAAATATGGCAATGAATTTGAACAAAGGAATGGGCTTGGGATTGGGATCTTCTTATGAAACTATCTCGTATTAAAATATTTTTATGGGTTTCATGATTGTTTGGTATAAGTTTTTTTTGGTGATCATTGTGTATTAAAATGTTTTTGGAAAAGGGAATTCGAATTTCATATTGTTGAGATATATTTTGCTCGAGACTAGCAAAACTCAAGTTGGGGGTGTGATTAGCCACTAAATGAGGCTAATATTCATTGTTAATATATATAATATTCATGTGCCTTATTATTCTTAAACACCATTTTAGTACACTTTACACTTTGAACATCATTTCACATTATGATTGTAATACCTTCTTAAATTGCACTATTATGTGGTACATTTTTTAACATCATTTTAAGTACCCAATGATTCATCTAATTATACATATTTTAATTTTATATTTTTGAAAATTTATCTACACTTAAATATAAACATGTTTGATTCAGGGATCAATGGATAATTCATGGAGGATGATGGAGATATTTGGCAATGAAAGGAAGCAATTCTGGAGAAGGCAGATTGGACACTATCCCACTTATATGACTGTGGAGCCCAACATACAGGCCCAATAAATCCCAAATTTCTTGGGATGCTATAAGACATGTATATTAACAAATCAATCTTCATGAGATAATGATAATTAGGCTTCCATGGTGGTAATTTAGGTGGTCCAAGTTAAAGATAAAATTCTAGTCCAGATTCTTTGGCCCAAACAAAACAGCCCACTAATATAATCATATCTCAGAATATACAACTCCAAATGGTCCAAGATTTTACATGAGTTTAGAATACATCCGTAGATACATTTTCTTCTTCTATGTCCCACTCTGATTAGGCCGTATAGAAGGTCTTCCAGACGCGTCTATTCGGTGAAGGAAAGCTGGGTGCCACCTCGGGTCAAGGGTGGAAAAATCAACTCTCCCTTACTTTCCACCCACCTATGGACTACCACAATTAATTGAGGATACTTGGACTGTTTTAGGATCAACCCAAGGGCTCAAAAATTCCTATTTAAGGCAGTGGTGTTGGAGTATTGAAGGATCTTTGAGCTTCCTTTCATTGTAATGTTATGCTGCGGTTTTGTTGTCTCAAATTTATCTTCCACGTGTAAGTTGTTTTAAATCGTCCTTGTTTCTTAATAAAAGTTCTTCTTCTCTTATTATTCTGTTATTCTCCTTATCACTTTGATATCTTTTGTTCAAGGTGTGAACTTTTTCATACCAAACCTTGTTAGATTATCACACAACGGTGGAGTTATTGTTATTTTATTGCGTTTTTTTTTACTTTTCCATTTCCTCCCTTATGAGTCTACTTTCCGCTTCCATTGAAACCATGGGATCAATGGAGGGATAACCCACTTATGGGTTGATCCAAGGAAGTATCAAGGGGATGGATTTGATGTTATTTATCACCTCATTAATGTATAATCACTTCTTTAATTGAGATTTTTATTTGATGGTTTTTAAACTCCATCGTCCTTGTTGAATTTAAGGTCACACACTTCAAGTGCTAATACAAACCTTTACCTTGAAGTGCTCAAAACATTGATCCTTCAAGTGTATAGGTGATTAGTATTAAATTTTTTAGGCATTAAACCAGTAAGTGATGATGTTGTTTTATCTCCTTAAATGAACCCATCTCAAATTTAAGAAATTGAAATCATTAAAAAGAAAATACATCCAATCCACCCCGAGCGATAACCTAGGATCAACTCATTATTTTAATTTGAAATAACTTAAGTCTATTAGAGTTCACTTAAACCCATCTAAAATCAACCCAAAGTTGGCCACTTCATAGCCAAAAACAATCCATAGAATGTGCGTGTCTATAGGTTACTTCTTAGGTCTCTATGGATTCGATAACCCAAGCTAGACTACAAGGACCGTTATACCTTCATCTCTTGGGTAAATTTGAGCGAGAATCAATTATGTGGGTGTCATTATCATCAATAACCTATAAGACCATGTGATTCATGTTCGTTGTGAGAAATAAGAGGAAGAGGAATATTTGATAAACCACACACTTTTCCTTCTTTGTTGGTGGAAGAGGCCAGGGATACGGCACTTCCCTCTATTCACTTTACATTGGACGTGAGTCCAAGATAAGGAAGATATAAAGGTGAAGGATTTGAAGGTATATAAGAGTAAGACTACAGCCTCCTAAAAGAAAGGATAAGGTCTTACTCTATGAGGGATTCCCTGAAATGGGTTCTACAATGGGAGGAGGATGTCATTCCATATGTTGAATGGAAAAGAAAGTGTGATCCTTACCCTCCCTACTAGGAACTGGAGGCTCTAGGTCTTAGAGATGAAAAGGGGCATACATGGTCCTAACCCTTGTATCTGAGACCAGGAACTCCCCAACACTATCCCTGAGGTAAGGGTTCTCATGACAATGGGGATACATATTCACATGAACCCTGAGAACCCTAACCGGCCAACCGAACAGGTGTGGGGAACCTATGACCATAGGAATAAATACCCAAATAGAGGACACACTAGTGTTCCACTCGCCATGGTTGTGTAAGTATGGAGGTATTGGTGGAGGCTTTGAGTTTATCCCTCTCGGTCAAGGAGTCAAAATAAGAGAGGTCCTACCATGGATGGCTTTGAATAAGGCCTAATGGATGGATCACACGGGCTGGAGGGAAGGGGAAACCATAGAGGTTCATACAAGGGGTGCTTCACATGCTGACAGTTCTAGGTGAATTAGTAGCACCTTGGGCGATGGACCACCTAGGTGACTACACTTGGGAGAGACTTTTCTCAAGACTTCAAGGGTCTCCATAAGTATTCCTGGAAGTGACTCATGCATGTTCCTATTGAGGAAGGGAATCTTGCACCAGTCTTTATGAATCAAGGGTTGGGTGAGTGCCTCGCATAGGTTTTGTTTATTTAAACCCCTATGAGGACTTTAGTTCCACTATCCCCCTTTAATTCCATCATCTTTAGGTGTTAGAAAATTACCTAGAAGATTTCATAGGGCTTGAGCGAAGGACTAGGGAGATCATATCAGCAGTTGGCCTTCAAGAATTTTTGTTCATCCAAATGAAAACCCTGAGGTCCTATTTATAGAAAAATATGGGACCTTGGGTGAGTATGTCACTTCACGCAGGTGTCACGCGTAGGTAGGTCGTGTAAGGACCTTGTGCACCAATGGTGTTTTGGGGGACTTGGGTGAACCAATTGCTCCATACCATGGGGGTTTCACCCCCGCACCCCTACTTAGAATTAGTGTTGGGATGTGGTCCCAGCCTTTTGAGATGGTGTCTTCACTACCATAATTGACCCTCATAAAAATGGAGAATCGCATCGTGAACTTTTCAAGCTCGGTTGAGGACTTTTTGGGTCACGACACATGCAAATCATATATTCTCATTATTCCTCTGTAAAGATGTATTTTACTCAAACTTAGAATTTGGCATCAAAGTGAGTTAAATATATTCATTTATGTGAAAAAATGTATGGAAAAACTTTCATGATGTCTAAAAAAATTTAATTGAGTCATTCATAATCATATCACCAAGGTTTATCACTGAGTTTTCAAAACAATTACCAAGGTTATTCACCAAGGTATCATAAAACATATCATCTATAGAGATTAAATTATTTACCCAATGCATTGGAGCGCTATCAGGGCACACCCTTCATATGTATTAATTAATTTGAACCACATAGATCATAATAAAAAAATTAGAAATAACCCATGGAGAATAAAAGAAATGGGTTTCATATCAAAATCATGATGTTTTTAAAAAGTTCTTAAAGACAAGATCTTTATGTCTTTTTAAAATCACAGAAAAAGAAATTGGGTTTCATGTATATTAATCCCTGAATAAAATAGATCATTTTTACATCTAGGTGAATAAACCTGGAAAATAAATAAGTTTGAGTATTCACAAAAATAAAACAAAAGGATAATTTTCTTAAGAAAATGAGAGAAATTTTAGGAAGAAAATTCAGCAGCATAACGGTATGAAACATGGTTTTAGAAAATGGTAAAAAGAGAGGGGAAAGGGTATATAATTAATAATAGACACTTAATACAATAAAGGGGTATAATAAAATGGGTAAAATAAAATAGTTTGGAAACTTTAAATACATACCACATAAAAATGGAATAGGAAAGGAAAAAAGAAGTTGAGATTTCCCTTACCTTGAAGAGTGTTCCTAAAACATGAGGATCGGAACCTTGGGGGCTTGAAGACACCTTGTGAGGACTCCTTAGGAAGTAAAAATATCATAGATTAATGAAGGATGAATTGGAAGTGAAATTAAATGGATAAATAGGTGGGTATTTATAGCAAAAGAGGAGTATTTATTTATTAATTTCCTTGGACACCTAGGTAGTGGTAAATGCAAAACCATGGGATTACCCATGGTATTGAAACGTTGGGACATCTATTATGTTATTTTAATACAAAAGAGTTGAACAGAATTTTATATTACTTATTACATCATTATGACATAATTATGATGTCATTAAACATACCGAAAACCAAAAACTATATTTTTACTATTCATGAAAAACTAAAGTATTTTAGAAAATTATCATAAATTAACCCAAACCTAATTCCAATGTTGTTATTTAAAATATTATATTTATTTTATCATAATAATTATCTAAATATGATAATTTAACTTTTAAATATAAAAAACCTTATTTATTAAAAATAATAGTGGATAGAAAATGCATAGTGAAATTCTATAGTGAAATTTCTAACACTTGAAAAAAAATATCATTTATATTTAAATAAGAGTTTTAAAATAATAATATTTAATTAAAATAATCATTATTCATAATACCTTAGTTTATTATAATAATTATATCTTTTCTGAAAAGTACAATTTCTGTCTGAAAAATAAATTTATAAAATTCATTATATTTTTAAGAAAAAATATTCTCAAAATGGAATTGATAGAATAAAAATTTTATTTATACAAAAGGATTAAACTTTAAGTAACTAAGGTCTCAAAACATAACCCTTTATAATACCCACATACAACCTAAGGGTAAGGTGTGTGATGGTGATAGATTCATGGGGCGACTTAGCTAACATCACCCGAGTGGTAATTTCCACTAACTTGAACTTCTCCCATAGGTGATTTTTTTCAAGATTCATGTGTTAAAACTAGGATTGGTCTTGGTCAAGAGCAAAGCCTAGTGATGCTACCTCCCTTCCAAGCTCCGAAAAATGGGATTCCTATGGCATGACTCTACTGGTTGAGGCCATCATTTCTCCTTTCTGTATTAATTACATTTGTCATTTCTACTTATAAACACTAATTATAACATTAAATTTTTTATCAAGAGTATAGTTTCCAATGGTCATATAACAGTAAAAACCTGATGATCATATTTCAATTTATACTCACTTCATTATTAATGATATATAGTTTTTTTTGTATAATATAATATAACACAAATTTTCAGGAAACGATTATCATTAAAAAAGTTTGGGTCATTGCATTCTTCCTCCCTCAAGAAATTTCATCCCCAAAATTTCAGATCATTCTAACAATTGAGAAAAGGTGTGGGTACTCTTGCCTCATTATTTCCTCTGGTTACCACATCACTTCTTCATATTTACGGTTTCTCCACAACAATTTGATGATTTGGATAGTCTTGTTGTATAGAACCTTGTCTCTACAGTTCAAGATCACCATTGGTTGCTCCTTAGAAGAGAGTTCATGTTCTAATTATACTATCTCAAGATTCGCTACATGTGAAGGGTTAGGTATGTACTTCCTCAAGAGAGATGCATAGAAAAACCATGAACTTGAGCTAGATTTTGAGGGAGTGCAAGCCGATAGGCCACTGCTCCTATGCGATCAAGGATTTTATAGGGGTAAATGTACCTGGGGATAAGCTTCCCTTTCTTATCAAACTGCATGACTCTCTTCCAAGGTGAAACTTAAAAGGAAGACTTTGTCACTAACATCAAACTCCAAGTCCATTTAACGGTTTTCAGCATAGTTATTCTGCCGAATCTGAGCAACCTTTATGTGTTATTGGATGGCATGAACCTTTTCGGTCATCTCTTGCACAATATCATGTCCAAGAAGCTTTCCCTAACCATATTCATCCCAACAAGTAGGAGTTCTACATTGCTTCCCATATAGAGCTTCATAGGGAACCATTTGAATACTCAAATGGAAGTTATTATTGTATAAGAACTCAACTGATGGGAGATGTTGACCACATCCACATTTAAATTCCATTGAACATGTTCTCATCATGCCCTTGAGTTTTTGAATAGTATTTTTAGATTGGCCATCAGTTTGATGGTGATAGGTCGTACTAAAATTCAATTCAGTATTCAAAGCATGTTGAAGACTTCTCTAGAATTTTGATATGAACCATGGATCATGATCAAAAATGATTGAAAGTTGAATTCCATACAATCTTACTACTTCATTTATTTATATCTCGGTGAGTTAGTCAAGAGATAAATCTTTCCAATTAGATATAAAATGGGCAGTCTTGGTGAGACGGTCCACTATAACCCATATCGCATTGTTTGTAATGACCCAAACTGTTATGAATAAAATTCCTCTTTTTGATTTAATTAAGTGTATTATGGATATAGAAAACACATGCACTTATTTTATTATATCCAATTGGATTTTTTAAATTAACTTTAAGTATATTTATCGTTGATAATATAGTCGTTGAACAATGATCGCATGACTAGTATAAATATAGGGTTTTAACAAATCATTTTGACATAGAAAAATGAAGTGATGGTCTCAACAAGTAGGATCATTCCCTATGAATCCCATTTATCAAAGCTTATAATGGAGGTATAATTTTTGTGCTTTTCCCTATAACAATCCCAAGCTAAGGTCCAATAACTTAATCATGAGAAAAACCGTTTACAGGAGACGTTCAGGCTCATTGAGATCATGGCCCAAATCATGTTCACCAAACGGCCCCATGAAAGCCCCACCATCGAACACCTTACTCTTAGGGAATATGTCAATGTAATAAAGGGATATTTATCAAGGCCCTGTCATTAGGAATATGTACATTATTTTTTTTATAGAATAATGAATATATTTTCTTCCTAGTATTGTTACTTTGCAAATGATTTTTAAAGCTAAAGTAGTATTTTTAGTTAATATTCAAATTCAGTTAAGAAATCTATTTTTATGAATTAATATATTTTTAAAATAAATAATATTTTAATAAAATATTATTATTAAATTGATTTTATTAAATATAAATGATCATATAATTATTATTAATTCATACGTAATTTTTATTAAGGTTTGAAAACTGTTTTTGTCAAAACCCATCAATTTTCAATAAAAGTAAGATTTTATTTTAAAAGTAAAAATTCACAAATTTATAAAATTATTTAGATAAGATGAATATTATTTTTTATAATCAGTATTTCAAAATTATCCAATGGTTAATGTTTCATAATTTTCTGAGATAGTCGAATTTTTTAGTAAAAATTAAATACCGTGTAAATATACAGTGTGTTTTATGACATCATAATGGTCCAATAATATTGTAAAAATACTATAAAAGGTATATTCAGCCAAAAATATTTTTCATCTTTAAAAAATAATATTATTTTATATTTATTTTATTTATTTTACAAAGCCTTACTGAATCCTCCAAGACTTATAATATATTTTAAGATGTTAAAATCATTTATTTGAAAGTGTGACTCACCTCCACATAAGCAAGGGAAATATTTTAATATCTTTGGCCCCTGTCCTTATAAAATAATTTATACCACTCCCCTTTTCTAAAAACAATGGTAAAAACTATAGGATGGTTTGTGGTTTTGAAATTTTATTATGTAGTGTCCAAAACCAAAATATTAAAAAAAATCCCTCTCCTTTCCTCTATAAACCCACCCAAGCTTCCATTTCTCTTCACTAAAACTCCTTAAAGATTGACCACACTGTGATATCTACTCTCTAGATTCCTTACAAGTTTCCCCCAATCTCCCAAGAAGTCTCTCTCAATCCTTTGGGGTTACACATCCAAGTAAGGGATCCTCATCTTCCTCTCTTCCTTTCAATTCAAGAACCTTGTTTGAAATTAGTCTTTCTAATTTCAATTCGTTATATTGTAATCCTTTTATAATCAATTACCTACTATAAATTTGATGTTATTTCAATTATGGATCATTTATCCTCCCCTATTTGGACCCTTACCTAAGTCGTTACTATGTCGAAATTCCATAAGGTATTTCTCTCTCTCCTCTTTTTATCAAGTACCTCATTTATGATATGTTATTTAATTTCCAATTGATTAAGTTGGGATACATTCTTAACCATCCCCCTTACTATACATTTCATTTTTAAATGATTAGATACCCATTTTTCTCTCATTAACCCATTTTATGAATTTTTATATGGCATCGTTATGCTGCCAAAATTGCACCATAATTTCTCATACCAAAATCATTGTGTAGTGAATACCATACCCATTTCTCTATCAAGTGTATTCACCTTTATGAACATATAATTATTTATTGTGGATCTATATTTATTTATTCCACATTTCCTTGATCATTGAATAAACTATGATGATTAATGAATCCATGTTGTATGATCTATATGGCACATTTAAGCATGAAAACGATATGATTATGAAGGGTGCACCCTGATAGCGCTCCAATGAATTGGGTAAGTTTTAGTATCATGGTATGTCATGTTCAATTGGTGTTAACTCATGATAATTCATGTGAAATGGGTGTTTACTAGTGCTACTTCATGTGCAATGGGTGTTGACTCATGCTACTTCATGTGAAATGGGTGTTGACACATGCTACTTCATGTGAAATGGGTGTTGACTCATGATACTTCATGTGCAATGATCTTTGACTCATGCTCCTACATGTGCAATGAGCCTTGGATCATGTTAATATCATGTTTTATGCTATTTCTATAGTTTCATATTATGATTGTAATGCTTTATCATGCCTTTATATTCATATTCATTTTATGCTCCATTAATATGCCTATTGTCTAACATGTATTGTCTTCTTCATGTTATGCCTTATTTACTCCCTTACTAGGGTTTATAGCTCACCTCTTTCTTATGTATTTCCTTAGGTTATCCCATGCAGTGTTAAGTATGAAGGAATTATGTGGTCATGTAAAGTAATTTTTCAATAAAGATGTTGTATTTCATGTTTTAATTTGTTATGTAATGATTCTAATTTCCCAAGACACTAGACCTCTCAATCTTCTGAGTTATATTAAGTGAAAATCCGTGTAATAAATCATGATTAAATATGAAATAAATAATATTATTGTTATATTGTTTCATTTGGATGTTTTTGGGAGACCAGTGACAAATTCCATTGTGATGTTGTCCCACTTCCATGTTGGTATGGGTATTGGTTGAAATACCCTTTTAGGAATTTGTAATTCTACCTTCACTTATTGACACACCAGGAACCTTGTAGTGTAGTGGGAAATCTCCCTTTTCATTTTATCCCACTAATAATGATCATGAAGGTCCCTATACATTTTCATGATTCCATGATATATAGAGAAAGTATAGATATAAGTTTTATCCATCAGCTCCTTCTTTATTTCTAGAAAATATGGAACACATAATCTTGTACAAAATTTTAGTACACCTTCTTGATCAATATTGAACTCGGGAAACTTCCCATTCTTCGTAACCTTTATCTTATTCTATAACAAAGGATATTCTCTTTTATATTTCTTGATATTATCTAGTAATGATGGTTGATAAATAATTTGGGATAGGTTTTATGATACCCCTTTCCTTAATATTCCCATGTCTGGTTTTACTAGGTCTTTGATAAAAGGGTATCCTTGAATCCTCATTATTTTCAGCACAATAGGGTCTTTTTAACTTAATGCATTAGTGACTTTATTTTCTCCTCTAGGGTTATAGTGAATTGAACAATCATTGTCTTTAAGAAGTTCTAACCAGCTCCTTTGTATCATGTTCAATTCCTTTTGTGTGAAAATATACTTCAAACTTTGATGGTATGTGTATATATCACATTTCTCCCCATGAAGATATTGCCTCCATATCTTTAGAGAAAAAACAACTACAGTCCGCTCCAGGTCATGTGTAGGATAATTCTACTCATGAGGCTTTAACTTTTGAGATGAATAAGCAATCACCTTGTCATTTTGAATGAGGACACACCCAATCCATTTCAAATATTCCTCACTAAAAATAATGAATCCTTCTCTGATAGAAGGTAGAGTTAACATGGGTGTAGTAGCCAATCTCTTCTTCAACTCAAGGAAACTTTTTTCACACTCCTTTATCCAAATGAAATTTTCCCATTTTCGAGTTAACTTGGTTACAGGATTAGAAAGTCATGAAATTTTTTTCACAAACCTCCTATAATATCCTTCTAAACTAAAGAAACTATGAATCTTAGATACTATTGTAGGATAAGGCCACTCCTCCATAACCTTTGTCTTGGAAGGGTCAATTGAGATTTCTTCATTGGTTACAATGTGCCTCAAGAAGGTAACTTGTTGTAACCAAAATTCACATTTTCTAAACTTTTCAAATAGCCTCTCCTTCCTTATAGTTTTCAATATAACCCTTGTATGATCCTCATGATCCTCGTGACTTTTAGAATATATCAAAATATCATCAATAAAAACTACCACAAAGTTATCAAGATATTACTTAAAGAATCTATTCAACAAATCCATTAATATAAAAGGACCATTAGTTAAGACAAAGGTAATAACAAAAAAATCATAATTCCTATATCTTGATCGGAAAATGGTCTTTGGAATATATTCTTTCTTCACCCACAATTGATGATAACCAGATCGAATATCAGTCTTGGAGAAGAATCAAGCCCCGTGAAGCTAGTCAAATAAATCATCAATCCTTTGAAGAGGGTACTTGTTCTTCACTATGATCTCATTATGTTCTCTATAATCAATGTATATCTGCATTGATCCATCATTCTTCTTCACAAAGAGAACAAGTGATCCCTAAGGAGACAAACTTGTTTGGATAAACCCCTTCTCCAAAAGATCTTAGAGTTTTTTCTTTAATTCCTCCAAATCCACATCTGTCATTATATATTGGGTCTTTGATATCAGATTGGATCTAGGCATGAGTTCAATGGAGAACTCTTCTTCTATTTCTAGGTGAGATCCAGGTAACTCTTTAGGAAATACATCAATGTATTCCTGAATGCTTGGAACATTCTCTATTCATATACATTCATTTCCTTCTTCATCTTCACTAATCATTTCCATAAAGAAGGATATAGGAGGTGATTCTAGGAAAAACTCAGGTCGATATATATCTCCTTTGAAAAAATTTGTAGGTTGTTCATTCAAGACTAATAATATTTTATTACTTCTATAGTTGACCTTAGTATTATACTTTGAGAGTCATCTCATCCCTAGTATAATATTGAACTTCATTGTGGGAATAACTACTAGATTTTCGATGATATTGTGCTCTCCAGAGTGAATACTAGAGTTTCTATACACTGTTTATTCTTGGATAATCCCTCTAAGAGTATTTATATATAACTCTACTTCTAGTAGTTTAGGGATTGATCCTATATTCTTTTCAAACTTGGAGGAAATAAAGGAATGTGTAGAACCAGAATCAAACAAAGTACTTGATAGCTTTGAGAGAATAATGAGAGTACCTACCACCACATCATTTCGTTCTTCAACTTTAGCTGTCATGGTGGTAAAAGCCTGGCCTTTCTCTCTGACTATGCTGAGTTTTATGGTGATTCTCCTCCATTAACTTCAAATTTGGACAGTGATTGGAAAAGTACCCAAGTTGTCCACACTTGAAACATTGGACTTTAGGCTGGGCATGCACCATATTCCCTTTATTTTTGGTGTTGAGAATTTGAGGCTTCACCTCACTAAGATACTTCCTAGAAATATGGTCATCTCTTCTACACTTGTAACATTTTTTTCTTCTAAGAAAGTAGTTCCCCAAATGCTTCTTCCCACATTTTTTACATATGGAAATTTGCACTTTCTTTCCTCCTCTTTCATGACAAAGTTACTCCCTAAGCTAGGCTCCATTGATCTATTCTTTTCATTAAACTTATGGAACCAATGTGCCTCTTTGAACTCCAGATCAATCTTTATAGCACTTTGTATTATCTCCTCATAGCTGTCATAGCCTCTATTGGAAATATTATTCCGTAGATGGGGTCTTAGTCCACTGAAGAATCTATCAACCTTCCCATTAGGATCCATGACAAAGGTAGAGGTGTAATGATAAAGTTGTGTGAATTTCATCCCATAGCTTCTCATAGATTCATTGTCCTTCTACTTAATCTCTAGGAATTCCTTCTCCATTTTTGTTCACAATGATCGAGGAAATATTTTTTGAAAAAGGTTCCCCTGAACTCTTCCCACTCTATAGCATCAATCTCCCCTCTTGGCTTCATGTTTTTTGTAACGCCCCGACCCCAGTTACCCAGAGTTGGTGCATTATTGTGTAACATTGTCATGATCACAAAAGATCAAGTCTCGAAAGACTGATTAGTTTAGTAGCCTTGGAAACACTAGATACATTCATAAGTCTTACATTACATCATAAAGTAAAACAAAACTACAACAACATCTTGTCTTCATATCCCCTCATACTATCCCTGCATGTCATTCATAATATACTTCTTCACATCCTAGAAAAATTAAAACATTGGAAGGGGTGAGCTCAGATGCTCAGTAAGGATAACAATATAGTGGAAGATTTCATAAATAAACATTAACATTTAAGGCAATGTATAACTAAAAAAACATTTTAAACTTGAACTTCAGCATAACATGGAAAAAATAAAATGAAATTATGTCATTTACTTATTCACATGGATATTCTACTAGTTGAATAATCACATACAATATCAATAACTGCTTCCATAATGATGGAATGCATAATGCCAGACTATCATAACCACGTAGCCAAGGCCTCGTGCCAAGACTGCAAATAAGATTTTGTCACGGCCTCATGCCAAGACACTAGTTTGTCTCATTAGACCTATTGATGCATCGAGGAGCTATAGTTGGCTCCATCCGTCACTTATTAAGTCTAATTCATTCCTCATATGAACAGGTTTAAACATATCATAAACCATAACATAATTGTATCACATAAAACATGCATAAAGGAAACATAACATTTCCACATTTCAATCACAAGATATCAATACAACACATTGATATAATAAAAACATTATCAAAATCATTTTCAATACCAAAATAAAAGAAAATTAAAACTTGGAATTTATTTTTCATTTAAAAAAAGTTGTGGCTTGTAGAGGAAGCTGAAACTCAAATAATGGTCATGACGGCAGAGAAGTCGTTGTCGCCGCATACGTATGATAAGAAAAATGTTAATTTTTGTCATTTAGTAAAATGCTTCATATAAAAAGATTCCTTTTTAATAAACTTAAAATTCAAAGGGGTTTATACACCGTGTAAAAGAAATTTGTGTATAAAACAAAACATGCCTCAATGAATGGAGATTGAGACGAAGTCCCTTAAAAAGATCATTTTTAAAATAAAATAGATCTATTATGTGTATTCACTATAAGTACACATAAAGAAAGTACAAATAAGATAGGACATAATAATATCATGACATAATTTGAAAGTAGGAGATTAACCCAAATAACGTAAATTGGGTTAAGAAGTTCCCTTACCTCGTGTCCGACTTGACTCGATCGTTCTTTAATCTCCTGAATAAAAAACTAGAGTTAATTTCTAATTTCTTAAGAACCTTTTTAAAGTTAATTATTCCTTTTATATCATTTATTACCATGTTATGAACATTATGTAATTATTTAAGTTAATTACAGTCGTTTTGTCGATCTTTGGTACTTGAGTCAAAAATAAACTTCTTATAATTACAAGTTGTTAATGTGGTAAAATATCCACTATATCCAGAATTATATTCATGATGTAGATATCATATATATCACATATATCCATTATATACATTAATTTATAATATTACATAACATTTAGATGTAAGAAATGAAATGCACCGTTCATGGAGACGGTAAGCCGTACGTACGCATGAACGCTACTTTCATTTATATTTCATATTTAATGGAATGAAATCATAATGATATAAAGGTATATTATAATTTCAGTATAATATCATATATAATATCATTTACTACATACTTTATACATCCCACATATGGAATTAACGATTCAAATCACTTTGAGGGGGCGGTAGTTCGCACTTCCTAAAATGAAATTATCGCGTTTACCCATAACGGAAATCATAAAGGTATGCCATAAATGAAAAATACAAAAGCATAAGTAAAACTTAAATATAATATATATCATATATAAATATATTGACATCCTAATGTCCACCATGAGAGGTATTAAAAGAATATTGAACAATCATCGTTTCATGAGGAAGTAATTCGCCACCCACAGAAACAGTATGTTCTTTAACCATTAGACGAAGGTGTGTGTAAGTGTAAATCAAATCCTTCTCAT
Organism: Viscum album; assembly: GCA_963277665.1. NCBI lineage: Eukaryota > Viridiplantae > Streptophyta > Magnoliopsida > Santalales > Viscaceae > Viscum > Viscum album. Next base: position 141,806,155 of record OY728119.1, read on the forward strand.
AAAAAAATCCTAGTATATTTAAGATACTGTTGTTGTTATAAAAAAAAGGAATAAAAAAATTAGGGGGTTGGAGAAGCAAAATAAAACAAAAGAACACAAGTGAAGACATTACCTTTAAATTGGGTAACTCTTTTTGATTTGAGCCAAAGGCTTACTTGGGAAGACTTCTGCCCAAAGTGAGGCATCTAAGAGTAATAGAGGGAAGTTTATATAGTATTTGGGCAGATTTTGGCTGAGCCAAATGGCTTTGATGGTGTGAATAAGGTGGAAGATGTGGGCGCCTTTTATAAGAGTAGAGGAGGGGCACTATTGGAAAGTCTTGAAATGTTACATTATTATGAAATGATTTTCGGATTTTAAAGGTCAAACAATGATATATTTCGAGGATAAGGTGATAAGGGTTCTAAATATACTCATCCAATAGGTTTTTGACAAGTGTAAGTATTAGATTTTACATTATCCTTCCATTTTATTAAAATCGCTAATTAATGAGGTAATCGTTGCATCATCATGGTGTCATAAAAAATTTAATTTATTTAATGTCTAAAAATTATAAAAAAATTACAATGATGTATTAAATCTTTTTATATTTCCAATTAATATTTATAGTCAAAAATTTAACTTATATAACCCCATGTAATAATTTTTTTAGTAAAACAACACATGTTTGTGACAATTCTATTTTTACTTTAAATAAAAAGTTATTAATGTCATTTTCTTACCCAAGTGGCTCCATGGGGTACCCAAGTTGACCCATGGATTTTCTTGGTCGTCCATGACTCATCCAATAAGTGTAGGACAAGTGTCAATATATTTTCATATTTTTGTAATATCATTTTTACCTTAAATTTCACTAATTACCTTTAATCGCGATTAATAGAACTTAAAAGTTACTATTCACCAAAAATTATTTTATTCCCGTTGAACCAAATTTTACTTCTTAATGACAATGATGTATGTTTGATTTTTGAAATTCAAATCACAGAGGTGGTAAAATTTCATTTAAACTAAAAATCAGTTTTTTTTTAACTACCACTTAGTGGTTTCACTATTCATCAAAAATCGATGTTTTTTAGAAAAATTCCAAAAATTCACCCTAAGATATAATTGATATTACAAATTCAAAAATGATGTCTATTTTACAAAATTCCAAAACTATAATTTTCATTAATTAATTTTATAATTAATTCCTGCTGTCAAAAAAATAGCGTGTTTTTAAGAAACAATATCAATCAAAAGATTGACAATTTTTTATGTCCAATTTCAAAGTGAAATTAATTCTAATGACCACCATTGGATAAAATATAAAATTATATTCTAATTATACTTTAAAACCAATCAATAGTATAATTTATCATTATAAATTGTTTTTATTTAAAAAGTTGTTTTTAAGTATTTTTCACTATTCATCAAAAATTGGAAGTTCTCAGAAAAATACCAAAAATTCAACATAGGATAATTTTAATATTCTGAATCCAAAAATGAAGTCCATTTTGAATGATAAAATTTATTAAATTTTAAAAAGTATGTATTACTATTCATATCGGCTAGTTTGATTGGTTGTGGTGTGTTAGAATCTCGAAGTTGCGTACAATGAAAGCTATTGCATTATTGAAAGAGAAGCGTATTGTGAAAGCTTGGGGTGTTACATTATCCCCTCCTTCAATAAATTGTGTCCTCACAATTTAAAATTTTTCTTTGAAAATAGAAAATACCTTTGTGGAAAACCCACATCGGAAATAGGGTTAATAAAAATATAACATTAAAAGAAAGAAAGAGAAGTACAAAGGTCACCCGAGATAGCCCATACTAGGATTCTATGAAAATATGGATATGGAGGAAAAACAAACCATCAAGGTCTGATGGAGAGTTGTAGAAAACAGGGTTAGGAGAAAGTTAACTACAAGAAAATCACAAACTTGTGATTGGATAAACAATCATTGATTCCCTAGTAGGAAAATTTAACCGACAACGTTTTTGTTTTAAGTTACCTTTCATACAGTTGAGGAATTTATTTAGGAGATTTACTAAGAACGTAAGGAAATAAACATACTTGTCATGTAGACTTTCATTCTTTAATAAATTTTTACCACAAACCCATCTTTCACTCAAAAATATTATATTTATCCTAATCATACAAGGTTCCAAATATTAACACATACCATTTAGATTAGGAAAACTATTTTGTAATAACAAGGGACTTCCTGTAGGCTAGTGGTAGGTAATAAAGGTCCATCGCACTATGGTTGTGGGTTCGATTCCTGCAGCTTTGTCCGACGCGATGGGTTATCCCCCGACCTGCAGGTTGTCCTTTTCCTAATAATATTCCAAAAAATAATATTCATAAATGTTTTAACCTTAAACAATACTATACAAAGTTCAACTTAATCCATTCCAACCTTTATAATTATCCAAAATACCTCTGTCCAGACTTTCTCTAAAAGGTCTCAAAATTCCAAAATCAATCGTAACATCAGATTCCACAAACAAAGTAAAGTTTCTCTTATTTTCACATACTAAAAATATGATTACCTTCATCATATTAAAACCTTAATGAAAACAACAAGTTTTTCAATACAATACTTATATATATCACATTATTCTTATAACCAGAATATAATCCTTGAGTCCAAAAGCACCAATACATTAATTATTCCACTTCAACTGTAGTAACAGCATAAGATTTGCCTTGATCCCTTGGCCTTTTCTGAGTTAAGTTTCCCTAATTCTTAGGTCATTCATTTGCATAATGCCCCATTTCTCTGCAATTGTAGCATTCAACATTGATAGCCTCTTTCTTTCCCTTGCAATCACGAGCCTGGTGACCTTTTTCTCCACATTTCTAACAAACTCCCATTCCTTTTAGGCAAGTACCGGGGTGATTCTTCCCATAATTATCGCATAATGGAAAATCCTTCTTTCCCTTTTTCCCTTTATCTGTCTCTTGTTCTACTGTTCTCTTCTTCTCTTGCTTTACTTTATTGTCATAAGATTTAGATAATTCCTTTTCTGTCTTGATAGCACATGAGACAATATCTTCGTACGATGAGAAAGATTGTGAGACTAAGGCTTGACAGAGAAATGGTTGTAACCCATCAAAGAAACGATCAATCTTACTTCTTGGGTTACGTATATAATCTGTAGCATACCTCGCTAACCTTGTAAAGTTGGCCTCATACTTTGCGACATTCTCATCCTCCTTTTGTCTCAGACTCAGAAATTGTCTTTCCATATCTGCTCGATGGTCACGAGGAAAGTATTTTTCTAAGAAAAGCTCTTTGAACTACCTCCATTCCATATTTGATACTTCATCATCTTCCTTTTTGTTTTGAATCAATGACTACCATTGATCGGCATCTCCGGTGAGGCAGTAAACTGCCATGACAACCTTATCCCTTTCGCTACTCCCCAAGGCATGGAATATTTTCTCTAAGGAGTTTATCCATTGCTCAGCTACTAATGGATTTGTACCCCCATTAAATGTTGGCGGTAGTTTCCCCATGAAGCGGTCTAACATTGATCCTCCACGTTGCGGATCAGGGTGCTCCATACAAGTAAGGTTATTATTCATAACCTAAGTGAGTTGTCCTAGTATGGTGATAAGTTGATCAGCACCAGTTGTATCTTCAGCTCCACTATAATTATCTTGAGTAGGAGGGAAATCCATACATGGAGTGCGTGCATTGATATGGTTTCCATTCCTCCCACTAGGCGTCATTTCTAAACAATGTCATAAACTAGATTAGTTTATGAATCAAAATACATAATTCCATACTTGTAAAACACTTAACATAAATTGAACTATAATCATAAAAATATTTTCTTTGAGGAAGTATATACTCATAAACCCTTCATAATGGTTTGTAAAGAAAATGAGAATTATCCTAAGCATATCCCCCGGGAGTGTCGTAACCAAGAGTGCAGTAAGGCCCGTTGTCGTGCACCAGTTCTCGTTCGAGTCTAGCTCAAAGCGGTGTTTTTGGGTTTTACCCCTAGGTACATTTGTGCCAGAGCTGCCTCTACCTGCTCGTATCTAGACAGAGATGTATTGCTCGGAAAACTCACAAAATATCTATAATACCAAAATTCTAGGAAGTTCTTCTATTATAATCCTCAAAGTCTATCTTTGGGCTATGTGATCTAATTAGAGTTTATCTAAATCTATATTCCAAGGTTAGTACTAAACTGTCTCTGATAACAACTGCAATGCCCCGACCCTAGTTACCCAGAGTCGGTGCATTATTGCGTAACATTGGCATGATCACAAAAGATCATGTCTCAAAAGACCGATTAGTTTAGTAGCCGTGGAAACACTAGATACATTCATAATTCTTACATTTATTCATAAAGTAAAACAAAACTACAACAACATATTGTCTTCATATCCCCTCATACTATCCCTGCAGGTTATTCATAATATATTTTTTCACATCCTAGAAAAATTAAAACATTGGAAGGGGTGAGATCAGATGCTCAATAAGGATAACAATATAGCGGAAGCTTTCATAAATAAACATTAACATTTAAGGCAATGTATAACTAAAAAAATACTTTTAAACTTGAACTTTAGCATAACATGGAAAAAATAAAATGAAATTATTCCATTTACTTATTCACATGGATATTCTACTAGTCGAATAATCACATGCAATATCAATAACCACTTTCATAATTATGGAATGCATAATGCCAGACTATCATAACCACATAGCCAAGGCCTCCTGCCAAGACTACAAATAGGATTTTGTCAAGGCCTCGTGCCAAGACACTAGTTTGTCTCATGAGACCGACCTATGCATTGAGAAGCTATAGCTGGAACCACCCGTCACTTATTAAGTCCAATGCATTCCTCATATGAACAGGTTTAAACATATCATAAACCATAACATAATCGTATCACATAAAAAATGCATAAAGGAAACATAACATTTCCACATTTCAATCACAAGATACCAATAAAACACATTGATATAATAAAAACATTATCAAAATCATTTTCAATACCAAAATAAAAGAAAATTAAACCTTGGTATTTATTTTTCATTTAAAAAAAGTTATGGCTTGTAGAGGAAGCCGAAACTCAAATAATGGTCACGGCGGTGGAGAAGTCATTGTCGCCGCATACGTACGACAAGAAAAACGTTCCTTTTTTTCATTTAGTAAAACTCTTCATATAAAAATATTCCTTTTTAATAAACGTAAAAGTCAAAGGGGTTTATACACCATATAAAAGAAATTTGTGTTAAAACAAAATATGCCTCAATGAATGGAGATTGAGACGAAGTCCCTTAAAAAGATCATTTTTTAAATAAAATAGATCTATTATGTGTATTAACTATAAGTAAACATAAAGAAAGTATAAATACAAGATAGGACATAATAATATCATGACATAATTTGAAAGTAGGAGATTAACCCAAAGAACGGAAATTGGGTTAAGAAGTTCCCTTACCTCGTGTCCGACTTGACTCGGTCATTATTTAATCTCCTGAATAATAAAATAAAGTTAATTTCTACTTTCTTAAGAACATTTTTCAAGTTCATTATTCCTTTTATATCACTTATTACCATGTTATGAACATTATGTAATTATTTAAGTTAATAACGGTCGTTTTGTCGATCTTTGGTACTTGAGTCAAAAATAAACTTCTTATAATTACAAGTTGTTCATGTGGTAAAATATCCATTATATCTAGAATTATATTCATGATGTAGATATCATATATATAATATATATCCAGTATATACATGCATTTATAATATTACATAACATTTAGAGGTAAGAAATGAAATGTACCGTTCATGGAGAAGGTAAGCCGTACGTACGCATGAACGCTACTTTCATTTCTATTTCGTATTTAATGGAATGAAATAATAATTATATAAAGGTATATTATAATTCCAGTATAATATAATATATAATATCATTTATTCCATCCTTTATACATCCCACATATGGCATTAACGATTCAAATCACTTTGAGGGGGCGGTAGTCCGCACTTCATAAAATGAAATTATCGCGTTTACCCATAATGGAAATCATAAAGGTATGTCATAAATGAAAAATACATAAGCATAAGGAAAACTTAAATATAATATATATCATATATAAATATAGTTACATCCTAATGGCCACCATGATAGGTGTTAAAATAAGATTGAACAATCATCGTTTCGTGAGGTAGTAATTCACCACCCACAGAAACAGTATGTTCTTTAACCATTAGACGAAGATGTGTGTAAGTTTAAATCAAATACTTATTATAAAAACATCCTAGTATATTTAAGATACTGTTTTTGTTACAAAACAAAGGAATAAAAATATTTTAGGGGGTTGTAGAAGCAAAATAAAACAAAAGAACACAAGTGAAGACATTACCTTTAAATCGGGTAACTCTTTTTGATTTGAGCCAAAGGCTTCCTTGGGAAGACTTATGCCCAGAGTTAGGCTTCTAGGAGTAATATAGAGAATTTGAGAGAGTATTTGGGAAGATTTTGGCCGAGCCAAATGGCTTTGATGGTGTGAATAAGTTGGTAGAGGTGGGGGCCTTTTATAAGAGGAGAGGAGGGGCACTCTTGGAAAGTCATGAAATGATACTTTATTATGAAATGATTTTCAGATTTTAAAGGTCCCACAATGATATATTTCGAGGATAAGGTGATAAAGGTTCTAAATCTACTCATACAATAGGTTTTTGACAAGTTTAAGTATTATATTTTACATTATCCTTCCATTTTATTAAAATTGTTAATTAATGAGATAATCGCTGCATCATCATGGTGTCATAAAAAATTTAATTTATTTAATGTCTAAAAATTATAAACAAATTACCATGATGTATGAAATCTTTTTATCTTTCCAATTAATGTTTATAGTCAAAAAGTTAACTTATATAACCCCATGTAATAATTTTTTTAGTAAAACAACACATGTTTGTGACAATTCTATTGTTACTTTAAATAAAAAGTTATTAATGTCATTTTCTTACCCAAGTGGCTCCATGGGGTCCCCAAGTTGACCCATGGATTTTCTTAGTCTTCCATGACTCATCCAATAAGTGTTGGACAAGTGTCAATATATTTTCATATTTTTATAATATCATTTTTACCTTAAATTTCACTAATTACCTTTAATTGCGATTAATAGAACTTAAAAGTTACTATTCACCAAAAATTATTTTAATCCCATTGAACCACATTTTACTTCTTAATGAAAATGATGCATGTTGGATTTTTGAAATTCAAATCACAAAGGTGGTAAAATTTCATTTGAATGAAAAATCAGTTTTTTTTAACTACCACTTAGTGGTTTCACTATTCATCAAAAATCGATATTTTTCAGAAAAATACCAAAAATTCACCCTAAGATATAATTGATATTCCAAATTCAAAAATTATGTCTATTTTACAAAATTACAAACCTATAAGTTGCATTAATTAATTTTATAATTAATTCCCGCTGTCAAAACAAATAGCGTGTTTTTAAGAAACAATATCAATCAAAAGATTGACAATGTTTTATGTCCAATTTCAAATTGAAATTAATTATAATAACCACCATTGGATAAAATGGTAAAATTATATTCTAATTATATTTTAAAACAACTCAATAGTATAATTTATCACTATAAATTTTTTTTATTTAAAAATTTGTTTTTAAGTATTTTTCACTATTCATCAAAAATTGGAAGTTCTCAGAAAAATACCAAAAAATCAACATAGGCTAATTTCGATATTCTGAATCCAAAAATGAAGTCCATTTTGAAAGATAAAATTTATAAAATTTCAAAAATTAGGTATTACTATTCATAACGGCTAGTTTGATTGGTTGTGGTGTGTTAGAATCTCGAAGTTGCGTACAATGCAAGCTATTGTATTATTGAAAGAGAAGCGTATCGTGAAAGCTTGGGGTGTTACATTTTTAACTAGTGTCCACCACTGATCACCTTCTCTCTCTCTAAGTGGTATATAGTCAGGTTGACTTTCTCTTGTTTCAAATAATTTGTTACAGAATCGATCTTTTCTATAGAGCTTATCCATTGTTCAATAATCAATGGGTCGGTTGATCCACTAAAAGAAGGTGGTCATTGACACATAGTTTATCATCCACATCCATTTTTTCTATAGAGCTTCTCTTGTTTATATGTAATTATCTACTAGGACCTCTTTATCATCCACATCCATTTTTTCTTAAAAATTTATTTCAAAACATTTTTACTATTTACTAAAAAATGGGTTAAATTCATTTATACCCTTATTTTACCTTATACGTTTTGAAAGGAATCTTTCCATCATTTTCCAAACAAGGTACTTTTGGACCTTTTCGACAAATTTAAGGTAAGAATGTTTTTTTAACTTATATGGCGGGTGAAGCTATTTTCCGCTGTTATAACATCATCTAAGCTTCCCTTACAATATTATAAGAATATTTTCAAAATAAATGTTTTCTTTTATAAATATATGACTTCTAAATGATTTCAAAATAGAAAGAGATATTTCTCTTTAAAAGGTTTTGATTTCATCTATGTCAACATCCTTTGATGGATTTTAAGATTATTTGAAGTTGATTTATTATGATACAAATCTTCCATATTGTATTGAAGTTTTTGTGATATGTTTTACTATGGATATGTTATTTTTATACCATTCATGGTTTATGGATAAAGTATTGACATTTCGTATGCTAGTTTTAATATGAATGTTTATGTTATGTTTAAACCTTTTCATATGAGGAATGCATTGGACTTAGTAAGTGACAAGTAGAGCCTACTATATCTCCTCGATGCATCGGTAGGTCTCATGAGACAAACTAGTGTCTTAGAACAAGTCCTTGACAAAATCTTATTTGTAGTCTTGGCACAAGGCCTTGACTTTGTGGTTATGAAAGTCTGGCATTATGCATTCCATTATTATGAAAGTGGTTATTGATATTGCATGTGATTATTCTACTAGTAGAATATCTATGTAAATAATTAAATGGAATTATTTCATTTTATCTTTGTCATATTATGCTGAAATTCAAGTATAAAAGGCTTTTGTTTTAGTTATACATTTCCTTAAATGTATATGCTTATTTATGAAAGTTTCATCTATATTGTTATCCTTACTGAGCATCTGAACTCACCCCTTTCTATGTTTTATTTTTTCTAGGATGTGAAGAAGTATATTATGATTGGCCTGCAGGGATAGTCTATGGGATCTCAGTATTGTCTATGGAAACAATGTTGTTGTAGTTTTCCATTTATGATGAAATGTAAACCTTATGAATGTATCTAGTGTTTACAAGGCTACTAAACTAATCGGTCTTTCGAGACTTGATCATTTTTTATCATTCCAATGTTATGTAATAATTCTCTAACTCTGGGTAACTGGGTTAGGGTCATTATAGTTGGTATCAGAGGAATTTTAATACTAACCTTTGAAACTATATTTAGATAAACTCTGATTAGAGAACATAGCCCTATGATAGTCTTTGAGTATTAGTATAGAAGAATATCCTAGAATTTTGGTAAAGTATAGATTTTGTGTATTTTTCGTGCAATACATCCCTTTCTGGATACGAGTAGGTAGAGGCAGATCTGGAATAGATGTACCTAGGAGTGAAAACTCCGATAAGGAGTTTCGGGCATGGCTGGGGTATCCTGGTACACGATAATGGGCTTTACTACACTCTTGGTTACGACACTCCTGGGGGATATGCTTAGGATAATTCATTATTTCTTTACAAAACATTATTAAGGATTTATGAGTATATACCTTTTCAAAGAAAACCTTTTTATGATTATGGATTATACCCATAAAACTGTTCAATTTATGTTAAGTATGTTATAAGTTTAGAATTATGTATTGTGATTCATAAACTAATCTAGTGTATGGCATTATTTAGAAATGGCACCTAGTTGAAGGAATGGAAACAGTATCAATGCACGCACTCCATGTAGGTATTTCCCTCCTGCTCAAGATAATTATAGTGAAGCTGGTGATACAACTGGTGCTGATCATCTTATCACTATACTGGGACAACTCACTCAGGTTATGAATAATAACCTTACCCGTATGGAGCACCCTGATCCGCAGTGTGGAGGATCAATGTTAGATTGCTTCATGAGGCAACAACCACCAACATTCAATGGGGGTACAAATCTATTAGTAGGTGAGTAATGGATAAACTCTTTAGAGAAAATATTCCACGCCTTGGGGAGTAAGAAAAGGGAGAAAGTTGTTGTGGCAGTGTACTGCCTCACTGGAGATGTTGATCAATGGTGGTCACTGATTCAAAACACAAAGGAAGATGGAGAAGTATCAAATATGGAATGGAGAGAGTTTAAAAACTCTTCTTAGAAAAATACTTTCCTCATGACCATCGAGAAGATATAGAAAGGAAATTTCTAAGTCTGAGGTAAAAGGAAGATGAGAATGTCACAAAGTATGAAGCTAACTTTACAAGGTTAGCGAGGCATGCAGCAGATTATATACGTAACCCAAGAAGTAAGGTTGATCGTTTCTTTGATGGGTTAAAACCATTTCTCCGTCAATATTTAGTCTCACAATCTTTCTCGTCATACGAAGATATTGTCTCATGTGCTATCAAGACAGAAAAATAATTCTCTAAGTCTTACAACTTTAAAGCAAAGAAAGAGAAGAAGAGATCTGTTGAACACTCTGGAAATGGAAATAAGGGGAAGAAGGGAAAAGTTGAATATCCATCCTGCAGTAAATGTTGGAAGAAACACCCTAGTACTTGCTTGAAGGGAATGGGAGTCTGTTACAAGTGTGGTGAAAAAGGCCACTAATCTCGTGATTGCAAGGGCAAGAAAGAGGTTGTCGATGTTGAATGCTACAATTGTAGATAAAGGGGGAATTATGCAAATGAATGTCCTAAGCATCAGGGGAACTTACCTCAGAAGAGGCCAAGGGATCAAGGCCAAGCTTATGCTATCACTACTGCTGAGGTTGAAGCTCTGAAATACGTAGTGGTAGGTAATTTAATGGTTTCCTCACATTTAGCTAATGCTTTATTTGATTCTGGATCATCACACTATTTCATATCTTCCCAGTTTTCTAAGAAAATTATATGTTTCCAATTTGATTTAACAAGGGAGTTGTCAGTCAAAACTCCTGGGGGAAGTATCATTGCTACAAAGTTTTTTCAATCAGTTCCCATTAAGGCATATAGATGTTCTTTATCTATTTATCTCATCGTCATACCCATGATTGAATTTGATATAATCCTCGGTATGGATTGGATATCGGACCATGATGCAAAAATTTATTGTAAGAAGAAGGAGGTTACTATTTTTGATGATGATAATAAAGAAAACCTTATCTTTAGAGCAGAATCATCACCACCTAATTCTTATCTAGATCCACCCCCAGTAGCTCAACTAAATTAAATTATTGGGGAGGAAGAGAATGAAATAATTGTGGGTGAGGAAAGGAATGTTCAAATAGAGGATGTACCTATTGTGAAAGAATATGTTGATGTGTTTCTAGAAGATTTACCAGGACATCCTCTAGAATGAGAAATTGAGTTTTCCATTGACCTAATTCCTGGATCAAGTCCCATATCGAAGACCCCTTATAGAATAGACACTGTGGAATTAGTGAAACTAAAGAAACAACTAGATGAATTGAGTAATGAGGGATTTATTCGCCTTAGTGTTTCTCCATGGGAAGACCCTGTTCTTTTTGTTAAGAAGAAAGATGGATCTATGAGGTTGTGCATTGTCTACAGGGAGATTAATGTTATAACAATAAAGAACAAGTATCCCCTACCTCGCATTGATGATTTATTCAACCAACTTCATTGAGCTCAATACTTTTCAAAGATTGACCTTCGATCTGGATATCATCAGTTGAGTGTGAAGAATGTTTTGAAAAACTGAAGAGAAGATTAGTCAATTATCTTATATTGACTCTACCATCGGGGAATGATGGGTTTGTTATTTATAGTGATGCATCAAAGAAAGGACTTGGTTGTGTCCTTATGCAGAATGATAGGTTTATTGCCTATGCGTCACGACATCTAAAAATTCATGAGAAAAACTATCCTACTCATGATCTTGAGTTAGCAATTGTAATATTTGCTTTGAAGATTTGGAGACACTATCTCTATGGTAAAAAATGTGAGATATATACTAATCACAAGAGTTTGAAGTATATTTTCTCACAAAAATAACTCAACATGAGGCAAAGGAGATGGCTTGAACTACTCAAGCATTATGATTGCACTATACATTACCACCTGGGGAAGGAAAATAAGGTGGCAGATGCTTTGAGTAGAAAGGATCATGGAGTTTTGAACAAGATGAGAGTTGAAAAGGATCCTATATACATGGATCTAGTAAACATGGATATGGGAATCACCATGGAAGGTGAAACATCAAAACTTTTTCAAATGGTTGTCAAGCCATATTTACTAGAAAGGATAAAGAGTTCTCTGACTGGTGATGAAGAGTTTCAAAAGAAGATTAAAGCTCTGAATGATATGAAATTGAGTGACTTTGTGTATGAAGATGGAATTTTAAAATTTGGGAAGAGACTTTGTGTTCCCGATATACCTGATCTAAAAAGGGAATTGTTGGATGATGCTCATAGTTCCAATTTCTCTATACACCCTGGTAGCACTAAGATGTATAGTGTCACGACCCATCCTCGGGGCTCGTGCCATGACTACCCCAAGCCCACCTCCCATAGGCCAGGGGTTGGCAACCAGCACCAAAGGCGTAAATCCTGACAAAAAGGTAAGGCATTGCCTTTATAAAGTAAACAAACACCACAGAGTAAGCCAGCAGAAGTAAACACTAAGTAAAACTGGGTACAAAAGTAAGTGCGGAAAGTAAATGGGCCAGAATAAAAACCCAAAATGAAAGTAAAGTACAACTGGAAAGAAAGTACAATAACTGAAAGTAAAGCAGCAACGTCGATCCGTCCACTCGAAGTCCCACCTAAAGGGTGGGTACAGATAGCCACCTCAGCTCCTCGGGTCCAGCCGTCCGCTCCGTGTACGTCTCGCCCAGTGGTCCACCTCCAGGTACCGACTGCTCCACTAGCCTCAACCACGATCAGCGTTGTCTGTCGTCTGCATCCAACACAATGTAGTGCGGGCATAGCCCGTGCAGGGGTGATTATACGCTACTCAGTAAGGACCCTGAGACCCCCTAAGGTCTCCCAGAATCCACAAAGGATAAACCACAAAGGAAAGATACAATCACGAAATAACATCCAACACTACTTAGGTATATGCCCATACATATACCTAAGTCATCAATTCCCGTTCGTCTCCAACATCCGAGCCCAAGTTTGATCACGTCCACACAGGATAGTACAACCCAATCCACACAGGGAAGCACAACACAATCCACATAGGAAAACAAGTCAATCATATTGAATATAATGATTGAAAGTCAAGACTCAGCTCACACAGGTATAATTATTCGTAAGGTGATAGAGATGATCAGATGTAGCCACTGATTCATCTAAGTTGGGACCCACGTAGGATACTAAACCAGCTAAGCTGTCGGACCCACATAGGATACATACCAGCTAATCTGCCAGACCCACATAGGATAGAAAGAACAGAGTCATCGCCGTCGAACCCACGGAGGATTTCAATATGGTCTTCATTGCTGCTGAACCCACGGAGGATTTCAGTGCAATATTCATCACCGTCGAACCCACGGAGGATTTCAGTACGGTCTTCATCACTGCCGAACCCACATAGGATTTCAGTGCAGCCTTCATTGTCGTCGAACCCACGGAGGATTTCAATACGGTCTTCATCACTACCGAACCCACATAGGATTTCAGTGCAGTCTTCATTGCCATTGAACCCACAGAGGATTTCAGTACAGTCTTCATCACTGCCAAACCCACATAGGATTTCAGTGCAGTCTTCATAGTCGCAGCCAGCTCTAGGGTTCCCGCATGCAGCATGCTCGATTCCAGGAGGGTCTGCTCCATGAGCCAAGGGGTTCGATACATCAATTGACATGTAGTCCAGATTTTATGTATCCCAAAGTTCTGTCTTGTCAAGAGGAACTCAACGTGACAGACGGCGCGTCAATCGGACACCCGGTCTGAGAGTTATTGGTTTTTTCGTTCCAGGGGCTCGGTTGGTTTTTAAGTCAAAACCAACCTGACCGCACTCCAACTGTGTCCAAACCTCAAGAGGAGTAATCCAAAAGTTCTGTCTCACTAAGAGTAAACCAACAAAGTCGACGGCATGTCAATCGGACGTCCAGAGCTCAAGTTAGAAGCGTTTCCACTCCGAGGGCCCGGTTGGTTTCGTGTTCGAACCAGCCTAGTCATACCCAAAGTTCTCAGAAACCTTGAGTGTAATATTCCGAAACGACCATCTCGATCCAAGGATCGCATCGCAAATGACGGTGCATCAATCGGAGGTCTGTAGCCCAAGATACGGGCGTTTGAACAGAACTGTCCGATTTTCGGGGGTTTTAGGCCCGAGACCCCCTGGGTCGGCCCGAACCGGGTCGACCCGAACCGGGTCCGGGTCCGGCCCTTTAGGTCACGGCCCGGCCCAACCGGCGCGGCCCGGCCCGACCTGGGCGGCCGGTTGGCCCGGCGCGGGCGCGCCCCGCACGACCGGTGCTGGTCGTGCCGTTGCGGAAAGGGGGGGCGACTGCCCCCCTTGATTGAAGTCGCGGCCCCACATAGGGGCCGCTCCCTTTGGCAAACAGACGCGGCGCTGGGCGCCGCGTCTCCCCCGGGTCCCACGCGGCCGCGGGACAGGTCGCCTGCCGCCGCGGCTTCAGCCGCGGCGGTCCCTCCTGGCGGCGCGCCGGGACGTCGCCGCCTCCGGGCGGCCGGCCAGTGCCGACCGCCGGTGAAGTCCGCGGGCCACCGGAGTTGCTCCGGTGGTACGTTTCCAATTCTGTCTGCACCAGCGTTCATCTCGGGTCTCGTACTTTACTGCATAATCATCAAACCGCCTTTGCGGCCCATTCCGTCATCGGCCGTTGATCCGCCGTCAATTAAACAATCTGTAGAGCCTTCGAATCGCCACAACGGCACGGCGCGACGGCGCCGCGCTTCTTCGCACGTTCTTCATTGTTTCTGCGCGGTGCCGTTGCACCGTGTCGCCTTTTCTCATGCCACGACAAGTACAATCATCAAAGGGGGAGGAGGGTCGGTCGTGTTCGTGCGGTCCGACATCCTCTCGTCATTACGATAACAGGCGGCCCAAATAGAAGTCGATGAATGGCAAGGAAAAAAATAATTCACGGGCAAAGCAATTAACCCCTACTTCAAGGTGTCGTCGAACGAAGGTTCGCCACGGGAAAGAACGTCGCAGAAGAAGGCATCGCGGAAAAGAGAATCATCGGCGTCGCGGTACACAGCGTTGCGTCGTCGATCTCTGAGGATTCGGCGTTCTTCGTCATCCTTCGTCGGAGGTTGGCGTTCTTCGTCGGCAACGGTGCGTTCTTCGCATTCTTCAAGGAGGAAGATGAAGTTCAAGACTTGAGAAACTCCTCTCCAATTCTTCTCACACAACGAAACAACCATAATAAAATAAGGCGTTGCCTTATTTTATTACTCATGCCAACTGTTTTTGAAAATCAAAATTAAATCACGATTTAATTATCGAGCGTTGACCAATTAAAGAGGCGTTTAATAATTCAATTAAACGTGAGAGTTGACTTGGCATTTAAGAGGGGGGTGTGGGTCAGTTACCAAAATAAATGTACATGGGAGGTAAATAGGAAATAAAAGGGGTGGGGCTCGTGTGGGCCCCACCTCACTAATATCCTACCTAGGGTAGTTAGGAACTAGTGGGTCCCACACCAACCTCCAAACGTAGGTTTAAGCTACCTTAAATAAAAAAATAAAATCGGTTGCACAAATTTTATTTTTATTCTTTAGTTAACCCAATTAATTAATAACCTCACCCGAGAAAACGCAACTCTGAAAAAGGTGTTCTTAAGAAATTACCGGCACTGCGGTTCCATCGGTGCCCTCGGATTTCGATTTCGAGCACCGGTTCAAAAGTTAGAAAAACCCGCTCGTTCGTTTACTGAATGTACCCGAGCTAAACTTCGGAAATTGATTCCGGGCACACCGGGCCTCAGAATCAGGTGCCGTCAGAAATTGCATTCTTGTAAAATCCCAAAGAAAAATAAAAAAATTCTCTTGAATTTTACTGGTCTTTAAATATAAAGATTTGAAGGAACATTTTTGGTGGGACTACATGAAGAGGGAGATTGCTGATTTTGTGTCAAGATGTATGGTTTGTCAACAAGTGAAAGTTGGAAGGCAACATACTGGAGGAGTCATGCAACCTCTTCCCATACCTGAATGGAAATGGGATAATATTACGATTGACTTTGTCATGGGACTACCAAAGACTCCTAGAAGGAACGATGCAATATGGGTCATTGTTGATCGTCTTACCAAGTCAGCACATTTTTTTGCTATAAGAGAAGATTTACCACTTGAACGTTTAGCAAGATTGTATATTAATGAAGTTGTAAAACTCCATGGTGTACCCCTATCGATTGTTTTTTATCGTGATCCCCATTTCAAATCAAGATTTTGGAAAAGTCTTCATAAATCCTTGGATACTGAACTTCATTTGAGCACTTCTTACCACCCTCAAACTGATGGACAATCAGAATGGACAATTCAAACCTTAGAAGACATGTTGACATCATTCTCACTTGACTTTCAAGGTATGTGGGATCAATATTTACCTCTGGTAGAATTTTCATATAACAATAGCTTCCATTCAAGTATTCAGATGGCACCATATGAAGTGTTATATGGAAAGCGATGTTGCACCCCAACCTGTTGGGATGATGTTGGCGAAAGAAAACTTCTAGGCCCAGAACTTGTGGAGGAAACAATAGAAAAGGTGAAGGTAATCCAAACCCACATCAAAGCATCTCAAAGTAGGCAGAAGAGCTATGCCGATAACCGAAGGAAGGATTTGGAATTTCATGTAGGAGATCATGTTTTCTTGAAGGTATCTCCATGGAAGGGAGTTATACAATTTAGTAAGAAGGGAAAATTAAGTCCCAGGTACATCGGACCTTTCGAAATTCTAGAACAAATTGGGGTTGTAGCTTACCATTTGGTAATACCTCCAAGTCTCTCCAAAGTTCACGATGTGTTCCACATATCATTGTTGAGAAAATACATGTCTGACCCAATGCATGTACTCACCTATAGGGAAATTGAACTAGAACCTGATCTATCTTATTGTGAAGATCCTTTCAAGATTCTGGATACTAGAGAACAAGTGTTGAGGAACCGGACGACTCGTCAGGTAAAAGTTCTATGGAGAAACCATAAGATGGAAGAGGCAACGTGGGAACCCGAGGAGCTTATGATAAAAAACCACCCGAGTCTTTTTATGTAGTAATATTCTAGAAATTTCGAGGACGAAATTATTTGAAGGAGGGGAGAATGTAACACCCCAAGCCTCCACGGTACGCTTCTCTTTGAATAATACAATAGTGTGTGTTGTACACAACTTCGAGTTCTAACACACCACAACCAATCAAACTAGCCATTATGAATAGTAATACCCACTTTTTGAAATTTTATAAATTTTATTTTTCAAAATGGACTTCATTTTTGGATTCGGAATATTGAAGTTATCTTAGGGTGAATTTTTGGTATTTTTCTGAAAACTTTCAATTTTTGATGAATAGTGAAAAAAACGGAGTTATGGTTTAAAACCAAATCTTTATTTAAATAATTATTTATTTTATTTAAATTTATTTTAGGTCAAAATAGATACATAATACCTATATAAGTTCAATTTAATTCATTCTATTTAGTTTATAATAATTTTAGATATATAAAAATCATATTGAACTTTTTTATCGTCTTTTACCCACCTCCTAGGAGAATTTGCAAATTTACATAAAACTTAATTTTACCGCTTCTGTAAGTGGAATTTAAAAAATCCGAGAGACACGGTTGATATCAGTAAGTAAAATTTGGTTCAATAAGATAAAAATAATTTTTGGTGAATAGTAACTTTTTACTTTTATTTACTATAGCTAAAAGTAAATAGGGTAATTAAGGGTAAAAATGATATTATTATTACCCTAACACATGTCCTAATTCTATTAAATAAGTGTAATTCGACCAAAAACAACCTTAGGAATAAAATATGACCCTTTAGGTCCACTTGGATTAGATTAGGACATTTATTATTATTTAATTCAAAGAAGAGTTAAAATAGTTAAAATCAAAGTTTAATAACTAAAAAAATTTTAATATAGGGTTATAAATAAGATAAATTCGACTATAAATATTCATTATAAAGATAAAAATATTTCCTACATAATGGTATTTTATTTATATTTTTTAGACATTAAATATTTTAATTTATTTATGACACAATAATGATATAGTAATTACCTAATTAATGAAATACTAAAATAATTGATATTATAAATATCCAAATAAATGTAAATTGAGACTTTTTATGAATTAAACTAATTTTATAGGTTAATATAACATATTAGGGTTGGTTATATGAATTTTTTTCTAAGTAATGATGCTGTTATAAATTTAGAAAAAACAAAATACCAAATAGTGTCAAAATTGACATAAAAGAGTTTTTAAAAAAATATTATATTATTAATTGATATTATATTCCTAAAAATATAAGTTTTGGTCAAAAGACTTATATAATGATAGGTGTATCATTAATGAACCACTTGGGGTTATCTTGGATGTATATAGTAAGTTTATTAATCATATAATATAAAAATACAAAGAGACATGGTAAATGTCAAACTAGTTAACTAAGAGTTAAATATAAATGATAAGGTTAATATAGTGACCTAAACCTATCTAAAATATATTGGTTGAAAGTATTTAGAAACATACCCACCTTAGATTTGAAATAATCTAATTTTAATCCATTATAAACTGGATATTAATTTATTATAAAATAATATTTTTAGCTTTTCCTAAAGTGACCCTCACCCCTCTTATAAAAGGGAACTCCCCCTTCTCTCTATTTCACACCTTCAAAGCCATTTTTATCAGACAACCTCTACCCAAATATCCTATGAACTGTACTCCCTTCATCCTATAGGTCTTCCTTTAGTCATAAAGCCAACCTAAGGATCCCTTTTGATCAAATCAAAAGGAAGAACCCAAAGAAGAGGTAAATATCTCACCACTTATTTCAAGTTCTTTTCTTCTTCCACTTCCTCTTTATTTGTTGTTTCCATTATAAAATAATAACTCTATTATCTTCTATATAATTTGATGTTATTATAAAAATGGTACAACCATATTGGTTATTTTATCCATCCTATGAATGAAAAGGTCACCACACGTGCGTACGTACGGCTTACCGTCTCCGCATCGTGGTGTAGTTTTTTATTCAAACATTTCATCATTTGGATGGGTATAATAATGAGTATAAATGATATAAATAATAAATATAAAATTATAATGATTCTTTATATATGATATACCATCCAATTATATACGATTTTAATATCAAAAGAATGATATTGTCGCTCGTGCGAACGTACGGACTACTGTCTCCACGAACGCGATGAGATTCATTCCTCATCGTATCCATTCAAGAATACTATTCATTTTATGTTTAAAAATAATGTTTAAGGACTTGATATCATTCTGAATATGAATAATATACAACCTACCCATAAAAAATACAGCTTATGTAACAAAACATATAAAATAAAATGAGTAATTTAACACACGAAACAACGATAATAATAAAATATTATTAACAAAGCAATATTAGAAGATCATATATGATATCATATTTATATATATGATTATTTTATAATTTAATAACAATTATTTAACTATTATACATGAGGTTAAACTACCCTTGACCAAGGAAAATTACAAGGTAAGGGTTAATTCTACAACCTCTTCATTATTCAAGGTTGTTTATATATAATTATCTACTGGAATCTCTTTATCATCCACATCCATGTTTTCTTAAAAATTTATTTCAAAACATTTTTACTATTTAATATACTATGGGTTAAAGTCATTTATACCCTTATTTTACCTTATACATTTTGAAAGGAATCTTTTCGTTGTTTTCCAAACAAGGTACTTTTTGACCTTTTCGACAAATTTAAGGTAACAATGTTTTTTTAACTTATACGGCGGGTGCAGCTATTTTCCACTGTTATAACATCGTCGAAGCCTCCCTTACAAGCTTATAAAAATATTTTCAAAATAAATGTTTTCTTTTATAAATATTTGACTTCTAAATGATTTCAAAATAGAAAGAGATATTTCTCTAAAAAAGGTTTTGATTTCATCTATGTCAACATCCATTGATGGATTTTAAGCTTATTTGAAGTTGATTTATTATGATACAAATCTTCCATATTGTATTGAAGTTTTTGTGATATGTTTTACTATGGATGTGTTATTTTTATACCATTCATGGTTTATGGATAAAGTATTGACATTTTTTATGCTAGTTTTAATACGAATGTGTATGTTATGTTTAAACCTTTTTATATGAGGAATGCATTGGACTTAGTAAGTGACGGGTGGAGCTCTCTATAGCTCCTCGATGCATCGGTAGGTCTCATGAGACAAACTAGTGTCTTGGCATAAGGCCTTGACAAAATCTTACTTGTAGTGTTTGCATAAGGCCTTGACTTTGTGGTTATGAAAGTCTGACATTATGCATTCCATTATTATGAAAGTGGTTATTGATATTGCATGTGATTATTCGACTAGTAGAATATCTATGTAAATAAGTAAATAGTATTATTTCATTTTTTCTTTGCCATATTATGCTGAAATTCAAGTTTAAAAGGCTTTTGTTTTAGTTATACATTTCCTTAAATGTATATGCTTATTTATGAAAGTTTTCTCTATATTTTTATCCTTACTGAGCATCTGAGTTCACCCCTTTCTATGTTTTATTTTTCCCAGGATGTGAAGAAGTATATTATGATTGACCTATAGGGATAGTCTATGGGATCTCAGTGTTGTCTATGGAAACAATGTTGTTGTTGTTTTCCATTTATGATGAAATGTAAAACTTATCTAGTATTTCTGAGGCTACTAAACTAATCGGTCTTTTGAGACTTGATCGTTTGTGATCATGTCAATGTTATGTAATAATGCACTGACTCTGGGTAACTGGGTTCGGAGCGTTACAGTTGGGACACCTATTGTGTTATTTTAATCTACAAGAGTCGATCAGAATTTTATATTACCTATTACAATATTATGACATAATTATGATGTCATTAAACATGTCGAAAACCAAAAACTGTATTTTTACTATTCACAGAAAACCAAAGTATTTTAGAAAATTCTCATAAATTCACCCTAACCTAATTTCGACATACTGATTTCAAAAATTATATTTATTTTATCGTAATAATTATCTAAATATGATAATTTTAACTTTTAAATATAAAAAACCTTATTTATTAAAAATGATAGTGGATAGAAAATGCATAGTAAAATTGCATAGTGAAATTTCTGACACTTGAAAAAAATAAAATTATTTTATCATTTATATTTAAATAGGATTGTTTTAATCATACTATTTCATTAAAATAATCATTATTCATAATACCTTAGTTTATTATAATAATTATATCTTTTCTGAAATGTACAATTTCTGTCCGAAAAATCAATTTATCAAATTCGTCATATTTTTAAGAAAAACTATTCTCAAAATGGAATTGATGGAATAAAAAAATTATACAAAAGGATTACACTTTAAGTAACTAAGGTCTCGACACATAGCCCCTTATAACACATGTATACGATTTAAGGGTAAGGTGTGCGATGTTGATAGATTCATGGGGCGGCATGGCTAACATCATTCAAGTGGTAATTTCCACTAACTTGAACTTATCCCACATGCAATTGCATTTAAGCTTCATGTGTTGAAGCTCATATTGGGCGTGGTCAAGAGAGAATCTCAGTGATGCTACCTCCCTCCCAAGCTTCGATAAATGGGCTTCGTACCACATGACTCTGCTGGTTGAGGCCATCATTTATCTTTTTATCAATAATTATTATTTGTCATTTCTACTTATAAACATTAATTATAATGTTAAAAAAATTATCAAGATTATAGTTTCCAATGATCATAATGATCGACAATCATAATTGACCAACAATCATATAATGGTCAAAACTCGATAGTCACATTTCAATTTATACTCACTTCATTATTAAGAGATATAGTTTTGTTGTGTATGGTATAATATAACACACATTTTCAAGAAAAAAAATATCATTTAAAAAGTTTTGGTCATTACAGGTTTGTTCAAAGCTACTCATGCTCGTGAGAGATTAGACTTCGAGCATGCAACTGAGATAATGACAACAAGGAAATGGGTCAATAATGTATACAACCATCATGAAAAGGTGAATTTCTACTACTTTTTAATTAATTATGTCATCATTTATCGATTATTTGTAAGTTGTTTTCCTTATCATTTTTATCTAATACTTATTTAGTTTTTTTCACAAATATTTTGGAAAGTTGTATTTTTCTTTCAACTATCTACAACAAGCCACAAAAGATATAACAAGTTCCTTTCTACCAATGTTACAATGCTTTCCATTGCATTTCTTTATCCATCTGTTAAAATTGCATATTGAGTCGATGTTTTTAGCCAAAAACCCTTTCTCACTGTTGAAAACCAGAAGAGTGGAGGAATCTCTTGTTCTCATTGTGGTGACTTCTCGTGATATAATGGGCAGAAGATTTTCCTCTACTCTTCTAGTTTTCAAAAACAAGAAAGGTTTTTCGACTAAGAACATCGACTCAATATGCAGTATTGGTAGTTTGAAAAATAAATACATTGGTAATTGTGGTAACATTGGCAGCTAGGATAGTTTTGAGACTTTGGGACATGTAGGAATCATCCACACCTCAATCCGACACATGGTGTGACCGTTATGACTCCAAGTGATTCTTTTTATTTAAAATTGACATTAATTTTAGTAAAAAAGACAACTGGAATACTAAAAACTAATAAAACATATTTATATTATTTTGATACTTTATGAAAACGATCCATAAGTCATTTGTGACTTGTAGAAATCAATCGCACCTCAATCCGATATACAATATGCCCTATATGACTCAAAGTGTTTGTTATTAGTTTAAAATTGATATTTTAGTTTAAAATGTGTCACTCAATAAAAAATGATCAAACATGCTTGAATTGTCTTGATAATTTAAGACATAGATTCATAAATTATTTTTGACGTGTGGTAATCAGTCTCATGTCAAACTGATACACGATGTGACTGATATGAGTCAAAGTGTGTGTTTCCAATTTAAAATGGCATTTTAGTAAAAAAGAAAAGTGACGTACTCAAAACTAATCAAACGCATTTATATTGTTTTGATACTTTAGGGAAATGATCCATAAGTCATTTGGGATGTGTAGGAATCATTCATACCTAAATCTGACAAACGGTGTGACCGGTATGTTGGAGTTGGTGGTCTAGAACCAACTACTTTGTACTTTATTCATTAATAAAAGCCTTATCACATCTTGATTGTTCTTCTGCGTGACAATGCATGTGATAATGTCCTAAGGACAGTTTTTGCATTAATGGGTCATAGCGGATCCCTTCTATGATGAGAACCCAGAAGTACCATAACACTGTTCTTGAATATATGTTCTATGGCCAGATGATATTATTTGAGGGACACAAATAATACAGGTCATTAAGGGTGAGGACTCATAAAATTTTGAGGCACCTTCTCATGGTGTGTGCCCTTGGTAATATCCAGGAGGATATTGTGAGAACGAGACCCGCCAGTAGGAAATCTACATTTCATAGTGTCATTGGATGTTCCTATCTGCGGACGTGTGTATTGGTCCTTAGACTTTAAGATTATTATTAGTGGGTATTACAACTTGCGCACTTAGATGTATTGATGAAAACTGTGACGACACACTGTTCGCAGCGAGGTAGGATACGTTGGGTGCGTCACGAGTAATATTGCATTAATAGATAATGCGAGAAAGGGTTTTTCCCTTCTGTTCCATAACAGAAGTAGATATCTCAGGTCCTTTTATGGAATTGATATAGCCTAAATAAATCCATGGCCATGGTAAGGTATGGGCGAGTTCAATTTCGAGAAGTCAAAGAAAGAATAATCGAGCACATGGGTTGATGGCACTAGCATGCAACCCACCTGATTAGAGATATCGAGACAAAGGGATTATATTACACGGTAAGTGTTCGTAGGAGGTGACACGTCATTGCGGCGTTAACTTCTTTCTCTATGGGTGCCTTGGCGTGTTGCTAGACGCTAACCTTGGACTTTAGGCAGGCTCCGCCTAATGCCACTGAGAAAGAGGCCTAGAGGGTCACACACTAAGTGTGTCCATGTATCTTAGTTAAATATTAATTTAACAAGTTGAATAAAGATTATTTCTGATTGTGGTTTAATAATTATTCAAGGATGTATGATCGCATTTATTTCAACACTAGTTGTTCGAGAGAATATATTGTGGGTGAAATAATATATATATTTATTAGCGAGTAATGCAGTTACATTTATTTAAGAAATAAATAGTCATTACTAAAGGTCTAATAAATGTGGTGGAGGAAATAAATAAAACTGAAAAATAAAAGTACACGCCGTGTATATTTATATATACACGTCGTGTAGTTTGTTTTTCGGGATTCGTGAGAAAATATTGTTTATTTAATTAAATGATATTAAATGTAATACGTTGGACGCATGTCAATTAATAATGATGGTCAACTATCATTATTAAGACATGGGGTATTACTAAGAATTAAATGAAATGATTAAATGCTTATGAGAAATTAATTCATTTTATTATTCTAAGTATTATAAATCCCAATTACATTATTCTCAAGAGGGTTAGCCATTTTTTTGGTTGTGCACAATGGATTTGGAAACACTCTCAAGTCAAGAGAGAATTCTCTTTCCACCAAGAATGCTTTCAAGTTACGAAATCAAGATCTTCCACCGGATCAAGGCGATTGAAGACGGACATCGCAAGCGAAGGTTCTTCCACGCTAGCACCCGGAGTTCCCTTCGGTGACGTCCAGAGATACGTGAAGCACGTGTGGATCACTGCTAGAGGAATCCTGCACTTGGATTCTATGACGCAACGACGGATCACAGGATCCTGACCGGAGGCATCAACGAAGAAATAATTCCATCAAGGTAATTCTTATGAATTAATTAAATTAATTATAATCAACATATGATGATCCTACCTCAAGGGTTCTAGGACTCTTCGTTTTCTTTTCATTCTTCGTTCTATTTCGAAGATTCGGCATTTTATATCGTGATGAATCTCGGATTGAATGTTGTTTAATGTTAAAATTAAAGTTGGGAAAACCCACCAACGCACTTCCGCTGCGCTCGGAACCTTCAAGTGGTATCAGAGGGGTCATATCATTGATTATAATTATTTAGTTTTTCGTTGGTGATTTACGCATTTAATAATTTAGTTATTTCAATTCATGTTTAATCGTTCTGGAAATCTGAATCTCGAGATCTATTCCTCCTCCCTCGTTTCTCGTTCACCTCACAGAAATGATTTTTTCTTTTAATTTTGATTAAAATAAAATAGAGGAACTCATCCGAAGGAGCCAAACGTTTTTGGCCGTACAACACCAGAATACACGGCGTGTATTCGGAAGTACATGTTGTGTAGTCTAGGTTCAATGCATTGACCGATCCGCCAAATCAGGCCGTGTATTGAGGTCATTTATGACACCGTGTGTTGACCGGAAACAGGTGGCACACGGTTTCCAGATTACACACCGTGTGGTCCAACTGAACATGGCGTGTAGTCCCTTTGGGTTTGGGTTGGTCCGTGTACCCCGTACACGGCTTGCCGGGCTGGAAACCATGTAATGCGGAAACTACACGGCGTGTGTCCACTGAACACGCCGTGTACTCCGAAAATTTCTGAAGTACATTAACACGCCATATCCTCGGGCGTGTAATTCGGATGGACGGTGAAGAAAAGTACACACCGTGTAGTCGGAACTACACGCCATGTACTCACCCAAATTACACAGATTTATTAAAATTTAATTATTATATTATACAACCCCTTGAGACGTGTACCATAGTGCAGGCGTAAAGTTGAGGCACAACACGTGATAGGTGTTTTATATATATGTGTTTAATTTAACATCTGCGTAATGAATGGGAATTCACCGGGTTGCCTCCATGGTACAAGTTACGTACAAGGATAATTTTAAATGAATTGATTTGTTTAAAATTATGATGGATGAGAATCTCAAGGAAATTCAGAAAAGGGTTTAAGATAAAAGGATTGATTAATTAAATATAATTAATTGATTCAAGCGTGATTTATCTTAAACAAGAACGATTAAAGAATTGGATGCTAGTTTTATTTATGCGTAAATATCATTGCATGTATGGATGATCATGAGCTAGACCGAGACCTTTGTATGTGAATGGTTTCTTTTAATTAAATTTGTTGGCCTGCGAGCCATCTCCTCATTAATATGTAGGGTATGCGCGCCCAAGGATTCTTTTTTGTAAAAAACCTTTTTTACCCCTCGCCTGCATGTGAGATAAATGCATATGTAATGGATGGAGCTCCCAAGCTAGTGGAGGCAGCTCAAGTCAGGATCCGAGGTGAAACCAATCCAAGGAGATACAAAGGTGGACAGGTGGAAAGCTGTAAACACGAACCCGCAAGGCTCAAGGTGTTTCTCCCCTAGGTCTTGGGTTAGTTTATCAACCGCTAGATAAACTAACCAATAGAACAAGCTCATGATCATACCATTTATTTTATTTCTGTCAGTTTCATGGTTTATTTATTGTGGGTGTGTTGTCACGATCACACAATTAATGAATATAACAAGCATGCAAGATGGAACTAAAATAAAAAATCGGTTTATACGTAAATATTATCTTAGAAATGGTTAATCACTTAAGTATATCCCACTTAATATTAACAATCATGTAATCAAAGATAATAAAATGGAAATTTATGTATAAGGATAAAATCCCTCAAAAGAAATATTAAGTCGGTATAGCCTTCCATAATCTTGGTTAGAATCGAACCATAGTTCAAAGTGCTTGACCAACCCTAGTTGGGGTGCTTTCAATTATCGGGGAATTCTAATTCAAGGTTTTGGGTTGACTTAACTTGGTTCACATCAAGAGTTGACTGCCACAGCAGGACTTGGTGTGGACAAGAGGCAAAGGTTGAGGAAATCCAAAATAAAAGGATTTCAGGATTGGGGAGTCCACTCAGCGGATCAAGGAGCTGTGAGTTAATGCAGTTGGCATTTGGAATTCCTACCTAAAACCCTTCAAGTTGCTTGACCAACCCTAGTTGGGGTAATGCGAAGGGCAATATGGATCCTTGCCACTAGAATATTCAGGCAATAGAATATTCCGAAGTCAATGGTGAGGGCTATTGGATTTCGATAAAATAGTGGGAGACTAATAAGTATTAATTTATTTATTTGTCTCATTTTTATAATAAAGTACTAAACCTTTGCTCATCTTAATATGTAGAAACGGTAAGAAAATGACGTCAAACATATCATTGCGCACCATACTCGAGAAGGAAAACCTTCTCACCGGCACCAATTTCCAAGAGTGGCAGAGGCATTTACGCGTCGTCCTTCGCCACGAAAGGAAATTGTATGTGCTTGAAGAGCCTATTCTAGTTGCGCCAAGGAAAGAGGCCAGTGATGAGGAATTGTCTCTCTATATGAAACACATGGATGATGCCACAGATGTCTAGTGTTTCATGTTATCGGCCATGTCTAATGAGCTCTTGAAGTAACATGAAAACATGGACGTGTATAGCATGATGTCTCACCTTAAGGATCTCTACCAAGAGAAGGCGAGACAGGAGAGATATGAGATCTCCAATTCTTTGTTCACCACGAATCTTGGAGAGTCTGCGCTAGCTGGGCCTCATGTAGTCAAGCTTATTGGCTACATTGAACGCCTGGACATCTTAGGGATTAAATTCTCGGATGAGTTGCGTACAGATCTCATCCTATCATCACTGCCCAAGACCTTCTCTAGCTTCATTGTCAACTATAATATGAGTGGAAATGAGAAGAGTCTATCGGATCTTCTGACCTTGATTCGCCAGGTAGATAAGGACATGGGGCGTGACAAACCCGCGGTCCTTATGGTGAACAAGAAAAGGAAGGACAAGGCAAAGGGGACAAAGACTTATAAACGGTCTGAAGCCCCCGAGCACCGTCCCTCCAAGAAGGGGAAGATCCAGAGGCAGGGCAAGGAATGGGAGGCAGTGTGTTTTGCATGTGGCAAGCAGGGCCACTAGAAGAGGAACTGCACCCAGAAGCATGGCGACGCTAAAGGTGCATTCGTTATCGAGTGCAATCTTTCTATTTCTACACATTGGGTATTAGATACAGCTTGTGGGGCTCACATCTGTATTCAAATGCAGGAACCAAGTAGATTTAGAAAGATCACTAGAGGAGAGGTGGATCTTCGAGCTGCCAATGGTGCAAGGATGGCTGTGTTGGCTATTGGAGACTACCACCTCTCATTGCCAACTGGCATGATTTTGGTTTTACAAAATTGTTATTTTGTGCCTAGTGTTACCAAGAACATAATTTTTGTATCTTGTTTGGATATGGATGGATTTGTTTTCAAGTTTGGAAATAAGAGTTGTCTCTTTTATAAGAACAACGTATGTTATGGTATGGCACATTTGAATAATGGTTTGTATGTATTAAATTATGAAAACCAAGTGTTGGAAATCGATAATGAAACAAACTCACATGACTCATGCATCACCCAGTTGTGGCATCACCGCCTTGGTCATGTGAATGAGAAGTGCTTGATGAAGCTCTGTCAAGATGGCTATTTAGACTCAACTGAGCTAAAACCACTTGATAGATGTCACGCTTGTTTACAAGGTAAAATGACCAAGCCACCTTTTGGTGGACAGGGTGAAAGGGCCACAGAGCTTCTATGATTGGTACACACGGATGTATGTGGACCATTTCCAGTAAAAGCTAGAGGTGGATATTCTTACTTCATTACTTTTACTGATGATTTGAGTAGATATGGATTTTTCTACTTAATGAGGTATAAGTCAGAAGCCTTAGAGAAATTTAAGGAATTCAAGAATGAAGTAGAGAATCATCTTGGTAAGAAGATAAAGAAGCTTCGATCGGATCGAGGTGGAGAATATCTGAACCAAGAGTTCATCGATCTTCTAAAGGAGTCTGGGATTCTATCTCAGCTCACTCCTCCTTATACACCACAGTGGAATGGTGTTAGTGAAAGGAGGAACTGCACCTTGTTGGACATGGTGAGGTCGATGATGAGTCATGCGGATCTTTCATTATCCTTTTGGGGATATGCATTACAAACCGCAGCATACACATTAAACCGAGTACCAACTAAGGCGGTAAATGGAATTCCATACGAGTTATGGAATGGAAGGAAACCCACTTTGTCGCACACACGTGTATGGGAATGTGAGGTGTTTGTTAAGGCCTTCTCAGTCAACAAACTAGCACCCCGGGGCATGAAGTGTATCTTTATAGGATATCCCAAGGAAACGAAAGGATATTACCTATATAACCCTCAAGAAAAGAAAGTGATTGTCGCCAGACAAGCCGTCTTTCTTGAGAGGGAGCACATCCTCAAGAAGGATAGTGGGAGCAAGATTGACTTCGACGAAGTTGATGCTCAATATACACAAGAGTTGGTACAGGAACAAGTTCCAAAGGACCCCATGGAAGAGGTTCCAGAAACACAAGTACTGTGTAGGAGCTCAAGAGAGGTAAGGGAACCAGAGAGATTTGGTTTCCTAGTCACCGAGGATGGTTAATCATTATTGTTGGACAATGATGAACTTATCTCCTACAAGGAAGCTGTAGAAAGCTCAGAAGCTGCAAGATGGCTAGAAGCTATGAATTCTGAGATGGATTCCATGTATCATAACTAAGTTTGGGTTCTGGTCGATGAGCCAGTTGATGTAAAACATGTTGGATGCAAATGGGTATTCAAGAGAAATATGGACATGGAAGTTCAAGTTAGCACCTATAAAGAAAGGCTAGTGGCTAAAGGATTCAAACAGCGTCAAGGAATTGACTATGATGAAACCTTCTCGCTAGTTTCCATGTTTAAATCCATAAGAATCATACTTGTCATAGCAGCTTACCATGACTACGAGATTCGGCAGATAGATGTAAAAACAGCATTCCTTAACGGGAACCTTCAGGAAGATGTCTATATGACACAACCAGAAGGGTTTGTGACACCAGGTGAAGCCAAACGGGTTTGCAAGTTGCATAAATCCATTTATGGATTGAAGCAAGCATCCAGGTCATGGAAAATTCGATTTGATGAAGCCATAAAGGAATTTGGTTTCATTAAGAACGAATGTGAGCCATGTGTTTATAAGCGGTTTAATGGGAATACGGTCGTTATCCAAGTAGTATATGTTGATGACATATTGCTTATTGGAAACGACGTACCAGCCTTACAGTCAGTTAAGGACTGGTTGAACAAATGCTTCTCCATGAAAGATTTAGGTGAAGCAGCCTACATTATATGGATCAAGATCATTTGTGATAGATCCGAGAGGCTGCTTAGACTAAGTCAAGGTACATACATTGACTAGATACTAAAGATATTTAGTATGGAACAATCCAAGAGAGGATTGGTTCCAGTGTCGTATGGCTTACATCTTTCTAAGAAAATGTGTCCTCAAACACAACAAGAGAAAGATAGGATGATCAAGATCCCATACGCCTCGGCTATAGGATCCATCATGTATGTGATGTTATGTACCAGGCTTGATGTTGCCTATGCACTGATCATGGTAGGCAGATATCAAGCAGATCCAAGAGAACAGCATTGGACTGTTGTTAAGACTATCCTTAAGTATCTGAGAAGAACTAAGGATATGTTCCTGGTGTATGGAGGAGACGAGGAGCTTGTCATCAGAGGGTATGCTGATGCTGGTTTTCAAACAGATCAGAATGATCTGAAGTTGCAATCTGGATATGTTTTCTGTCTCAATGGAGGAGTTGTGAGCTGGAAGAGTTCAAAGCAGCCAGTTGTCACCGATTCTACAGCGGAGTCCGAGTATATAGAGGCTTCTGATGCAGCCAAGGAAGCTGTTTGGATTTGGAACTTTGTCCAGGAGCTTGATGTGGTGTCTATCAATAAAGATCCCATTACATTGTATTGTGATAATACTGCAGCGGTGGCTCTTGCAAAAGAACCAAGGTCATCAACGGACAAAGCACATACTCCGGGAGTATCACCTCTTGAGGGATTTCTATCAAAGGGGTGAAGTTGCAGTGAGCAGAGTGTCCACGGAAGAGAACGTGGTGGACCCCATGACTAAAGGCCTATCTCAGTAGAAGCATGAATATCATGTGAGAGCTAGCGGGTTAAAGGTTGTTAGCAGTTGGCTCTAGTCCAAGTGGGAGTCTGTTGGAGTTGGTGGTCTAGAACCAACTACTTTGTAATTTATTCATTAATAAAATTCTTATCACATCTTGATTGTTCTTCTGCGTGACAATGCATGTGATAATGTCCTAAGGACAGCTGTTGCATTAATGGGTCATAGCGGATCCCTGCTATGATGAGAACCCCGAAGTGCCATAACACTGTTCTTGAATATATGTTCTATAGCCGGATGATATTATTTGAGGGACACAAATAATACAGGTCATTAGGGGTGAGGACTCATAAAACTTTGAGGCACCTTCTCATGGTGTGCGCCCTTGGTAATATCCAGGAGGATATTATGAGAACAAGACCCGCCAGTAGGAAATCCACATTTCATAGTGTCATTGGATGTTCCTATCTGTGGACGTGTGTATTGGTCCTTAGACTTTAAGATTATTATTAATGGGTATTACAACTCACGCACTTAGATGTATTGACAAAAACTGTGACGACACACTATTCGCAGTGAGGTAGGATACGTTGGGTGCGTCACGAGTAATACTGCATTAATAGATAATGCGAGAAAGGGTTTGTCCCTTCTGTTTCATAACAGAAGTAGATATCTCAGGCCCTTTGATAGAATTGATATAGCCTAAATAAATCCATGGTCATGGTAAGGTATTGGCGAGTTCAATTTCGGGAAGTCAAAGAAAGAATAATTGAGCACATAGGTTAATGGCACTAGCATGAAACCCGCTTGATTAGAGATATCAAGACAAAGGGATTATATTACACGGTAAGCGTTCGTAGGAGGTGACACGTCATTGCAGCGTTAACTTCTTTCTCTATGGGTGCCTTGGTGTGTTGCTAGACGCTAACCTTGGACTTTAGGCAGGCTCCGCCTAATGCCACTGAGAAAGAGGCCTAGAGGGTCACACACTAAGTGTGTCCATGTATCTCAGTTAAATATTAATTTAACAAGTTGAATAAAGATTATTCCCGATTGTGGTTTAATAATTATTCAAGGATGTCTGATCGCATTTATTTCAACACTAGTTGTTCGAAAGAATATATTGTGGGAGAAATAATATATATATTTATTAATGAGTAATGCAGTTACATTTATTTAAGAAATAAATAGTCATTACTAAAGGTCTAATAAATGTGGTAGAGGAAATAAATAAAACTGAAAAATAAAAGTACATGCCGTGTATATTTATATATACACACCGTGTAGTTTGTTTTTCGGGATTCGTGAGAAAATATTGTTTATTTAATTAAATGATATTAAATATAATACATTGGACGCATGTCAAGTAATAATGATGGTCAACTGTCATTATTAAGACATGGGGTATTACTAAGAATTAAATGAAATGATTAAATGCTTATGAGCAATTAATTCATTTTATTATTCTAAGTATTATAAATCCCAATTACATTATTCTCAAGAGGGTTAGCCATTTTTTTGGTTGTGCACAATGGATTTGGAAACACTCTCAAGTCAAGAGAGAATTCCCTTTGCACCAAGAACGCTTTCAAGTTACGAAAGCAAGATCTTCCACCGGATCAAGGTGATCGAAGACGGACATCGCAAGCGAAGGTTCTTCCGCGCTAACACCCGGAGTTCCCTTCGGCGACGTCCAGAGATACGTGGAGCACGTGTGGATCACCGCTAGAGGAATCCTGCACTTGGATTCTACGATGCAACGACGGATCACAGGATCGTGACCGGAGGCATCAACGAAGAAAGAATTTCATCGAGGTAATTCTTATGAATTAATTAAATTAATTATAATCAACATATGATGATCCTACCTCAAGGGTTCTGGGACTCTTCTTCTTCTTTTCGTTCTTCGTTCTATTCTGAAGATTCGGCATTTTATATCGTGACGAATCTCGGATTGAACGTTGTTTAACGTTAAAATTAAAGATGGGCAAACCCACCAACGTGCTTCCGCTGCGCCCGGAACCTTCACGGTATGACTCTAATTGCATCTTTTTTTTTAATTGACATTAATCTTAGTAAAAAAACAAATGACCTACGCAAAACTGAGCAAATCCATTCATATTATTTTGATAATTTAGAACAACGATCCATAAGTTATTTTTGATGTGTAGGAATCAATCGTAACTCAATCTGACACACGGTGTGACCGATATGACACCAAGTGTGTCTTTTTATTTTAAATTGACATTAATTTTAGCAAAAAGAACAAGTGACGTGTTGAAAATTGAGCAAACGTATTCAGATTATTTTGATAATTTAGGAAAATGATCCATGAGTCATTTGGGATGTGTAAGAATCACTCAAACCTCAATCTGATGCACGGTGTGATCAATATGACTACAAGTGTGTCTTTTTATTTAAAATTGATATTAATTTTAGTAAAAATGGCAACTGACCTACTCAAAACTGAGCAAACACATTCGTATTGTTTTTATACTTTAGAAAAACGGTCCATAAGTCATTTGAGATGTGTATGAATCAACTGCAACTCAATCTGACGCACGGTGTGACCGGTATGACTCCAAGTGCGTCTTTTTATTTAAAATTAACATCAACTTTAGTAAAAAGGAAAACTGACCAACTCAAAACCGAGAAAATGCATTCAGATTGTCTTGATAATTTTGTGCGACGATCCATAAGTCATTTGTGACATATAGGAATCAACAGAACCTCAATCGGATGCATGGTGTGACCGATATGACTCCAAGTGTGTCTTTTTATTTTAAATTGACATTAATTTTAGCAAAAAGAATAAATGACATACTGAAAACCGAGAAAATGCATTCAGATTGTTTTGATACTTTAAGAAAATGATCCATGAGCCATTTTTGATGTGTAGGAATCACTTGTGCCTCAATCTGACGCACAGTGTGACCGGTATGACTCTGAGTGCGTCTTTTTATTTAAAATTGACCTCAATTTTAGCAAAAATGACAACTAACCTACTCAAAACCGAGCAAACACATTCGGATTGTTTTGATGCTTTAGAAAAATGATCCATAAGTCATTTGAAATGTGTAGGAATCAACCGCACCACAATCCGACTCACGGTGTGACCGTTATGATTCCAAGTGCGTCATTTTATTTAAAATTGACATCAATTTTAGTAGAAGGACAACTGACCTACTCAAAATTGAGCAAATGCCAATTAACCTACTCAAAATCGAGCAAATACATTCGTATTGTTTTGATACTTTAGGAAAATGATTCATAAGTCATTTGAGACGTGTAAGAATCAGTCGCAACTCAATCTGACGCATGATGTGACTGATATGATTCAAAGTGCATCTTTTTATTTAAAATTGACATCAATTTTAGTAAAAATGACAATTGACTTACTCAAAACCGAGCAAATGCATTCAGATTGTTTTGATACTATTATACAATGATCTATAAGTCATTTTTGACATGTATGAATCAACCACACCTCAATTCGACGCCTGGTGTGACTGATATGTCTTCAAGTGTGTCTTTTTATTTTAAATTGACGTTAATTTTAGCAAAATGAACAAATGACATACTGAAAACCGAACAAACGCATTCAAATTGTTTTGATACTTTAGGACAATGTTCTATGAGTTATTTGTGACGTGTAAGAATCACCCGCACTTCAATCTGACGCACGGTGTGACTGGTATGACTCAAAGTGCCCATTATCAGTTTAAAATTAACATTTTAGGTCAAAACATATGTCACTCGTTGAAAACCAAGCAAAATGCGCTCAAATTATCTTGATATTTTAGAATAGCAATTCAAAGTCATTTGTGATGAGTAGGAAACAGTCTCGCGTCAAATCGACACACGATGTGAGCAGTATGACTCAAA
The DNA here is from genome assembly GCA_963277665.1 of Viscum album. NCBI lineage: Eukaryota > Viridiplantae > Streptophyta > Magnoliopsida > Santalales > Viscaceae > Viscum > Viscum album. Next base: position 141,841,402 of record OY728119.1, read on the forward strand.
GTGTGTGTTTCCAGTTTGAAAAGACATTTTAGTAAAAAGCACAAGTGACATACTGGAAACCGAACAAATGCATCAAGATTGTTTTGATCCTTTAGGACAATGATCCATAAGTAATTTATGATGTGTAGGAATCAGTTGCACTTCAATCGCATGCATAGTGTGATCGGTATATCTTCAAGTTTGTCTTTATTTATAATTAACATTAATTTCATTAAAAAGAACAATTGATATGCTCAAAACTGAGCAAACACATTCGAATTATTTTGATACTTTGTGACCGGTATAACTCAAAGTGCGTCTTTATTTAAAAGTGACATTAATTTCATTAAAAAGAACAATTGACATACTCAAAATTGACCAAACACATTCGATTTTTTTTATACTTTGGGACAATGATTCATAACTCATTTGTGATGTGTTGGAACCAACTGCACCTCAATACAACGCACAGTGTGATCACTATAACTCCAAATGTATTTTTTTATTTAAAGTTGACATTTGTTCTGCTCGGGTTGAGGTGATTTGTTCGACAACGGATAACATAAGTGGACTGTTGGGGAGAATCCCGAATCCGGGCCGAAAATTGCTTGCCAAAAATATCGTGAGAAACCCATCGAAATATGGAAGCGATATGAGCAGAATAAATAAATCAGCACGCATGTTTTTTTAACGTGGTAAAACCCTCCCATGCGGAGGATTAAAAAACCACGGGGCAATTCCCAAAATATCCACTATGAAACAGAGAATACAAGAATCCAAGTAATGCCAGAACTTGAATTACAAATGAGAGATCGTAGAAAACTTGTGTGAAAACCACACCCCGATACGCCTCCGTCATGTCTCTGATAAACATCCCGCTGACGCCATGTATCAGAAGATCAATCTGTGACAAAATGCCACCCTTCTGTCGACGAAATGTTACTACCTCGGAGATCTTCACCCGAACATGCGTCACCTCGCACCAGCTTGCAACACCTGAATGATATCGTCATTATGATGTACCGTCGATCTTCAATCGGGACACGCCACCTGATCACCGCTATCAGGAAGACTTTCGATACGTGGTCATGATCATCAATTTGTGTTGTCGCTGCTCCGCACCTGTCAAACGCCGATGCGCCATCATCGTCGTGCCACACGGGCCACCGCAAACGCGGCAACCCCTTCCCGGGTCTCCCTTGCCGGCTACATCTTGCTGGCTCACCATTCTCTCTTTCGAAAATATGTTTATGCATCATCCTTATATAGACACCAAGTCCATGATAATCAATTAATGCAGTCAACATCCATTATTTCATCCATTAATATCGAGAATTAAATCTCTATAATGCTGGAAGAAAATCCCCAATTAATGTTGAGATAAATCTCTCCATTAAAATTTTTTCTCTTTCATCATAAATGTGATGAATCTCAACAATCTCCCCCTTCACCACATTAATGAATGAAAATATCCAACAAACCCAATTGGAAAGAAAAAGATATGTCGGTATCACACCAACCATCATCAGCTGCAGAAAATATAACGACGTCCTTTTGCACTTCTGATAAAAAAATATCAGCTCCCCCTGCAAAAAGAAAAACAAACGCCGAAATCTTCGTCACATTTGTATCTGCACCGTCCTGCTAAACAAGACCAGGACTAGAAACATCTGGCTCCCCCATAATCGTGATCACCACATAATCTGGAGCATCTGTAGGAAAAACTTGCTCCCCCTGCTCAGCATCCCCTGAGCATATATGTGCATCACCTCTCTCAATCTGCTTTAATTTCCAAACTTTATTCTGCTCCACGCACGCATCTGTGATCCTCTTCGAAGCTTCCAAAATTCTCACGTTAAACTGCAAGCACCAACCAACCTCCTCTGATACCACTTGTTGGGGAGAATCCCGAATCCGGGCCGAAAATTGCTTGCCAAAAATATCGTGAGAAACCCATCGAAATATGGAAGCGATATGAGCAGAATAAATAAATCAGCACGCAGGTTTTTTTAACGTGGAAAAACCCTCCCATGCGGAGGATTAAAAAACCACGGGGCAATTCCCAAAATATCCACTATGAATCAGAGAATACAAGAATCCAAGTAATGCCCGAACTTGAATTACAAATGAGAGATCGTAGAAAACCTGTGTGAAAACCACACCCCGATACGCCTCCGCCATGTCTCTGATAAACATCCCGCTGACGCCATGTATCAGAAGATCAATCTCTGACAAAATGTCATCCTTCTGTCGACGAAATGTCACTACCTCGGAGATCTTCACTTGAACATGCGTCAACCTCGCACCAGCTTGCGACATCCGAATGATCTCGCCATTATGATGTACCGCCGATCTTCAATCGGGACACGCCACCGGATCACCGCTATCAGGAAGACTTTTGATACGTGGTCATGATCATCAATTTGTGTTGCCGCTGCTCCGCACCTGTCAAACGCCGACGCGCCATCATCGTCGTGCCACACGGGCCACCGCAAACGCGGCAACCCCTTCCCGGGTCTCCCTTGCCGGCTACATCTTGCTGGCTCACCCTTCTCTCTTTCGAAAATATGTTTATGCATCCTCCTTATATAGACACCAAGTCCATAATAATCAATTAATGCAGTCAACGTCCATTATTTCATCCATTAATATCGAGAATTAAATCTCTATAATGCTGGAAGAAAATCCCCAATTAATGTTGAGATAAATCTCTCCATTAATTTTTTTTCTCTTTCATCATAAATGTGATGAATCCCAACACGAACCTTTTTGAGAGGGTATCATGGATGTCAAATACGACGAAACATTAATGTTTTTAAATGTTTGTGGATATTTATCTTTTATCATACGACGAAACATTAGTGTTATTTCTAATGGTGATGAAGACCACTCTTTATCGGCGTTATTGAAATCGTTGTTAAAGAATCCCCTTAACACCGTTGAGATTAAACGTTTTTTTAGCAAAAAAGTCATTTTGGTTAAAAAAAATTATCTGTAGGTATAATGCTGTGGGAAATGGTTTGGTAAGCATAAATCTATTTTTTTGTTGCTTGAGATCATACGGCGTCTCTGCTCGAATGGCATTGATTGGTATGACGAGGCTGCTACACTTGCATATGGAGTTGGACGTGGAGGTTTATTTTAATGCAATTTTTCAAAGCACATTGTCAACATCAGATGAATAGTCAGGATTTCATATTATGTAAACAAAACAATTATATTTTATTTTCATGGGTATTACGTTATTAATCTACTAATCGTCAAAGTAATCCAAATTACAATCATACATCGCATTTTTTTTTTCATTATTCACTTTTAATTTATTTGGGTGGGCCTCGCCCGGCCCTAAAGATCCTATGGCTCGGCTCCCGGTCGACATGGGGCGCAGGCTCGACTGTTCGGATCGTGACCGTGACGGCACGTGCAACGCCGCGTCGAAACGGAAAAATCCCGAGCCAACCGCCCCAGCTGTGCTCGGAACTTTATCCGACACGTGGCAGTCATCCGATAAATCGTCCCCGCATCTCACGGACTTCCATGCATTCGCTCCGATCGATGCCGACGACACCCCCGGGGCCCAACGGCGGACGCTCCCGATCATGGCCCGACACGTGGCACCGGCCGACTCATCCCACCTCCGTGTCCAACTCGATTCATCCTCCTTCGGTTATTGACCGCCACGCTTCGTCGTCACCTCCGGTGTCGCGATCGAGCTCCGCCCGCCCGACACGTCTCCGTCGTACACAGGTGGCGAACATCTACAGCGAGTGCAGAGGGGGCTCAACACTCGCGCGCGTAAAAGTCTACTCATCACGGGGTGGGCCGGGTGTGCTGGATTGGTTCCTTCCCCACTAATCGCGACTCGATCCTTTAATCGCGTGATATCCGCGTGATTCCGAGCTATATAACGCAGAGTGCGTCCCGTCTCTTCCTTAACCATTATTGCTCTTCCCCCGGGGAACTTTTCGCTTTCGAAAACGCTCCCTCCAGCTTACGCACTCTGTTCCGTCTTCTTCCGTCTACTGTTTTCCAGACCCGCAGCTTGATCCGATCTCCATGGCGGAAGAGCATCAGGAGCCACAGGAGGGAGTGGAAGTGAAGGATCGGGGTTGGCTTGATTATTTCCGGACAAACAAAGGAGAGACGAAGACTGTCCCTGGGGAAGGGGAGGAGGAGATCGTCACGGAGACGGGGAAGGCTCACGGTTCCGAGCAGGAGTTGAACAAAGGAGAGACGAAGACTCTCCCTGCGAAAGAGGAGGAGGAGATCGTTGCGGAGATGGGGAAGGCTCACGTTTCCGAGCAGGAGCTGAAGATCGAGGAACCCGAAGAAGGGGTGAAGCACGAAAGTCTCCTCCAGAAGCTCCATCGACCTGACAGCGGTTCAAACTCGGTAAGCAATCCGGAACCCGAAGAGGGGGTGAAGCACGAAAGTCTCCTCCAGAAGCTTCATCGATCTGACAGCGGTTCAAACCCGGTAAGCAATCCCATCTTCCGATCTTTTCAATTCTCAGTTTTACATTTGGCCAATTCCATTTTGTCTGATCCATGCGGTCTGGACATGGCGCCTGTGTTGGTGGGTTTTGCAGTCTAGTGATGAGGAGGGAGGGGAGGTGAAGGTTGGGGAGAAGAAGAAAAAAAAGAAGGGATTGAAGGAAAGGATGGGGGTTTCTGGGGAGAAGCCCGCAGAGGATACGTCTGTGGCGGTGGAGAGGCTGCAGGGGGAGACGAGGACGGCGGTGCAGACCGTTCCGGAGGAGAAGTCTGTGGCGGTGGAGAGGCCGCTGTGGGGGACGGAGACTTCTCCGGAGGAGAAGTCTGTGGCGGTGGAGAGGCCGCAGTGGGGGACGAAGACCGCTCCGGAGGAGAAGAAGTCTGTGGCGGTGGAGAGGCCGCAGTGGGGGACGGAGTCGGTCACTCCGGAGGGGAAGAAGTCTGGGGGGGTGGAGAGGCCGCAGTGGGGGACGGAGTCGGTCACTCCGGAGGGGAAGAAGTCTGGGGGGGTGGAGAGGCCGCAGTGGGGGACGGAGTCGGTCACTCCGGAGGGGAAGAAGTCTGGGGGGGTGGAGAGGCCGCAGTGGGGGACGGAGTCGGTCACTCCGGAGGAGAAGAAGCCCGTGGAGAGGCCGCAGTGGGGGACGGAGTCTGTCACTCCGGAGGAGAAGAAGCCGGTGGCGGTTGAGAGGCCGCAGTGGGGGACGGAGACCGCTCCGGAGGAGAAGAAGCCGGTGGCGGTGGAGAGGCTGCAGGGGGAGACGGTGGTGGAGACCGGCCCGGAGGAGAAGAAAGGGTTCATAGAGAAGATAAAGGGAAAACTCCCCGGCGGCGGCAAGAATAAGGGCGAGGAGCAGGCGTTCCCGCATCCGGCCTCCCCCACCGGCGCAGCCTCTGTTGGGCACGAAGAAGATCGGAAGAAGGGAATCATGGAGAAGATAAAGGAGAAGATCCCTGGGCACCACCACCACCACAAGGAGGAAGGGGGTGAAAGGCATTAATGGTTGTGGTTTGTTTTTGGAAGATGGGGTGTCTGCTTCTTCGTTTGCGTGTATTGTGTTGTGGGGATTGATTTGGTTGTGTTGATGTGGTCACTGGGATGGGCATCCGCTGTGGGTCGGTGTAGTGACGATTACGTTGCAGTACCAAAGTATTTTATGTGAATGAAGTTTATTTGTTAATTTTATATAAAATTATGGAGGGATATGTTAGGGCGATTGTGAATTAAAAAAAAAGGGCCCAAGTGATCCAATCGATTGGCATCAGATTTCTGTTGAAGATCTCTTGAAATGGAAGGAAATAATGGTGGGCTATCCACTTTCACTTTGGAATACTCTTCTCACAAGGCATGGAAGGATACGGAGAAAATTTCGAAAGACTCTACTGTGGTAATGAAACTCATGATAATTCTTCTAGACAAGTTTGTCACTCATGATAATTCTTCTAGACAAGTTTGATGTCAAGATCTTAAGCATCCAAGAGAAAGCTCTTCACGAACCCTCAAAAGCAAGAGGAGTTCCCTCAAAAGCAAAGTGAAGGTAAAAAGAAGTCGATTCCTGAGGAAAAAAAGTTTGAGTAAAATTCTTATGATGGAGAGAAGATTATGGTAAAACTCTTATGATGAAGAAGATGGTATGAAAGACTACCCTCTCTCTCATGTAAGAGACTTCACTTCACAAGAGGGAAAGATGAGTATAAAGAGAAACTAACTTTTCAATGATTTTAACTATAGAAAAATTGGCCAGTAATCCCTTGAAAATGAAAAATGAAGATGGTAAAGTTAGATATTCTCTAATAAATGAGGTTTCATTGAAGAGTTTCTTCAATAAATGAGGTTTCATTGAAGAGTTTCTTCAATAAATGAGGTTTCATTGAAGAGAAATCAATTTCATTCAAAAGGAAAGAAGAAATGTTATCCAAGTTCTTTGGAAGGGATTTTTTATATGGGCATCTTCATCAAGAACAAGAAAGTGATTCATCGGATGTTGACTCACAAATTAACGAGTTTGATATTGAATAAGGAAAATCAATCAAAGAGTACACCATTAGAATAGAGATCAAGACGTTTAACAGCGAGTTTGATATTGAATAAGGAAAATCAATCAAAGAGTACACCATTAGAATAGAGACCAAGACGTTTAACAGCGAGTTTGATATTGAGTAAGGAAAATCAATCAAAGAGTACACCATTAGAATAGAGACGTGGTTACAGGGCATTCTCATATTTTAACCTTTCAACTTCTTTGACCATACTTTGTTTCCCAATCTGAATTTGATTATGCTTAGCAAAGTTCTTGATGACATGACTTCCACTATCATCCTCAGAGATACAAGTAGATATTCTAAAAATGAAAATTCTAAAAATGAAAATTACTAGAGGTGAGAATCAAAAAAAGAAAAATTCACGTATGATTACAAGAGAGCTGCCATAAGTGAAAGTTCCAAGCAATCTATGAGACAAATCACAACGAATGAGCAGTTGGTTGAGTGTTCCAAGCATAACATCTTAACCAAACTCAATTTACCAAATCACAGGGACACTAGGATTTAGGCACACCTCCCTGTACGCTAAAGTCCGTCAACTCACAACGAAGGTCTATGAGGTGATAGAGGGGAGACTATACTCTTCGAAGATAATAAATAATTATAAAACAACAATAGTGGGAGAATATTTAATAACAATTTGTGACAAACCAAAACATACATATGGTAATCCTTATAACATCTACAATGCTAATTCATTTGTACAAATGTACCAAAATAATTTACCGACCCAACGTTGAGGAACCACCTAGCTCATCTAGTTAAACTATAGTGTCCAACCCATGCGCCAACTGCATTACCATCATCACTAGGCTCGAGATAATGAAGCCATACCCTTACCTATGCCAGGAAACAAGTCTCTACACATCCCAGAGGGCCTGTCCAAAGTATGAGTCCGAACTTAGTTGGCCACTAACAATAGTGACCATAACTAATAAAAACATGTATTCTGGTGTATGTAAAGCATGATAAATGACAACCAAACACGCCACACAACCTACTCTTCTCATGCTCAACCAAGCGCCAATGAGCCTTTACCTACTTCGACCGGTTCCAGAGTGGAACGATACATCCACGCTCTCATAGTAGAAATTCCCTCAGCCTTCCAACTAATTCCATGTTACATGGAACTACCATTCCAAATCAACCATGACACTCCAACAACTCAACATCCCGATGAAACCCGAGGCATGGTTACACCCATCCTTTTCCAAGACATCTCATCGGACCCATCATATTGCACATATATGATGAGTATCTTACTACCATATGATGATTTCACACACAACTAACCATGGCCAATTATGGTGTATCCTTAACTACAGAGGACACCACCAAGAAACCAATGGACAAAACCACCCGATTGGACCTATCATGTGTGCACATGACCCCAACAACCTCAGCTTCATAGTGAGTGGCATCACTAATATCCTATAACCACACCTTGATGAACCTTTATCTCGACCTGTGACAATGGTCAATACCATTTGCATTATACCGACAAACCTCCTTTCCGCCCTTCTCAGTGATCAAGATCACCCACAGTCACACGGGTTACTCCCACCATGTTTCCAAAGAACCACTTAAGCTAGCACATCTCACAAATCACCACTTTACGACATATAACATCATGCCCATCAAACCCTAGAACCAAACCACAAAGCAAGCCAAACAATGCCAAAATAAAACCCTTCATTTTTCATATTAGACTACCTCTTGGTATCTCTTACGAAGAGCGAAAATATCAAGTGGTTCTGTTCCCTACCACCCACATGGCCCTACCCACAAGCATTTATCACACAATCCATACACACATGTATAACATAGGAAATAGCTAAACACCACCTATATAGAGTTTTTAGGACTCCACTCATTTAGAAACCTTGGCTGACCGACTCTAATTATAATAAATTCATTAATATGATAAATTCCCTTATTTAGGTCACAATCGACAAAAAACAAGGAAAATGAGAGAGAAATAACACCCATGTAAAGTTAACCTTACCCTCATTTACTCCCTGCAACAAACAACACAAAGAACTAATGCGAATTGATGAGGATCTCTCAAGAAGGAAAAATGAGAGACAATAACTAGGGCACATCCACTACATTCACTAGTACAAAAACAGTTTTTTACGTCGGTTATTTTACCTTTTTCACGTCGGTTTTGAGCCGACGTGTTTGTGAGATACGTTAAAAATATTTTTTTCATGATTTTTCACGTCGGTTATTTAAAAACCGACATGAAAGACCATCCATTTTTCAAAACAATGACGTCAAAACTCTATTTTTCACGTCAGTTTTTAAAAAACCGACGTGAAAAGGCATTTTTTACATTAGTTTTTTAAAAACTGACATAAAAAATGTTAACCATATTGTAGATAATTTCATGAGCTTCGAGTTGATATGTCGTAGAGCTCAAACGGAGTTACGAATCAGAAGTTATGACTGTTAGAAGATTGATATATATTTGTTCTTAAGTAACATCGAATGAGCCAACCAAAGCTTCATCTTAAAAGTATTTTTTGAATCCAAAGGAGAATTTGTAGTTTTATCATGATAAGAAAAATTATTATTCATTATAATAAAATAAGAATCATTAAATGGTATATGAATTAAGAAAACTAATCGTAAAAAACATAAATCAAGGAAAATAATAACAAATACCTTGACGAGATCGCAGAATGAAGAAATTCATCTTAAAAGGATTTTTTGAATCCAAGGGTCGAATTGTAGTTTTACAATGATACGAAACATTATTCTTCATTATAATAAAATAATAATCATTAAATGGTATAATAATTAAAAAACTAATCATAAAAAACATAAATCATAGAAAAATAATAACAAATACCTTGATGAGATCGCGGAATGAAGAAATAATGGATTCATGTTGAAGATCAATTCGACGGTGGAATGATGATGGTTCAAAGAAATGATCGTTAAATTTTTTAACAATATGCATATAATGAAAACATATAAATGAGATGTTAACAGAAAACGTGATATCAAAAGTTTTAGGCGGCAATCGAAAATTTCGATGTTGCGCTGTAAAAAAATTGAAATTCTGCATTGGCGGGATATAAAAATTATCTCATGCCGTTTTTTTTATAACTGTCGTAACAAGATATTAAAATTTCCGCATTGGAAGGATATAAAAATAAATTTTCCATCGAGTAACCGACGTGAAAAATGCCTTTTAACGTCAGTTATTTAATAACCGACGTGAAAAATTGATAAAAAATTGATTTTTCACGTCGGTTATTAAATAACCGATGTGAAAAAATGATAAAAACATGTAGATAATTTCCTAATCTTCTATTTCAATGGTCTTGGAGATCAAACAAAGTTATGGATCAAAAGTTATGACCATTGAAAGTTGATCACCTCTAAACAAAGTCTTAAAAAATGTCAACTTCCGATGGCCATAACTTTTGATCCGTAACTCCGTTTGAGCTCTGCGACCAGTCAAGTCGAAGCTTGGAAAATTATCTACATGTTTGTAAGTATTTTTTACGTCGGTTATTTAATAACCAATGTGAAAAATGACTTTTAATGTCGTTTATTTAATAACCGATGTGAAAAATCATTTTTCAATCGATTTTTCACGTCGGTTATTAAATAACCGACGTTAAAAGTTATTTTTCACGTCGGTTATTAAATAATCAACCTGAAAAATGTTTACAAACATGTAGAAAATTTTCCAAGCTTCGATTTTACTAGTCGCAGAGCTCAAACGGATTTACGGATCAAAAGTTATAGCCATTGGAAGTTGATCATCTATAAACGAAGTCTTAAAGAATGTCAACTTCCGATGGCCATAACTTTTGATTTGTAACACGGTTTGAGCTCTACACCAGTCAAATCAAAGATTCAAAAATTATCTACATGTTTCTAAACATTTTTTACATCGGTTATTAAATAACCGATGTGAAAATAAAACCACAATATACGAAATATTAGGCAGCAATTGAAAATTTCAATGCTGCGTTGGCACGATTCAAAATTTTAACTTTCACGTCGGTTTTTTTAAAACCGATGTGATAAAATCATTTTTTACGTCGGTTATTATATAACTGATGTAAAAAATTGGTTTTATAACGTCGATTATTTTATAACCAACGTGATACAGTGAGATGGTTGATTTATCACGTCGGTTATAAAATAACTGACATGATAAATCAACATAATGCATTTTTTACGTCGGTTATAATATAACCAACGTGATAACGGCTTTTCACGTCGGTTATTTATAACCGAAGTAAAAAATGACGATGTAGAAAACGTTTTTTGTACTAGTGATTTTGGACAAAAATGGACTAATTTACCCTTTATATACTTAATAAATCAATTAATGACTATTCTGAAAAAATATAGAAAAAAACTTATGATATCAATTTTGGAAAACACCAAAACCCTTATTAGCGAAATGAACCTTACATATCACCCTATGTCATAAAAATATCTTTACTAATCATCTATCAATATCCACAAAGTCCAACTTAATTTTTAAATTCTAATCTCTCCTTTTGGAAACATCCTTATGATATCCCCTTTCCATTCAAAAATCATCTTTTGAAACTTGTTAGCATTCTCTCCTTTAGGAAATAATATTTCGAAACAACTATGTTAATCTTCCAGAACTACTCTTACACAAGTTTTGAAAATCCTAGCTAAAATTTACATATAATAAGTTACTCTTACGCATCACAGGGTGATTCCTATACTTAACCAAATTTCACTACCCGATAATCCTTGCATATTAGGTAAATAAACCTTATATTTGACACTTTACCAATTTTTCCAAATAGAAATACCCTTACATATGAGGGTTACTCTTATGTATTGGGGTTTAATTTTATATATCACAGGGGCTTCTAACACTCAAATTTCACATCCCCTCCTACTAAACTCAACTTCGTATGGATTTGCTTTTGATAGATCTACTTTTAGTTAATCTAGTTACGATATATTTACTTTTAGTATATCTACTTCTAGACTTCTAGACATTATCTATGCCACTCCATCAATATCATCCAGAATTAGAAATTAAACCTCAAGATTTTCTCTTTCTAGCAGTTCCAACACTCAACTAGAAAATGGTTTTCCCATGAATTTCCATTTTGGAAAATATAACTTCCGAACTACTTAAGATTTGTAACCTATGGATCATTCATAACCTATGACTTACTCTAGTCGTATCCTATGATTAAAAAATCAGATTTTTCTAGAATTCTACTACAAATCCAAAGTATGCCAAGAATCATCCCAAAAACATCCAAACTTACAATTAATCACTACTAGAATTGTAGTTTATAACAATCATTTTTAACCATTAGTATATAGTCTGGAAAACTGTTGGTATAACTTATACCAATGGTTTTCCAAATCGTTGGCTAGTTAGGCATTGGGATAGGCCTATCCCAATGGTTCTACTTCAACCGTTGGTATAAATCTCTGTAAATGTTAGTATCCCAACGGTTTCAGAAAAATCGTTGGTATATATTTATACCAACGGTTTATTAATCATTGGTATATAGTATATTTTATCAGTTTACCAATGGTTTTAAAATTGTTGGCATAGAGTTTTACCAACGATTCTAGTAAACCGTTAGTAAATTCATGCATTTCAACACTATACTAACGGTTTGAAACCGTTGGTATAGAGTTTTTCTAGAATTTTGCACAACAACTAGCCAGAATTCCCTCCATTGCATATACCTGCATACAACACTTAAACAACACAAAAAAACACATGCAATAGCACATAAAAACAACGGACTCTTCCAACCATGGCATGTACCAGAACATAGTATTCCCCATTTCAATCTTCATATGAAGACCACTCTTCTAACTAACCCATTTCAATTTCTTTGGTGCAAACATCTCAAAATTTTGACTTTACTCAAAATTCTCATAAATATTTTATCATCGAGTAGTCAATGGTGTGTTATCTACTACACCATGACATAGTTAAAACTTCTTTTTTAGAAAATGACATGAAATATGCTTATTTATTAGGTAGAAAAACTATTTTACTTCCCATACGAGCATTATACATCATTGTCATGTTGCTATTATTGATTGATGAGTTTAGTATTTATAACACTAATGATTTTTTAGAATAGGTTATTGATGGTAGGTACTGATTTTTATAGATGTATTTAAATGAAGGGTTGTAATGAAATTGAGTAGAATGCTTACTCAAAGAGAGATTGAAGAAACCATCCATGAATTTATGGATGAACGGAGCCATTATCATCACCCCGATGGTGAAAGACCAATCACCTTTAGAAAGTGGGAATGAGATTGGATCAAAATGGTGTCCCATAATGTAAATCATCAAAAGACAATGAATTAAAGTAAGATGACTAAAAAGTGGTATAATGACAATGAATAAGCTCAAGTTCTTCAGCCAAGAGTTTGAGTGTATGCTTTGGTGGATCTTGTGACTCACTGAAGGCTAACCGTGTAGTGTAAAGGGCCATTGGGAATCCATTGAGAGTCTAATAGACATCAATGTGATGGAATTGTTTTCCATAATGTTGTAAAATGATGTGTCTATGGCCACTTCCACAGACAAGTCCATGAGTAGTGGAATAGTGCACACCACCATTTCTTTGAAAAGATGTCATGGCACTATGAGAGGGTGATAAGGAGATAATATGGAAGGGGATACTAAGAGGGGCTATAGACATGGGTGGTTTTGGCAGGTAGGGTGGTGCGTTGGGGAGGGTGTCATGGATAAAGATGGGTAGGGTTGTGAAATAGCTTTGATACCATGTAAAAAGAGAATTCATAGAATCCAATTATATATAAAGAAATAAAGACACAAGTAATACCACCGAACTAATCAATCCTTTAAATGTTGAATCATATATTAAATATCCAAATACCCTAATTACTTTATCAAAAAAGATGACAATACATTGGTAAAAGGTGATCTGATTAAAACTATATAGTATTTAGGCTACCTGAGACAAGCATAATGTGACCTACTTAATCACACATATATTCAGTCACATCAAATCAACAAACATAAAATGTTAGTAATATCAGCCAAAAATGTAATGGATCAATTTGTCCCTCATCACCCTCACCATCACTATCATCGCCATCATCATCAGCCTCATCCTCGTCCACGTCCTCCTCCCTGCCCCTGTCCTCATCCCCATCCCCATCCCCATCCTCATCCCCGTCCTCATCCCCATCCTCATCCTGACCTCATCCTCAACCTCATCCTCAGCCTCATCCTCCACCTCGGCCTCTCCCTCAGCCTCAGCCTCGGCCTCAGCCTCATCCTCGGCCTCGACCTCTTCCTCGCCATCATCATCGCCAGGAACGACATCATCTCGGCCACCACTAGAACTGCTACCTGGTGCACTATATATTAAATGCATCAATGACATATATTCATCAAAATCTATGTTGACCTCTAGTGGAAGTGTTGGACATAAAACTTTCATCAATTTCATAAATTCAGTGTTTTCCCTAGCAGACCGTTCTTCCACCCATGTGGCCCTTTTTTCAGCCTGTTCTACCCATGCCTTAACCTATTTGAACTCGGTGGCACTACAAATGGTACCTAAAGAGGGCTAATATCTCATCAATAATATACTCTTCCCAAGTTGGTAGCGTACTCTTCCAGGGTGCTCATCTCCCAACACCTGATGCAAGTGATCATTTGACCTAAAATTGTCAGGTTCCTAGGCATTAAGGGCCTCTAATGTAGTCTGTTACAAATATAAATAGATTATTAAGTTACAAAATAGATATTAAAATTTGAAATCAATAAAGTAAAACTTACAATCTGCTGCTGTGTCGGTTCGTTAACTGCATTTCCATATTTTTTCCTTCTACTCGAGCAAAATAGTTTTTCTTGAGGCACACGTCTTTCAATATTCAATACTATCCTCTACAATGACATTGAATGTAGGAAATCATAATTAAAAATAGGTTACCAATAATGAATTTCATAAATAAAATTATATGAAAACTTTATAAATTGAATAAATTATAGAGGAAATAATAGAAAGTTATAGTCCTAAAGAAAAATTATAAACAATTATCATACTTACTTCCTCTCATGATCTAACATCATAGTATGCCTCAATGTGTGGAGGTATTTTTTAGCATCAATGTTTTTTTTATTTTTTTCGGATGATTCCTAAATAAAATTCAAAAATAAAAAATATATTATTAATGAAAAACATGAAAAATTTCATTTAAATACCTAAAATGTGATTAATACCTTGAACTTGATAGTCGTCCAATGAGTAATCATTTGTTGATACTGTTCTATCGGACAATCATCGACGACAAGTACCACCTCTAACTATGTGCCAACTCTAGCACTCCAGCCAATATACAACTCGTGCTTATAGGCTCTCTAAAGCTCACCTAACTCCTTTAGACGTGTTGGTCGTGCACCCTCACCATCGGGAAAATTAAACCAAAGCTGACACCAAAATATTAATTCATATAAATAAAAAATACCATTACATTAAATACAACAGACTTTTTACCCATATCTGTGACCAAGCATTATCCTTGACTTTGTTTGGCAACTGTCTCCATGAGATCGGGCTAACAGGATTAGTGTCGGAGTATTTGGCAAGCGTCGCCAAAAAACTCCGACATTACTGCCCTGTTTTTTCAATCATTTGGTTGTCTTTGTTGTAATCCACCATCAACTACGTGCGGCGATTCTACACCAAACGCATGTGTGTATGCCCCCACCGCCTATCAGTAGATGTATCTTTTATCATAGAAAAACAAATATTATATCAATACATGATATAATGAAAATAAATTATGGTAATTTTTTTAGGGTTTTAAAATATACCTGCGGCAGTCTGCTCAATGGGTGCCTCTGGATCCGCTGCCACTAAAGGAACATCACCCTGTACCGGTAGAGTGGGTCATAGTGTATTCTTTGTAGGCACAGACTATGTCAGAGTAGGAGTTGAAGAAAGAATGTAGAAACCTAGAGAAAAATAAGTAGATGGTAAAGAAGATGAAATGGATGATTGACCAGCTGCATAATATGGATGAGGAGTGGGAATCATCATGGGATATGGTAAAGATGGGTGAGGAGGCTCACATGTGAAGGGTGGTGAAAACACAGGAGGCCTAAATATATTGTGTGTCCCTAACGACACAATGAGATCAGAATGTGTGGAAGATGGTACGTCAGTGGGAGGGTCAGGGTCAAACGGGTACGCTGACTGGAGCACCTAGTTCTTGTACCCCCCTCGTACCACTAGCCAGAGTACTGGGACCACTACTAGGTTTCTCTTCGAATAATTGGTGCCTAAGTGGTGGATCCTGCATAAAAGTTTAAAACAAAATTAATCACATGACATTATATGTTATTGATATATATATATATATATATATATATATATATATTTGAAATAAAATACTCATAATAGGCACTAATGGAGGAATTCCCATCTCAGTCATTCGATGATTATTGTCTGCCATCTTTTTTCTTCGCTGCTCCTCATATGGTTTCATTTCATTCATTTGAAAACAAATATGAAGGTAATTAGAAAAGGATAACTACTGTGTAACCAAAAAAACAAAAAAAATCGAGACATTGTTTATTTATCTTAGGTCATTTGGTTCATATTTTTGGTTAGGTAATTTAGCTATTTTTTCGGTTAGGTCATTATTTTCATTGGTTTTTATTTTCATATCAATTAGTTTAATATGTCCAATTCAATTCATCTAGTTTTTTGTTAAAATTTAACTATTTCGGTTTTGTTTGGTTTTGTAGGTTTGAATACAATACAATTCAATATTATATAATGAAACTCAAAGAAAACTACAACCAATAAATATTGAAAATGCACATGAAGGTCTAGTTGGATACAAAATATTTGTAATCAATAGTAAATCAATTTGTATATCACAAACCTCAACAACTCAAGTCGAGCTAAACCAACAAAACTGAGAACACAGACGAATGCTTCTATATATTTCCCACCACAACTTCAGGTTCACAATCAACTCTAACAATTGAAGTATTGGAGTCATAATAAGTAATAAATGGATCGAGGCCAATGGGATCAGGGATGGTGTCAATTCCATCATCACCATCATCCAAAATATGTCTTGGTATTACTTCAAAAATGACACCAAATTAAGGTTGAAGATGATATTTGACATAAAAAACCTATTTCTCCATTGATGCTAATACATATGGTTCATCGGTAGAAAGAGTGTGAGTCAAGTCAATAACTCTAAATCCACAATCATCAATAAAGGTGACATGCCTCTTCATCGAATCAAACCAATGAAATTTCATCATAGTGACTCGACCATGAGAGTAATAATCCATTATTATTATTATTTAAACGACTCCATAATAAGATATATTTTCAAAACGAGGTATATTATCTGATGCATTGGCATAATAGTCTATTGTGGAAGTTATCATAACACCATCATTTTTTGTTCTCATGTTATTTTCTTGTTTAATGATAACAAATCTGTACCCATTGATCACAATTGATTTACATTCACGAACCACGGTATTAGGACCAAAATCCAAAGATCCTATTTCCTCAAAGAAAGTGTTAGTAGACAAACTCGATACCTGAAATATTTATGAATATTAAACTTAATGAAATATTGATTTTATTTATTTATTACATCAATATTTATACCTTCAATTTCAACCAAGTGGAAAACTCTTTGCTATGCAAAGTCTATCTCCTTCTCAAAGATAAAGAACGATGCTTTCTATTTATCATTTCTTTATGTTACCTGTAGATAAAAATAGAAATAGTTTAACATATATGTACAATTACAATATTTGAGATAAGATATACATGTTCAATTTACTTACTTTATGTAGTCATCAAAGAAATCACAGTTGAACAACATTGTGCGATGTGCCATATCTCGCTCTTCAAGGCTTAATGTCGTCAATGTGTATGATCCGAGAATTCCTCTTATTTGAGGAAGTGATGGAAAACTAGGTTCAATTTTCTCATACTGTTCTTCTTCATTTCTCATTTGTCTGTTCATTATCATAGTTAGATGAGAAGAATACATTAAGCAGAAATCTATACATTCTTGAGTCAAGTAATCGTTCACGATAGAACCTTCAGGATGATTCCTATTTTGGAAAGAACCTTCGGGATGATTACTATTTTGGAAATAATATTTCAATGTGTGAATATTCCTTTTAGTTGGATACATCCAACAAAAATCTATAGGTCCTCTAAGAAGTATTTCAGTTGGAAGATAGACAGTCAGATGCAGCATGCATGTGAAAAATGATGGAGCAAATATTTTCTCTAAATCACACAAATTTTATGGTGTCTCTATAAAAAAAAATTTACAAGAAAGACTTGGAAAACTTCTTATCACAAATATCTCTAAACAAATAGAACAACCAAATAACTGACACCCTTACATTATTGGACAAAAGATGACAGATTGCTATTGGAATCAACTCATGTAGAAGGATGTGATAATCACGAGTCTTCAAAGATTTTAACTTCAACTCTATTCTATTGACCCATTTTGATATATTTCTTGAATAGCCATAAGGAACTTTAATAGTCTCTAGTACTTCCAGAAATTGATTTTTTTCTGCAGGTGTCATCACATAAGAAACATATGGAACTTTCCATTTATTTTCACTGATACACACATGATGCAATTTTGGTTTTATCCCCCAATCCACCAAGTCACACCGAGATCATAAATCATCTTTTTTAATTCCTTTTAAATTTAGAAGAATTGAAATCAACATTTCACATATATTCTTTTCAATGTGCATTACGTCTAAGCAATGATGTAACAAATTGGATGACCAGTAAGAAAACTCAAAGAAGATACCCCTCTTCTTCTAATTGTAAAAGGTATTATTGGAAACATTCTTCCTCATTTGACCCTTCTCGAATGAAAAACTGAAATATTTCAATTCATTAAGCACATAATTTCTATACATACGCTAAGGTGGATCATCGATCTCCATGGTATTGTCAAATATTCGACAATTATTTCTATATAGATGGTCCACTGGAAAGAATCGTCGATGTCCCATAAAACTAAAACTACGATGACATTTCAGTCTTATGGATCAAGTATTCTTCATACAAATAGGACATGATAGTTTTCCCTTCATGCTCCATGCATACATCATTGCATAAGTAGAAAAATCATCATCCACTTAAGTGCAACACACATTTGAAATATGTCTTTCAAACATGCATCGTATGTGTGCAGAACCACATCCCAAAGATATTTCAACTCTTTTATTAAAGGTTGCATGTATTTGTCTATATCATTGTCAGGATCAGAAGGGCCAGATATAAGTATACTCATGAAAGTAAAAGGTTTTTTCATACACAACCATGGTGAAAGGTTATAAATGTGTATAAAAATCATCCATGTGTTATGTGAAGTAAGAATCTTCCAAAACGGATTAAAACTGTCACACGAAAGACTTAGTCTCACATTATGCATGTCAGCTGCAAAATTAGGATATCGAGCATCAAATCGCTACCATAAAAATCCATCTGCAGGGTGAACCAACTATTTATTATTATTCTTTATCTCGATATCATTCCATCGCATTGTTATTGATATTTCATCATACATGAAAAGATTATGGAGTTTGGGGATCAATGGAAAATGACACATCACTTTTTTTGGTACACAAGGTGGTGTCCCATCAGCTTTTTGATTCCATCAGGATGTTCCAAATTTTATACAATCATTTTTTTCAGTAGTTTCCTCCCAGAATAAGCTGCAATATTTCAGGAAAGCATGATTTTTTTGAAAATCCAAGTTCTTCAACTAACTTTCATGCCATATAGTGGTTTGAGGGAATATATGCATTATCTAGAAGTAAGTCCTTCAAGAAGGTAAGAATGTAATCGATGGAAGTATTAGAAATCCCCATACATGGTTTTCCCATGAAACAATCAGATTAAAAATTACACTTTTTCATTTTACCACATTACCGATATACTAAATTTGTTGCAGCATCATTCAATTTTTTCACTCTCTCAACATCATCATTTTCATTGGACGCATCATGTGTGACCGTATCAAAGTCTTCTTGGGTGGACATCCTTTCCTTCTCATGAAGACAAATAAATAGAAACCGATCATATATCAAATTCTTTAATCCATTCCTCTCATTTGGATCATCAACATTTTGAGATTCCATTTTCTCCCCATTATGATACCATACATAGTAGTTTGTTTTAAAACCATATTTGGTTATATGGTAGCTAACTTCTTCATGGCTCAACCAAGGTCTTCCAACACAATTATAACATGGTCAGTGTATATGACCACTATCTGAAGCACTGTCAAATGAAAAATCTAAAAAGTTGTCCATATTGTTTTGAAAATTGCTTGAGATCTGATTAGCTTCATACATCTAACTTCTATCCATTCTGTAAAAAATTGTAATAAGTCATTTTGTAAAAAAAATAGCACTGATACATATTGTAATAAATTACTATTACACAATGAAGGTTCATACCCATTATAAAAAGATCACTTAGGGGAGTTATTTATATCAAGGACATGGTCATAGAGATTGGGAAGGTCAAGTGTATTTAGTGGATCTGGTTATGATATTTTGTGGATAGGTACATCATCCATTAGAGGTATAGTCTTGACCAAAACTAATATTTCTACTACTTATTTTGAAAATGGTTCAACTTATTTATAAATATATTCTAATATTTTTTTGAGAATTAATCTATCATTCCAGTTAGTTTACAGTTTCTTTCTCACAATACACTAATTGGGAATAATTTACACCATCTTCATTGTTTTCTTGAGTGTCTTATTATAGATGTTAGTTATGGACATTCATGGTGTGTCATGTTCCAAATGATGAATATATTTGATGTGATAATCATGGTGGGATAAATGAAAATAATTCATACTGATGTTGATTTTTATTGAAGGAGAGTATCATTCATTTCACATAAAGGATAGAATTTTATAATGACATGTGAGTGGGAGGTTGATGTGTGTAGAGTGGAACTAGATTTGAGATAGATTGAAGATATTATGTCGCTTATGGAAAGCTTGGATATTATGGCACAATCGGTATTGGCCTCTGTTATCTCTCCAAATGGATTACCAATATCATAATGTCTTTTCAGAAAACTCTTCATGAATCCCTTCATAGAGAAAAAATGAATTTTAGATAAAACTAATTCTTGTAGTGTAACCCATATCAATTTCAACATATCATTTGGAACTAGTTGATTTGAGGTAAATCAAGTTGCTTCTTAAGGGCATGGAGGTTGATTTATTTAGTCAACTGTACACATCACCCTATTAGTTAGTGGTTGTGTTTATGCTAAATAACGTTGAACCATGTGACCATGAAGAATTGATACCCAGTTTTGGGGATTGTTGACATGTTTGATCAATTGTGAGGATCATAGTGGTTCTCTATGAATGACTTATATTGAGAGTATCATCATCTTAAAGTTAAAATGTGATATTTCAAAGACAACATTTAAGGGTAGATTCATAATGCACGAGTATCTTGTCATTTATCTTAGGATAAAAAATTATATAGCTATATTTATGTCTAACCAATGAAATCATGTCAATAAACCTTAAATTTAAAATAAACCAAGGATAAAATAACTCGTGATCATATTGATATCATCAATATCAATCAAAATTATTCTATAAAGATAAATCACAACAAAACCACAACCTAAAATGATATATGGATTGTGTTTATAAGGGGGTTATAATACACAATGGGTAAAATAAAGAATATTGCAGTGAAATCGAATGAAAAAAACTGAAATAAATAGAGGTATAAGACATAACTCAGTTACAACGTATCGATTTGAAGTGGAAGAACAAAAATTACTTGAATCAAAGATAGATCGCTAGTTGGGAAGCAGGGTTCGCATCCTGGAGAGATCTCGTTTAGGGAAAAATGTTAGAGATGGAGGAAATGTGCTCAGGAAGTAGGGTTGGTACTTGGGAAGTAGGGTTCATAGGAGGGATCTCTCGTTTGGGGAAAAGATCGGTTCTGGATGGAGGAATTCAGATCGAGTGTTTTTGAGGATTTTTTTATCTCAACAGCTTTTAAAAACCATTGGGATTGAGGGTATATCCCAACGGTTTGTGAAAACCATTGGGATACCTATACACTGATCAAGCCTTTCCCAATGGTTTTATAATACTGTTGGGAATTTATTTGCCTATCCCAACAGTTTTCTAAAACTGTTGGGAAAATCCACCATATATTGGCCCATACCAATGGTTTCAAGGAACCATTGGTATATGTTCCTTATCCCAATGGTTTTTTCAAACTGTTGGGATAAAGTTGTTGGTATAGGTGGGATTTCCACCAGTGAATAGAAAATGATGAAAAAAATACACTTCTAAACTTCGAACTCTTCCAAAAACCTATTTTAGAAAAATTTCACAACCACTTCATCCCCCGAGCTTGGGCCAACTCCCAAGACTCAATCCTTGGTTTATATCTACACCCTCGACACCTTGGTAGGGTCTAAATTCATATAGTCAATCCAAGATCCAACCTAAATTACCATTCCTAAATGACCAGGACTTAATTCCAATCAATAAAAACCAAGAACTTTTAATGAAAAATATGTTGCACATGAATATGGGAAGCCTACTTATGCTATACCTCAATAGAAAATTATGATTTCAGAAGAATCCAGTGAAAAACAAAAATATGGATTAGTTGGGAAATCTGAATTAAACAAAAAACTTATTCATATATGGAAGGAGAATGTTTTTGGTAAAATGTACACAATATCCCTAAATGTATAAATAAGATATCCATAAATAGCTTAATGAAATAAAATCATTTGAGGTCTGAAAATTAAGTTAGATAACAACCCATGAAATATTATAATTTCTATCAAAGAATGATATTTCAAGGCTATTGTTGGTGCTGTGATGCGTTTTTTCACAAATCTTACACCTTTTGGTATAATTTACATGGACAAATAAGGGAGAATGAATCAATGGGGAGACAAAAACAACATATGGGAACCAATTATATGCTTCAACAGTGTGACAAGAATACTAAAGTGAGAAACAATTTTGAGAGTTCACAAGAAGTTTTTGGGATGTGTAATCAAGAAGGATACATCTCAAATGAATGTTTTACATCCATACAAGATCAATTAAATCTTGTCCAAAAATCTAGAAATGTCCTGAATAATAATCAATTCAAACATCAAGAAAATGTGGTTGAAGTTACATTTAAGGCATGAAAATTTGAGAAGCCATAGATTTTGGATAAAAGATTCTCTTATGACATGATAGGTGATTTAAATAACCAAATAATGTTGAAATATATGAAGGAGGATTATTCACCTTTGGTAATGATAGATTATTAAAAATAAATGGTCCTGGAGTGGCTAAAATTAAGAAAAATCAGATAATCCCTAACAATGTCAATTTATTGACGGGCTAAAGCATAATTTTTTGAGTGTATTATAAATTTTTGATGATGGAAATGAGGAGATCTTTAAAAAGAATGGTTATTTAATGAAGATACCAAAATATGGAATTGTGATAATAAGAGGGTTGAGAACACAAGGTATCCTATTTGCAGTTAGAGAATCCAAAATAGGTTGCTACATGAGTATAAAAGATGAGAATAATTTGTGTCATAGAATAATTGTCTATCTTAGACAAAAGATCATGAATAAATTGATCATAGAATATGTTTTGAGATATATTATAGTTTTAAAAGAAGGCATTGTCAGTATTTTCATAACATGTCAACAAGGGAAGATGATGAACAAAAGTCACAAAGGATTTGAGATCCAAACTAGAAGACCATTATAGTTGGTTCACTTTGATGAGTGTGGACCCATAAATAATAAATCAATAAGTAGATATAAGTACCTCATGAATTTCATTTTTGAATTCACTATAATGACATTTATTATGTTAACGTCTCGCAAATTTTAAGCTTTGATCATGTTTACAAGTTTTAGAAGGATGACTAAAAAGAAAACAATTTTTCATTTAAAGAGACTGAGGCCAAACAATGGTATCAAGTATGCCATACATTTCAGAATATCTTGATGAATATAGAATAATACATGAGTTTAGTGCACCCTAAAATCCTAAAAAAATAGGGTTCCTAAAAGGAAGAACACGAGCCTTGTTGATATGGATAGAACCATACTAACTGAGCATGGAACTTCAAGATATTTCTAGTTGCAATCAAATACCACTCATATGCTTTTTGAGTCCAAATTCAAATATAACTCTTTATGAAATGTGGATCGATAAGAAGACAAATGTAAAACACTTCAGAGTGTTTTGGTGCCTATGTTTGATCAAGAAGAAAGGAAAAAAGTAGTGGTAAGTTTAATGAGAGGTTTGAAGATGGAATATTCCTTAGTTATACACCAAATGGAATCTCTTATAGGTGATAAAGTAAAAAAATATAAGATGATATTAGACTATGATGATGTGATATTCATTGATAATGAAGAGGAGATTAAAAATTCATTCATGTTGAATGATGAGGATGACAGTGTCAATTCTAAACCTATAAAAGATACCGAAGAAAACACATAGATTCAGGATGGAGATATTGATTCTGCATTATCTAGTGATGTTACTAGAGATTCAAAATCTATAGGAAAAAATAAAAGACTAAAGAAATGTATTTCTATTAATAATATAATTGGGTATCATAATCAAGGGGTACAGACAAGAAGAAAAATCATGAAAACTGGTCACGCTGGTTTGCTTTAAAAAATTGAACCCCAAACTATTAGCAAAAAAGAATGGAATCAATCCATGAATAAAGATCTATTTCAAACAAAAAATAATAAAACAAGTGTGTTCGTGCCTAGAACTAATGATAAGAACATCATTGGTACCAAATGAGTTTTCAAGAACAAGATAAATGAGAAAGGTTAAGTTTCAAGAAACAAATCTAAACATGTGTGCAAGGGGCACTCACAGACAGAGGGAATTGATTTTGATGAAATATTTTCCCCTATTTCTAAGATTATGACCATTAAAATTTTCCTTGAAATTATATCCTAAAGAAACTTCAAAGTTTTCTAAATGGATGTAAATTATATATTTCTCAATGGTGAGATAAATGAAGAAGTTTACATGGAATAAACTGAGGCTTTAATACTTGATGAATATGGAAGCAGAGTATGAAAATTAAAAAAATATCTTTATGGGTTGAAATAATCCCTAAGAGCTTGGTATTTCAAGCTGGACGAGTAATTGAGAAGCATAAAATTTAGTAAAGGTAGGTGTATAACAACCCATATGCAAATAATGTGAACACAACATCACACATTGTGATTATGTATGTTGATGGTTATGTCTATTGTGTAGGGTTAAATGAGATTTGAGAATTGTCGCACACAATAGAATTCTCTCTTAATACATCCTCCCCTCTTCTTATCAAGATCAAGAAGTTATAGAGAGATTCTTTCAAGCTTAAAGGATCTATAAGCAATCAACATGAACAATGAAATACAATTGATTTGTCACGCTATCACCTGGAAATCAATTGTCTTTGCTTGGAGATCAAAGGGACACGTGTGGATCACCGCTAGATGGATTCTACACTTGGATCCTTATGATGTAATGAAGGTAATATGAAAAAGGGTTTTTGAAAGATCAAGATCATATATGAATAAATATCCTTTGAATAGGTATTCATTTATTCGAATCATAAATGAATTAATTATAAATTTAACATGAAAGATCCTCTCTTCGGGTTCTGGACAATTCTAAATCGGAATAATTTTTTATTTATCTCCCACCCAAGAAACTTCCGCTGCGCCCATAACCTTTAAGTGGTATCAGAGCAGCACGTTTCAACTTTATAATTATTTATTTGATTGTTAATCTATATGCATAATAGTGATTATATTTTCATTTCAAGAATTATCTGTTATTTAATCCAATTTTAATTAACATTTTTTTGACATATTAATCACCATCATTCAGTGTTTCATTTTCTTGAAGGACTAAAAATAGATGAAGAACAACTAGATATTCCATCAGAAAGTTTCGATAATTATGGATGGATATCATAGGATTACACAACATGTTTCCTGAGTACACGATATATACCCAAGTACACTACACCTATCCATGTTGTGGGATACATAATGCACCAAACAGTAACTACACGCGGTGCATTTATTGCACATCATGTGTAGACTAGTCCAACCTAGCACACAACATGTCAGATTATGCAGTGTGTAACTAGTATACATGTTGTGCAGTCTACATGGTTTAGCAGTGAAATTCACTCAAACATTATAGTTGAATACACGATTAAAACTATGTGAAACTAACAACCTGGAGAATTAATGAAGTACACAATGTGTATCCAGTGTACACAATGTGAAATCCATTAATTCCTACATCTAAAATACACGTTGACTTCCTCGGTGAGTTATGTGGACATGCGATATGCGAGATACACGATGTGTAGCTAGATTTTACATGTTGTGTAGTCCTGCATCTAATGAAAACACTGAGTCCTTCAACAGGTTGCATGAACACACAATATTCGGACCACATGACATGTATCTCATTAGTACATGTTGTTTAATCTACCAAGATACATGTTGAAGACCCAAGCGTGTATCTTGGGAACATGGAAAGTATAACACATGACATTTAGTGGGTTAGTACACGTCGTGTAGTCCAACCTAGGTACACACTGAAGCCCCGAGCACATATCCCGGTTACACAGAAATTGAGGTACATGACGTATAGATCAAAAGTACATGTCATGTATTCTCCCAATAAAGGACAGAACTAAATTAAATTAAATTTATAACTGTATAATTAAAACCTTATTATATTTATTAGCACCTATTTTCTTTGAAATTTTAATAATGATTTTAAATAATTATTAAATTCTCAATTAATTTATTTTAATAATATATTATTATTGGTTTTTTGTTTATTTGTCATGAATACTTTTAATGATGGGTATCTCCAAGAGAATTTATATGGTCATTAAGATGAAAAGGAATTAATTAATTAATTAATTAATTGACTGATAAATTAATTAATACAATCATCTCTATCTTAATAATAAATAACAAACAAGAAATGAATGTTAATCAGTTTTAATTTTGCGTAATAGTTACATGTATATGACCATTCATAATATTGACCAAGACCTATGTATTAATTGGTATAATTTAATTTAATTTATTTCATGGATTTTCAATTATTAATTATTAAATTAAAATAATGTTTTGCATGTCATCCCTCCCACTATTATTATGTTGGACTTGTGTATCCAAGGTTATTTATGTAATCCCTCTTAACCAATCCTTTGGTTCCACTCACCTGTGTGTGAGTTATAAATACATGTAATTAATGGAGTATCTTAAGGCGTCTAGAGACAGTTCAATATGAAACCAAGATGATGTCAACCCATGTGATACACAGGTGGATATGTGCTGCTGAAACTCATGCCAAGACTGGCCTAAGGAGTTCCCCCTTAAGTCATAGGTTGATTTATTGTCCGCTCGATAAATCAACTATTAGATAAGCTTATGATCGGGTTATTTATTTATTTATTTATATATTTTGCATTATTTATTTTATGTATTCATGATTGTGATCACATAAATAAATGAATTAATGTAAAAATATGGAATATAAATAAATGGATTAAGTGTAAATGTTTTATAAAAAATATGGTTGATCACTTAAGAAAAATCCACTCAATATTATCAAGTCATGTAAAAGATAAAAAAAGAAAGTTGTATACATAATAAATTAAAATCCCTCAACTTAATATTAAGTCATATTAAGCCTTTCGTTACTTTATTGGGAATGCAACCATAGAAATAAGTGTTTACATGGACAAAGTCTAGAAACTTTCTTTTATCAGAGAGTTCTCATGATAGTTTTGAGTTGACTTAACCAAACTTGTATTGAATTTAAAGTTCAAAGTCTGTTTAATAAAAATTTAGAGGCAAGTGTTGAGGAAATCCAAGTTAGGATTTCTAAATTGTAGAGTCCACTCAACAGATCAAGGAATTGTAAGCCCGTAGTTGGGAAGATTGCCTACCAAAATACCTTCTCATGATTTTCATGGACAAAGTTTGGATCATAAAGAAGGTAAATATAAATATCTTCCACTAGAATTTATTATGTGTTGGGACATTCCAAGTTTAATGGAGAGGGTTATTAGGACATGATAAAATAATGGGAGATTTAATAAAAATTTAATTATTATTACTTCTCATGTAATTTTTAATTAATAAAATTACTAATAATACACTCTTTTAAATTTTAGAAAAATGTAAAGTTTATCGTCCACATTATCACTGTAATATATATTGGAGAAAGACCATCTCGTAACTAACAGTAACTTCCATGAGTGGTTCAAACGCCTTCAGGTTGTGTTGCGCCATGAAAAAAAATCTTACGTGCTAGAATCCTCAATGCTCGACATGCCTACCAAGGAGGCGAGTGATTAATATTTCCTTGTCTATAAAAAACATATGAATTAAATAGTTGACATTAAATGTTTTATGTTATCGTCTATGTTTAGTGAACTCAATAAGTCTCACAAAAACATGGATTCTTATAGCGTGCTCGAGCATATATGCAGTCTTTATAAGGAGAGAGCATGAAAATAACAACTTAAAATATCTAAGGATCTTTATTAGAGTAATATTGAAGAGGGTGTTTCATCTAGTCCTCAAATAATCAAGCTCATTATCTATATTGAGCACCTATAAGTTCTAGGTTTTAAACTCCCTAAAGAACTGCACATCGATCTCATTCTTGCATCACTCCCTTAGAGATTCTCTAGTTTTGTTGTTAATTTTAATATGAAGAACATTAAGAAGTATCTACATGATATTCTCACTCTTATTTTTCAACTAGATAAATAGATGAAGCATGAAAGGTCTTCCTCCCTTATGGTTAACAAATGTAAAGGGAAAGTGAAGATCTCTAAGACCAAAGATTCTTCATGAAAGTGGCCAGTCGGGATAGTTGTATCACGACCCATCCCTCGATTCCCATGTTGTGACATCCCCTAATCCCTGCCCCCCGAAGGCCAGGGGTTAGAGACTAGCGCCGAAGTCATCAACCTTCAAGTGGGAGGCATTTTCCTGAGTACTTGTACGCATGCACACGCAACCACGTCCCAAATCTGGAAAGATAAAAATGCATTCCACTAAAAAACCTCTGAGTAAAAGTAAAAAATGTAGGTCACCCAATGAAAGATGAACTAAAAACAGGAAATTATAAGGAAACTTTGAAATCCATCCACTAAAAACCCCACCTAATGGGTAAGTGGAGAGTAGCTGCTGGATGTCGTAGAAGCACGTCCTGCCTGCCTGATCTCACTGGGCACTATTTGGTCCTGGGCCACCGAGTCCTCCTCCAAGTCGTAGGTCGTCTGTACCAGACACAACACGTGTGGGTGAATCCCGTGCAGGGGTTAGTAACAATATAATCAGCAGGGACCCCAAAACAACAAGGAAAGACCACAAATTAATCAACAAATAAAACCATGAATCAAGACAGCTCACACTAGGTATAATCTAGAGTAGGAAAGTAGGACCATTAGTCATATCATCAAACACCTTGGGCTGCTAGAGAAATCCTCCTCAATGAGTACAGTGGGTCTGCCGGGTCACACAGAAGCCGCTTCCCACAAACCTTGGATTGTTGTGGTACTCATCCTTGATGAGTACCATGGGTATGCTGGGTCACACAGAAGTTGCTCCCCACCATGGGTATATCGGGTCACATAGAAGTCGCTTCCCACCTTGGTCATACTGAGGTACTCCTCCTATCAAGTATCGTGGGTCTGTCGGGTCACACAGAGTTGCTCCCCACCATGCACCCATCGAGTCACAAAGAAGCCACTTCCCACTGGGTCATTATAGTTGATCCACACAGGGTCTCTTGTCAACAGTCTTTAGGTCTCATCCAACCGAAAGGTTTCCGCATGTAGTGCACTTGATTTCGGGAGAACCTCTCTTCAAGAAATTCATCATATTTCAACTTCCATTAAAGTCTTCATAGGGTATTCCAAAATATTTTCCTCGTCACAAGGGTTCCCATGCCGCAAACAGCTCATCAACCGGACGCCCGATTTAAAAGATATTAACGTTTTTTCAAAAAGGGGACGGTTGGGTCTGGGTCCGATCCGACCCGGTCGGACCGAACCAACTCAGATCCGGCCTGCTGGGGCAGCCCTCACCCTACCTGGTTTACCTAGCTGAGACACAACTGGAAGTTGCGTCTGACTCCCCCTGCCCCGCAGGTCGTCCGCGGGGCTAACTTTTCCGCCGTGATCAGTTGACCAATGCCTACCCCATGCGATGCGGCGTGGTGCTACGTCCTCATTGCATCGATGCAGACGGGTGGCCATGTCCACCCATTTCCATCCACCAGTACAAAGGTCGGCGGCTACTGCTGCACTACCGCGGCTCGAGCCGGCCGCGACGCTCCTTCCGACGCACTGTTGTGGCGTGCTTCCACCTGCCCGCAGACCACTAGGTTTGCTCTGGTGGTCCATTCTTCGCGCCGCTTGCACCTAAAGCCTCCAGGGGATGTCATCTTCCCTATTATAGCCTTAGATCCTCCTCTTCGTCATTTTAAATATGCAGCCACAAAGAATTCACAAAACGCACAAGACAGAGGGGCTCAAGCCTTGTTCATGTCGGCCTGCACCCTCCGCATTAGAGGTTGAGAAACATGGGATAATGATTTGATGTTCTGTCACAAAATAATAAATCCCAGTATAGAAAACCCAATAAAAACACCCTCCTAAAAAAATGATCAATCCGCGGATCAACCTGTTCGTGGGTTGATCCGCGTTCGTCGTTTTAGAATGAATAACGGGTAAACTTAAAACAAAACAAAACCCATACCTCAAAGGTGTTCGTCGCTGAAGAGATCCACCTGCAAGGGTTCAAGTTTCATTTAAAGCTGTTGGCATTTTCCATCCTCCAGTCCCGTTCTTCGAGGTGCATTGACGTCGCTAGTGATACGCTGATGTTTGTCGTTTGTCGTTGGGAAGATTTTCACCATAGGTTTTTCAGAGGAATTCCCCATTTTATTCCCCAACGTGTTATCTTATTAATAGAGAAACTAATCACAACATTTCTGTTACGTTGTGTCACCACATCATTATGTTGTTTCATTAATGAAATAACGTGTCTGTTTCACTTCCATTAAGGAGTCTCATTAAAGGGTCTCGTCGTCGCACCGTCGTGCTAGTGTGCCACCGCTCAATGGTGAGAAAATAAAATAAAATAACCTTTTTAAGTTATTTTATTATTTTCTAAAAATTCTAAAAACTATCTTTTCCAGTCGATCCCCTTCGGTCGAAGTTAAATCCTTTCTAGGAGAATCTCGTCATTCTGAGTTCAACGGTGCCCTCATATTTTTTATATGAGAACCATTTTAAAAGTTAGAAAAACCCGCTCGCACATTTACTTAAATGAACTTAAAAAAAAGTTCAAAATTATATTTCAGGATCACCGAGTCTCATAATCAAGCGTTTTCAAAGCGTATGGTCTCAAAATAATTCCATATAATTAAAAAAAATACAAAAAAAATCCAGGACATTACAGATTGTATCACTGAGAGGGGGAGGGGGTGAATCAGTGATACTTTTTCTTTTATGTTTCCTTGCACATGAGCTCTTCTTATTAAATAGTAAAACTTGTACATACTTATGTTCCTTTGGATGTGTGGTTAAATTTTTTTTATCATGGAATTTAATCTTTAATAGTAGGTGAAAGTTGTTTCAAGAAAACATAAAAGAAAAAGTATCACTGATTCACCCCTCCCCCTCCCAGTGATACAATCATCCTGACTGGGAACTTTCAACAAAGTCAAGATCTTAGGAGGAGTTGTGTATCCAAACAGATTCTTTAGCTATCTCAGAATTTATAATATAATCTATGACCACAGCTTGCTTTGAGTTCTTCCAACTTAAAACACCTACATTTAAAGTTAAAATGTATCCCGTTTTTTATTTCATATCATCTTGATCTCTTTGAAAACTAGCAGTTGCATATCCTATGATGAATAGTTCCCCATCTCTTCTATAAACAAGGAACATATACTTAGTATGTCTCAGATACTTAAGGATGGTCTTGATTGTAATCCAATGGTATTTACCTAAGTCAGGTTGATATCTGTCTACCACACTTAAGGCATAAGCGACATCTAGCCTAGTACATAGCATAACATACATGATTGATCCAATCATCGATGTGTATGGAATACTTTACATTCTTTGTCTTTCCTCATGTGTATGAGGACACATTTTCTTGTAAAGATAAATGTCAAGTGACATCTATAACAATCCCTTCTTGGATTTTTCCATACTAAACCTCTTTAGTATTTTTTCAATATATGTACCTTGACTTAGGGAGAGCAGCATATTGGATCTATCATGATGGATCTTGACCCCAAAAAATGTATATCGCTTAGTCCAAGTCCTTCATAGAGAATAATTTATTCAACCATTCTTTCAAAAACTGTAAAACTGGTATTTCACTTCTAATAAGTAATATGTCATCGACATATTCTATTAATAAAATGACTGCACTCCCACTAAACCATTTATAGACACAAGGCTCACATTTGTTCTTTATAAAACCAAATTTAATTATGGACTCATCAAATCTAATGTTCCGTGACCTGGATGATTTCTTCAATCCATAAATGGGTCTTTTTAATTTGTAAACTTTTTTGGCATCCTTTGGAGTCATAAACCCTTCAAGTTGTGTCATATATAAATCTTCCTAAAGGTTCCTATTAAGGAAGGTTATTTTGACATCCATTTTCCAAATCTCATAGTCATAGAATGCCATAGTGGAAAGTAGAATTTTTATGGGTTTCAACATTTCAAGTGGTGAAAAGGTTTCATCTTAATCAATGCCTTGATGTTGTTTAAACCCTTTTGCAACCATTCATTCCTTATAGGTACTGACTTGCCCATCCATATCCAGTTTCTTCCTGAATACTCATCTATAACCAAGGGGATTTACATCCACTGGTTGATCAACCAAAATCCAAACTTGATTTTGGTACATGGAATCCATTTCATAATTCATGGCTTCTTGACACTTGGAAACATCTGTGCCACATAATTCTTCCTTATAGTTTAAAGGATCATTATTATCAATTAATAATGATTCACCATCCTCAATGAATATAAAACCATATCGTTATGGTTCTCTAACCTTTCTTGTACTCCTATACAATACTTTTGTATCCAAAATTTCTTCTTCCATGGGGATTTGTGAAAATTGTTCTTGTACTAACTCTTGGGTACCTTGAGCATGGACTTCGTCGAAGTCTATCTCACTCCCACTATCTCTTTTAAATATATTATCCCCCTCAAGGAATATGGTGTGCCTTTCCAATATTACCTTTTTTTAGGGTTCGTATAGGTAATATCCCCTTGTTTCCTTGGGGTATCCTATAAAGGTACACTTTGTGCCTCAGGGTGGAAGTTTGTTACCTGAAGAGGTCTTAACAAATGTTTTGCTACCCTACACATGTAAATTTGAAAACTTGGTTTTTCTTCCACTACAAACTTCACATGGAATACCATTTATCTATTTAGATGGTACTTGGTTTAGTATATGTGTTGTTGTCTGTAACACATATCCCTAAAAGGATAATGGAATACTTGCATGTCTTGTCATTGATCTCATCATGTCCAACAGAGTGTGGTTCCTCATTTCACTTACACCATTACATTGAGTTTTATAAGGAGGATTGAGTTGAGATAGGATCTCAAACTCTTATAAATAATTAATGAATTATTGATTAAGATATTCTTCACTACGGTCTGAGTGGAGTTTCTTAATCTTCTTACCAACTTGGTTATCAACTTCATTTGTGTATTCCTTTAATTTGTTAAAGGAATCCAACTTATACTTAATTAAGTAGAAATATCCATATCTACTAAAATCATTAGTAAAGGTTATAAAGTATGAGTACCCACCCCTTACTTCAATAGGAAATGGTCCACACACATCGGTATAAACTAATTCAAGAAGATCTATATCCCTTTCACCTTTCCCATTAAATGGGGCTTTGTTCATTTTACCTTATACACAAGCATGAAATACACCAAATGGTTTTAGTTCAAAAAAACTAAATATCTATCTTAGTGAAATTTAGTCAAACATTTTCATTTACATGAACTAACTGATGATGCCAATGTTGGGTATGGTACGAGTCCTGTGAAGTAGTTTCGTTATCAATTTCCATTACTTGGTTTGTACATTCCAACACATAAATACCATTATTTAAATGTTTCTTACCATAATAATTGTTATCTTTATAAAATAAACACCATTTATTCCCGAAATTGAAAATAAATCTATCTGTATCAAGTTTGGATATAGATATAATGTTTTTAGTAACTGATGGCACATAATAACAACCTTTCAAAACCAAGAACATTTCTGTTAGAAACGTAAGGTGGTATTTATCGATAGCCAAAATAGAAAGTCTATCCCCCTTGGTTGGTCATAGATCTACCTCCCCCCAGTCGATCTTTCTAAATCTACATGGTTCCTATATTTGAATACATATGCGATCACCGTAAGATGTATATAATACCCAATTTTTAGAAACGAATAAATTGAACTTGATAACAAATGTACCTGAACCTTCCTCTTTCTTATTAGGATGGGTGCATTTTTTCTTCTAATAGCCCCTCTTTCCACATGAAAAACAAACAACATCATGTCCACTTGTTTACCCCTTAATCTTCCTCTTATTGGAAGGGAGTGAAGAAACTTTGGGCTTAGAACTCTTTGTTTTCCCTTTCTGTTTGTTCACCATAAGTATGGAAGGATTTTCACACTTCGTCTCCCTATCTACTTGGAAAAAAAGAGTGAGATGATTTGAAAGTGACTTCTCGATTTTTTTCATAATAAAATTTACAAAAAATATGGAGAAGATCTAAGGAAGAGATGCAAGAATGAGATCAGTGTGCAGTTCTTCTAAGAGTTTAAACCCTAGAACCTCTAGGTGCTCAATATAGCTAATGAGTTTGACTACATGAGGCCCAGCCAACGCACCCTCCCCATGCTTACACTGAAAGAGTTCCTTGGATATCTCAAATCGTTCATGTCTTTCTCTCTCCTTGTATAGATCATAGAGATGATCAAGTATGCTATAAGCATCCATGTTTTCATTAGATTTCATGAGTTAACTAGGCATAGATCCTATGACTTGGAACTCAGTCGACATGAAATGTAGGCTCGATTGTCTGAAGCTCGAGCAGATCGTGACTGTGATGGCATGTGAAACGTCGTGTCGAAGCTGAAAAATCCCGCGACAACTGCCCCAGTTATGCTCGGAACTTTATTCGACACGTGGAATTCATCTGATAAATCATCCCTGCATCCCATGGACTTCCATGCATTCACTCTAATCAATGTCGATGTCACCCCTGGGGCCCAACGATAAAAGCTCCCAATCTTGGCCCGACATGTGGCCTTGGACGACTCATCCACCTCCATGTCCAACTCAATTCATTCTCCTTACATTTTTTACGACCACGATTCGTCATCACCTTTGATGTCGCGATCAAGATCCGCCCGCTTAACACGTCTCTGTCGTATACAAGTGTCAAACATTTACAACGAGTGCAGACATGGCTCAACACTCACGTGAGTAGAAGTCTACCCATCAAGAGGTGGGCTGGGTGTTCTGGATTGGTTCCCTCCCCACTAATTTCAAGGATCATCATTCTCTCCATTTCTCACCTGAAATGGTGGGTTAATTAGTTTAGTGGGATGGCGACACATGGAAACAAGGCACCTGGCCACATGTGCTGCATTCTATGTTTTTATTTTTTTCAAATTCCAATAAATCTATTTACCCCAATAACCCCAAGCGTATCCTTCCGCCCGTCTAACCCTAAACTCATATTCTCTCTCCTAAATTCAATTTTTTCCACCAAAAATCTTGGATCTAATATATTTCTTTTGAATGGTATTGGAATTTTAATCGGTCAATACTAATGTGGTTGTTGCATCGATACGAATAAATCTAGACCCATATATGATTTTTTTTAATTTTAATTTTTTAATATACAAGCACAGATTTGCACCGTAAATTGACAATATATATTTTTTAAACTCTTTCTAGTTATTTGTTTATAGAAACAAAATATATTAAAAAAAATCATATAGATAATTTTTTTATAAAATTAATGACTATACATGTGTTTATATATATATATATATATATATATATATTATAATTACATACATACATATTACTATATTTATTTTTTTCCACTCATAATCTTTGATCTAATATATTCTTTTCAAATGGAATAAGAATCTCAATCTGTCACCACCAATGCGATCGTTTCATTGATGCGAATAATTCTAGGCCCATATATGATACATTTTTTTGAATTTTATTTTTACCATTTATAGGTATGGATTTTTAGTGTAAATGTATAGTATATTTTTCAAAAAAAAATTAATGATTATTTATTTATACAAACAAAATACATTAAAAATAGATATAGATAATTTGTTTAGAAAATTAATGAGTATACATGTATTTATATATATGTGTGTGTGTGTTGGGAGTCTCTCATGCGCAGCTGAGAGCGTTATTCCTAGGGTTTCCTAGGTTTAGGTGAGCTATGGTGGTAGCTTCATCCAAGTGACTGTTTGAGTTATATTCCCTATGGGGGTCCTTGCTCGGATCTGCGATGGAGAGAATCGGTTCTACATAGCTGTTTCCTTCGGGATCTCCCACATTCACTGATATCCTGTTTCAGACTGGTGTTCTTCTGTCATTCTTAGGGGATTTATGAGTTCCCTAATATCAGTTGTCATTCGAAGGACCTTTGATGATTTGAGATTTTTTAGAATCTACGAGGGCTTGTGACGGACCCACGATGGTTTCGATTTGAGAGTTGTGTGTTGTGACACCTTCAACCGTGAGTTCTGATCCCGAAAGCCTCAAATCTTCAACCAGTGACAGCTTTGGTTGCATTCATTGTTTTTGGATTAGCGAACTATGATGGTTTGCAATCTTCAGCTTCAAATTTGCATCCCACGACTAACGATGGTGGTGTTTGCAACATGCATTTTGACAGGTGATTCCAGTCAGTGTTGCTTTCCACAGCTAGAACAGATCTCGTGCACCTTGCGATTCTTTTTATGTTTTTGTGGTGTGATTTCTTCAGTGGTTCGCAACCTTTCCAAGAATGGTTTGTGTCCGACTGTGGTTCGCAGAGGGGAGGACATGCGCAGAACACTGTGAGCATAGGGAGTCCGCGAAGGAAGGGTTCGTGAAGGCGAGTGTTCGTGAAGGAAGGTGTCCGTGAAGGAAGGGTGTTTGTGAAGGAAGGTTTCGTGAAGGAAGGGTTTGT
Organism: Viscum album; assembly: GCA_963277665.1. NCBI lineage: Eukaryota > Viridiplantae > Streptophyta > Magnoliopsida > Santalales > Viscaceae > Viscum > Viscum album. The sequence continues at coordinate 141,878,338 of OY728119.1, forward strand.
GAAGGAAGGGTTCACGAAGGAAGGGTTTGTGAAGGAAGGGTTCGCGAAGGAAGAGTTCATGAAGGAGGGTGTGCGAAGAACAACGTAGGTTTTGGTTCGCAGTGGAGGGGAGGACTCGCGTAGGGTGTCTGTAAAGACCCGGAAATTTCAAGGATTTTTTTTCTCTTAAATACTTTGTAATTTTACGAGTCTGTGGCTTCTGAAGGCACTTGATTCCGAGGCCAGGTGTGCCCGAAATCAATTTCCTAAGTTTAGCTCGGGTACGTTCAGTAAATGAACGAGTGGATTTTTCTATCTTTTGAACTGGTGCTCAAAATTGAAATCTAAGAGAACCGATGAACTCGCAGCGCCAGTAATTGCTTAAGGGGACCTTTACCGCAGTTGCGTTTTATGCGGGTTGAAAGTTTTTGTTGGGGTTGAATCTTAAAATAAATAAAATTGTATGGTACACAATTTTATTTTGTGAGTTGGTTATTTCCTCCCAAGTATGGATATTTGTGAGGCGGGGCCCACACGATCCCCAACCTTCATCTCCCCATAACTCCCCTCAACTCCCCATTAATACCCCTTATTTATTACTTTGACAACTCCACATATTCATTATGGTGGAGCCTTCCTACCTCCCTCATCCCATTAAATGTGCCAACCTATCAATTTAATATCAGTGTTAAATTAATTGGCACCTCTTTGGAATTAATATGAATTGCATGACAATTCTATTAATTGGGAGCCTCTTATTTCTTTTTTTTGGAAAAATCACTTTTGGGAAAAGACTCTAGGGAATTAAAGGAGAGGTGATCATTCATCGACGAAGAACATCGTTTTTCAACGAAGAACACCCCCGATGAAGAACACGAATAACTTCTTCCAACGATGAATCTTCCTCGGACGCACCTCAACGTCAAGGAGCCTACGTCGCCTACGACAACGAACCTTCCTCCATCGTTGACGGAACGACGCCGTTCTTCCACGATGCCCGTCTACCGCGACGCTCATCTTCCGCGGTTCGACGACATACGACAACAACTTCGAGGTAGGGGATTTTTTTTTGTAATCTCCATATATGTGTTTTATACTCTCGAACATGGCGTTTAATTGTTGGGTGATGATTTGAACCACTAACGCGGTGGGTAAGGACTAACGAACAATTCCGGACCCACCGCTATTTTGTTCTTGATGTGCGGGGTGTTTGGTGATGACTAAACGGGACTGCAACGGCGATTTGGGGCCTTCGCAGTGGAGTTTGGATCCCGAGATGATCGTAGGCACAGACAGAAACAAAAACGGACCACCGGAATGACTCTGGTGGCTCGTGGAAGACTGCGGCGGCGCGGGTCGTCGGCGCGGCGGCGCCGGTGGCCGGAGGTGGAGGTTGGCACTGGAAAGCCTCCTAGAGGCGGTGTCTCCCCGGTGCGCCACCGGCAGGAGCCCACCGCGGCACCGGCCATGACGGCGAGCATCAGATCTCGTGGTCGCGCGGGATCCGGGGAGACCAGCGGCGCCATCCTGGTGTCGCGTTCGCGGAACCGGGGGCCACGCCCCCCGCTCGGCCAGATGGACGAGCCAGCACACCCCTCGTCCGGGCCGGGGCAGGTCACGCAGACCGGGCAGCGCCGGTCAGGCCGGGCCATGCCCAGCCGGGCCGGGTCGGACCGGGCCCAGACCCCCACTTTGGACCGTTTTTCGGTCTTTCGCCCATAACATGAGCTACGGACCTCCGATCGATGCATCGTCAGTTGCGTAGGAATCCTTGGATCGAGAAAGTCATTTAAGTATATTACACTTGAGGTTTCGGTGAATTTTGTTTATGGCCAGGTTGGTTCGAACCCGAAACCAACCGGACCCTTGGAGCGGAAACGCTTATAACTTAAGAACCGGACGTCCGATTGACGTGTCGTCAACTACGTTGAATTAATTTTGATGAGACGGTTCTTTTGGCATACTCCACTTGAGTTTTGGACACATCTGGAGTATGGTCGGGTTGGTTTTAGCTTAAAAAATCAATCGGGCCCCTGGAACGGAAAAACCAATAACTCTCAGATCGGGCGTCTGATTGACGCACCATCTGTCGCGTTGGGTTTCTGTTGACAGGACGGAACTTCAGGATACATAAACTCTGGACTTCGTGACATTTCATGTATCGACCCCCTTGGCTCGAGGAGCGGACCCTCCCGGAATCGAGCGTGCTGTGTGCGGCAACCCTAGAGCTGGTTGCGACTGCGACGACTACCATGCTGGGATCCTCCATGGGTTCGACGATGATGACGACTGTACTTGGATCCTCCGTGGGTTCAGTAGTGAGGACGAATGTACTTGGATCCTCTGTGGGTTCGGCAGTGAGGACAACTGTACTTAGATCCTCCGTGGGTTCGGCGGCGAGGATGACTGTACTTGGATCCTACATGGGTTCGGCAGCGAGGGTTACTGTACTTGGATCTTCCGTGGGTTCAGCAACGATGACTTCTGTACTTGGATTCTACGTGGGTTTGGTAGAGGAGATGATTCAGAGGCTACATCTAATCATCTCCACCCCTCTTCATGAGTAGTATACCTCTGTGAGTTGAGTCTTGACTTTCAGTCATTATCTTTGATGTGATTAACTATATTTCCTGTGTGGACTGGGTTGTGTTTGGGCTCGAGAGTTGGAGCCGAATTGAGATTGATAACTTAGGTATATGTGTGGGCATATACCTAAGTAGGGTTGGTTGATTCTTCAGGATTGTTCCTTTCCTTTGTGGTTTATCCTTCGTAGATTCTGGGAGACCTTCATGGGTCCTGGGGTCCCTACTGAGTATCGTATATTCACCCATGCACAGGCTATGCCCGCACTACGTTGTGTTGGATGCAGACGACGGAAAACACTGATCGTGGAGGAGTCTTGTGGAGTTGGATGGTACCCGGAGGTGGACCACCTAGTGAGGCATGCACAGAGCGGACGGACGGACCCGAGGTGCCGAGGAGACCATCTGTACCCACCCTTCAGGTGGGATTCCCGGAGGGCGACTCGGTGGTTGTTGCTTTACTTTACTACTGTTGTACTTTCCTTTTCAGTTGTACTGTACTTTCAGTTGGGTTTGTATACTGGCCTATTTACTTTTGTACTCAGTTTTACTTAGTGCTTACTTCACTTGCGTACTCTATTGTTTTGTTTACTTATATGAAAGGAAATGCCTTCCCTTTTTATTGGGATTTACGCTTTTGGTGCTAGTCGCCAACCCCTGGCCTATGGAAGGCGGGCTTTGGGTAGTCACAGCACGGGCCCCGAGGACGGGTCATGACAAATTGGTATCAGAGGAATAAAAAAACTACAGAACTCAGGACTCTGATAATTTCTTTTCTGTGAAGCAATAGTGTTTAGAGTATTGAGTGTGGTTATCAGTCCAGGGAGTCCAGTGTTGGTGTGGCGGCCGACGTATCCATACACCAGGACCCTGACATCTGATTTCCGACTCAGTGCACGAAAACATTGGTTGTATGTGTGTTTCAGAAGTTTTCTTTGTGATTACTTTGTGTCAGCTCACCAGGTATATTGTATTAACCATGGAACACCTTTTGATTTTCAAGATGGACCCACGAAGGCAGCCAGCCAGGGTTTTTAGTTACGTGCGAGATGGAAGCCCACCGAGCGATGAGGCCTCGGTGCAGGGCCCCATTACAGTGGAGGCACCAGCGGTACCGCTACCCGCTGAGCCACCGATGCTACCAGCCCCAGCAGCAGAGAGTACATGCCGCCTGAGTGCGTTGCACGAGTTTCAGCGACAGAGGCCGCCCAGGTTCCACGGAGAGACAAACCCTCAGGAAGCTGAGGATTGGCTGGAGGCTATCATCAGAGTCTTCAGATTGGTAGGGACACCAGCTGACCTCATGGTGATCCCTGTCGTGAGTCAACTGTACGCAGCAGTGGGTAGATGGTGGAGCCTAATGCTCCAGGTGCATGACGATGCATCTCTACTTTGGACAGACTTCGAGAGTCTCTTCCGCTCGAAGTTTGTTTCAGCCACCCTCCGTGTGGTGCGCATCCAGGAGTTACTTCATCTGCGGCAAGGCAGTATGACAGTAGCTCAGTATTCAGCGAGATTTACCGACCTATCGCGCTACTCCACTGACATTTTATGAGACCCATTCTTCTGGGCCCGGACCTTTGAGCAGGGACTGAGGCATGAGATCATGGCTTTGATGGTCTCCATCAGAATTTCGACGCAGGCAGGAGTGCTGGAGCGAGCCCTTCTTGTGGAGATATTTCTTGCTGAGCTGACGCTAGCAGCGAGACCCACCGTAGGGAGACACGTAGCAGAGTCTTCTGCAGCCGACAGTAGACAGATGTCGCAGAGGTCCAAGCGAACCAGGACATCAGGTGGGCGACCCCAGGATTCTGGTTCGGATGTGCGGGGCATACGAAGTAGAGCCAGCCATACGAGGGGCAGGCAGTGCTATGCATGCGGCGGGCAGGGCCACATGGCTCGGGACTGCCTGACCCGACATGCAGACGAGCAACAGACAGTGGAGGGACCTCCCAGGCAGAGGCATAGGTTTGACAGTGGCGGTCCACAGGGAACAGGCGGTCGAGGCAGAGGAGTTGGCCAAGCAGCGGGTGGTGGATGACGTTTCGATGCTCTACCACCACCACCCCCAAGAGGTCCACCCCGACCACAGGGAGCTGGCGGATGGAGGCAGGCTCAGCTCCAGGCAGCGGAGGCTTACGACCACGGCACACCTGAGATGATTCTAGGTACTATCTGTGTCTACTCCACCCTTGATGCAGTTCTTATAGACACAGGTGCGAGTCATTATTTTATTGTTGCTGCCCTTGTTTGGAGCTCAGAGATTCTGACGGAGCCGTTGACTCGATCCTTACGGCTAGAGACTCCTACGGGAGCAGACTCGACGATTATGCACTGGTGCCAACAGTGTGAGATTACTCTAGGAGGCAAGAGCTTCGGCTGGGATCTTCTTGTAGTGGTGTCGAGGCCTTATGACGTCATCTTGGGTATGGACTAGTTATCTACAGTCCATTCCCAGATCGACTGTATTAGGCACAAATTGCGGTGTGTCCGCACGGATGGGACCAGGTTCACCTTCACCGACGAGAAGGGAGCCTTTGTAGCGCAGGATGGACTTATGCAAAGGAGAGGGAAGCCGATCACACATCAGTTGGCTAGTCTCATCCTAGGAGCGGTTGATGTGCGGAGTCCGAGTTTTCCTATTGTGGTAAATCAGTATGCGGACGTTTTTCTTGACGATTTTCCGGGACTACCTCCTCGAAGAGAGGTAGACTTCTACATAGACCTGTACCCCAGGACATCACCGATATCTACTCCAGCATATCGGATGGCTCCCGCCGAGCTTCATGAGCTGCGGGTACAGTTGGAGGACTTGCAAGGGAAAGGATTTATCCGACCCAGTGTTTCACCCTGGGCTTCTCCGATTTTGTTCACTAAAAAGGCGGATGGGAGCTTGCGACTGTGTGTCTACTACCGTCGCCTGAACTAGGTGACCGTAAGGAACAAGTACCCACTTCCAAGGATTGACGACCTCTTCGATCAGCTCAAGGGAGCACGGTGGTTCTCGAAGATAGATCTCAGGTCAGGCTATCACCAGCTCAGAGTTCGAGACGAGGTTGTGCAGAGGACGACCTTCAAGTGTCGGTATGCCTACTACGAGTTCTTGGTTATGCCCTTCGGCATGACCAACGCTCCAGCAGTGTTCATGAGTCTCATGAACAGGATATTATAGCCTTACCTCGATCGTTTTGTCGTAGTCTTCATTGACAACATACTGATTTACTCGGCTACTGAGGAGGAGCACGCCTACCACTTGTGGGTTGTACTGGACACACTCTGAGAGCACCAACTTTATGGTAAGCTCTCAAAGTGCCAGTTCTAGATTTGAGAGGTTCACTTCTTGGGACACGTCATCTCGGAGGTGGGAGTTGCAGTGGACCCAATGAAGATCGAGGCGGTACTTGCTTGGGAGCCACCCTGGAGCGTGACAGAGGTGCAGAGTTTCCTAGGTCTGGCTGGGTACTATCGGAGATTTGTGCTAGAATTCTCCAGAGTTACAGCACTACTTTCAGCTTTGACAAAGAAGGGGAAACCCTTCGTGTGGTCAGATAGATGCCAGTAGAGCTTCCAGGAGCTGAGACATAGATTGACCAGTGTGCCCATCTTGAGGCTACCGAAGGAGGGAGTAGGGTACATAGTTTACTGCGACGCATCAGGGACCGGACTCGGGTGTGTCCTGATGCAGGAACGAGCAGTGATCGCTTACGGTTCATGACATTTGAGGTAGTACGAGAAGAACTACGCTACCCATGACATGGAGTTAGCAGTAGTGGTCTTCGCCCTAAAGATGTGGCGGCACTATCTGATGGGCGAGCGCTTTACAGTCTACTCTGACCACCAGAGTCTCAGGTATATTTTCTCGCAGAAGGACCTGAACCTGAGACAGCGGCGATGGATCAAGTTCCTCCAGGACTATGACTTTGAGATAGTCTATACTCCTGGGAAGGGGAACGTAGAAGATGATGCTCTCAGCAGGAGATCGGGCATACAACTGCTAGGGGAGGCGACAGAGAAGCTAGCCACGTTGCAGATATCCTTTGTGGATAGAGATGGGGTGGCCTTTCTACAGTCTCTCGAAGTCACTCCTCCACTACTTCAGCAGGTCAGAGAGTTACAAAATGGGGACATTGACTGTGAGACGCGACGTGCTCAGATTTCCACAGGGCAGGCGCCTGATGGATTTTCTGAAGGAGGAGAGCATGTCATCCTCTTCAGGGGACGTACCATGGTACCGGTTTCACTGTAGGAGGAAGTGCTAAGTTAGTTTCACACTTCCCCTCTAAGGGTACATTCTGGAGTGGCAAAGACGTACCAGGACCTCAGACAACAGCACTAGTGGTCGGGTATGAAGAAGGTTGTAGCAGAGTTCATTTCATGATGCCTCACTTGTCAGCAAGTAAAGGCGGAGCACCAGGTACCAGCCGCCTTGGTACAACCCTTAGAGGTTCCAGAGTGGAAGTGGGATGGGATATCCATGGATTTTATGATGGGGCTTCCACGTACTTCCAGAGGACACGACTCCATTTAGGTGATCGTAGACCGACTCACCAAGTCGGCCCACTTCCTTCCGATTAGAGAGCAGGGCTCAGTAGAGATCTTGGGATGCCTCTACGTTCAGGAGATCGTACGGATTCATGGTGTGACATTGTCTATCGTCTCTGATCGAGATGATCGCTTTACTTCCCGGCTTTATAATGGGTCGCAGGAGGCAATTGGGACGTAGCTACACCTGAGCACCGCCTTTCATCCTCAGACGGATGGCCAGACGGAGAGGACCATTCAGACTCTCGAGGACATGCTTTGTGCATGTGTCCTTGACTTTGGTCGCAGTTGGAAGGATCACCTACCCTTGGTGGAGTTTACGTACAACAACAGATACCACTCCACCATCGGGATGGAACCTTATGAGGCACTGTATGACCGACCACATGAAGATCACCTCTGTGCTGGACTGACCCTGGGAAGTCGGCACTTGTAGGACCAGAGATGGTTCAGGATACGACGGAGAAGGTGCAAATCATCCAGGAGTGGATGAGGACTTCACAAAGCAGACATAAGTCCTATGCTGATAGGAGACGGAGACCACTGGAGTTTGAGGATGGCGACCACGTTTTCTTACAAGTCTCACCTCGATGTGGATTACGGAGATTTGGCCAGGGAAACAAGTTATCTTCGCGCTTCATCGGGCCTCTTCAGGTCCTCAACAGAGTAGGCGAGGTGGCTTACCGCCTGGCCCTTCCACCTCAGTTGCACCGAGTGCATGACATTATCCATGTATCTCAGCTGAGGAGATACATGCACGACTCGAACCACATCATTGATCATGGGTAGTTGGACATCAATGACGGGGCTACCTTCACGGAGGTCCCAGTGGAGATAGAGGATCGACAGGAGCGGGTCCTACGTGGACGGTTGATTCCTCTGGTGCGCATTCGTTGGCAGCATGGGAACCTCCAGGAGAGGACATGGGAGCGGGAGGCTCATATGCGTGCTCAGTACCCTCATTTGTTTCCATAGTTTATGTTGTAGCTTTACGGGGATGTAAATCCTTGAGGTGGCAGTAATGTAAAGACCTGAAAATTTCAAGGAAATTTTTTTTCTCTCTTAAATACTTTTAAATTTTACGAGCCTGTGGCTTCTGACGGCACTTGATTTAGAGGCCCAGTGTGCCCGGAATCAATTTCCGAAGTTTAGCTCGGGTACGTTCAGTAAACGAACGAGCGGGTTTTTCTATCTTTTGAACCGATGATCGGAATTGAAATCTGAGGGCACCAATGAACTTGCAGCGCCGGTAATTGCTTAAGGGGACCTTTACTGCAGTTGTGTTTTATGCGGGTTGAAAGTTTTTTTTGGGGTTGAATCTTAAAATAAATAAAATTGTGTGGTACACAATTTTATTTTGTGAGTTGGTTATTTCCTCCCAAGTGTGGATATTTGTAAGGCGGGGCCCACACGAGCCCCAACCTTCATCTCCCCATAAATCCACTCAACTCCCCGTTAATACCCCTTATTTATTACTTTGACAACTCCACATATTCATTATGGTGGAGCCTTCCTACCTCCCTCATCCCATTAAATGTGCCAACCTATCAATTTAATATCAGCGTTAAATTAATTGGCACCGCTTTGGAATTAATATGAATTGAATGACAATTATATTAATTGGGAGCCTCTTATTTCTTTTTTTTCGTAAAATAACTTTTGGGAAAAGACTCTGGGGAATTAAAGGAGAGGTGATCCTTCATCGATGAAGAACATTGTTCTTCGACGAAGAACACCCCCGATGAAGAACGCGAAGAACTTCTTCCAACGGCGCATCTTCCTCGGACGCACCTCGATGTTAAGGAGCATACGTCACCTACGATAACAACCCTTCCTCCATCGTTGACGGACGACACCGTTCTTCCGCGACGCCCGTCTATCGCAACGCTCGTCTTCCGTGGATCGACGACGTACGACAACAACTTCGAGGTAGGGGATTTTTTTTTTTGTAATCTCCATATATGTGTTTTATACTCTCGAACATGGCGTTTAATTATTGGGTGATGATTTGAACCACTAACGCGGTGGGTACGGACTAACGAACAAGTCTGGACCCACCGCTATTTTGTTCTTGATGTGCGGGGTGTTTGGCGACGACGAAACGGGACTGCAATGGCGATTTGGGGCCTTCGCAGTGGAGTTCAGATCCTGAGACGATCGCAGGTGCAGATGGAAGAAAAAATGGACCACCGGAATGACTCTGGTGACCCGTGGAAGATCATGGCGGCGACCGGCACCGGCCGCGGCGGCGAGCAGCGGATCCTGCGGCCACACAGGATCCAGGGAGACCAGCGATGCCATCCTGGCACCGCATTCGCGGAACCGGGGGTCGTGCCCCCCGCTCGGCCAGCTGGCCGAGCCAGCACACCCCCCGGCTGGGCCGGGGTGGGTCACGCGGACTGGGCCTCACCCTACTGGGCCGGACCCGGACCCAGTTCAGGCCGACCCAGGGTGGGTTGGGCCTGGTCGGACCGGGCGCAGACCCCCCCACTTCGGATCGTTTTTCGGTCTTTTGCCCATAACATGAGCTACGGACCTCCGATCGACAAACCGTCAATTGAGTAGAAATACTTGGATTGAGACGATCGTTTCGGTATATTACACTTGAGGTTTCGGTGAAGTTTGGGTATGGCCGGGTAGGTTCGAACCCGAAACCAACTAGGCCCTTGGAGCGGAAACGCTTATAACTTAAGGACCGGACGTCCGATTGACGTGTCGTCAACTATGTTGAATTCCCTTTGATGGGACGGTTCTTTTGGCATACTCCACTTGAGTTTTGGACGCAGATGGAGTACGGTCGGGATGGTTTTAGCTTAAAAAACCAACCGGGCCCCTAGAACGAAAAAGCCAATAACTCTCAGACCGGGCGTCCGATTGACGCACCGTCTCTCGCGTTGGGTTTCTTTTGATGAGACGGAACTTCGATATACATCAACTCTGGACTTCGTGACAGTTCATGTATCGACCCCCTTGGCTCGAGGAGCAGACCCTCCTGGAATCGAGTGTGTTGTGTGTGGGAACTCTAGAGTTGGCTGCGACTGCGACGACTACCGTGCTGGGATCCTCTGTGGGTTCGATGATGATGACGACTGTACTTGGATCCTCCATGGGTTCAGAAGTGAGGACGACTGTACTTGGATCCTCCGTGGGTTCGGTAGGGAGGACTACTTTACTTGGATCCTCCGTGGGTTCAGCAGCGAGGATGACTGTACTTGGATCCTACGTGGGTTCGGTAACGATGATTACTGTACTTGGATCCTCTGTGGGTTCGGCAGCAACGACTTCTGTACTTGTATCCTACGTGGGTTCGGCAGAGGAGATGATTCAGAGGCTACATCTAATCATATCCACCCCTCTTCGTGAGTAGTATACCTGTGTGAGCTGAGTCTTGACTTTCAATCATTATCTTTGATATGATTGACTATCTTTTTTGTGTAGAATGGGTTGTGCTTGGGCTCGAGAGTTGGAGCCGAACTGAGATTGATAACTTAGGTATATGTATGGGAATATACCTAAGTAGGGTTAGTTGATTCTTTGGGATTGTTCCTTTCCTTTGTGGTTTATCCTTCGTAGATTCTGGGAGACCTTCGTGGGTCCCGAGGTCCCTACTGAGTATCGTATACTCACCCCTGCACGGGTTATGCCCGCACTACGTTGTGTTGGATGCAGACGATGGACAACACTGATCGTGGAGGAGTCTTGTGGAGTTGGACGGTACCCAGAGGTGGACCACCTAGTGAGGCATGCACGGAGTGGACGGACGGACCCGAGGTGTCGAGGAGACCATCTTTACCCACCCTTCAGGTGGGATTCTCGGAGGACGACTCGGTTGCTGCTGCTTTAATTTATTGTTGTTGTACTTTCCTTTTCAGTTGTATTGTACTTTCAGTTGGGTTTGTATACTGGCTCATTTACTTTTGTACTCAGTTTTACTTAGTGCTTACTTCACTTGCGTACTCTGTTGTGTTTTTTACTTAGATGAAAGGCAATGCCTTCCATTTTTATTGGGATTTACGCCTTTGGTGCTAGTCGTCAGCGCCTAACCTATGGAAGGCGGGCTTGGGGTAGTCACGGCACGGGCCCCGAGGACGGGTCGTGACAGTGTCCGCGAAGGGTCACTAGGGAGGGTGCACGAAGAGCACTATGGGTGAAGTGCACCGCATACGTAGTGATTCGTCTGCGTGGGGGTTCATTCGTGCAGCGTGAGGTTTTGTGCAAGGGTGGTTTGTGAAAGGGTGCAAATTTGTGGGTGTTTTTGTGCAAGTCTCATTTCACGTTGGAGTGGAAATTCGAAAGGACACAAAGGGGGTACATAGCAATGGAATCAGACATGATGGATAGATGGCAGAAACTTTTGCTGACAAATAAGGCGAAAATGAAAATTTCTACATGAAAGGATGATGATTCTTTTCTTTCACATCGTATGGGTCTGTTGATCGTTAGAAAATGATTGGAAAATGGAATTTCAACCACGACGCTCTTAAAAACACCCTACAAAACATTTGGAAATTGGAGGATGGGGTTTCCATAAGGGAAGTTGGGGAGGACCTCCTTGTCTTTGATTTTTTTAATAAGAGAGATAAAGAAAATGTCCTCAAAGGTAGACCGTGGTCCTTCGATAACCATATCATTATCATGGAAGATTTAAAAGGTGAGGAAGATATTCAAAATATCACACTAACCCACTCACCTTTCTAGATACGGATTAAAGGAATATCATTTCCTGGTATATCTAAATGAGTTATGCATGAAATTGGAGAATGTATTGATACATTTATGGAATGGGATCAATCTGATCCAATTCACTGGGGACCCATGGTTCTAATCAGAGCACTTGTCGATGTGTAAAAACCACTTATGAGGGGACTCTTCTTGTAAGAGGATGAGTATAATGCCTGGATATCCTTAGAATTTGAAAAGATCCCAATTTGTTGATTCTTTTTTGGGTGTCTCATACATTTAGATAAGGACTATGGATCAAATTAGGATGATCAAGGCAATGTCATTTTGCAATATGGCTCTTGGCTTCATGCAAAAACGAATGGATCAACTTTCATTCCTAAGATGGAAAAAGAAAAGGATCGAGATAGTCTAGTGAAGGTTCTCATGAAGTAGTTGAAACCAGTTCACAATAACATCATAATGCTTGGGCCACCAGAGTTTCCTGCTGGCAACCAAGTAGATCAATGGGAGAAAGAAGTAATATTTGACAGCGTTGTGGTCGTGGACGACTCGGGGGGAAAAGCATGTAGGTAAGGCGAAGAACCCAACTCTTTACTTAACCTGGGTCCCTGATTATGCGAAGGAGTCCTCTCCCCTACATCTTGGGTCATCACCAAAATGAAAAGAACCACCAGAACCAGGTGCTGGATGGGAGAAATCTGGAGAGGAACCCATTGACCCAATTCCTCGGACAGATGGTGAAGCACCAGGGTTCACTGCCCAGGACAGAGTAGACATGGTAGGATTAACATCGTTAGGTATTCAAAAACCTCGGACGTGGAAAAGGGTTACTAGAGTAGATCGAGATGGAATACCAAGCAGTACAAAGACAAGTGACCACAAATGAAGCTAGGATGCATGTACAATGCATGAGAGCCTCCCAAAGAGGTGGAAAGCGACAGGTGACAACTAATTTCTCGAAGTTATGGAGATGGAGGTGGGTGTGGCCCAGCCCTTCCTAGAGCAATGAAAAACTTATGCTGGAACTATTGGGGACTTGGAAACCTCAGAACGGTTTGGTTGCTCCGTTAATGGGGTTCAAAATACCGCCCTGGCATAGTTTTTGTATCCAAAACTATGCCGGATTGAAAGGATGTTGTTCTACTTGGTTCGAATATCGGTTTCAAGAACGTATTTCCTGTTGAAAGATAGGGACACTCTGGTGGTTTGTGCCTCTTGTGGAAAGAATACCTTGGTGTTCAGGTGACTAATTTCTCAGGTAATCACATTGTTGTGATTGTTGTTGCCCTAGGATCTCCACCATGGTCTTTTGTTGGATTCTATGGGTGGCATGTGAACCAAGATAAACACAAATCTTGGGACCTGTTGCACTGAGTGAGATCCTCTCTCTTGGTCCCACTACTGGTTGGGGGAGACTTTAACGAGATCCTCCTTCATCATGAAAAAGGAGGGGGGCTTTGGAGGAGTGCTAATGCTATGGAAAAATTTAGGAATTATCTTGTGTTGAATTCCCTTCACGACCTTGGATTCTTGGGCACTCCATTCACTTGGTATAGAGGGAGATCAATGGAGAATCATATTTCTAAAAGGATGGATAGATTTTTGGGAACTGATGAATGGAAAGCCCTCTTACATGCTTTCTCAGTGGTTCACCTTCCTCCGGTCTCTTCTGACCACTGTCCGATTATTTTGTCAATGACCTCTCATGGAGAAGTTAAGAGACCTTTGCATACTTTTCGATTTGAAAGTATGTGGTTCCAAAACAGTAATTGTGAGAAGGTGGTTCAGTCAGCTTGGTAGGGACCGAACCGGTCCATAATATTCAATATCCAAAGTACTGCCTCTTGTTTACAGAAGTGGAATTCGGTTATATTTGGGGATATTGAAAAACATATTAATATTGTAGAAAATTACTTGAAGAAGCTACATTCTTTGCCTTGTTGTAACTCTGTACTCAGGGATATCTCATTTACAGAAAAGAACATTAACGCAGTTTTGAGGGAGAAGGAGAGCTTTTGGTTTCTGCAAGCAAGAGAATCTCATTTGAAGGAGGGTGACCAGAATACCAACTTTTTTCACCAAAGAGCCACTGCTAGGAAAAGGAAAAACCACATATCTCAACTCAAAGATCACTCTGGTAGTGTTGTTTATGACATCAATAATATCCAAACCATTATCCTGGATTTTTTCAACAACCACTATAAAGCCGAAAGTATTGACACTCCTTTGAGACTGACTAGTTGTATCCCACAAATTTTCATGGAGGATATGAACCGTAAGTTGGAGAAAGATATATCTGAGAATGAAGTGCTTGAGGCTCTTCACCTTATTCACTCCACCAAGGCTCTGGGGCCTGATGGGTTTCATGTACTATTTTTTAAACATTTTTGGCATATCGTTGGACCATATATGGTAGCCCTGATGAAGGATTTGTGGGATGGAAGAGCCTCTATCGATCCCCTGAATAAAACCCTTATTACCCTCATCCCTAAAACCCATTTCCCTCAAAAAATCACGGAATTCTGACCTATCAGTTTATGCAATGTTGTTTACAAAATCTTTTCCAAGATCATGGTGGCTAGGCTCCAGGATTGTCTCATGTGGCTTGTTACTGAAAACCAAAGTGTTTTCATTCCAAATAGATTCAATACCGATAATGCAGCTATTGATTTTGAACTTTTTCACTCTATGAAAACCCGCTCATCATCCAAAATAGGTGTCATGGCAATGAAATTAGATATGACAAAAGCTTACGATAGAATTGAATGGTATTTTCTTGAACTTGTTCTCTCCAAATTGGGCTTTAGAACGAAATGGATCTCTAATATCATGAACTGTGTTATGACTATCACCTTCAGAATTAATATTAATGGGGTCCACTCGGAAAGCTTTAAACCCTAAAGAGGTTTGTGGTAAGGGGATCCTCTCTTGCCTTATCTCTTCATTTTGGTGGCTGATGTTTTTTCTCATCTTCTCTTGAAAGCGAAGGGGCAAGGGATGATCCATGGTGCGAATGTTTGTAGAAACACCCCCCTATAACCCACTTTTTATTTGCAGATGATAGTCTCCTCTTTACTCGTGCTATCCCATAAGAATGTGGTCAAGTGCTGAAAATCATTAATTTGTATGAAAGGGCTTCTAGACAACGTATTAATCCTTCAAAATCAGAATTATCCTTCAGTAAAGGCGTTTTACAAGCAAAAAGGGAGGAATTGCAGTGGGTGTGCAGATTTCGGCTGCTAGAAAAACATCCTAAATATCTTGGCCTCCCGACCCTTATTGGAAGATCGAAGAAACAAGTGTTCACGTCGATTATGGAGAGAGTGGACAATTTGATTTGCTTATGGTCGATTAGGAAGATCTCCAAGGAAGGAAAGGAAGTTCTCGTTAAGTTTGTGGCCCAAACAATCCCCTCTTATGCTATGTCCCTTTTCAATTTTCCGGAAACTCTTGTCGATAAGATCCATTCCCAGTTGGACAACTTCTGGTGGGGCTCACATGAGGGAAAACATAACACCCATTGGATATCCTGGAAAAAACTGTGTGTTTCAAAATTTCATAGAGGTCTCGGGTTTAGGAATCTCAAATGGTTTAATGAGGCGCTTTTGGAAAAAAATGATGGTGCCTTCTTACAAACCCAAACACCTTGTTCTCAAAAGTGTTTCGGGCCAATTATTTCCCCCGCTCTGATTTTTTGCATGCCCAGTTGGGGTCGAGGCCGAGTTTTTTATGGAGAAGCATTTAGGGCGTAAAATCTTTGGTTTATTTAGGCTGCGTGTAGAGAATTGCTAATGGTAATGATGTGAGTGTTTGGAATGATCTGTGGCTGACAAATGGCATCAACCTTAAAGTGTCCTCAATTGCTGCCCCAGGTTTTGAAAATGCTAATGTGCGAGACCTGATTAATGAATTGCTTGATGACTAGGATAGGGGGAAATTCTCCAACTGGTTTAATGATATCGATCACACTCTTATTCTGAGCATTCCTCTCACACCAGGTATGAGGAATGATCAGATATACTGGACTGGGGAAGCATCCGGGAAGTTCTCAGTCCGATCAGGCTACAAAATGCAGGTTCATAACTTGGCCCAGGTCCCCCCTAACATTCGTTGGAAGAGTCTCTCATCACTCTCCTCCCCTCCCATGATGAAATTCTTTTGGTGGAAGGTCTGCTCTAGTGTTCTGCCTACCCGTGACTTTTTGGTGAGACGTCATCCGGTAGATGACGATAGTTGTCCTCCGTGTCTCTAAGAGGTGGAATTTCCTTTGCATGCAATTCTTTTTTGTCATGGGGTGGATGGGGTGTAAAAGGAATGAGAGCCAGATTTTTAAAAAAATTTTTGATCCATCTATTGGGTTGATTCAAAACTTCATTAAATGGGTGTCTTTGTTGAAACCAAGGGTGATGGGGGTGATTTGCACAATTGTTTGGTTGGTGTGGACTCGAAGAAATGAAATCATTTTTCATAATAAGATGACCCAAAACTGTATTTGGGTCGAGAGGGCTTTGGAATGGATGAATTGCTGGACTAGAATGACGATGTGCCCTCTATGTGTAGTAATCGGCAAGCACCTCCCTGTTGGTCTCCCCCTCCAGAGGGTTTTTTCAAAATTAATACGGATGCAGTTGTTTCTGCTCTTTCCAGGCTTGGCATTGGATTCATCGCCCATGACGGTGATGACCAAGTCGTGGAAGCTCATTGCAGGGTTGTTGATGCCTCCTGGAGCTCTGCAGTAGCGGAGGCATCTGTCATTCTCTATGGGATTCTTCTCGCCCGCTCAAAAGGTTGGATCAATGTTTTGGTGGAATCTGACTGCTTGGAAGTGATTAACACTTTATCAAAGGAGGAGGATTCCCAGACGTTTGACCTTATTTTGAGAAAGATCTGGTCCTTGACCGATTACTTCGTTGAATGCAAATTTTCTTTCATAAAGCAAGTGGGCAATCAGGAGGCTCATCGTTTAGCTTGTTTTGGGAAATCATGGGGTAACTATTGTTGGGCGGACTTTCCCCAAGTGGATCTGTAGGTCTGATGTGATTGATCAATAATTTATTAGTTTTTGTTAAAAAAATGTATTTATATATATGTATATATTCAAGTAGACACACACACACACACACATATTGTAATTACATACATACATATTACTATAATTATTTAGAAATATACATATCTATCGGTCCATAAAACAATATGAATGTACATGCATGCATCATTCAAATATAAAAGTATTTACAAATATAATTACTTACATGCATATATAAATAGAACACACTTACATAAATATATCATATAAACATATCTATATACATAAATATATATATAATTATACATACAACATAAATCTTATTGTATAAAATTTAAAATGTATTTTATTTGTATGCACTTTTTGTAGTAATTAAATTTTTTATACCAACGTATCAATAAATATATCTAAAAATTACTAATCATGTACACACATATATATAAATCAATGAATATATATATATATATATATATAATATCCTTACATAATTACGTATACACAATGTAAATATATAAAAATGAATATATATACAGATTAAGTGCTACATGTAGGTATACAAAAAATACACTTATAATATTTGTATATACTTATAGAGATGTACAAATGTAAATAATAGCATTGATATATTTATATGTATGCATGTTTATATCTATGTAAATGTATGTACATGTAATAATATTTAGATGAATGTATGTACATGTATTAAAATATCCTTATAAATACTCATATTTGTATATACCTATAATAATTATTGATCACACGCATATATATAAAAATCAATGAATATATAAATATGTATAAGTATATGCATAATCTTATATACATGCATGCGTACACACATATATATAACACTACTACAAAACTGGGTTTATCCAGCGCTAGGGCTTTAACAACGCTAGCTAAAAACGCTGTTAAAGACTCCCTTTATCAGCGCTAAAAAAAGTGTTGTTAAATGGGGGCATTTATCAGCGTTTTTTACAAATGTTGATAAAGGTCAACCCTTTATAAGCGCTTTTTTACAAGTAGTGATAAAGGTATACTTCAAAAAAATTATATTTCATTAAAAATAATATATAAATATATAAATACATTTATATTGATATAAATATAATATATATATATTTTAAAATATGTTTTAGATAGGTAAATTGACATTTACACTTAATATATAAGATATTTGGTGGAGATAACTTATAAAACAATTAAAAAAATAATTTTCTAATAATTATCGAGTGATAATCATTTAATAACAATTTGAAGACACAAAAAATCAAAAAATCAATAAAAGATTAAAAATAAGTTGAAAACGTAACTCAAATTTTAAGCGGCCATAATTTTTTATTTGAGTGTCCGTTTGAGCTCTATCAAATATCAAATCAAAGTCTGCGATGAGCTCTACGCCCTTGCTGAATTAGGCAAACCTCTATCACATTTTTTAGGCTAAAAATGACCAAAAGGCCTCAAAAACTGAGTTTTTAGTCGGTGTACCCCGATAACATTCGATGGATTTTCAGGCTCATTTATGGGGGTCTTATTAAATGTACTGTTATTTATAATTAAATATATAGTAATATATACATATTTTTTATATATTCACACATAAAAATTTAATTTTATATATAAATAATTAAACATATTTACGTATAAAATATATTTATTAATATTTAAACATATATATATAATGTAACGGAATATATATAAATATATAGATATATCATAAAATTTTAAACAAAACAGTATATGGGAATAGAAAAGGCTTTGATGTATATGCTGGAAGTTTAGGGTTCAAAACTTGTCGGAGGTAGGGGCAAGCGTGGGAGGGTGAGATTATCTAAAGCGCTGATAAAGTGGTGGGAGGAGCGTTGATAAAGGGATGGGGTGAGAACCGATGATGAAGCGGGGTGGGATTTTTTTTAGCGCTGTTAAATGCACTGTTTAACAGTGCTAAAAACGCTGATAAATGTCGTTTTTGTAGCGGGGTGGGTTGGGTGTGGAATTTTTTTCACATACCTTTTATCAACGTTTTTTTAGCGCTGTTAAATGCCCTGTTTAACAGTGCTAAAAACGCTGATAAAAGGGACATTTAACAGCGTTGATAAAAGTTTTGGGGCTTTAACCGCACTCAAATTATCAACGCTTTTTTAGCGCTGATAAATGTCGTTTTTGTAGTAGTGTAAGTGTATATAAACACATGTATAAAAACATACATACATATAAATATAAGTACCCACATCCATGAATGCATGCATATATATATTAATGCAATTATTTACAAATTTCATATATAAATATAAGAATGTACAAATGTCCAATTGGAGATTTCTCAGTGTTGATTGTTGCTGACAATATCTCTCATGAGAGATTTCCTGATGCAGATTGCAGATTGACACTGAGAATCACCTAACATAGATTTCTCAGTGCGGATTTGTAGTATGAATCTCCCATGGGATATTACTTGATGGAGTTTTGCACATATTTATATATATATGTATGTATGAATGGATGCATGTACTTCTTTTTGTATGCAAATGTGTAGATGTATAATTGTAAATAATTGTATTAATAAATTTGTATGCATGTAAATAATTACATTAGTATTTTTCTATATGCCTCTTTATATGTATGTACGTATGCATGTTTATACTAATGTATTTATAAAAGTACATTATGTATATGCACACACATTATGTAGGAGCGTGCACACACACACAATACTTTATCTATGTGTGTGACCAAATTTCTATTTATCCCCTAAAAAAATTTATAACATGTATATATATGTGTGTGTGTGTTCATACACATAAGTGTAGTAATAAATATGCAAGTGTTAATAAAAAATAAGTGCTAGTAAACAAATATATAAGTGTTAATCTAGTCATTAATATATACAAATTGTAAAAAATATTGATATATAAACTTTTTTAAAAAGTACAAAATATATTTATAAATGTTATTATATTAAAACATACAACATAATTAATGCATAAAGTGTGTAAAAAAATACATTCTAAATTTTATACAAAAAAAATTATGGTGTGTGTATAATTATATATACATTTATGAATATATACGTATGTTTATATAATATGTGTATTCAAGTGTGCATATATTTCTATTTATATATACTTTTAAATAATTATATATGTATATACTTTTATATCTGCATGAATGCATGTATATATATATAGTTTCATGTTTATATATATATGTATGGGTATGTATATAATAATATTTAGATGTCTGTATGTATATATATTAAAATATCGTAATAAATATTTATATCTGTATATATCTATAAAAATTATTGATGGGAAAAAAAAAGGATGAAATAGAATATGAGATGGGTTCAGCGCCGGGGCTAAGGGTGTTTAGGTAATTATAGCCACCTACGTTTTATCCACGGGGTATCATCTGATGGTCCAAATTAATCCACGTGTTCAGGTGGTAAATGGAGACGTGATTTGCCTAATTGCGACTCTATCCTGTAGTCGCGTGATTGGGAGCTATATAACGGAGAGAGCGTCCCGTCTGTTCCCTACCCATCATTGCTTTCTCCACCAGCGAGCTTTTCGCTTTCGAAACGCTCCCTCCAGCTCACGCACTCTCTTCTGTTACGTCTTCTTCCGTTTATTGTTTTCTCCTGGTTGGAATCCCGCAGCTTGATCCGATCTCCATGGCAGAAGAGCATCGCGAGCACCACCACCCAGGGAGCCCGGAGGGAGTGGATTTGAAGGATCGGGGTTTGCTTGATTATTTCCGGAAAAACAAGGAAGGAGAGACGAAAACTGCCCCTGGGGAAGGGGAGGAGGAGATCGTTACGAAGATGGGGAAGGCTCACGTTTCCGAGCAGGATTCGAAGGTCGACGAACCCAAAGAAGGGGAGAAGAAGCACGAAAGTCTCCTCCAGAAGCTCCATCGACCTGACAGCGGTTCAAGCTCGGTAAGCAATCCGATCTTCCGATCTTTTGAATTCCCCGCTTTCCATTTGGTCAATTCAATTTTGTCTGATCCATGCGATCTGGATATGGCGCCTGTGTTGGCGGGGTTTGCAGTCAAGTGATGAGGAGGGAGGGGAGGGGAAGGTTGGGGAGAAGAAGAAGAAAAAGGGATTGAAGGATAAGATGGGGGTTTCAGGGGAGAAGCCCGCAGAGGATACGTCTGTGGCGGTGGAGAGGCTGCAGGGGGAGACCGGTCCGGAGGAGAAGAAAGGGTTCATAGAGAAGATAAAGGGAAAATTCCCCGGCGGCGGCAAGAATAAGGGTGAGGAGCAGCCGTCCCCGCCTTCGGCGTCCCCGCATCCGGCGTCCCCCACCGGCGCAGCCTCTGTTGGGCAGGAAGAAGAGCGGAAGAAGGGAATCATGGAGAAGATAAAGGAGAAGATCCCTGGGCACCACCCCAAGGAGGAAGGGGGTGAAAGGCATTAATGGATGTGGTTTGTTTTGAGAAGATGGGGTGTCTGCGTCTGCCTCTGCGTCTGCGTGTATGGTGTTGTGGGGATTGATTTGCTTGTGTTGATGTGGTTACTGGGATTGAAGTGGCGTTTGCTGTGTGTGTTGTATTACCAAAATATTTTGTTGTGTATCATGTGAATGAAGTTTACACTGGTGATTATTCCTAAGAACTGTTGTTGTTGTTGTTTTGTTACAAGTTGCTTCTTGCTAAAGCCTGGTTTGTCAACATTGATTGATTCACCCCCTCTGTGTTGGTCGCATCCCGCATCAAATCTCGGTTTTCTATTCCAACATTTGATGGGAAAAACCTTCATTTATGAAAGGAAAGGATGGCGGCCTATCTACTTTCACTTGGACTTGATGTTCATGATTCTTTTCTTCAAGGTTTTACAAATTCCAAAAAAACTTTTGCTTGCTTTCAATTTGATAATAAAAATGTTGAAAGTGATGAGAAGGCATGGAATACTCCACTTTCCACAATATTCGAGGAGTTCACAAGTCATTGGGGACTCATAACTGTTGACGATATTTGAGAAAAACTTCATAATATTTATAAAGGAAACAAGAAGGTGAAGTAAAGTTGTAAATTTGTAGACTACAGTTTGAAGATGAATGCAAGAAGATGAATTGTCAATACCATATGGAGAAAGTCTTGAAGACTATTGTGGTAATGAAACTCATGGGAATTGTTTGATGTTTAGATCTCAGCACTTGAAGATAAAGATCTTGATGATTTTGCTATTTGACGGATTTCACAATTCTTTATGAAATGAGAAGAGGAGATTCCCTCAAAAGTAAAGTTGAGGGGGAAGAAATTGGTTTTAAAGCTTATACATATTTAAAAATGGAAGTTGAGCAAATTTCATCTAATGAAGAAGAGAGCATGGAAGACTACGGCTCTTATGTAGGGTCTCCACAAGAGGGAAAGATAAGTATAAAGAGAAACTTATTTTTAAATGATTTAGTTGGTGGAAAAATTGGTTCATGTTAGGTATCCCTTGAAAATCAGAAATAAAAATGAAGATGATAAAGCTACTAAGATATTCTCCAATAAATGAACCTTCACTGAAAAAAATCAACTTTGTAACGACTCGAATCCGGAGTCACTCAACTGGTGCCCGTACCCGGTTCGCTACATGAGCTCAAGCGCATTCTCCCGAACGCCAGAGGCTGCCGACTAACAGCGAGGGTCTTGGGTAAGGTAGTTGGGGGAACTATACCCTCATAGGTAATGGAAATAAAAGGAAGAAAACGATATATAACGGAAGCAGTAAACAACATTCTCATTAGAATTTAACAGCGGAAGACTTTATAAAATAATAAATAACCGGAACTGAAGATATGATGCATGGCATGTTATGAGTCTAATAAAACAGTCAAACCAAACAACAGGCTGGAAACAACACAGTAACAATGAAAAGGAAAAACAAAGCAGCCAAAAGTCTCCTCAACATCGCAAGTCTTAGCTTGGTCTCATGCTCTCCAGCTCCACAGCAAGTCAGGTACCCGAAGTAGAAGGGCGCCTGACCTTATCCATACCTGCAGCAACATACTATGCTTGGGCCAAAAAACATGGCTCAAACAGAGTGTAAGACAAAGTCCTAGTAGGCAGTCACCCAAAAATCTGTGCCTAACAGTTAATGAATACATGACAAGTAAAGTACAAGAACAGTAAACAGGAAATACACAGCAGCTACAATTCACAGTTCTAACAAATAAAGTACACAAATAAACAGCCAACAACAAAAAGAAAACAGGTAACCCTCTGGGTAACTCTCACAGCCTAACCCCTATGGTTCAACCTATAAGTACTAGCAACCCTCTAGGAGACACACACAGTCTCACTCCTCTGGTTCAGCTATGAAATTAATACTCTTTGGGGCAGCACTCACCGCCAATTCCCCCTATAGTCTCGTATCGTGCTAAAGACTCTCTGGGGAAGCACTCAACGTCTATTCTCCCCGTGGTCCGCGTCGAGGAACTACACACTCTCTGAGGAAGCACTCAATGTCAATTCCCCCTCTGGTCTCGCATCGTAATTAAAAGACACTCTGGAGAAGCTCTTCCGTCAATTATCCCTTTGGTCTACTACTCTAGGGTCTCACAGTCCTGAGTGAAAGGTAATACATGCTCTGCGCGCGTGTACATCGTCCAAGTAAACCTCAAGAACTACTTGGCTATCAACTAAGGCTCAGCAGCATAACAAGGTAGCAGTTCCACTGTCCTATGACTAAGCATGACAACTGGTAAACGCCAAACAGGTAGAACAAGCATAGCAAACATCCAAAGTACAGTAAAGCTACCGTAATCACAGACAAAATATCTACTCTAGCAATCAAGCAAAACGGGAAATACAACAAAGGCAAAATAGGAATACGCAATACCCCGTTCAAGGGTATTGGTGGAATTTGAACAAAATATTCATCAACTTTCTACGGAAAGGCACAAACCACCTACCTCGAGGCGAGAAAGACGATATACTCGGATGTTGGCTTTCAGTTTTCCCTCGGAGTGGACCCAGGTTAACACGCCTTGCTTTACCGGTCACGCAGTCGCACGTGTGCGACTTTGATGTGCGTATATCTATATATATACCTATACACATAAAAGCGATGTGTATATATAACTTGCAACGTAAACAACAATATATTGCTAAAATTAACAACTCAGGTAAACTGACTCTGGACCAGATAAAGTCCGCAAGGGTTCGCAGACTCAATTTCATAATTAAAAAAAAACTTAAAATATACAATAATTATGTATATACCTTTTCTTACCCAACATCGGCGATAAAACGTAATCGCACCCAGCTGCGGTTGTTGGAGCATGGTCCAACGATCCCAACACATCTCCCGCATAAACCTTGAACAGATAAACACAAATTATTAACCAAACCCTAATTGTGGGTTTCAGGCAATTCCAAACCGAACACCGGAATTGCATCAACACTTCAAAGCGACGAAGAACGATGTCACGAAAAAACCTTACCTCGGCTAATCGAACCAAACCAAGGAGGAAGTGGAGAAAAACCCTGCGCGAAGGAGGAACCCGCAACAAGGGTTGCGCTACACGGGCTGTCTGACCAAGGTCACGCTGCACAACTTCGGTAGGGCGCGCAAAGGAAGAGGGGGAGCAGGCCGCTGGTTCGTGCGCCAAAGGGAGAGCCGCGCTACAGGGGGGCCACGCCCGCTGTCTGGAGTCGCACTGCCCTGCAAGGAGGTCCGCCGAGGGAGGCCTTGCGCCGCTGCAAGGGAGACGAGAAGTTGGCCGCCGCCATAGGAGGAGAGAGGGCCGTCGGCGCGCTGCAGCAAGGGAACCCGTGGGAGGAGGAGGTCCGGTCGTGGGGCTGTTCGCACAGCAGAGAGTCGCGTTGTGCGGAGAGGGGAAAATTTTGTGGGATGGGGTTTTTTTTTTTTTTTTTATTTTAATGGGTCAAACGTTAATAAAATTAGGTAACTGGGTCCCTTGAGCGCCAGACCATGTGGCGCTCAAGGGTTGTGGAATTGGAGCGCCACTTCAAGTGGCGCTCCACCAATTTGCCGGTAAAAGAGTTCAGCGCCACTTGAAGTGGCGCTGAAAAAAGAAATACAAACCGTGCAGCGCCACTTCAAGTGGCGCTGCACCCTTCTTCCCAATGAAGTCGGCGCCACTTGAAGTGGCGCCGAAACTCCCCCCCCTCCTATAAATAGGACCCTCGCCCCCCACCCCATTCCTCACTTCCTCTCCATTCCTCCCTCCCTCCCTTCCTCTCTCTCTCTCAAACTTTTTTCTTGTGTTCTTCGGTTGCGTTCTTCGGTTGCGGTGAAGCCTTGCCTCTTCGGTTGCTCTGCCGGTGTACCTACGTCGTCACAAATTTGAGGTAAATCTTTCTTTAAATTTATTTAATAGTTTTATTTAATAATTTAGTTGTTTAATTTATAGAATTAGTATATAATGTTTGTATTTTATAAATTGTATGGTTTTTTTAAATGTAATTAGATAATGAAATGATTAGTTAGTTAAATAATTAATCATAATTAGTTGATTAATCAATGATAATTAAGTTATTAATTAATCATAATTAGGTAAATAATTAAATGTAATTAGATTATTATTTAATGATTATTAGCTAATTAATTAATCATAATTAGCAAATTAATTAATCATAATTATTTAATTAATGAATCATAATTAGTTAATTAATTCATTATAATTATTATTAGTAAATTAATTAATCATAATTAGTTAAGTAATTAATCATAATTAGTTAAGTAATTAATCATAATTAGTAAATTAATTAATCATAATTAGGTTATTAATTAATCATAATTAGGTTATTAATTAATCCTAATTAGTTAATTAATTAATCATAATTAGGTAATTAATTAATCATAATTAGGTAATTAATTAATCCTAATTAGGTTATTAATTAATCCTAATTAGTTAATTAATTAATCATAATTAGGTAATTAATTATTCATAATTAGGTATTTAATTAATCCTAATTAGGCTATTAATTAATCCTAATTAGGTTATTAATTAATCATAATTAGGTTATTAATTAGTCATAATTAGGTAATTAATTAATCCTAATTAGGTTATTAATTAATCATAATTAGGTAATTAATTAATCATAATTAGGTAATTAATTAATCATAATTAGGTAATTAATTAATCCTAATTAGGCTATTAATTAATCCTAATTAGGTTATTAATTAATCATAATTAGGTTATTAATTAGTCATAATTAGGTAATTAATTAATCCTAATTAGGTTATTAATTAATCATAATTAGGTTATTAATTAATCATAATTAGGTAATTAATTAATTCTAATTAGGTAATTAATGAAACATAATAGGTTATTAATTAATCATAATTCGCTAATTAATTAATCATCATTAGGTAATTAATGAAACATAATTAGTTAATTAATCAATCATAATTAGGTAATTAATTAATCATAATTAGGTAATTAATTAATCATAATTAGGTAATTAAATAATCGTAATTAGGTAATTAATTAAGCATAATTAGTTAATTAAGTAATCATAATTAGGTAATTAAGTAATCATAATTAGTTAATTAATTAATCATAATTAGTTAATTAATTAATCATTAGTAGTTAATTAATTAATCATAATTAGGTTATTAATTAATCCTATTTAGGTTAATAATTAATCATAATTAGGTTATTAATTAATCATAATTAGGTTATTAATTAATCATAATTAGGTTATTAATTAATCATAATTAGGTTATTAATATATCCTAATTAGGTTATTAATTAATCATAATTAGGTTATTAATTAATCCTATTTAGGTTAATAATTAATCATAATTAGGTTATTAATTAATCATAATTAGGTTATTAATTAATCATAATTAGGTTATTAATTAATCATAATTAGGTTATTAATATATCCTAATTAGGTTATTAATTAATCATAATTAGGTTATTAATTAATCCTAATTAGGTTATTAATTAATCATAATTAGGTTATTAATGAATCCTAATTAGGTTATTAGTTAATCATAATTAGGTTATTAATGAAACATAATAGGTTATTAGTTAACCATAATTAGGTAATTAGTTAACCATAATTAGGTTATTAGTTAACCATAATTAGGTAATTAGTTAACCATAATTAGGTAATTAGTTAACCATAATTAGGTAATTAGTTAACCATAATTAGGTTATTAGTTAACCATAATTAGGTAATTAGTTAACCATAATTAGGTTATTAGTTAACCATAATTAGGTAATTAGTTAACCATAATTAGGTTATTAGTTAACCATAATTAGGTAATTAGTTAACCATAATTAGGTTATTAGTTAACCATAATTAGGTAATTAGTTAACCATAATTAGGTTATTAGTTAACCATAATTAGGTTATTAGTTAACCATAATTAGGTAATTAGTTAACCATAATTAGGTTATTAGTTAACCATAATTAGGTAATTAGTTAACCATAATTAGGTAATTAGTTAACCATAATTAGGTTATTAGTTAACCATAATTATGTTATTAGCGAAGTAGTTATATTATTCAGCGAAGTAGTTATATTAATCAGCGAAGTAGTTATATTAATCAGCGAAGTAGTTATATTAATCAGCGAAGTAGTTATATTAATTAGCGAAGTAGTTATATTAATTAGCGAAGTAGTTATATTAATTAGCAAAGTAGTTATATTAATTAGCCAAGTAGTAGTAAATTGCCTATGGAATATACCTTTGCATTACATTCTAGGAATGATAATAAATTTAGTTTTCAATCTACCTTGACCTCGGTTTGTAATTGAAGTTATGAACTTGAATTTAGTAGTTCAATATATTTGTTGCATATTAAGTGTTAGAGTTATCATGAAATGATTGCTCTCTTGAGTAAAGTATCCCCGGGTAGAG
The DNA here is from genome assembly GCA_963277665.1 of Viscum album. Lineage (NCBI taxonomy): Eukaryota > Viridiplantae > Streptophyta > Magnoliopsida > Santalales > Viscaceae > Viscum > Viscum album. Next base: position 141,905,989 of record OY728119.1, read on the forward strand.
GGGCTTTGGGTCGGACCACCTACTTTCCTGGAGGCTTGCCTTGTCTAGGAAAGTGAATGGGGTTGGCTATCTGTCGCTCCGGGCTTACTCATGTGGAGACTTTCAATTTCATATAACTCTATGCTTTTACATGACATGTTCGTGTACCTCATGCATATAATGCATGTGGATATGTATAAATATATTTGACTTCTATTTTTGGGTAAGTAACACAAACTTGTGGGTTGTGTAAATAGTTACACATCAATATGGTTTGAACATATTGATTTGGTGGAGGGATTAGGATTCCAACCTAAATTACTAGAAGCATGCATACATAAATTGATTCTTTAATCAGATTTAATTAATAACAGTGGTTTCTTTTAGATAAAAAAGATGGTCGCCGCTTATATTTATTGCAACGGTCAAATAATTGAGACAGAACAAGGATGCGGTTATAGTATACATCCAGAAGCTGTTGTGATGCTTGGAGGATGTACTACTTTGGAAGCTGTGCAAAGGAAAATCCATCGGAGGTTAAAACTCGCGAGGAATCAAGTAATAGAGTCCATTACATTCAGACATCTTCAATTTATAGATAGGTTTTGGCATGTGCCATATCCGGTAAATGATGATGATGATTGGGAATATATACTTTCATTGGTTAAGTATATACCTGAGAATCAAATGATGGAGTTGTATGTCACTATAGCTACAATGGAGGTTCCATCGACATTGGAAGTTGACCCATCTCAAATTCATGAAACTATGTCATATGCTCCTTCACATCAAGACGTTCCATCAGCATCAGTAGTTATTCCATCATTTCCATCAGCCACAGTTTCAATGGATAGTCCTCCACATACTTTAGATGCATTGGTTGATGAATTTGAGGATGATGACAATTTTGAACAAGATGAAGAGGAAGTTGAAGAAGAAGAAGAGCATGCGGAAGATCAGTCTGTACCAACTCATGCGAGGTTCAACCGACCGTTGAACCATCCTCCACTATTGGCTTCCTGGTCGACTGAAGGCATGAATCGCTTGCCAGAATTTGATTATTCAGTTATCACTCCCAGTTCAGAATTTCCAGGAATCATTGGTGGCATAAATCGAGTGTCAGATAACGATGTTCTGTATATTGGCAGAGAGTTTGAGAGCAAAGAAGCAATGAAAAATGTGATAAAACAATATCACATTGAAAGACATTACTCATATGTTGTAGAAGAGGCAAAGAGATCTTATTATTTGATCCGTTGTGACAAATTTGAATCGAACTGTCAAATGCGTCTGCGAGCTATTATTGATAACACTTTTCACAGCTGGCGCATCACTAGATTTACTCCACACACATGTGTGAACCCAAGCTTGGCACAGGAACACTCTTCATTATATGTTGAGTTTGTTTCAACTATTATTGTTGAAATGATTAGAGCATGTCAAGATGTCCCCGTGGTTCTGGTCATTGAGCGAATCAAACAGCTTTTTGGGTATCGAATCTCTTACTGGAAGGCATGGGCAGCACGACAAAAGGCTATTGTGAAAGTGTATGGTGATTGGGATGACTCTTATCGAGTTCTACCACAACTGTTGGAGCTTCTACGCCACAATAATCAAATAGTCTATCGGTTACATACAGTTGAATATGTTAACCAACAGAACCAACTTGACCGCTCAATGGTTGTGTTTGATAGATTATTTTGGACATTTTTACCATGTGTGGCGGCTTTTAGACATTGCAAGCAGTTCATACAAATTGATGGCACATTTCTGTATGGAAAGTATACCGGAACTTTATTGATTGCCGCCACACAAGATGGAAATCGAGCCCCTCTGCCTATAGCATTTGCAATTGTGGAGAAAGAGAACTTCTCATCATGGAGCTGGTTTCTGGCATGTCTCCGAGAGTTTGTTACGGATGCAGAAGGGATTTGTCTTATTTCTGATCGCCACCGTGCAATCAAGGAGGCGATACAGTCTGAGGGTCTTTCGTGGAGACCACCATATGCCCATCATCGATACTGTATTCGACACATTGCCAGCAATTTGCGAAAGAAGTTCAAGAATGAGTCGATGAAAAAGGCAATCTTAAAAATTGGTATGAACATCCTTTTCTGTTTAAAATGTTTTTGTCGTAGTTATTTTCATAACTGTTCAGATGACTGCTTGTATGATAGCATATGAGCCTCAACAACAAAGGATGGAGGAGCGTCTTCAAGATATCCACAGAGTGAATCCAGAAGTGTATGATTACATGATGCAAATTCCAAAGCAGAAATGGTCGTTGGCATATGATGATGGGAGGAGATATGGTCATATGACGACCAACATCGTAGAATGTATAAATGGAGTTTTCAAGGGTGTTCGAAAACTACCTATCACAGGTAAATACGAATATTTCAATATATGTTACTCAGAAGAGTTACTATTATAATATAATATTTGTATAATGTCGTAAATCTAAATTTCAGGGTTGGTACAAGAGACCTTCTATCGTAGTGTAAAGTACTTTCTGGAACGAGGAAAGCAAGCTGAAGAGGGCTTGAACAGAGGGATGCGCTATGGACACCATTTCCAACGCGAGCTAGATACAATTCTTCAGGAGGCCGCAACTTACCGTGTAACTGCATTTAATCGTCCAGAGCAACGATTTGAGGTCGCTGAGCCCGGTGATGCTATGACATGTAGCAATGGTCGTGTGCGAGTTGTTTTATTGGAGAAGTGTTACTGTGATTGTGGCAACTTTCAGGCACTGAGATATCCCTGCGGCCATGTGATTGCTGCATGTGCTTACGTACACGTATCTTGGGAGCAGTTCGTTGATCCAGCTTATCGGCTCGAGAGCATCAACTCCTGCTACAATACTCCGTGGATGCCAATCGGGGAATATCAGAATTTTCAGCTGCCTGATGGCGCACCCACGCTTCTACCAAACAGCAACAGACTTCGACCTAAAGGGAGACCAAAGTCGACTCGTATTCGGAATGAGATGGATTGGCCTAGTGAACATCCAGCTGGACGGCGGTGCAGCATATGCCGCCAGGAAGGTCATACGAAGACACGTTGCCCTAGACACATAGGGCAATCATCTAATGGTTAAAATGAATCATGTATTCTATCAGTTACTGTAAAACTTTGTACATGTAATTATTTTTATCATTTCACCATTTTTAATCATATTTGTCTTACTTGTAAATAGGGTAATTTTTTGAAAATGTACCACGATTTCACGTGACATTTTTTGTCGAACGATCAACATTACATGAGTAGCTTTAAACAAACAACACCAACTCAAAAAAAGGAATGTACCTGTATAAGAAAACAAAACCATTTGAAGGGAGGTATTATACCATCAGGAAGAGAGATTCTAGAAATGTGCAATGTTATGACAAACCTTTAGATGAAATGTGTCAGTTCCCCACTAGATGTGCATGTTTCTTCAAAATTTTCAGGCTGGAGATAATCCACCATAAGTTTCACATAGCCTTATGTCTTCCATGGATTAATGTCAAACACTTCAACCAATTTGTTTACTTTATGGGGAAGTAAAACCTCATTCCTTTGAATATGCACATTACCATGAACATATAAAATCATAATTTTGCAAGGAAAACTACTAATCTCATGTTCACTGAAATACCCCTTAACGTAAGAATGATACAAATAGTGTAAATACCCAATAGCAAGATTCCAATCCATTTTGAAGGATAATGGGGATGACAAGGAAACATCAACCCCCAGGCCCACCCCTTCCACCCATTCAACCAACTTCGGTAACTCCTATAGAAGTAGTTTTTCAAAAAAATGAAATGTCACACCACCACAGCTTTCTACATCCATATTAACCCCCCAATTCAGTTTCATTAAATGTGGACAGTCCCCATTTTTACCAAAGTCAATGATGCACTATTAAACCATCACTTTTCGACCCCCGCCTCAAAAATACAAAATGCTTTGAGGGATGAGAAATGATTCGGTGCATTTTAGAACATTGAAATGTGTCGAATCATTTCTCATCCCTCAAAGCATTTTGTATATTTGAGGGGGGGGGGTTAAAAGTGGTGGTTTAATAGTGCATCATTAACTTTGGTAAAAATGAGGGCTGTCCACATTTAATGAAACTGAATTGGGGGGTTAATATGGATGTAGGAAGCTGTGGTGGGGTGACATTTCATTTTTTTTGAAAAACTACTTCTATAGGAGTTACCGAAGTTGGTTGAATGGGTGGAAGGGGTGGGCCTGGGGGTTGATGTTTCCTTGTCATCCCCATTATCCTTCAAAATGGATTGGAATCTTGCTATTGGGTATTTACACTATTTGTATCATTCTTACGTTAAGGGGTATTTCAGTGAACATGAGATTAGTAGTTTTCCTTGCAAAATTATGATTTTATATGTTCATGGTAATGTGCATATTCAAAGGAATGAGGTTTTACTTCCCCATAAAGTAAACAAATTGGTTGAAGTGTTTGACATTAATCCATGGAAGACATAAGGCTATGTGAAACTTATGGTGGATTATCTCCAGCCTGGAAATTTTGAAGAAACATGCACATCTAGTGGGGAACTGACACATTTCATCTAAAGGTTTGTCATAACATTGCACATTTCTAGAATCTCTCTTCCTGATGGTATAATACCTCCCTTCTCATCTCACCTTACCAAGAAAAATTATCTAGAGCTTTTGAGGTTGATTTATACTCAGGGGCATGACAAAATTGCAAAGATGTTTCTATTTTTACTAGACACATAGGGCAATCATCTAATGGTTAAAATGAATCACGTACTCTATCAGTTACTGTAAAACTTTGTACATGTAATTATTTTTATCATTTCACCATTTTTAATCATATTTGTTGTACTTGTAAATAGGGTAATTTTTGGAAAATGTACCACGATTTCACGTGACATTTTTTGTCGAACGATCAACATTACATGAATAGCTTTAAACAAACAACACCAACTCAAAAAAAGGAATGTACCTGTATAAGAAACCAAAACCATTTGAACTATTAAATGAAAATGTCATCAGTTTTTTATAATGAAAGATGAACTTATAGTGACTACAAAACAAAAACGAGGAAACTCTGAACGTCTTCACCCCAACACCCCAACACGGGAGACAACAACTAACCCAATGTGTTTATGCTTCTTTCAAATTTATATGCTAAATTACATATCTTACATGATAAAAGTCATAACTTACATGAAATTAATGTTTTATTGTTTGCACATTCAGATGGAGCAGCCACTTTTATCTTGCCAGGAGACGCACGTGTCGCGCGATGTGTTGGCGCGACGACCTGTTAGACATCTTCATGTTCGGAGAGCGCACCGTTTCCATCATGAGGCACCGCCGGCAGCTATTTGTCCATACCTTAGACGTGCAGGCTTTTATGGAGTCGCTATGTGTGACTTCAAGACCATCGACCATCATTTGATAGCTGCATTGGTTGAGAGATGGCGGCCAGAGACACACACATTTCATCTCCCAGAGGGGGAGATGACTATTACATTAGAGGACGTCGCCTACATGCTGGGGTTACCTATCCATGGAGATGCAGTTACGGGGGCCAGTACCGGCGATTGGGTTGCAGTCATACAGAGGCTGCTAGGCATTGACATCATCGGCGCACGAGGTGTCCTCCAGGGTTCGCGCTTGCGAATGAGGTGGCTCGATCAGCATTTCGACGTCATTCCAGATGATGCAGACGAGGAGACGCTTCTTCAGCACACACGTGCATATATTTTGCGGCTGCTCGGAGGCATGTTGTGCGTCGACTACTCCACCGCTTTGGTACACATGATGTACCTCCCATTACTTGAGGATCTGGATCAGACTGCTACATACAGTTGGGGATCCGCTGTATTAGCACATCTGTACAGATCTCTCTGCACCAGTTGTCAGGCCGATTCACATCAGATTGCAGGTTGCATGGTGTTAGTACAGATGTGGGCCTGGGAGCGTTTTCCACGCATCGCTCCTCGAGTTGTCGCACCGCTTGCACCGGAGCTACTTCAGGACTGTCCTCGGGGACGATGGTATGTCTACGTCATTACTTTCGGTTATTTAGTACTTTTGTTATTGTTTTTTATAAACTTACCGTAGGTTACTCTTTTTTCACCAGGTGGAGTCAGTCTCAGAAGTTTGCACATACTCCGAGACATAGTGTGCACAGCTTCAGACAGATATTCGATGCTATAGTGCCGGCTGATGTAAGTTAAACAGTACTTTTTTGTAGGAAAATTTGTTTTGTTATCACTATTTTAAGTTATTTCAATATAATCTCAGTAAAATTATCATGCTACTATATGACTTATTTTTTGAGTTTACATTTCAGGTTTCATGGACTCCTTATACAGGTTATGTCTACGCATCTCTTCCACTATACTGCACATCTTTGGCTGGAGATCGTGCTGCAGTAGTACCACTCATTCACTTCCACATCGTTGAGTGGCACCAGCCAGACCGGGTCATGCGCCAGTTCGGTTTTATACAGCATATCCCCTTGGCACCACGACAGACTACCGAGCTACATTCGATTGTGCTTATAGGTAGACAGACGACAGACTGGCGACGACATCATGCATCTTATATCCAGCTTTGGGACAGGCGTGCACGATTCAGTATCTTTCCACAGGGATATATCACATCACACTCTGATTTATCTGATCAGGGGGATTATGCACACTGGTATCGACGACATACCATCATGTACCTTACACGTCAGGGGATTGGCATTCAGCGATTGGTATGTTTACTAAGATTTATTAATTTTGTTTAACTCATTTTTGATATTAATTTGATTGTCATTTCATTTGCAGGCAGACGCCATTGGTCAGCTTGCACATTCCACGCAGCCTCAGGAACATGCATATATTCTGCGGGAGGTAGTTCATCGGGATGTGGTGGCTCTATTGGATCATCTCCGGTTGATACGTGACAGTTTTTTTGATGAGGAGCCACAGATATATCCGGATCCATATCTTCAGGCAGAAGCACCTGAGGATGACGATGTCCCTGCTATGCCTGCTGAGGAGGATGCACCGCCACCGCCGCCGCCAGCTGGACGACAGAGACGAGCACATCCGGGGGGGCAGAGGCGACCACATCGACATCCGAGAGCGGCTCCTGCAGATGTCGTCGCACCACAGACAGACGATCACGCCCAGCCGACTGATGATTTTGCACAGCAGGGAGACATTTATATACCGCATATGGCGTCTCCGCAGACTACTATGGACTTCGATCTGGGTGCAGTCACACAGCTTATGGCGGCCCCCTCTCCTCCCGACGAGGCCTTCTTCAGTACCCCATTTCTACCATTTATAGGGGCTTCAGAGCCATATGTCACCCCATATGGTTTTGGGGCATCCTCACATGATTTTGGGGCGTCCTCACATGATTTTGGTCAGTCCTCTACACAGCATCATGAGGAGGCACCAGAAGCACCGGAAGAGGAGGAACCTGCAGAGAGGACACCGGAGCGACATGGACGTCGGACGCGGAGAGGACGTGACATTCAGACACCGCGTTGTGGTACCGGAGGGCATCGTCGTTGATGTTTTTGGATGTGATGTTGTATATATTAAAAAACTTATTCACTATGATAAGTAATTGTTGTTTAAGTCAAACAAGAAAATCAAAAATCTATTAAATACAAACTTATTTCAATTAACTATTAAATTATAAAGTACAGGTACAATATAAACAAAATTTGTCACAGCGAGTTAACCATTAATAATTAATAATTATAATGACAAATAATAATTAATAATTATATTACTAACTAATTAATTATTGTATATAAAATAATAATATTTTATAGACGTTCAAAGTCACGTAGTTGAAACATTTTTAAGTTACAACTAGGTGGTTTTGAAAGCCTATAAAATATTTTCTATCGACATTTTTTACGTAATTTTTTTATTTTCATCTATTCAGTATATGTTTAATCCAAGTTTCAAGTTTCATTCATATTGGTCATATGAATTATGTTTTATAGACGTTTAAAGTCACATAGTTGAAACATTTTTAAGTTACAACTAGGTGGTTTTGAAAGCCTATAAAATATTTTCTATCGACATTTTTTACGTATTTTTTTTATTTTCATCTATTTAGTATATGTTTAATCCAAGTTTCAAGTTTCATTCATATTAGTCATATGGATTATGTTTTATAGACGTTCAAAGTCACATAGTTGAAACATTTTTAAGTTACAACTTGGTGGTTTTGAAAGCCTATAAAATATTTTCTATCGACATTTTTTACGTAATTTTTTTATTTTCATCTATTCAGTATATGTTTAATCCAAGTTTTAAGTTTCATTTATATTGGTCATATGAATTATGTTTTATAGACGTTCAAAGTCACATAGTTGAAACATTTTTAAGTTACAACTAGGTGGTTTTAAAAGCCTATAAAATATTTTCTATCGACATTTTTTACGTAATTTTTTTATTTTTATCTATTTAGTATATTTTTAATACATGTTTTAAGTTTCATTCATATTGGTCATTTAGATTATATTTTATAGGCTTTCAAAGTCACATACTTGAAACATTTTTAAGTTTCAAGTAGGTGGTATTGAAAGACTATATGTTTAACAATATTTCAATTTTTTTTATAAATAGTTACTTATAACTATGTAAATATATACATGTATAAATATATAATTATATATATACAAGTATAACTATAATTACAATATAATTCTAAATATAATTATAAATATAATTCTACACACACACATACACACACACACATATATATATATTTATATATGAATATTAAATATATTTATAAATAAATTTTAGATATATATGTAACAATATTTTTATAATTATATATTTTAAATATATTCATATTCATATAATTATAAATATTTATATTTAAAGATTAGTTTATAATTATATAATTACAAATATATTTTTTATTTAAAAAATATATATAAATAGATTTATATTTATAAATATTTATTTTTAATTATATATATACATAATTATATTTATACACACACATATAATTATATATATACATAAATATAATTTCATAATTATATAATTATAAATATAATAATAATTAATTTAGCATTTTTAAATACATATTTATAAGATTATTTTTAAAATTTTATTTATTTATTTTGAAATTATTTATTAAAAAGAGATGAGGTGAAAAACAATTAAAAAAAAAGAAAAAAAAAAGGGTGGCAAAGCGCCACTTGAAGTGGCGCCAGCCACCCGAATTGTTGAGCGCCACTTCAAGTGGCGCTCAACAAACCCATTTAGCTAATTAATTATAACCTAGACCCATTTAAATAAAAAAAAAAAAAAAAAACCCATCCCGGCAAAAAACCCGCGGAGAGGAGCTGAAGCAGGGTGTCGCGCTACAGGCGTTGTCCAGGTGAGAAGTGCAGCGCTTAGGGAGGAAGGAAACCCTCATGCACCAAAGTTTTGGAGGAGGCGCCTCGCGTGGGAGAAGAAGAAATAAGAGGGAAGAAAAAAAAAGAGAACACCACGTGGGGCCTGCGTGATTGAAGAAGAGGAACAAAAAAAGGGACAGGGGAGTCACGCCCCCCTTGCCCGGCGCCTCTTTTAAAAAAAAATTATTATTATTATTTTATTACTCATATATATATATTACTACTAATCTACACACACATATATATATATTACTCTATGTATATATATATATATATTATAGGCCATCATTAATGTTATATTTATAATAACATTCACAAGAATATAATAATAATAATAATAATAATGGTCAACGATATTTATTATTAGGATTAATTACACTTAAATCCTTAAACGGATTCTTCACCCATCTATTTAATTAATTAAGTCCACCATAACCCTTATTTAATTACCCAATTATTATAATAATAATAATGATCAAAACTAATAATTATAACCAAACATTTAATTAAACGCTCTCGTTTAATTAAACGCTTCACTGCGAAGCCGCCACAATTAAGATAATGCGTTAAAAATAACGCTCCCTTTAATTAAAAAAAATTCAACGTTAATTAAAATCCACTAAACCACGATTTTTATTTAACGTTCTTGGTCAAACTGCAACTTCACATTTAATTGCGTTTGACCACCATTTAAATAAACGCCTTTGTGCAACAATTAATAATAATAATCTCCCAACATTATTATTATTAAAAACATCCATTAATTTAGAATAATTAAATAATGTGTCTGCATTACATTTAATAATAATAATATCCTAACATTATTATTATTAAAACTTCCCATCAAAATAAAATATCTTTGACCCAAGTAATCAATGAATTTATTTCACGCAATTAATTAAATTCACCTTTCCAGGAATTTAATTAATAAAACAAAATATAAATAATAATATCCTTATATTATTATTATTAAACATCCATTTAATCTCATTGAGTGAATTAAATACCACGTCTTTTATTAAACCACAACGTCAATTAAAATCCGTTGACCATGATTTTAATTTGACACTCTGGTCAAACTGTAACGTTACATTTAATGGCATTTGACCGCCACTTAAATAAACACGTCTGCGTAATATTTAATAATAATAATCTTCCAAAATTATTATTATTAAAACATTCACATTTAATTTTGTTTGACCATCATTTTATTAAACGCGTTTTCACAACACTTAATAATAATGATCTCTCACTATTATTATTATTAAAACATCCATTAATTCAAATTAATTAGATAACCCGTTTTGACAAACGGTCAACTGCGCGACTTGACCCGCATGGTCTAACCGCCCATGCGCAGCCCGATGTCACCGCTTGAACCGGTTCGCACACTCGGAACCTCGTTCCGAAGCGCGATTTTAAAACTGACCCACCGATAAATAAAAATAAAAAAAACTCGTATTTTATCCGGTCTAAGAACGCGGGTTCTTACAAACTACCCACCTTAAAAACTTCTCGTCCCCGAGAAGCCTTCGGGAACCAACGAAAACATCACCTGACCTACAAGGGTTGTGAAGTTCCGTTCAACAAGATCGCATTGCGTTCCCAACGCCCAATGCACCTTTAAGTGTTTCCTAAGAAAACCGCACTTGAGCTTTTAAAACCCGAGCCAACACTCACTTTAAAACTCAAACACCAAAACAAAGCTTTACATCCGAGGCCATTACAGGGACCCAGTCAACGAAAATAGTCAATCTCAATCACCCAACATAAAGAGGTTACACATGCTTCCTCAGAAGACATCGTTGACCCAAAACCCGCACTCGTCATTTAACTGACGACGTGTCTTGAAAACCATTAGATTACCAACTGTGCGCACACCGAAGTCTTGACCTGATCTTCGTCGACGTTCCGAAGTCAAACCTTCACAAGGTTATTGAAAACAACCTTGCCTTAGCATGGATAAGGTGAAAGATTAAGGGAAACACACACCCCGTGAACAACTACGAAGGAGATCGCAAGACAAGCCTACAGCTTTGAAACTTTAGCGTGGCGTATAACCGACACTATCCTAGTGCCTCTAGCATGAGTTCAAGATGGGGGACATGCTCGTCGCATTCGAGAGAGCGCACTAAGAGGGAACCAAGGCCATCAAGAAGATCAGTCGTGTTACCAAGTAAATATCGACACGTTTATGGAAACAAAAGCGACACTACCCACCTTAAGATCTTCCATGTCGTCGCAAAAAGAGATCAGCCGCTAACCAGCATGCTATATGAGAATATCTTAACCCATGTGTGATGTTCCAAGAACCTCGATCACCACGTGAACATCTGACACGGAAGATGATAAATAAACCGGTCGGCGTGTCAAAACACCGGAGTCAAAAGTTCTCCCGAACAGTGGGATGCAACTTATTCCTTAACGCACAGGTCACTCTACCACAGAGGAAACCCGAAAATCATACTCAACATCACAAGAAGTTTTACATCAGGGTCGTGTCACGTCACATGACGATTGTCCCAGATGACGTCATAACAAGTCACCCCTTTAATAAGAAGCAAAGGAGTCAACGACCACCCATTCAAACGAGGATGTATTTCTAAACTGAAAAAGTCCTACTAGGAACAACATCACGAAAGACACCAACCTTAAAAGTTCACAACCGAAACAAGGCATATCAGGCTCTAAGGGTGCTATCTACCATGGGCTAGCCCCTTATGAAGCCCAAGCGTTGACTCTATCTCTTGGTCACGCAAAGCAATTTAAATACTAGGCTCAAGAGCCATTTTCATTTTAACCATTTAAATTTAATTCATTTCCACCCTTAAACATTTGAAAGAATTCTAAAAACACACAAGTATTGTTCACAACAAGTTCACTTGGTTTCAATCAACACCCATGGCAAAACAGGAAAGTTAGAACAACTTCCTCTTAACATTTAATCATTCGATGTTATTCAAACATTAGCAGGAAATTTAGCATCTAAATTCCATTTACTGAAAAAGGCGGCCCCCGAGGGTCCCATTCATGATCAATTCACTTTATGATTTACTTTAGCAACCTTTTTCATAAGTTCGAATACACGGGTTACCCTTTTTCCCAGTTATAAGGCGCCCATACACCTTACAACTAAAAAAAACTGGTTCCATCGTATTCGCAACCAACAACATTTATCCATAACAACCTATCATTTATCATCAAGCTACAATGTCACTACAAATAACTATCACAACACAACATTTTTAAATCACCAAACATGTTATAACATAAAAGCATGGCATATAACAAGATAGGCAGCTTGACATTTTATCACACAAGCATGTTAATTGTATCACCGAAACATGCTATCTAATCAAGACATACTAAATAAATGCAAGACATGCCACATATTCAAGACACACAATCAATATTAGCAGGCAATTTACTAATGCAACTACATGGCATGGCACATATGCATGCATATGAATCTCTAAGTGCCTAATATGATGCATGTAATGCAATTTTTCTTGCCATAACAGGCCAAGGAAAATTTTCTTAAAACTTTTCATAATCAATAAGCAGCGGAAAATACAACATTCTCCCAAGGTGAAATCATATCAACTGTAACAGCAACCAGTATAAATATCAATTCCAACCCTGGTCACTTGGTCATTTCCCGCACATGGGGTGATCAGCCCCAAGCACGACTATTAACCCAAGCGACGACACATTCCTAGTCTCCTGTCTACCAACCCCAAAACAGTAAGACAAAAGGAAAAGAAAGAACAACCTCCTCTGATACCACTTTGTAACGACCCGAATCCGGAGCCACTCAACTGGTGCCCGTACCCGGTTCGCCACATGATCTCAAGCGCATTCCCCCGAACGCCATAGGCTACTGACTAGCAGCGAGGGCCTTGGGTAAGGTAGTTGGAGGAACTATGCCCTCATAGGTAATGGAAATAAAAAGAAGGAAATGATATATAACAGCAGAAGCAGTAAACAACATTCTCATCAGAATTTAACAGCGGAAGATTGTATAAAATAATAAATAACTGGAACTGAAGATATGATACATGGCATGTTATGAGTCAAATAAAACAACCAAACCAAACAACAGGCTGGAAACAACACAATAACAATGAAAAGGAAAAACAAAGCAGCCAAAAGTCTCCTCAGCATCACAAGCCTTAACTTGGTCCCATGCTCTCCAGCTCCACAACAAGTCAGGTACCCGAAGTAGAAGGGCGCCAGCCCTTATCTACACCTGCAGCAACATAGTCTGCTTGGGCCCAAAAACATGGTCCAAACAGGGTGTAAGACAAAGTCCCAGTAGGCAACCACCCAAAGATCTGTGCCTAACAGTTAATGAATACATGACAAGTAAAGTACAAGAACAATAAACAAGAAATACACAGCAGCTACAATTCACAGTTCTAACAAATAAAGTACACAAGTAAACATCCAGCAACAAGAAGAAAACAGGTAACCCTCTAGGTATCTCTCACAGCCTAACCCCTATGGTTCAACCTATAAGTACTAACAACTCTCTAGGAGGCACACACAGTCTCACCCCTCTGGTTCAACTATGAAATTAATAGACTCTCTGGGGAAGCACTCACCATCAATTCCCCCTATAGTCTCATATCGTGTTAAAGGCTCTCTGGGGAAGCACTCAACGTCTATTCCCCCTATGACCCGCACCGAGGAACTACTGACTCTCTGAGGAAGCACTCAATGTCAATTCCCCCTGTGGTCTCGCATCGTAATTAAAAGACACTCTGGAGAAGCCCTTCCGTCAATTATCCCTTTGGTCTATTACTCTTGGTTCTCACAGTCCTGAGTAAAAGGTAATACATGCTCTGCGCGCATGTACATCGTCCAAGTAAATCTCAAGAACTACTTGGCTATCAACTAAGGCTCAACAACATAACAAGGTAGCAGTTCCACTGTCCTACGACTAAGCATGACAACTGGTAAAACGCCAAACATGCAGAACAAGCATAGCAAACAACAAAAGTACAGTAAAACTACCATAATCACAGGCAAAATATCTACTCTAACAATCAATCAAAGCAGAAAATACATCAAAGGCAAAACAGGAACACACAATACCCGGTTCAAGGGTATTAGTGGAATTTGCACAAAATATTCATCAACTTTATACGGAAAGACACAAACCACCTACCTCGAGGTGAGAAGGATGATATACTCGGATGTTGTCTTTCAGTTTTCCCTCGGAGTGGACCCAGGTTAACACGCCTTGCTTTACCGGTCACGCAGTCGCACGTGCGCGACTTAGATGTGCGTATACATATATATATATATATCTGTATATATATATATACCCATACACATAAAAGCGATGCGTATATATAACTTGCAACGTAAACAACAATATATTGCTAAAATTAACAACTCAGGTAAACTGACTCTGGACCAGATAAAGGCCGCAAGGGTTCGCAGACTCAATTTCATAATTAAAAAAAAACGTAAAATATACAATAATTATGTATATACCTTTTCTTACCCAACATCAGCGATAAAACGTAATCGCACCCAACTGCGGTTGTTGGAGCATGGTCCAACGATCCCGACACATCTCCCGCATAAACCTTGAACAAATAAACACAAATTATTAACCAAACCCTAATTGTGGGTTTCAGGCAATTCCAAACCGAACACCGGAATTGCATCAACACTTCAAAGCGACGAAGAACGATGTCACGAAAAACTTTACCTCGGCTAATCGAACCAAACCAAGGAGGAAGTGGAGAAAAACCCTGCGCGAAGGAGGAACCCACAACAAGGGTTGCGCTACACAGGCTATCCGACCAAGGTCACGCTGCAAAACTTCGGTAGGGCGCGCAAAGGAAGAGGGGGAGTAGGCCGCTGGTTCGTGCGCCAAAGGGAGAGCCGCGCTACAGCGGGGCCACGCCCGCTGTACGGAGTCGCACTGCCCTGCAAGGAGGTCCGCCGAGGGAGGCCTTGCGCCGCTGCAAGGGAGAAGAGAAGTTGGCCTCCGCCATAGGAGGAGAGAGGGCCGTCGGAGTGCTGCAGCAGGGGAACCCGTGGGAGGAGGAGGTCCGGTCATGGGGCTGTTCGCACAGCAGAGAGCCACGCTGTGTGGAGAGGAGCCGAAGCAGGGTGTCACGCTACAGGCGCTGTCCAGGCGGGAAGTCTAGCGCTTAGGGAGGAAGGAAACCCTCATGCACCAAAGTTTTGGAGGAGGCGCCTCGCGTGGGAGAAGAAGAAATAAGAGGGAAGAAATAAAAGAGAGAGAGAGAACACCACGTGGGGGCCTGCGTGATTGAAGAAGAGGAACAAAAAAAGGGGCAGGGGGGAGTCACGCCCCCCTTGCCCAGCGCATCTTTTTAAAAATAAAAAGTATTATTTTTTTTTCTTACTCATATATATATATTACTACTAATCTATATACATATATATATATATATATATATATTATAGGCCATCATTAATGTTATATTTATAATAACATTCACAAGAATATAATAATAATAATAATAATAATAATAATAATAATGGTCAACGATATTTATTATTAGGATTAATTACACTTAAATCCTTAAACGGATTCTTCACCCATCTCTTTAATTAATTAAGTCAACCATAACCCTTATTTAATTACCCAATTATTATAATAATAATAATGATCAAAACTAATAATTATAACCAAACATTTAATTAAACGCTCTCGTTTAATTAAACGCTTCACTGTGAAGCCGCCACAATTAAGATAATGCGTTAAAAATAACACACCCTTTAATTAAAAAAAATTCAACGTTAATTAAAATCCACTAAACCACGATTTTTATTTAACGTTCTTGGTCAAACTGCAACTTCACATTTAATTGCGTTTGACCACCATTTAAATAAACGCCTTTGTGCAACAATTAATAATAATAATCTCCCAACATTATTATTATTAAAAACATCCATTTATTTAGAATAATTAAATAACGTGTCTGCATTACATTTAATAATAATAATATCCTAACATTATTATTATTAAAACTTCCCATCAAAATAAAATATCTTTGACCCAAGTAATCAATGAATTTATTTCACGCAATTAATTAAATTCACCTTTCCAGGAATTTAATTAATAAAACAAAATATAAATAATAATATCCTTATATTATTATTATTAAACATCCATTTAATCTCATTGAGTGACTTAATTAAATAGCACGTCTTTTATTAAACCACAACGTCAATTAAAATCCGTTGACCATGATTTTAATTTGACACTCTTTGGTCAAACTGTAACGTTACATTTAATGGCATTTGACCGCCACTTAAATAAACATGTCTGCATAATATTTAATAATAATAATCTTCCAAAATTATTATTATTAAAACATCCACATTTAATCTCGTTCGACCATCATTTTATTAAACGCGTTTTCACAACACTTAATAATAATGATCTCTCACTATTATTATTATTAAAACATCCATTAATTCAAATTAATTAGATAACCCGTTTTGACAAATGGTCAACTGCGCGACTTGATCCGCATGGTCTAACCGCCCATGCGCAGCCCGATGTCACCGCTTGAACCGGTTCGCGCACTCGGAACCTCGTTCCGAAGCGCGGTTTTAAAACTGACCCACCGATAAATAAAAATAAAAAAAACTCGTATTTTATCTGGTCTAAGAACGCAGGTTCTTACAAACTACCCACCTTAAAAACTTCTCGTCCCCGAGAAGCCTTCAGAAACCAACGAAAACATCACCTGACCTACAAGGGTTGTGAAGTTCCGTTCAACAAGATTGCATTGCGTTCCCAACGCCCAATGCACCTTTAAGTGTTTCCTAAGAAAACCGCACTTGAGCTTTTAAAACCCGAGCCAACACTCACTTTAAAACTCAAACACCAAAACAAAGCTTTACATCCGAGGCCATTACAGGGACCCCGTCAACGAAAACAGTCAATCTCAATCACCCAACATAGAGAGGTTACACATGCTTCCTCAGAAGACATCGCTGACCTAAAACCCACACTCGTCATTTAGCTGACGACGTGTCTTGAAAACCATTAGATTACCAACTGTGCGCACACCGAAGTCCTGACCTGATCTTCGTTGGCGTTCTGAAGTCAAACCTTTACAAGGTTATTGAAAACTACCTTGCCTTAGCATGGATAAGGTGAAAGATTAAGGGAAACACACACCCCGTGAACAACTACGAAGGAGATCGCAAGACAAGCCTACAGCTTTGAAACTTTAGCGTGGCGTATAACCGACGCTATCCTAGTGCCTCTAGCATCATTTCAATATGGGGGACATGCTCGTCGCATTCGAGAGAGCACACTAAGAGGGAACCAAGGTCATTAAGAAGATCAGTCGTGCTACCAAGTAAGTATCGACACGTTTATGGAAACAAAAGCGACACTACCCACCTTAAGATCTTCCATGTCGTCGCAAAAAGAGATCAGCCGCTAACCAACATGCTATATGAGAATATCTTAACCCATGTGTGATGTTCCAAGAACCTCAATCACCACGTGAACATCTTACACGGAAGATGATAAATAAACCGGTCGGCGTGTCAAAACACCCGAGTCAAAAGTTCTCCCGAACAGTGGGATGCAACTTATTCCTTAACGCACAGGTCACTCTACCACGGAGGAAACCCGAAAATCGTACTCAACAACACAAGAAGTTTTACATCAGGGTCATGTCACGTCACATGACGATTGTACTGGATGACGTCATAACAATTCACCCCTTTAATAAGAAGCAAAGGAGTCAACGAACACCCATTCGAACGAGGATGTATTTCTAAACTGAAAAAGTCCTACTAGGAACAACGTCACGAAAGGCACCAACCTTAAAAGTTCACAACCGAAACAAAAAATATCAGGCTCTAAGGGTGCTATCTACCATGGGCTAGCCCCTTATGAAGCCCACGCATTGACTCTATCTCTTGGTCACACAAAGCAATTTAAATACTAGGCTCAAGAGCCATTTTCATTTTAACCATTTAAATTTAATTCATTTCCACCCTTAAACATTTGAAAGAATTCTAAAAACACACAAGTATTGTTCACAAACAAAGTTCACTTGGTTTTCAATCAACACCCATTGAAAAACAAGAAAGTTAGAACAACTTCCTCTTAACATTTAATCATTCAATGTTATTCAAACATTAGCAGGAAATTTAGCATCTAAATTCCATTTACTGAAAAAGGCGGCCCCTAGGGTCCCATTCAAGATCAATTCACTTTATGATTTACTTTAGAAGCCTTTTTCATAAGTTCAAATACACGGGTTACCCTTTTTCCCAGTTATAAGGCGCCCATACACCTTACAACTAAAAAAAACTGGTTCCGTCGTATTCGCAACCAACAACATTTATCCATAACAACCTATCATTTATCAGCAAGCTACAATGTCACTACAAATAACTATCACAACAAAACATTTTTAAATCACCAAACATGTTATAACATAAAAGCATGGCATATAACAATAGGCAACATGGCATTTTATCACACAAGCATGTTAATTGTATCACCGAAACATGCTATTTAATCAAGACATACTAAATAAATGCAAGACATGTCACATATTCAAGGCACACAATCAATATTAGCTGGCAATTTACTAATGAAACTACATGGAATGGAACATATGCATGCATATGGATCTCTAAGTTCCTAATATGATGCATGTAATGCAATTTTTCTTTCCATAACAGGCCAAGGAAAATTTTCTTAAAACTTTTCATAATCAATAAGCAGCGGAAAGTACAACATTCACCCAAGGTGAAATCATATCAACTGTAACAGAAACCAGTATAAATATCAATCCCAACCCTGGTCACTTGGTCATTTCCCGTACATGGGGTGATTAGCCCCAAGCACGACTATTAACCCAAGCGCCGACACATTCCTAATCTCCTGTCTACCAACCCCAAAACAGTAAGACAAAAGGGAAAGAAAGAACAACCTCCTCTGATACCACTTTGTAACGACCCGAATCCAGATCCACTCAACTAGTGGCCGTACCCGGTTCGCCGCATGACCTCAAGCGCATTCCCCCGAACGCCAGAGGCTGCCGACTAACAGCGAGGTCCTTGGGTAAGGTAGTTGGAGGAACTATGCCCTCATAGGTAATGGAAATAAAAGGAAGGAAACAATATATAACAGTAGAAGCAGTAAACAACATTCTCATCAGAATTTAACAGCGGAAGAATTTATAAACTAATAAATAACTGGAACAGAAGATATGATGCATGGCATGTTATGAGTCTAATAAAACAGCCAAACCAAACAACAAGCTAGAAAAAACACAGTAACAATGAAAAGGAAAAACAAAGCAGTCAAAAGTATCCTCAGCATCGCAAGCCTTAGCTTGGTCCCATGCTCTCCAGCTCCACAGCAAGTCAGGTACCCGAAGTAGAAGGGCGCCTGCCCTTATCTATACCTGCAGCAACATAGTCTGCTTGGGCCCAAAAACATGGCCCAAACAGGGTGTAAGACAAAGTCCCAGTAGGCAACCACCCAAAGATCTGTGCCTAACAGTTAATGAATACATGACAAGTAAAGTACAGGAACAGTAAACATGAAATACACAACAACTACAATTCACATTTCTAACAAATAAAGCACACAAGTAAACAACCAGCAATAAGAAGAAAACAGGTAACCCTCTGGGTGTTGGGCGCCTTCCTGGTTGGCGCACTGGGCAACGCCTCCTCAAATGGTGCACATGCGGTATCTGTTTTAATGTGGTGTTTTAATGCGGGCCAAGACCGCGTGAATTAATTCACGCGGTGACACTCTTTTGACGCGGCGACATTATTTTGACGCTGATTCTTTTCCTATATAAGGAGGCAGAGGCAAGACATTTCATCATCACCGGTAGCAACAACACCGAGAGCAAATCCCATTTGGTGATCGCCTTTCTTTGACGATCATCTTTCTTGCTCTCCACCTTTTGATCCATACTTTTATTCTTGAGTATTACTTTTGAGATCCCTTCCATTTTGGGGAGTCTCTACCGTGTACTTCTTGATTTTAGTGGATCCCTCTTTCTGGACTAGGTCCCGTGGTTTTTCCCTTTCGGGTTTTCCACGTAAAAATTTCCGGTGTCAAATTTATTTTTCTGCACATTTAATTTTGTCGCTGCACATCCGCTTCTATTTGGGGGGAAAGATTCAATTTCCGCTGCGCGTTCGCTTTTTCTTTTGTTTGCGCGTTCGTCGCTTTCCCGTCTTTCCCAACATCTGGTATCAAAGGGTTTGGTTCTTTTCTTTTCATATTTATTATGGAGGCCAACTACAGTCGGTTGATTTTGTTAAATGGTACCAACTACCATATGTGGCGACTTAAAATGAAGGATCTGCTTTTTGTCAAGCGAATGCATCTTCCAGTGTTTAGTACCCAGAAGCCAGAGAGAATGTCAGACGAAGAATGGGCGTTCGAGCATGAGATGGTTTGCGGTTTCATTCGTCAATGGGTCGAAGACAACGTGATGAACCACATTGTCAACATCTCTCACGCCAGAACTTTGTGGGAGAAGCTTGAGACGACCTACGCTTCGAAGACGGGAAACAATAAACTGTTTCTTCTCAAGAAAATGATGAACTTGAGGTACAGAGAAGGTACGTCTATTTCTGATTATTTAAGTGAATATCAAGGATGTTTTGATCAGTTGTCTGGCATGGGTATCAATTTTGAAGATGAGGTTTTAGCTCTTTTGCTTCTTAACACTTTACCCGATTCTTGGGAAAATTTACGTGTTACTCTAACCGGTTCTGCTCCTAATGGTGCTGTGACATTTAGTTTTGTCAAGTCTGCTATTTTAAATGAAGAGGTCAGGAGACGTACTCAAGAGAAATCTTCTTCCGAGCTTTTGGTCACAGAGAACAGGGGGAGAAGCCAGGACCGGGGGCAGAGCAGTCGAGATAAGAGCAGAGGCAGAAGCAAATCCAGACTGAAGCAGAGAGATTTTGAATGTCATCATTGTGGTAAGAAGGGGCATGTTAAGAAGTTTTGTTATCAGCTGAAAAGAGAGAACAGATTGAAGGAAAATCAACAGAAGAAAAATGGCGATGGAGAGGATCATGTTGCCACTGCTACAGGGGGTGATCTTGTTATTGTTTATGATTCCATTAACATTGCTTCTGATGATTCTTGCTGGGTTGTTGATAGTGGTGCCTGTTTTCACGTGACATCGAAGAAGGAGTTCTTTACATCTTACAGCCCAGGTAATTTTGGGATTTTGAAGATGGGAAATGATGGACATGCTGACGTTGTAGGCATCGGGACTGTTTGTTTAAAGACCAGTACAGGAAGTAAGCTGATTTTGAAGAATGTCCGACATGCACCCGAGGTTCGTTTGAATCTTATCTCTACCAGCGTTCTTGATGATGAAGGGTTTATCAGCACTTTCGGTGATTGCCAATGGAAGCTTTCCAAGGGCTCTTTGATTGTGGCTAGAGGGAAGAAACAATCAGGTTTGTACTGGACTAGAGCTTCTATTTCTTGTGATACTGCTTGTGTTGTTGAGTGCAGTGTTTCGTCCAAGTTGTGGCATAAGAGGCTCAGTCACATCAGTGAGAAAGGTCTCGGTTGTTTGGCCAAGAGAAATCTTCTTCCAGATTTGAAGAGTGTCAAGTTGGACACATGTGATCATTGCATGGCTGGAAAACAGAGCAGAGTGAGTTTCAGCAGTCATCCTCCACACAGGAAGTCACAGGTACTTGAATTGGTACATTCTGACGTTTGTGGTCCTTTGAAATCAAAGACCTTTAGTGGCGGTCTTTATTTTGTTACATTTATTGATGACTACTCACGAAAGCTCTGGGTTTATGTTTTGAAAGCCAAAAGTCAGGTGCTCAGTGTTTTTAAGCAATTTCATGTTTCTGCTGAGAGAGAATCAGGAAAGAAATTAAAATGTATTCGCACTGACAATGGAGGAGAGTATTGTGGTCCGTTTGATCAGTATTGCAGGCAGGAAGGTATTCGGCATCAGAAGACGCCGCCCAAGACACCTCAGCTGAATGGTGTAGCTGAGCGGATGAACAGAACTTTGCTGGAAAGAGTTCGTTGTTTGCTTTCAGAAGCAAAGTTGCCTGGACATTTTTGGGGTGAGGCTTTACTTACTGCTGCTTATATTATCAATTTGTCACCTGCGGTTGCTTTGCAGACAGACACTCCCGACAAATTTTGGTATGGCAAAGAGATCAGGTACGATCACTTGCGTGTTTTTGGTTGCAAGGCTTTTGTTCATGTGCCTAGAGATGAGAGATCCAAGCTGGATGGTAAGACACGCCAGTGTATTTTTATTGGCTATGGACACGATGAGTTTGGGTACAGGTTCTATGATCCTGTTTTGAGGAAACTTGTCAGAAGTCGCGATGCAGTGTTTAAGGAGGATCAGACTATTGCAGACATTGATAAGGGAGAAAAAGATGCTTCTCCAACTTCTGATGGTTTTGTCAGTCTTGAGCCAGGTTCTAATTCACATTTACCTCATGTTGTTGATTCTGATGATCATGTTGATGTACAGAATGATGCTCAAGGTGAACAGGTTGGAGTTGAAGTTTCCGATGCACCTTTTGTTTCTGATGATCCGGTTCCAGGGGTTATTAATGAACCCGCAGTTCCACTCCGGAGGTCATCTCGGCATCGCACCGTTTCTACTCGATATTCACCTGATGAGTATGTGCTCCTCGCTGAAGGGGGAGAACCAGAATCGTTTGATGAGGCAATGGAGAGTGAACAGAAGGATAGATGGGTTGCGGCAATGGATGACGAGATGAAATCATTGCACGACAACCACACTTTTGAGCTGGTGAAGTTACCGACAGGGAAGAGAGCTTTGCAAAATCGGTGGATTTATCGGATTAAGAATGAAGAATCCAGTTCTGTTCCACGATACAAGGCAAGGTTAGTTGTCAAAGGCTTCCGTCAGAAGAAAGGTATTGATTTTGATGAGATTTTCTCACCTGTTGTCAAAATGTCTTCCATTCGGGTTGTTCTTGGTTTGGATGCCAGTTTAGATCTGCAGATTCAGCAGATGGATGTGAAGACAGCTTTCCTCCATGGAGATTTAGAGGAGGAGATTTATATGGAGCAACCAGAGGGTTTTGTTGAAACAGGTAAAGAAAATCATGTCTGCAAGTTGAAGAAGAGCTTGTATGGTTTGAAACAAGCTCCGAGGCAGTGGTATAAGAAGTTTGAATCTGTCATTTCTCATCAGGGTTTCAGGAAGACATCTTCTGATCATTGTGTTTTTGTTCAGAGATTTACTGATGATGATTTTATTATACTGTTGCTTTATGTTGATGATATGCTCATTGTTGGCCATGATACTTCTAGAATTGACAGATTGAAGAAGGATCTTTGTCAGTCTTTTGCGATGAAAGACTTGGGGCCAGCACAGCAGATTCTTGGCATGACGATCTCCCGTGACAGGAAGGCCAAGAAGTTGTGGTTATCTCAGGAGAGATACATTGAGAAGGTTCTTCAGAGATTTTCTATGGATAGAGCGAAAGTGGTTAGTACTCCTCTTGATTTACATTTTAAGCTCAGTTCCAGTCAGTCACCTTCTACTGATGAAGAGAGAGAGGAGATGCAACACATACCTTATTCATCTGCTGTTGGATGTTTGATGTATGCAATGGTATGTACTAGACCTGATATAGCTCATGCAGTTGGTGTGGTCAGTCGTTTTCTATCAAATCCAGGTAGAGAGCATTGGAGAGCATTGAAGTACATTTTTCGTTATCTTCGTGGTACTTCTGATCTGAGATTGTGTTTTGGCAAAGGGGAATCTATGCTTTGTGGCTTTACAGATTCAGATATGGCAGGAGATATCGATTCGAGGAAGTCTACTTCAGGCTATTTGATCACTTTTGCAGGGGGAGCTGTATCTTGGCAGTCTAGATTACAGAGATGTGTTGCTTTATCTACCACAGAGTCAGAGTTTATTGCAGCTACAGAGGCGTGCAAAGAATTGTTGTGGATGAAAACATTTATTCGAGAGCTCAATTTAAATCAGGACAGGTATGTTTTATTTTGTGATAGTCAGAGTGCTATTTGTTTGGGAAAGAATTCTACTTTTCATGGCAGGTCGAAACATATCGATGTTCGATATCATTGGATTCGCAATGTCCTTGATTCGAGACAGTTAGAGCTTGAGAAGATCCACACTGATGACAACGGGTCAGACATGTTGACCAAGAGTTTACCCAGAGGAAAATTTGAGACTTGCCGACAGATAGCAGGGTTGGCGGTGATCCCCACTTGAGTCGGAGGGGGAGATTGTTGGGCGCCTTCCTGGTTGGCGCACTGGGCAACGCCTCCTCAAATGGTGCACATGCGGTATCTGTTTTAATGTGGTGTTTTAATGCGGGCCAAGACCGCGTGAATTAATTCACGCGGTGACACTCTTTTGACGCGGCGACATTATTTTGACGCTGATTCTTTTCCTATATAAGGAGGCAGAGGCAAGACATTTCATCATCACCGGTAGCAACAACACCGAGAGCAAATCCCATTTGGTGATCGCCTTTCTTTGACGATCATCTTTCTTGCTCTCCACCTTTTGATCCATACTTTTATTCTTGAGTATTACTTTTGAGATCCCTTCCATTTTGGGGAGTCTCTACCGTGTACTTCTTGATTTTAGTGGATCCCTCTTTCTGGACTAGGTCCCGTGGTTTTTCCCTTTCGGGTTTTCCACGTAAAAATTTCCGGTGTCAAATTTATTTTTCTGCACATTTAATTTTGTCGCTGCACATCCGCTTCTATTTGGGGGGAAAGATTCAATTTCCGCTGCGCGTTCGCTTTTTCTTTTGTTTGCGCGTTCGTCGCTTTCCCGTCTTTCCCAACACTGGGTAGCTCTCACAGAGTATTTGTTCATTGTTTTGCATGACCATAATGTAATAATGTCATAGAGTATTTGTCACATTGATAAGGTCATAGTAGTTCACTGTTATGATGAGAACCTTGAAGTGCTATGACAATATTCTTAATATAGTTATGCAATTGGATAACATACTATGATGAAACACATAGTGTATAGATAGTCAGGTGCGGGTACTCATAAGCAGATGAGACTTCTTCTCATGAAATTCGTACTTGGTAATCTCCAAGACGAGAGATTATGAGAATAGACCCTCCAATAAGAATTTCACATGTTTTGGTGTCATCGGATATTCCTATCTACGAGTGTGTGTAATGGTCCTTAGACTTTAAGATTATCATTAATGCATGTCACGACTTGCGCACTTAAATTTGCTGACAAAAACCATTATGCCATATGTTGGCGGGAAGTAAGGTACGTTGGGTGCGTCACAAATGACATGTTATTAATGGATAAATCAAGAAAGGATTTGTCACTTCCATATTTATGGAAGTTGATATCTCAGCCCTTTGATTGAAATAGACCCATCACCTTAAATTCCATGGTCATGGTGTAATGATGAGTTTATTTCAGATAGTCAAAAAATGATGTATCAAGCATCTAGGTTGATGACACCGTCATGCAACCTGCTCGATGAGATTATGTGACAAAGATATTTTATTACACAATGAGCGTTCGTATGTAGTTGTCGTCGTTGTGACTTTAAATTCTTTCTCTTGGATGCCTTAACCCGTTGCTAGATAGTAATCCTGGAATTTAGGGAAGCCTGTCTAATACCAACGAGAAAGAATCCTAGTGGGTCACACACTAAGTGTTTCTAATGGTCCCGATTAAATTATATTTAGATTTAATTAATGTAATAAATATTATTCTCAAGACTAAGGAATAATTTTATTTAAATTATATTGATCGCATAAATTAAATAAATATTTATTCACCGGATTGTGAATAAAATATATTTATTTATTTAATTGAATATCTAATAAATATTTATTTACTAGTTTGTGAATAAAATATTTATTTAAGAGAATAAAATATTTATTCGGGTGTTCAATAAATACAAGAGGGGTTTGAAAGGACCAAGACCGTGTCTGGTGATAAAATAATTATTTACGAGTCAGTAAATATTATTTATCTATTCTGCGCAAGTTGGCGCACTTCAAAATAATAATAATGTTATTATTATTATGTGGCATGAGATTTCATTAATGGTTATAATTATATTTAATGGTTATGCAATTAAATTTTGTAACCGAAATCTCAGATCTATAAATAGACTGCTACATCTATTGTGTAATTCATTCGAAACCAATTCCAAGTTTGAGAATAGAGAATTGTTGCGCACAATGAATTCTCTCTCGACTCCTCCCCTCTCTCTCTCTCAAGAACGAGAAACCCAAGAGAGAATTTCTTCAAAACCGAAGAACAACCGATGAAGAATGAATGACACAAGACATTCGATTCACCGCGTTAGCACCCGAATAATGAATGACATTTCTTGGAGGCCATTAAAACTGTTGGGGGGCTGCGCTGCGCAAGGCAATCCCCATCAAAATAGCTAGGATCAATTGGGTATAATTAGGTTCACATAATCCTAAAATAAGAAATCACAAAACTATGTTTATTATACACATGAATATATTCGTAAAACAAATTCCAATAACCAGAATTAAAATGATTTAACAGTGAATATTTCACAAACCAGTAGTGGTTAGAACATCAATTCAAGTTGCAATTTATTCTCATAAACATCCAATATGTATTTCTAGAACTAACAACAAATTCTAATACATAAAGAATCAATTCAGAAAATAAGAATAAAAGGGCAGGACAAAACAAAGATAATTCCAAACACAGCGATGCTTAAACAACTTCTTTATCACCAAATGTATTCAAACCAGAATTGAATTAATTTAAGAAGCAGAGCATGTTCAACAATTTACAGGTCGACAAAAAACAAACGCAGAAAGTAGTAAATGAACACACAAATTTACGTGCTTCGACCAATTTGCCTATGTGCATGGGGCAGATTCATCACATGTTTTTACTATGCATGGTAAAAGAGTACAAGATAGGATAAACACAATGAAGCGACAAACATCACATTCAGGGAATAAAAAAAAACACAACCAAGGAACATTTTAAACCAGGCCGAAACCCCCCTTACCAGGGGTCAACATCACCTTGGTCGAATCCTTTGCGCTAAGATGAATCGTTGTCGAGGACTCCTTCATCCAATAGGTTCATCGCTATTGTCAACGCATGTCACTGCTTTCAAGTCTACCGGAGAAATGCAAGAGTAGCCCGATACGACCATATAGATAAGCCAATAGCGGTCTAAGAAGCACCGACCTGCCCAAAAACAATCCCAAGCCACACCATATTCCGTCAAGCGCCACCACAGGTGCTGGAAATATGAATCCAAGAACATTTTTGATGTCCCAGGCTGGCACAACCATCCAAATTTTCTCATCCTTCGAGTTCAAGAACAGGGACCATATCCCCTCTGAGCTCGATCTTCACCGCCGCTACAGGCAAGTAGAGACCCTAGACCCGTGGCGCTGCTCTGGGCTTAAGAACAAGAGCCGCATCTGGAGCTGTGCTTGCTGACGATCACTGAGGAAGAGAGCAGATAAAAGACGAAGCAGATTCGTTGATACCGATCCAAATGTGCCCTGTACTCCCTCTCTCGGCCAAGCCGAGTTTCTCTCATGAAAAAAAACCCAAATTCAGGGTCCCTGCTGATCTCCTTTCTGAGGAAGTCCCTGCCAAAAGAAATAGAACAGGGGAGTGCGCATCCAGGAGGACACGCATATAGTGGAGGAGCAATGAGACATGCCCACCTTTTAACCATCTAACAGATTAGAAAAAAGGCATATTGAAAAAAATAAATTTTAATTAACAATAGAAAAAAATTGTGAAATGAAAATTAACAATTCTCCACCTTGTTAATTAAAATACATGAACACAATTTAATATGCGACAATGTTACTAATCTCCACCTTGAAAATTAATAACTCCTAACCACATGATGATTTTTCACCACTTAGAACCATTAATTTGGGGCATCACATCCTACATAGGAAATACCTAAAGGGTACGACCCAAACAGCCCCCCTATCATGCATCAACGTGACACATGCTTCCCAAATTAATGTTATTCTAAAAAACCGCTAAATATGCATAGAATTAAAAAACTCCAAACATATACAGCGAACATACCTGCACTTACCTAAGCAGACCTATGAGACGATGCCATCAAGGAAGTCCCATAATCCTAACAAGTACCTGCACACATGTAGTAAAAACAGGAGTACCAATCCTCAAACAAAACATGGAAAAACAAACATCTCAGAAAATTTATAAAGAATCACTCAGTAAACCACTACAGCCATTCAAATAGCAGTAATAAAATAAACATTGAGAAATCAAGCATATCAAAATAAAACTGGTCTCCACCTGAATCTATCAAACCCAAAAAACTCTCCACATAAGGAGAAAACACTGCCTAGAACCATGCAACAGGGGAAGACACCTCCTAACCTCAACCGTTGTATAACCCATACAACCCCCGGTCCTAGAGTCAACTCAAAACCAAGAGGAAACAAACCCAGTAAGCAAGGGAAGCCCACTACCGACCTAGATAAAAATCATCCTAGTCTAGACCGATGACATCAAGAACCTAATTCCTAGGTACCCCCATCCGATTTCATCAAAGAGACACTATAAGTACCTTCATGAAGTCTGGTGGTTGGCCAGACATCTCCTCATGAACCTGCTTCTCTAACCACTTCCCAAAAACTTACTATCCTCATACCTAGTTACCTCCTGAGAAGACCAACCCTCCTAGGAAACCAAGAAGGAAAACCTAGAGTTGAACTCACAACTCTACACCACTTGAAGCACACTAGACAGAAACACAACCTAAAACAAGACAACAAGAGAGGTTCCTCAAAACCGGGTACCATTGCAAACATGCAGTCCAAAGAGTCCTAAGTAAAAAATCTAAGCCTATGAGTACGTTAGTGATCCAAGGGCAGCCCACTGCCGACTAAGAAATCCCATCTTAGTATAGATTCCTAACAATATCTAGGAACCACCTAACATCACTATAGAGATCTCGACAGAACCGCCATGAAGCCCTATCATCACCAAACCTATTCACATGACACTGCCTCTCTTAACACTTACCAAACCCAATCACCACTCGCAGGGGGTCACACCTAGAGACACCAACCCAAAACCAGGACATACAACAGAGGAACAAATCTTGAGCTAATTTCCAACTCACTCTCCTAAGGCTTAAGGCAGAACTAGGAGACCAAACAAACCGACCGACCCTGCCACATACCTTACTGCTAACCAAGACACTATCACCCAGGCTAACGTCTCACTAACCCCTTCCTGACCCTGGAACAAGACACACACATAGGTAGAAACTACCAAGAGGCATCTATAGGGTTCCAGTAGGAAAACAGTCAAGGTAATAACAAGGAAAACAACAATAAAACATATTAAAAAATTATAGCCAAAGAGAGCTAACGACCTAGCTGAGCAAAATAATCAAAGCATGATGTAAAGTAAACACCACTAGAAAATCATTTAAAATAACGAATATTAGATTCTAAATTTTGACGATACAAAATTATATGCCATTAGGATCTGGTACCACTTGTTGGGGGGGCCGCACTATGCAATGCAATCCCCATCGAAATAGACATGATCCATTGGGTATAATTAGGTTCTTATAATCCCAACATAAGAAATCACAACACTATGTTTATTATAAACATGAATATATTCGTAAAAAAATTCCAATAACCAGAATTAAAATGATTTAATAGTGAACATTTCACAAACCAGTAGTGGTCATAACATTAATTCAAGTTTCAATTTCTTCTCATAAACATCAAATATGTATTTCTAGAACTGACAACATATTCTAATACATAAAGAATCAATTTATAAAATAAAAATAAAAGGAAAAAAACAAACAAAGATAAATCCAAACACAATGATTCTTAAACAAATTCTTTATCAGCAAATGAATTCAAACCAGAATTGAATTAATTTAAGAAGTAGAGCGTGTTCAACAATTTACAGGTCGACAAAAAACAAATGCATAAAGCAGTAAATGGATGCACAAATTTACGTGCTTCGGCCAATTTGCCTACATGCATGGGGAAGAATCATCACATGTTTTCACTATGAAAGGTAAAAGAGTACAAGACATGATAAACACAACGAAGCGACAAACATCACATACAAGGAATAAAAAACACAACCAAGGAACATTTAAAACCAGGCCGAAACCCCCCTTACCAGGGGTCGAAATCACCTTAGTCAAATCCTTTGTGCTCAGATAAATTGTTGTCGAGGACTCCTTCATCCAACAGTTTCATTACTGTTGTCAAAGCATTTCACTATTTTCAAGTCCACCGGAAAATTGAAGGATTAGCCTGATACAACCATCTAGATAAGCCAGTAGTGGTCCGAGAAGCACCAACCTTGCCAAATCAATCCCGAGCCATGCCATATTTTGTCAAGCGCCACCACAGGTGTTGGAAAGACGAATCCAAGAACATTTCCGATGTCCCAAGCGGGCGAAACCATCCATATTTTCTCATCCTTTGGGTTCAAGAACATTGACCATATCCTCTATGCGCTCGATCTTCACTGCCGCTACAGGCAAGTAGAGACCCTAGACCCGCGACGTCTCTCCAGGATCATGAACAAGAGCCACATCTGGAGTTGTTCTTGCTGATGATCACTGAGGAAGAGAGAAGATAAAAGACGAAGTAGATTCACTGATACCAATCCAACTGTGCCCTGTACTCCCTCTCTCAGCCAAGCCGAGTTTCTCCGGTGAAAAAAACCCAAATCCAGGGTCCCCGCTGATCTTCTTTATGAGGAAGTCCCTGCCAAAATAAATAGAGTAGGGGAGTGCTCATCTAGAAGGACACACGTATAGTGGAGGAGCAATGGGCGGTGCACACCTTTTAACCGTTTAACAGATTAGAAAAAAGGCATATTAAAAAAAATACAATTTTAATTAACAATAGAAAAAAACCATGAAATGAAAATTTACAATCCTCTACCTTGGTTATTAAAATACATGAACACAATTTAATATGAGACAATGTTACTAATCTCCACCTTGAAAATTAATAACTCCTAACAACATGATGATTTTGCACCACTTAGAACCATTAATTTCGGGCATCACATCCTAAACAAGAAATACCTAAAGGGTACAACCCAAATAGTCCCCCTATCATGCATCAACGTGACACGTGCTTCCCAAATTAACGATATTCTAAAAAACCCGCTAAACATGCATAGAATTAAACAACTACAAACATAAATAGCAAACATACTTGCACTTACCTAAGCAGACCTCTAAGATGATGCCATCGAGGAAGTCCCATACTGCTAACAAGTACCTGCACACAAGTAACAAAAACAGGAGTACCAATCCTCAAACAAAACATGAAAAAACAAACATCTCATAAAATTAATAAAGAATCACTCAGTAAACCAAAGTAGTCATTCAAATAGCAGTAATAAAATAAACATTGAGAAATCAAGCATAGAAAAAAAAATGGTCTCCACTTGAATTTATCAAACCCAAAAAACTCTCCACCTAAGGAGACAACACTGCCTAGAACCGTGCAATATGGGAATACACCTCCTAACCTCAACTGTTGTATAACCCATGCAACCCCCGGTCCTAGAGTCAACTCAAAACCAAGAGGAAACAAACCCAACAAACAAGGGAATCCCACTACCGACCTAGAGAAAACTCATCCTAGTATCACCTGATGACATCAAGAACCTAATTCCTAGGTACCCCCATCCGATTTCATCAAAGAGACACTAGAAATACCATCATGAAGTTTGGTGGTTAGACATGCATCTTCTAACGAACCTGCTTCTCTGACCACTGCCCAACAACTTACTATCCTCATACCTGGTTACCTCCTGAGAAGACCAACCCTCCTAGTACACCAATAAGTAAAACCCAGAGTTGAACTCACAACTCTACCCCACTATAAGCACACTAGACAGAA
Organism: Viscum album; assembly: GCA_963277665.1. NCBI lineage: Eukaryota > Viridiplantae > Streptophyta > Magnoliopsida > Santalales > Viscaceae > Viscum > Viscum album. The sequence goes on from OY728119.1 coordinate 141,938,346, forward strand.
ACACAACCTAAAACAAGACAAGAAGAGAGGTTCCTCAAAACCGGGTACTGATAAAACACTATTTTATTGAATATTTTATTGATAATAAATGATATAATTTCCTCACATTGTGTTAAATATGTTTAATTAGAATGTATTTGGGATTAGATCATTCATTTGAATATTTAATGAAAATTCCAGTTTTACCCTTTATAGTTCACTGTAGTATTTCGAAGATAAATATTTTTATATTTATTATTTGAATTTGAAATTTTGTAACCGTGTTCCTAACGTAATTATATACAACTTTTATTCATGACAATAGAGCTAAAGAGTTCATTTGGTTGTTAAAAATGGGCCATGAAGTCAAAGTTGGGCTGGGCTCGCCAGAATGGAAAAACTTCTGTATTTCGGCCATAACTCCTTAATATGGGACTGTATTGAGCCCAAATTTAGAGAGGAGATAGAGGACCCATATACGCACATTTTATCCTTCTGGAAGTCCAGATAATTAACGCTTTTTAGTGGTCAAATGGGCGGTGCAATTTGGAATAAAATATTTGGCCGAATTTCCACATTCACACTTGAAACCACTTGTAACCTCTCCTCCACTCCCCTATATAAATTGGAGTTTTTATCATTTGGAGGGGTTGGGACGTGAATTAGGAGATTGGAGGAAGAGGAGAATTTGTTTCACCCAAATTCTCCAACCATTGTAAGAGGGGTAGCTCTTGAAGCAAGGATCCCCTCATCGAAGCCTCCTTCTCTTCTTCATTTTGTAATGTTTTCATTTATGTAATAAACTTAATTGTTATTATTTTATTTCTTCTCTTTTCTTCTGTTTTGTTTAAATTTATTCTTCTCTTAATCTTCCTCTTTGGGCTGGAATTCTTGAGTAGAAGCGTTATTGGGTTATACCCATTATAAACCTTTGCACATGCAAAACGCTTCTACGATGATTACGCCACCCATGGAAGAGTAGTCTTTTAGTAATCGATCTATCTTCTAACTTCTTCATTTAATTATTTTGAATCAATGAGATACTGTAATTCACATAATATGATCCATGAATTTTGTTTTTAAATTACAAGAAACTAAGCAAGCAATTGAACAATTAACACAAAACACACGAGGTCGGGAATTGTGTAAATTGTGAGAGCGCAATCTTAATCGGTAATACAAGACCATATGGGATAAATTTGTAGAGTTCAAATATAATCACTAAAAAAAATTCATCCTAATTTCCAGAATGGATATGTGCTCTAATTAACCACTGACCATAAGCTATCCTTAGAACAATAATCAAAGCAGGGTGCTGCGATTGCGTGTTCCGAAGCTAGCCTAGGGTTTAAGTAATTTCATCTTTGTGGTTAAGTTAACTCTCGTAGGGTTCGAGGGATAAAAAATTAGGGGATCATAATTGAGTGGATATTGATTTAAATGATAATTATTAATAAGTGAATGAAGAGGTAGAGTTAGATCGATTATGCCTTTTAAAATAGATTTCTAAAAAAACATCTTCTTGTTGTGTCTTTTTAATCAGACATCATTTCAAAATTAAAAACAAAAAAAATGCAATCTTCTTCCAGAAATCTTCTTCTAGATCTATAAACTATAAAAAAAACCACATCCATTCAATTAGTGTTTTTATTCTCTTTTATTTTATTTTTAGAATACCTCTAAGAAGTTGTTTTAATTCACTTCCTTCTTTGAGAGATGACCTTGGTCAGCCACTCTGCTGCACCTAAGTACCCCAAAATCACACTAATCATTTGAGGGCACCCACGACAGTGCTCTATCAAATTGGCGCCGTTTCCGGGGAGGCAAGCAAATATTTCAATTAATTAGAGGTATTTATTTTATTTTACATTTTATTCTCTTCCTCTCTTCTTTCTTCCTTCTTTACCCAATCTGATTTTTCTTCTTCTTCTTCTTTTATTTTCTTCTACTTCTTTTTGGACCATCAACTCAAACTTCTCATTTTTATTTTACTATGGTCCACTTTCTTTCTTTTCATTTTTATTTTATCTATGACATGAACTAATCCCTAATATCTCTTAGATCTTGACCCTGAGATTGAACGTAGCCTTAGGGCTCGAATCAGAAATTCTCAGTCTACGGGAAGTTTCAATATTCAACCAGTTGGTGAATTCCTCTCTTCTGGAAACATTGAAATTGGAAGCTATTCAAATTCAAACATAAAATAGGAACCAATGTTTGAAAACAATGGAAATGAACTTAATAGAACCATTCGAGAATTGGCTTCACCTGATATTAACTATCAACCAAATTGTATTGCATACCCGAACCTCAAATCAGACTTTGAACTAAAATATGGGTTAATTCAATTACTTCCAAAGTTTCATGGCCTCTCTGGTGAGGATCCCAATAAACATTTGAAAGAATTTAATGTGGTTTGCTCAACCCTAAAACCTAGAAATGTTTCTGAATATCAAATAAAATTAAGAGCATTCTCATTTTCACTTGATGGAGCTGCAAAGGATTGGATGTACTATTTACAACCTGAAGATGTAACATGTTGGAAAGATTTGAAACGTCTTTTCTTGCAGATATTTTTTCCAGCATCAAGGACCACATCCATTCTAAAGGAGATATCAGGGATCAAGCAAGCACAAGGGGAGTCAATGTATGAGTATTGGGAGAGATTCAAGAAGTTGTGCGCAAGTTGTCCGCATCACTAAATCAGTGAGCAACTCCTCATCCAATACTTCTACGAAGGACTCACACCCATGGAGAGAAGCATGGTTGATGCTGCAGCTAGAGGAGCATTAGTGGACAAGACACCAGTAGCTGCATGAGCATTGATCGACAAAATGGCCCAAAACTCCCAACAATTTGGCGATATAGGTACACCACATGTCAGGGGAGTACATCAGGTAAGTCCTTCTTCTCTTGAGAGTCATTTGATTGATACCAAGTTAGAAGAATTGACCACTATGGTGAGGCAAATTGCTTTGGCACAAAAGACATCTCTACCCCCTTCTTCATGGCCTTGTGGCATTTGCACTGAGACAAGCCACCCAACTGACTGTTGCCCACAACTACAAGAGACAGAGGATTGTGCAGCAGTATTCCCAGGGAGACCATTTCAGCAGCAACAACAACCATATCCCCAAAAGAAGTTTGATTCATTTGCTCCAACATACAACCAAGGGTGGAAAGATCAAGAAGACATGTGGTATGGCTCTGGACCACAACAAAGGCCCCATTTTCAACCAAAATTCCAGCAGCCTCCGCCTTACCAGTAGGGTATCCAACAACCCCAAAGGAGATTTGAAGCCCAAGCATCAACAAGCCAACAACAAGGGAATCCCCCACCAAAGGTAGATTCTAATACTGATGATATTTTGAAGCAAATTGTTCTTAATCAACATAATGAACTGAAGAGTCAAAGTTCGGAGCTGAGGAAGTTAAAGACTCAAATGAGCCATATTGCCACCGCCCTCCATGAACTTGTAAGTAAGAATTCCGGAAATATACCTTCCCAACCCACTCCAAATCCAAAGGGGAATGTTAGTTCCATCACATTGAGAAGTGGGAAGCAAATGAACAATACATCTGTACCTAACATTCCACCAGGATTCACCTCAACTCCGGAGAAGCCGCATTCCAAACCAACTAATGAGCAATCCAAGGAGAAAGATAAAGGTAAGAAAAATATTGATGATGTTCCTCCTAAACCCCTTCCTTTTCCAAACAGGTTTGTTCAAACCAAGAAGATGGCTAAAGAAGCAATGAAAAAGGAGGTTTTGGACACATTCAAGCGTGTGGAGATCAACATTTCTCTACTTGAAGCCATTAAGAAAATCCCAAGGTATGCCAAATTCTTAAAAGAACTCTGCACCAATCAAAGAGGGCTCAAGGGGAATGAGAGGATCAACCTTGGAAGGAATGTCTCGACACTCATTACACCAACTCTAGCAATGCCAACAAAGAGCAAGGATCCCAGGACATTCACCATCCCATGTACCATAGGGGAGTTGCACTTCTCTGATGCTCTTTGTGATTTAGGAGCTTCAATAAATGTGATGCCTCACTCTGTATTCTCTTTCTTGCAGGTTGGTGAGTTGAAGCCAACAAGAGTAGTGGTGCAATTGGCGAATAGAGCTACGACATATCCAGCGGGAGTCCTTGAGGATGTACTTGTCTGGGTAAGAGACATGATCTTTCCAGCGGATTTCTATGTTCTTAACATGGAGGATGATCAGGTAAGTTCTCATGCCCCCATTATCTTAGGTAGGCCCTTCCTCAAAATTGCAAAAACTATCATAAATGTCAATGAGGGTACACTTTCCATGGAATTTGGGGATGAATTTGTGATATTTAATGTTATGGATTCCATGAAGTACCCCTCTGAGGACCATTCTGCTTTTGTTATCTCCCATTTTGAACCACCAAGTAAAAACTCCATGGATTTTGATTGTCCTATGCTTAGGGATATTATGAGTATTGGTTCTGGTTTAATGTCTAAGAGAACTTCCACACCTGTTTCTAATGAACAAGACTCTCTAAGATTTGATTTTGAAAAGGATTCATATTCTGATCTTGTTCATGTGAACTCTGATTATGACATGGCTATAGAGTATGCTAATGGATTTGATGCTTTATTCTCTGATTTTGATGATGTATATTCTGATACCGATGCTCTTTGTGCACATATTTCGGTTCCTTCAATGTCTCCATCCATACTACACCCTCCTTCATTAGAACTCAAGCCATTGCCACTAAATCTGAAATACTCATACTTGTTGAGTGGTGAGAGATTACCTATTATCATTTCTTACAATATCCCTTTTAAACATGAATAAAAGCTTTTGAATATTTTGAGGGAGAACATCAGGGCGATTGGGTGGACCTTGGCTGACATATCAGGTATTAGCCCCTCCATTTGCATGCATAGGATTCTCTTGGAGGATGGGGCTAAACCGGTGAGACAACCACAAAGGAGACTCAATCCCACCCTCCTGGAAGTTGTTAAAAAAGAAGTTGAGAAATTGCTCGAGGCAGGTATAATCTTTCCCATTTCAGATTCTCAGTGGGTAAGTCCAATTCAGGTTGTGCCTAAGAAAACTGGTTTTACTATTGTTAAAAATGAGAAAGATGATTTAGTTCCAATGAGGGTGCAAAACAGTTGGCGTGTGTGTATTGATTATAGGAAACTAAATCAGACCACTCGCAAGGACCATTTCCCCCTCCCATTTATTGATCAAATGCTCGAGAGACTAGCTGGGAAAACACACTATTGTTTATTGGATGGATTTTCTGGATATTTTCAGGTTCCTATAGCTCCAGAGGATTAGGAGAAGACTATATTCACCTGTCCCTTTGGCACATTTTCCTACCGGAGGATGCCATTTGGACTTTGCAACGCCCCAGGTACCTTCCAGAGATGTATGGTGAGTATTTTTTCTGATTTTATTAAGACCTGCATGGAGGTATTTATGGATGATTTTACAGTGTATGGGTCTTCATTTGATGAATGTCTAAGTAGTTTGGGAAAGGTGTTGAATCATTGTATTGAGAAGAATCTGGTCATGAACTTTGAAAAGTGTCATTTTATGGTAGAGCATGGCATTGTCTTAGGGCATGTGGTGTCGAAACATGGGATAGAGGTTGATAGATCTAAGGTAGACATTATTTCATCCTTACCCTATCCTTCATGTGTGCATGATGTTAGATATTTCCTAGGGCATGCAGGATTTTATCGGCGCTTCATCAAAGATTTTAGTAAGATCGCTCTTCCTATGTCACGATTACTTCAAAAAGATTCTGATTTTGTGTTTGATGATTCTTGTAGGACTTCCTTTGATGAGCTAAAGAAGTGTCTGACCACTCCACCTATCATACAGCCCCCACGGTGGGACCTTCCATTTGAGCTTATGTGTAACGCCTACAACTTCGCGGTTGGAGCTGTCTTATCTTAGAGGGTGGAAGGACGTTCACATGTGATTGCCTATGCATCAAGGACATTGGATTCAGCCCAATAAAACTACACAACCACGGAAAAGGAGTTTCTTCCTATCATATTTGCTTTAGATAAATTCCGTTCATATTTATTGGGCTCTAAAGTAGTTCTTTTTTCTGACCATGCAGCTTTGAGGTACCTCCTGAAGAAGCCATATGCAAAGACACGACTTATCCGTTGGATACTCCTTCTTCAAGAGTTTGACCTTGAGATAAAGGACAAGAAGGGGTCAGAGAATTTGGTGGAAGACCACATGAGTAGGATTACTCACACACTAGAGGATTACACCTTGGACCAGGTACCACTTCGAGACACTTTTCCCAATGAGCATCTTTATTCCATCTCAGGTACGCATCCTTGGTATGCTGATTTAGTGAACTACATTGTTGCCTCTGAAATCCCTGCAAATTTAAAGAAACATCAAGTCCAAAAATTAAAAAGTGAGTCTAGGTTTTATGTGTGGGATGATCCTTACCTCTGGCGCATGTGTAGTGACCAAGTCATTAGGAGGTGTGTTCCCGATCATGAGTTTGAGTCTGTTTTGCATTTCTGTCATACACTTTCTTTTGGTGGAAACTTTGGACCCCAACAGACAGCTAGGAAGGTTTTGGACTTTGGATTATATTGACCTAGATTATTCCATGATGCCCATGTGTTTTGTAAGTCATGCTCTCATTTCCAACACACTGGGAACATTTCTAAGAGACATGAGATGCCCCAACAACCCATACTATTCTGTGAGATTTTTGATGTATGGGGAATTAATTTTATGGGTCCTTTTCCTAGTTCATTTGGATTTTTGTATATTTTGGTTTCTGTTGATTATGTCAGTAAATGGGTGGAGGCCAAGGCCACTAGGACTGACGATTCTCATGTTGTAGTGGATTTTGTCAACGCTCAAATTTTCTGCAGGTTTGGAGTACCAAAGGCCATCATCAGTGACCAAGGGACACACTTTTTCAATAGGAATTTTGCTTACCTCCTTCGAAAGTATGGGGTGACACACAAAACATCAACACCATACCACCCCTAAACAAATGGCCAGGCTGAGGTTTCAAATCGTGAGTTGAAACAAATCTTGTAGAAAACCGTGCAGCCAAATAGGAAGGATTGGAGCAAGCACTTGGATGATGCATTGTGGGCTTATAGGACAACATACAAGACCCCCATTGGTATGTCCCCATTTCGGATTGTTTTTGGGAAAGCGTGTCATCTCCCCGTGGAAGTTGAGCATCGGGCTTATTGGGCTATAAAGAAATGCAACATGGATTTGGCCCAAGCTGGAATCCAAAGGAAGCTGCAAATTCAAGAGCTTGAGGAGATTAGATTATCATCATATGAGAACTCAAGGCTCTACAAGGAAAGATCAAAAGCAGCGCATGACAAAATGATCCAAAAAACGGAGTTTCATGTTGGAGAGAAAGTCCTTGTCTACAGTTCACGACTAAAGCTGATGCCTGGTAAGTTGCGTTCCAGATGGTTAGGTCCTTATGTTGTGACTAATGTTTTTCCTTATGGTGCAGTGGAGATCACACAAGAGGACACTGGAAGGAGCTTTACAGTCAATGAGCAACGTTTTAAGAGATACATTGAGGGACTTTCTATTGATGCAGTGGATTTTATCACACTGCATGACCCCATCATCACTTGAGCACATCAGGCTGTTCCTAACCCTTTCACTTTTATATTATTTGTCCTATTTAAAAATTCTGCATTTCATGTGCATATATCATCTCATAGGTTCACATTGAGGACAATGCAATATTTTAAGTGCGGGTGAGGGAACCTTTTAGTTTAGTAATTTCAATTGCTTTCCTGTTCAAAAAAAAACCCAAAAAAAAAAAATTGTGTGATTTTCAAATTTTGTGTGTTTATTTTACAATTTTCTGTGTGTTTTTGAAACTTTTGAGATGAAATTATTCTCATCACCATTTTTAAATCCATATCAATAAGTGAAACAATTTACCCCTTGAAACTAAGCTTAAATGAATGCTGAAATGACTTTGTTTTAAGTTCAAATATTTAGTAATTTCATGGAAAGTACACCGAATTTTGAATCCCATACCACATCTCATTGTCTTTATATTTTAAATCACTTTCCTGTGAGGCTTCTGAACCATTATTTTTATATTCTTTACATTAACCTCACTTCTTGAGAGAACCAAACCATGCTTGATTTAACCAGAATTTGATTTATTCCTGTCAAAACTTGAGAGTTTGAGGTACTTATGTTTAAATTATTGAGGCATTTGTTTGGTATTAAAGCCCCTATTTCAAAGAATACTTTTTATAATGGCCTACCTTGAATATTTAATCCTTTTATCCCTTAGAATCCATGCATATCCTGTTAGGTTAGCCACATTACAAGCCAATTTTCCCTATGCAACCAACTCTTGAAGTAAAATTGCATAATCTAGTTGAGCTTAAGTGTGGGGGAAGTTGTCTTGTGTTTTGCCACCACATTCTGTGATACTTTGGGTGGAAAATTAAATTCTGAAGAGATGTGTTTTCTATTGAAGAAATTAATTATATTGAAAGCTGTGCCTTTTCTGGAGCTTTCATGACAAGTGAAGCTGTGCCTTTTCTGGAGCTTCTAATTGAGGTGGAAAGCTGTGCCCATCTAGAGATTTCAATAAAATCATGTTTGAGAAGATTGAAATTTTTTATGCTGAAATGATGAATGGTGTAAACCTTTCATGAATTTTCATGATGATGAAGCTGAATTGATACTATGGGGATTGAGGAGAAGACCATATTTAAGTGAAAATTAGATTAATGCAATTTTGCTTCAAAAGAGTCAAGCCCTCCTCATTCAGCCTCAGAGTTTTTCACATCTTAATCCTACCAACCGAAAGCCAAAGAACAACCCTGAAAAGTCCTCATGATAAACATATGTCCTTAACTCACATTGGGTAGTGATGTAGGAATCTATCAAGCCTATGGTGACCCTTGTATGAGTTTGGATGAGAAAGACATTGCAAAAAATTGATATTTGAGTGATGAGAGAAAATTCAAGCGAGGTAAGTGTTTTGTGCATGGGAGGATAAATAAAGTGGAAATATATTGAATGATATAAATGAATAACTTGAAATAATGGTTTTTATGAGGCATGATATCTTTTGTTTCTTGGGGTGTAATTGTTTGATCTCAAGGATATGTGTTTTAAAATTGGTTTTGATTTGATATTAATGTTTACTTGATATGAGGTTTTGCCCAGGAGTGCAAAAGGGTAAGTGTGGGGGAGTTGATAAAAAAATATTTTATTGAATATTTCATTGATAATAAATGATATAATTTCCTCACATTGTGTTAAATATGTTTAATTATAAAGTATTTGGGATTAGATCATTCATTTGAATATTTGATGAAAATTCCAGTTTTACCCTTTATAGTTCACTGTAGTATTTAGAAGATAAATATTTTTATATTTATTATTTGAATTTTAAATTTTGTAACAGAGTTTCTAACTTAATTATCTACAAATTTTATTCATGACACTAGAGCTAAAGAGTTCATTTAGTTGTTGAAAATGGGACATGAAGTCAAAGTTGGGATGGGCTCGCCAGAATGGAGAAGCTTCTGTATTTCGGCCATAACTCCTTCATATGGGCCTGTATTGAGCCCAACTTTTGAGAGGAGATATAGGACCCATATTCTCACATTTTATCATTCTGTAAAACCGGCCAATTCACGCGTTTTAGTGGTCAAATGGGCATTGAAAGTTGGCATAAAATATTTGTCCGAATTTCCACATTCACACTTGAAACCACTTGTAACCTCTCCTCCCCTCCCATCTATAAATTGGAGTTTTTCTAATTTGGAGGGGTTGGGACTTGCATTAGGAGATTGGAGGCAGAGGATAATTTGTTTCACCCAAATTCTCCAACCATTGTAAGAGGGGTATCTCTTGAAGCAAGGATCCCCTCATCGAAGCCTCCTTCTCTTCTTCATTTTGTAATGTTTTCATTTGTGTAATAAACTTAATTGTTATTATTTTATTTATTCTCTTTTATTATGTTTTGTTTAAATTTCTTCTTCTCTTAATCTTCCTCTTTGGGCTGGAATTCTTGAGTAGAAGCGTTATTGGGTTATACCCATTATAAAGCTTTGCACATGCAAAACGCTTCTACGATGATTACGCCACCCATGGAAGAGTAGTCTTTTAGTAATAGATCTATCTTCTACCTTCTTCATTTAATTATTTTGAATCAATGAGATACTATAATTCACATAATATGATCCATGAATTTTGTTTTTAAATTACAAGAAACTAAGCAAGAAATTGAACAATTAACACAAAACACGCGAGGTCGGGAATTGTGTAAATTGTGAGAGCGCAATCTTAATCGGTAATACAAGACCATACAGGATAAATTTGTAGAGTTAAAATATAATCCCTAAACACAATTCATCCTCATTTCCAAAATGGATATGTTCTCTAATTAACCACTGACCATAAGCTATCCTTAGAACAACAATCAAAGCAGGGTGCTGCGATTGCGTGTTCCGAAGCTAGCCTAGGGTTTAAGTAATTTCATCTTTGTGGTTAAGTTAACTCTCGTAGGGTTCGAGGGATAAAAAATTAGGGGATCATAATTGAGTGGATATTGATTTAAATTATAATGATTAATAAGTGAATGAAGAGGTAGAGTTAGATCAATTACGCCTTTTAAAATATATTTCTAAAAAAACATCTTCTTGTTGTGTCTTTTTAATCAAACATCATTTCAAAATTAAAAACAAAAAAAATGCAATCTTCTTCCAGCAAACTTCTTCTAGATCTATAAACTATAAAAAAACCCCATCCATTCAATTAGTGTTTTTATTCTCTTTTATTTTATTTTTAGAATACCTCTAAGAAGTTGATTTAATTCACTTCCTCCTTTGAGAGACGACCTTGGTCAGCCACTCTGCTGCACCTAAGTACCCCAAAATCACACTAATCATTTGAGGGCACCCACGACAGTTCTCTATCAGGTACCATTGAAAACATGCAGTACCAAGAGTCCTAAATGAAAACTCTAAGCCTACGAGTACACCAGTGATCCAAGGGCAACCCACTACTGACTAAGAAATCCCATCTTATTATATATTTCTAAGGATACCTAGGAACCACCTAACATTGCTAAAGAGATCCCGACAGAACCACCATGAAGCCCTATCATCACCGAACCTATTCACATGAAACTACCTATCTTAACACTTTCCAATCCCAATCACCACTCGCAGCGGGTCACACCTAGAGACACCGGCCCAAAATCAGGACACACAACAGAGGAACAAACCTTGAGTTAATTTCTAGCTCACTCTCCTAAGGCTTAAGGAAGAACTAGGAGACCAAAAAAACCAAATGACCATGCCACATACCTTAATGCTAACCAAGACACTCTCACCAAGGATAACCTCTCACTAACCCCTTACTGACCCTGGAACAAGAGACACACATAGGTATTAACTACCAAGAGGCATCTATAGGGGTTCGACAAGAAAATAGTCAAGGGAAGAACATGGAAAACAACAATAAAATATATTGCAAAATTACATCCAAAGAGAGATGACGACCTAGCTGAAGAAAACAATCAAATCATGTTGCAAAGTAAAAGCCATTAGCAAATCATTTAAAATAACGAATATTAGATTCTGAATTTTGATGATACCAAATTATACTCAATTAGACTCTGGTACCATTTGTTGGGGAAGCTGCACTGTGCAAGGCAATCCCCATCGAAATAGTCAGGATCCATTGGGTATAATTAGGTTCGCATAATCCCAAAATAAGAAATAAAAAAACTATGTTTATTATAAACATGAATACATTCATAAAGAAAATTCCAATAACCAAAATTAAAATGATATAACAGTGAATATTTCACAAACTAGTAGTGGTTACAACAACAATTCAAGTTTCAATTTATTCTCATAAATATCCAATATGTATTTCTAGAACTGACAACAGATTCTAATACATAAATAATCAATTTAGCAAAAAAGAATAAAAGGGAAACAAAAAATAGAGATAAATCCAAACACAACGATGCTTAAAAAAATTCTTTCTCACCAAATGAATTAAAACCATAATTTAATTAATTTAAGATCAGAGCGTGTTCAGTAATTTACAGTCCGACAAAAAAATGTGGAAAGAAGTAAATAGATGCAAAAATTTATGTGCTTCAACCAATTAGCCTACGTGCACGGGGAAAAATCATCATAAGTTTTTACTATGTAAGGTAGAAGAGTATAAGAGTGGATAAACACAATGAAGTGATAAACATATCATACAAGGAATAAAAAACAACAACCAAGGAACATTTAAAAACAGGCCGAAACCCCCCTTACTAGGGGTCGACATCAGCTTGGTCGAATCCTTTTTGCTCAGATGAATCGTTGTCGAGGAATCCTTCATCCAACAGGTTCATCACTATTGTCAAAGCATGTCACTATTTTCAAGTCTACCGATGAAGTTCAAGAGTAGCCCAATACAACCATCTAGATAATCCAATAGTGGTCCAAGAAGCGCCAACCTACCCAAAAAAATCCCGAGCCATGCCATATTCCGTTGAGCGCCACCACAGGTGCTGTAAATCCAAATCCAAGAACATTTCTGATGTCCAAAGATGGTGTAACCATCCATATTTTCTCATTATTTAGGTTCAAGAACATGGACTGTATCCCCTCTACGCTCGATATTTTCCGTCACTATAGTCAAGTAGAGACCCTAGACCCGTGACGCCGCTCTGGGCTCAAGAACAAGAGCTGCATCTGGAGCCACACTTATCGACGATCATTGAGGAAGAGAGTAGATAAAAGCCGAATAAGATTCATTGATACCAATACAATTGCACCCTACACTCCCTCTCTCAGGCAATCCAAGTTTCTCTTGTGAAAAAAACCCAAATCCAGGGTCCCTACTGATCTCCTTTCTGAGGAAGTACCTTCCAAAAGAAATAGAGCAGGGGAGTGTGCATCTAGAAGGATAACCATATGGTGGAGGAGCAATGGGAAGTTCCCACCTTTTAACCATGCAATGGATTAGAAAAAAGGAATATTAAAAAAAAATACAATTTTAATTAATAATAGAAAAAAAATCTGAAACAGAAATTAAAAGAAACACATACGGATCACCGCTAGAGGGATTATACCCTTGGATCCTCATAAGCGCAATGTAGGAAATTTGGAAGGGATTTTTTGAATGATAAATAATCATCAATGAAGAAAGTTCCTAAGCCCAAATATTTATTTCTTTAGATATTAAATAAATTAATTATAAATTTTACATGCAAGATCCTCGCTCTTAGTTTCGTGCAACGATTATTAAAAGAAATTTTAACATATCACCCACCAATGTATACTTCCACTACGCTTGACACCAGCATATGGTATCAGAGCGGTAATGTTTAAATTTATAATTATTTATTTGATTATTGATCTATGCGCAATTGTGGTTAGATTTTATTTCATATTATTCATTCTTTAATCTAATTTGAATTAACATGTTATAAATATATTAATCATGTTCATTCAGTGTTTTATTTTCTTAAAGGTTTAATAACAAATGATGAATGATTGGAGATGACATCAGTAAGTGCCAAATGATTGGCTGGTAAAACTGGGTTACACAGCGTGCGGCTGGAACACACGCTGTATACCCATGCGCAATGTATCTAGATGTTCTGAGTAATTAATTACACACAATACTTTTATTACACACCATATGTTGATAGGTCTAACCTAGTACACAAAAATCGGATACAGAGTGTGTAATTGGCATGTACACACCATGTAGTCTGGTTGGGTCCACACACCGAAGCCCCGGGCATGTGACTTGGATACACGACATCCGAAATACATGGCGTGTAGTTGCATGTACAAACCGTGTAGTCTCACATTAATGAAAAAAATTAAAATTACATTAAATTTAAAATTACAGCATTAAAATTTTATTTTATTGATTAACACACTATTGTGGGTTTGACAATTTAATAAAGGTTTTAAAGAATTTTAAAATGATCAATTAATTTATTGTAATTAATATATCATTATTGGTTCTGCCATTTATTTTCCATGAATTCCATTAATGATGAATATCTCCAATTAAGATCATATTATCATTAAGATGAAATATGATTAATTAATTAATTAATTGATACAATCATGTTTATCTTAAATAATAAAACAAATAAATAAATACTAGCTATTTAATTTTGTGTATTCGTTGCATGTGTGACCCGTTCATGATCTTGACCAAGATCTATGTATGTGTTGACTTTTATTTAATTAAATTTATTACATGGTTTTTCATTTATTTAATATTAAATTAAAAGATGACCTGTGAGTCATCTCTCCCCCATTATTATGCAGGACCTGCATGTTCAAGAATATTTATGTAATTCCATTTAACCAATATTTTGGTTCCCCTCACCTGAGTGTAAGTAATAAATATTTGTAATTAATAGAGCATCCCAAGGTGCATGAGGACAATTCAAGGAAGAACCATAATGATTCCAACTCAGTGATACATAGGTGGACATGTAGAATGTTGTAGATCATGACAAGTCCAACATAAGGAGTTATTTCCCCTAGGTTATAGGTTGATTTAATGTCCAATCATTAAATTAACCATTTGATAATCTCATCATCTGGTCATTTAATTAATTAATTATTTTTTTTCTAATGCATTAAAATTATATTTATTGATGCAAGACCGCGATCACATAAATGAATGAATTAATATAAAAAGATGAAATTTAAATAAAATAGATTATGCGTAAATGTTTTATTCAAACATGGTTAATTAATTCAATAAACATCCACTTAAATATTAACAGGAAATGTAAAAGATAAAACAAGATAAAAATTTATATATAATAAAATAAAATCCCTCAATCTAATATTAGGCCAGACTAAGCCTTCTGTTACTTGATTAAGGAAAAAACTCAATAGAACTATGTGTTTGAAAAACCCTTGTTGGTACACTTACTTTTATAATGGGAGTTCTTATGAAAGTTTCAGGTTGACTTAACCATTTTACATCAAGAGGAGTATCCATTTCTAGACTTGGTTTAATTTTGAGTCAAGTGTTGATAAAATCTAAGTTAGGATTTCTGGATTGGGGAGTCCACTCAACGGATCAAGGATCTACAAGCCCATAATTGGAAAATATTTTCCTACCTAAATACCTTCAAAATAGCTTGAACAACCCTTATTGGGGTTATATGAAGGGGAATATGGATTATTTCCACTAGAATGTCCTAGAAACTAGACAATCCAAGTTCAATGGTGAGGGATATTGGGACTTGATAAAATAATGGGATATTTAATAAAATCAATTAATTATTTCTCATAAAATCTGTAATCAAGAAAAGTAGTAATAATATACTCTTTTAATTATAGAATAAAATGAAAATATCACTATCCATAAAATCAATATTGGATAAAGAAAATCTCCTCACTGGCAGTAACTTTCAGGAGTGGTTTAGACGACTTCAGGTTGTTCTGTGCCATGAATAAAAATATTATGTGCTAGAATCCTCAATTCCTGATATGTATACTCAAGAGGTGAATGATTAAGATTTCTTAGTCTATGAAAAACAATGAACGATGTGGCCGAAATTCAATGTTTGATTCTTTTATCTATTTGTATTGAACTCATGAAGTCTCATGAAAACATGGATGCCTATAGCATGCTTGAGAACATCTGTGGTTTTTACCAGGAGAGAGCTAGACAGTAATAGTTTGAGATTTCCAAGGTTCTCTTTCATAGTAATCTTAGAGAGGGTTCCCCAGCTAGGCCTCTCATAGTAAATCTCATTGGATACATTGAGCGCCTAAAGGTTTTAGGGTTTAAACTCCCTAAATAATTGGGCAACAATCTCATTTTAGCATCACTCCATCAGATCCTTTCCAAATTTGTTGTGAATTTTAATATGAACAACACTGAGAAGTCTTTGATAGATATTCTTATCCTCATTTTCCAAGTAGATAAAGATATGAAGCACGAAAATCCTTTTGTCCTTATGGTGAACAAACGGAAAGGGAAAGCAAGGAGCTTTAAGACCAAATATTCTTCATTCCCTTCTAAGAAGAAGAAGATCAAAGGGGAAGTAAGGGAACATGATGCTGTCTGTTTCACATGTGGAAAGAAGGGCCACTGGAAGAAAATCTCCACCCAGCTAAAGAAGCAAGGGGAAGCTTCATGTGCATTTGTTATTGAGTGAAATTTATCTATTTCTATAAATTGGGTTTTAGATGCAGCTTATGGTTCTCACATATGTATTCAAATATAGGAACCAAGTAGATTAAAAAAATTAACCGATGGTAGGTAGATCTATGAGTATCCAATGAAGCTAAACTTACTGCTGTAGCTATTGGGGACTACCACCTCATATTGCTGAATGAAATGATCTTGGTTTTAAAGGGTTATTATTATGTGCCTTAAGTTACCAAAAAAATTATTTATGTATCCAGACTCGATACAAGTTGATTCATTTTCAAATTTGGAAATAAATGTTGCTTCTTTTATAAAGATAAAATTTGTTATGGTAAGGCACATTTACATAACAATATTTACATGTTGGATTACATGAACCAAGTAATGGAAATCGATAACAAAGTTACTTCACATAATTCATACCACACCCAACTTTGGCATCACCAGGTAGGTCATATAAATGAAAAATGATTGAAAAAATTACATCAATATGGATATTTAGATTCTTTCGAACTAAAATGACTTGGTGTATGTCACACATATTTATAAGAAAAAAAAGACTAAATCCCCATTTAGTGGGAAAGGTGAGAGGGCTAAAGAGCTTCTTGAATTAGTTCATACCGACGTGTGTTGACCATTTCCTATTGAAACAAAGGGTGTGTAGTCATACTTCATAACTTTTACTGATGATTTTAGTAGATATGGATATATTTACTTAATGATGTATAAGTCGGATTCTTTTGATAAATTCAAGGAATACAAGAATGAAGTTGAGAACCATCTTGGTAGGAAGATTAAGAAACTATGATCATACTAAGGTGAATAATATCTTAATCATGACTTCATTGATTACTTACAGAAGTTTGGGATCCTATCCCAACTAAATCCTCCTTACACACCTCAGTGAAATAGTTTAAACAAAAGGAGGAATCACACCTTGTTGGACATTGTGAGATCAATGACGAGTCATGTAAGTTTTCCATTATCCTTTTGGGGATATTCATTACAAACAATGGAACATATACTAAACCAAGTACCAACTAAATCAATAAATGCTATTCCATGAATTTTTTTGAGTGGAAGCAAAACCATGTTATCTAATTTACATGTTTGGTGAAGTGAAGCATTGTTAATGCCTCTTCAGGTAACAAACTTTCACCCTGAGGCACAAATTTCACCTTTATAGGATACCCCAAGGGAACAAGGGGATATTTCCTATAAGACCCATCAGATAAAATGGTTATAGTGGAAAGACACACCATATTCATTTAGATGGATCACAACTCTAAAATAGATAGTAGGTGAGAGATAAACTTCGATGAAGTCGAGGCTCAAGGTACAAAAAAGTTGGTACATGATCAGATTCCACAAAGCCCAGTGGAAGAAGAAACTGTTTCAGAGTCACAAGAACTGTGTAGGAGTAAAAGACAGGTTAGAGAACCAGAGCGGTATGGTTTTCCAGTTACCAAGTATAGTGACTCATTATTAGTTAATAATAATGATCCTCTAACCTATAAGAATGTATTAAGTGGCACAAATGTTTCCAAGTGGCATGAAGCCATGAATTCTGAAATGGATTTCAGGTACCAAAACCAAGTTTGGGTTTTGGTAGATCCTATAGTGGATGTAAAGCCCATTGGTTGCAAATGGGTATTCAAGAAGAAACTAGACATGGAAGGAAAAGTTAGTACCTATAAGGCGTGACTAGTTTCAAAAGGGTTTAAACAACTTCAAGGTATTTACTATGATGAAACCTTTTCACCAGTTGCAATGCTGAAATCCATTATAATTCTACTTGAAATTGTGGCTTACCTTGACTATGAGATTTGGAAAATAGATTTCAAAATATCCTTCCTTAATGGGAACCTTCAAGAAGATGTCTACATTACACAACCTGAAGGGTTTGTGACTCTAAAGGATGCCAATAAGATATGAAAGTTTCAAAAATCCATATATGGATTAAATAAAGAATCCATGTTATGAAACATTCATTTTGATTAATCCATAATTCAATTTGGTTTTATAAAGAACGAATTCAAGACTTGTATCTACAAACAATTTAGTGGGAGTGTATTCATTTTATTAACAGTATATGTTGATGAAATATTACTTCTTGGAGAGAAAAAGAATGTACCTGGGGAAAGGGAGGAGGTGGTTTTTATAAAGATGGGGAGGGCTCACATTTTCGAGCAGGAGTCGAAGATCGAGGAATGAAAAAAGGGGAGAAAAAGAATGAAAGTATCCTCCAGAAGATCCATTGATCTGACAGTGGTTCAAGCTCAATAAGAGATCCCATCTTACAATCTTTTGAATTCATAGTTTTTCATTTTTTCAATTCCCTTTTGTCTGATCCATATGATCTAGACATGACACCTATGTTGGTGGGGTTTGCAGTCAAGTGATGAGGAGGTAGGGGAGGTAAAGGTTGAGGAGAAGAAGAAAAAGAAGGTATTGAAGGAAAAAATGGGGGTTTTAGGGGATAAGACCACAAAGGATACGTCTATGGTGATCGATAGGCTGTAGGGGGATACAGAGTCAGTGATAGTGGTGGAGATTGGTCTAGAAGAGAAGAAAGGGTTCACAGAGAAGATAAAGGTAAAAATCCCTGGAGGCAGTAAGAATAAGGGTGAGGAGTAGCCATCCCCACCTCTGGTGTCCCCCACAGGTGCATCCTCTGTTGGTAATGAAGAAGAGTGGAAGAATAGAGTCATGGAGAAGATAAAGGATAATATCCCTGGGAACCACCCTAAGGGGGAATGGGGTGGAATGCATTAATGGATTTGGTTTTTTTTGATAATATGGGGTGTCCGTGTCTGCGTCTGCATGTATGGTGTTATGGGGATTGATTTTCTTGTGTTGATGTGGTTACTAGGATTGAATTGGCATTTTCTATGGGTGTATAAATGATTACGTTGTATTACCAAAATATTTTCTTGTGTATCATGTGAATGAAGTTTTCACTGGTGATTATTCCTAAGATCTGTTCTTGTTTTTTCTCTTGTTATAAGTTGGTTCTTGATCAAGCCTGGTTTATATCAACACTGATTCACCCCCTCTTAGTGTTGATCACATCCCACATCATATATCAGTTTTCTTTGGAATATATCTCTTGAAATTACAATGGATCACAAAAAATTAGTCAATAATAAGGGAAACAACATTCATTTATGAAAGGAAATAATGGTGGCCTATCTACTTTCACTTAGACTTAGATGTTATTAATTCTATTCTTAAAGGTTTTACAATTCCAAAAATACTTTTTCTTGGTGTCAATTTGATAATAAAAATGTTGAAAGTGATGGTAAGGCATGGAATACTCCAATTTTCTCAATATTTGAGTATTTAATAATTCATTGTATGAAAAAATATTAATGAGATTTGAAAAAAAAATTATAGTATTTATAAAGGAAACAAGAAGGTGAAGGAAGTAAATTTGTAAATTTATAGACAACAGTTTGGAGTTGTTAGAATGCAAGAAGATGAATATGTTGATGAATTATTTACTAGAGTTAATGTAATTATCAATACCATCAGTGGATATGGATAAAGTATTGAAGACTCTATTGTGGTAATGAAGCTCATGGGAATTCTTCTAGACAAGTTTGATGTCAAGATATTAGCACTTGAAGATAAAGATCTTGATGATTTCTCTATGGAAAAATTTCAAAATACTCTCATTCATTATGAAATGAGAAGAGGATATTCCCTCAAAAGGAAAATCAAGGAGGATAAATAAATTGCTTATAAAGGTTTCATATATTTATAGATGGAAGTTGAGCAAATTTCATCTGATAAAGAAGAGAGTATGGAAGACTATGCTAACACTCTCTCTGATGTCAAGGGAATCCAAAAGATGGAAAAATAAGTATAAATGGAAACTTTCTTTTAAATGATTTAACTATAAAAAAATTGGATATTTATCTGCTAGGTATCCCTTAAAAATAAAAAATTAAAATGAAGATTATAAATCTACTAAGACATTCTCCAATAAATGAGGTTCATTGAAGATAAATCAATTTCAATCAAAAGGAAAGAATAAAATATTATCCAAGTTCTTTAAAAGGAATTTTCTATCCATTGAAGAAGGAATTTTGAACAATGAGTAAAGTTTTGGTGATGAGGAAACTCATAAGGAGGATTCTCAAAAGGCCTTCAAGGCTCAGGAAGAAGAATAAAGTGATTTAGTAGAGGTTGAATTACAAATTAATAGAAAAATTTCTATTGAATAAGGAGAATAAACCAAGGAATAAACCATGAGAATGGAGATCAAGATGTTCTTATAAGATATTGGAAGGCTAATAAATGAAAAATTACATCTCAAAAAGAACTCTATTAATAATCAAATCCATATTGGGAAATAAGGTCTGGTCAAAGAAGTTGAAAGGTTGAAACATGAGAATGCTAAGAAAATAAAGATTATTGATGACATGAATTCCACTATCATCCTTATATATTAGGAGATATATATTCTAAAAATGAAAATTATTAAAGTTGTGAAGGAAAAAAGAAAAATTCAAGCATGATTACCAGAGAACTATCATAAGTGAAAGTGAAAGTTCCAAGAAATCTATGAGACAAATTACAACTAATGAGTAGTTGGTTGAGTGTTGCAAGAATAATGACTTGACTTGACCCACTTTATATTAACCGATTCAGAGTGACACTATTATTTAGGTGTATCTTCCTGTATTCCAAAGGCTTTCGACTAACAGTGAGAGTATATGAGGTGATAGCAGAGAGGCTATACTCTTTAAAGATAATAAACAATTATAACATGATAATAGTGGGAGAATATTTAAATAACAAGTAGCAACAAACAAAAACATACATATAATAATCCTTATAACATCTATAATTCCAATTCATCTATACAAATGTAAACAAAATCACTCGTAGGATGATCATATATGCTCATGCACAAATGCACCAAAATAATTCACCAACCTAACACCAAGGAACCACCCATATAATCTGGCTAAACCATAGTGTCCAACCCATGCACCAAATTCACTCCCATCATCACTAGGATCCATAAAATGAAGCCTTACCCTTACCTATGCCATGAAAAAAAGTATCCACACATCCCAGAGGGACCATCCAAGGTGTGAGTATGAACTCAATTAGCTACTAACAACAGTGGTTATATCTAATAACAATACATATTCTAGTGTATGTAAAGCATAATAAACGACAACCAAACATTCCACACAACCAGCTCTGCTCATGCTTAACCAACCATTAGTGATCCTTTACCTGTTTCGACCGGTTCTGGAGTGAAATGATACATCCACAATCTATCATACTAGAAGTTCCCTTAGCCTTCAAACTAATTCCATGTTACATAGAACTACCATTCCAAATCAATTGTGACACCCCAAAAATATTTCCACAAACCATATCACAAGATCCATAGTCTTCTGAACCTTCTTCCAACTATTGGCTCAACAACCTGATTAAACCCAAGGCACGGTTACACCTATCCTTTTCCAAGACTGTCTCACTGAACTCATTATATTCCTCATATACAATGAGTATCTTACTCCCATTCGGTGATCTCACACACCACTAATCATGGCCAACTATGGTGTATCCTTAACTACACAGGACACCACCAAGAAACTAATGATCAAAACCACCCGATTGGCCCTATCCTATGTACACATGACCCCAACAACCTCAGCCCCATGATGAGAAACATCACTAATATCCTATAACCACATTTCAAAAAACCTTTGTCTCAACCTATGATAATTTTAAATACCATTTTAATCATATTGGAAAACCTCCTTCCCCCCTTCCTAGTGATCAAGATCACCCATAGTTACACGGGTTAGAACCATCATGTTTCTAAAGAACCACTTCAGCTAAAACATCTTACAGATCACCACTTTGCAACATATAACATCATGAACATCAAACCTTAGAACCACACCACAAAGAAAGACAAACCATACCAGGCCAAAACACTTCATTTTCTATATGATACCACCTCTTGGTATCTCCTACGAAGAGTAAAAATATCAAGTGGTTCCATTCCCTGTCACCCACATAGACCTACTCACGAGCATTTATCACACAATCCATAGACACATGTATAACATAAGAAATAGCTAGGAACCACCAATATAGAGTTAGTAGGACTCCACTCATCAAGAAACCCTGGCTGACTCGACTCTAATTAGAAGAAATTTAGTAATTTTATAGAATCCCTTATTTAGGTCACAACTGATAAAAAACAAGGAAAAAATGAGAGAAAAAAATAACAAACACCCATGGACAGTTAAACTTAACCTCAGTTACACCCTAAAACAAACAACATAAATAACCAACAAGAATTGGTGAAGATCTCTCAAGAAGGAAAAATGAGAGAGGGAGAGAAGAACTAGGGAACAACCACCGTATTCTGGAAAAAATTGCCTAATTTACCCCTTTTATACTTATTAAATCAATTTAATAATTATTTTGGAAAAATATAGAAAAAAACTTGTGATATCAATTTTGGAAAACACTAGGACCCTTAAGTATTAGGGAAATGACCCTTATGTATCACCCTATGTCATAAAAATATCCCTATTAATCATCTATCAATATTCACAAAGTTTAACTTAATTTTTAAGTTTTGATATCTTCTTTTGGAAACATCCTTATGATATCCATTTTTCCTTCAAAAACCACCTTTTAAAAATTCTTATAATTCTATCCTTTAGGAAATCATATTTCAAAACAACTTTTCCAATCTTCTAGAAATACTCTTACATGAGTTTTGGAAAATCCCATCTAACCTTTACATATAACAAGTTACTATTATGCATCATAGGGTGATTCCTATACTTATCCAAATTTCACTGCCTGAGGATCCTTACTATCAGGTAAATTGCCCTTATTTATGAGACTTTACCAATTTTTCTGAATATAAAGACCCTTACATATAAGGGATACTCTTATTTATTGGGGGTTACTTTTATGTATCATAAGAGCTTCCAACACTCAAATTTCACACCCCCACTAAAATAAAATTCATATGGATTTTCTTCTAGATCTAATTCCATTTAATCTACTTTTGGTAGATCTACTTTCAGTATATCTGGTTCCATACTTATAGAACTAATCCACGCCACTCCATCAATATCATCCATAATTAGAAATTAAACCTCCAAATCCTCTCTTTCTGGAAGTTCCAACACTTGACCAGAAAATGGTTTTCCCAAAAATGGTTAGTTTAAAAAATATAACTTTTCAAATAATTAATATTTGTAACCTCTGGATCAGTGATAGCCTAAAAATTATTCTATTCATATCCTATGATTAAAAAATAAATTTTTTCTATATGTTTTCTATAAATCCAAAGTATACCCAAAATCATCCCAAAACATTCTAACTTCCAATTAATAGTAAATGATTCACAAAATCCACTTCTAAACTTCAGATCTCTTCTAAAAAACTATTATAGAAAAATTTAACAACCACTTCATCCCCCGAGATTAAACCAACTCCCAAGATTCAGTCCTTGGTTTATATTGACACCCTCGACACCTCATTAGGGTATAAATTCACATGGTTGATCCAAGATCTGACTTGAATTACCATTCCCAAATACTCAGGACTTAATACCAAGTAATATAAACCCATAAAGTTTAATGAAAAAGATCCTGTACATGAACATGGGAAGCCTACTTATGCTATACCTCAATAGAAAATCATGTTTTCATAAGAATCTTGTGAAAAACAAAAATCTGGATTATTTGGGAAGTATGAAGTAAATAAAAAACATATTCATAGATGCAAAGGAAAAAATTCTGGTAAAATGTCTACACTATCCCCAAATGTATAAAGAAGATATCCTTAAAAGTTCTTAAGTAAATCAACTCATTCGAGGTTTAAAAATGAAGTTATACAACAACCCATGAAATATTATAATTTCTATCAAAGAAGGATGTTTCAAGGCTACTTTTGGTGTTGTGATGTTTTTTTTCACAAAGATTACACCTTTTGGTATAAAATGTCTTTACTTGGACAAAGAATAGAGCATGAATCAAGGGGGATACAAAAATAACATATGGGAACCGATTATATGCTTCAATAATATGATAAGAAGATTGAAGTGAGAATCATAGTTTATAAGAAGTTTTTGGGAGGTGTGATCAAGAAGTAAACACTCAAATGAATGCATTACATTCATAAAATATCAATTTAATATTTTCCAAAAATCTAGAAATGTTCAGAATAAGAATCAATTCAAACATCAGGAAATTGTGGTTGAAGTTATATTTAAGGCATGCAAATTTGAGAAGCCATGGATTTTGGACAACAAATTATTTTCTCACATGATAGGTAATTTAAATAACACAAATAATTTTGAAATATATGAAGGATGATTATTCACCTTTGGTAATGATAACTTATTAAAAATAAATGATTTTGGAGTGGCTATAATTAAGAAAAATTAGATAAGCCCCAACAATGTATATTTGTTAATGGGATAAATCATAATCTATTGTGTGTATTATAAATTTTTGATGATGTAAATGAGGTGATCATAAAAAATAATGGTTTTTTAATTAAGATATTGAAATATGTAATTGTGATAACAAGAGGGATGATAACACAAGGTATCCTATTTGTGTTTGGATAAGCCAAAATAGGTTGCTACATGAGTATAAAAGATGAGAATAATTTGTGTCATAAAAGACTTGTCTATCTTAGCTAAATGGTCATGAATAAATTGAGAAAATAATAGGTTTTGAGAGATATTTATATTTTAAAAGAAGGAATTTTCACTATTTTCAAAATATTTCAACAAGGGAATATAATGAAAAAAAGTCACAATAGATTTGAGATCTAAACTATATGACCATTAGAGATTGTTCACTTTGATGTTGGTGGACCCATAAACAAGAAGTCAAAAAGTAGAGATAAGTACTTCATGAATTTCATTGATGAATTCATTAGAATTACATTCATTATTTTTATGTCTCATAAATGTAAATATTTGAGCATGTTTATATGTTTTAGAAGGATATCTAAAAAGAAAACAATTTATCCTTTAAAGAGTCTGAGGTCAATCAATGGTATTGAGTATGCCATAACTTCCAGAATATCTTGATAAACATAGAATAATACATGAGTTCAATGTACCCTATACTCCTCAACAAAATGGGGGTGGTTAAAGGGAATAACATGAGCCTTATTGACATGGATAGAACCTTGCTATATGAGCGTGCAACTTCAAGATATTTCTAGTTGCAAGAAAATACCCTTTCTAAAATCATTCAAAATATATTCTTTTTGAGGAAAAATTCAAATATAAATCCTTATGAAATGTGGTTTTATAATAAGCCAAATGTAAAGCAATTTAGAGTGTCTTGGTGTCCATGTTTGATCAATAATAAAGGAAAAAAGCAGCGGTAAGTTTGATGAGAAGTCTAAAGATATAATATTCCTTAGTTATACACCAAATGGAATCTCTTATAGGTGATAAAATAAAAAATCTAAGAATATAGTAGACTATTATGATGTAATAGTCATTGATAATGAATAGGATATAAAAAATTCATTCACATTTAATTATGAGGATGATGTTGTCAATTCTAAACCTATAAAAGAGATTAAAGAAAACACATAGATTTAGGATAGAGATACTGATTCTGCTTAATATAGCGGTGTTACTGAAGATCTAAAATCAAGAGGGAAAAATAAAAGACTAAAGAAACATATTTCTAATGATAATATCATTGGGGATCAAAATCAAGGGGTAAAAACAAAAAGAAAAATCATGAAAACTATCCACACTTGTTTTCTTTCAAAAATTAAACCCCAAACTATTAGAAAAAATTATGGATCTAATCCATGAATAAAGATCTAGATCAAATAGAACGGAATAAACCAATGGTTTTTGTTCCTAGTCCTAAGGAGAATAACAACATTGGCACCAAATAGGTTTCTAGGAACAAGCTAAATGATAAAGGAGAAGTTTCAATAAATAAAGCTAAACTTGTGTTCATGGGGTACTTAGAGACAAAGGGAATTGATTTTTATGAAATATTTCCCCCATTTATAAGTTCAAGACCATCAAAATTTCCCTTTAAATTATACCTCAAATAAGCTTCAAATTTTTACAAATGTATGTAAAGTCTATATTTATCTATGGTGAGATAAATGAATAAGCTTACATAGAAAAACCTGAGTATTTTATGCCGATGAAGATTGAAGAAGTGGATGAAAATTAAAGAAATCACTTTATGGGTTGAAATAATACCTAAGATCTTGGTATTTCAATATGGATAAGTAATTGAGAAGTATATAATTCAAAAAAGGTAGGTGGATAACAACCTGTATGTGAATAAGGACAACACCACATCACAAATTGTGATTATGTATGATGATGATATTAAATTTACTTGTAATGAGGAGAAATTGTGTGAATAATTTCCCACAAAAAAAAGAATAAGTTTGAAATGTATTTTCTTGGGGAGATTATTTTTTTGGGGTTTTTAAATTTCCCAATATGATAGTCACATTTTCATTTTTCAAGAAAAATATGCTAAGGGGTTAGTAGATGTTTAGAATAGAAGAATCTCAAAGACTATATTCACCAATCTAAGTTGGGACTAAGTGGATAAAATTGATGGTAGGAAGAGTGTGAATGATAAATAATTTAGAAAATTTATTGGTGGTCTTTGGTATATGAATGCATCAAGGCCATATATTATCTATGTTACTCTTTACACTAGGTATCAATCAAATCATAAGAAGTCACATCTCTTGTAAGAAAATATAATCTTGACATATATCATAATATCACCTAATTATGGACTACTATATGAGAAGATAAAAGGTCTATACTTACACACATTCACTAATGTTGAATGGGATGGTAATGGTGATGATAATAATTCCACATTAGGAGAAGAATTATTCCTTGGCGAAAGATGTGTGTCATGGAATTCCAAGAAGAAATCATATATCACATTAATTTAAACTTAGGTTGAGTATATTTCTATATCCCAAGAATATACACAAATGTTTTAAATAAAGAATCAACTTGAATATATGGATTTTATAGCCGAATATATATTGGTTATTGGATGAAATGTCCAAAGTGATATAAATTTTTCCAATAATCTAGCACAACATTCAAGGTCAAAGCACATTGAGATTAAATATCATTTTATGAAAGAAAAAGTGGGTAAAGGTATCTTACAGTTTTAATTTGTTCCATATAAGGAGAAAATTACTAACATTGTTACTAAAACACTTTCAATTAATTATTTTGAGAAGTTAAGATAGAAAATGAGTGTGTGAACCATTCCCCAATAACATTGAGGTATGTTTTTGAGTTTCCTACCCTCTTTCAATTGTAATTTAATTACTACAAAGGGGGAGGAGTGATCTATAGGGGGTGAAACCTGATTAATCTAATTTTTTTAATTTATTTATTCAGTGAGTGATGAAAATTGATTGAAAACTAGTTCTTAATTTCTTGATAGAAGATTCTGGGTTGGTATCAATTGTTAAACTGGTCATGGATAACTTTGATGTTAGAATTAATCACTTGATGTGAGCGTTTTTGTCGTGAAACCCTCAATCAATATTTTCCCTTTTTATGTAGCACAGTGGTGACCACAGGGTTGTCTCTCGAGGAGGTTGCAGTTCGAGTTGTAAAACTGTCACTTTTGTTGTTTTGTTTGTTTTTAATGAAATGAAAATGGGGGATTGATTAACAATTTGAAAATAAAATTTTAATTAAATTCTAAACGTAAATAATTTTAAAGTAAAGATAATGTGGGTTTGAAATCAAGAATAAAAATAGCAGTCGCAGACAAGCTTCACCCTCTCGGACACTCCCCTCTTCCTTGTATATAAAAAAAATATCTCTTATTTTAAATTCCTAAATGTACCCCCAAGGACCCCCAGGTTTATACTCAAATTTGAAAAGACACCATATTTAAGACTTCAATATGACTTTTTTACCGCCTATAGAAGTGATTCAATTACTTAAATACCTCCAAGTAATTGAACCTAATTGAATTCGCTATGCTCAATGACAAAACCTCACCAAAGAATTTTAAATAGCGAAGTCAATTGTTCTACTTTATAGATGGAACAATGGTCAAATCAAATTTGTTGAAAATATATTTAAGAAAGAAAACAACCAGATTCATTCAAAAATATAGGTTCAAGAGAAATTCAAAAAAAGAGATTACACATTAAAATCCAAACTCGGAAGAGAGTGTCCGTCGGGTGTCGCCGTCCGCAACCACTTGCCGCTTAGCCTTCCATCACTTGAGAAGCCTTCATCTTTTCTATTGAATATTCAAAGAATTTAATCTTCTTAAGGATCAAAATCTCCACCTTCCCCTTCTCTCTCTCAAGCCAACTCCCTTTTGTGAGGGATGGTGTGGTGAAAAATAGAATATCTTGAGAGGTAGGAGCTCCCCTCCTTTTATAGGCAGATTTTATCTTCACAAATTTGTCGCGTTTTAGACCCATTAAATGGCCGATTCACGCGTTGACCTCTTCATCAATATTGTTCATCAATGTCTTGGCCGTCCACCCTCAAAATTTCAGATTAATTGGAGGCGTATTAAAGGATTTATGGTTTTTATATTGAAAATAGATTTCTCTGGATGAAGCTTCCTGGAAGCTTCCTTCAAAACTCTATCACTAAACGGCCATCATAAAGGCTTACAAACGGGTTGAAATTTATTGAGGAGACGCTACTTGGAGTCCTCTGTCATATCCAGGTAGAATAGCATCATTTGGAGTAGTTTAGGCCGAAATTTGCTTCCATAACTATGGTAAAGTCAATGCAGTCCGCCCGGAAAAAATTGTCAACTTCATTGATTTTTTTGGGCACCATTAATATCGATTCAACCCCTGGTCCTGAAGACAAAGTTGAAGGAAATAAAATAAGGGTTCAAAAAAAATTCGAATCACAAAATTTGGAAATATATTTTATAAGAAATGTCCAAAATACACCTGTGATAAAAATCTGTTAAAAATCCAGAATTATGAAATTTAAACTTTTTATCCCAAAACACACTATAAATCCAAAATTGTTACAAATAAGATCAAATTGTTAAATTTATGAGGTTTAAATCATTTAAATAGACATTAAAAATATTGGAAATATTATCTCTATCAATTCCCCCACACTTGGCTCTTGGACTCCTGGACAAGTGAGCACGGTATAAAGAAAAATAAAACACATACCAATGGGGTTTACCAATTTACCACAATGAATTAAAAAGATATCATGCCTCATTAAAGAAAAATATTTAAAATTATAAATTCAAATCATTCAATCCATTTCCACTAATTTTGTCTTCTCATGGACACAACACACTTACCTCACATTCATTTTTCTCTCAGCACACAATATAGATTTGCAACAAGGCTTTTCTCATCCAACTCATGCAAGAATTACCATAGGCTTGATAAATTTCTACATCTCCACCCGATGTGAACCAAGAACATGTGATTATCATGAGGACTTTACAAGGTTTTTCTGTGGCTTGGGGTTTGTAGGATTCAAATGTGAAAAACTCTGTGGCTGAATAAGGAGGGTTTGGCTCTTTTTGAATTAGAAATGCATGATTCTAATTTTTACTCAAGTATGGTCTCCTCCATATTCTCTTAAAATAATCAGCTCTGATCTTCTGTTTTCCACCCCATTCCATCAATATTTCAGCAGAATGTATGATTTTTTTTTAAAGCTCCAGATAGGCACAGCTTATTTCCATTGCGAGCTCCAGATAGGCACAGCTCCATTTCATTTGAGAGCTCCAGATAGGCACAGCTCCATTTCATTTGAGAGCTCCAGATAGGCACAGCTCCCAGAAAAATATATTCCAGCATCACAAATACGCCTTCAATGTTTAAATGTTCTCCCAAAGCAACACCAAATGAGGTAGCACATCATGAGTCATCTTCCCCTTCGCACTTAAGTTCAACTAGATCATGCATTTATACTTCCAGAGCAGGTTGGAAAGGGAAATTTGGCTTGTAATGTGGCTAACCTAACAGGCTATACATGGCTACTAAGGGCTCACGAAGGATAAAATGTTCAAGGAAGGCCAAAATAAAAAGGATAATCATGAAAAGGAGGCTCCAATATTCAAACAAATGCCTCAATCATTTTAATCACACGTATCTCAGCCCTCAAGTTTTGATAGAAATAAATCAAGTTCTGGTTTAAACAAACACGAATTGGTTCTCTCAAGAAAGAGGTAAATGTGAAGAAGATGTAAAAATGGGTCCAGAGGCCTCACAGGAATGAGAATTTCAATCACAATGTCAGTGATATGTGCCATGATATTTAAAAATCAGTGGTCATTTTAAGAATTTTCCAAATTTTTGAACTTAAAAAAATGTCGTATTCAGCATTCATTTATCTTTAGTTTCAAAGGATAAGTTGGTTCACTCCATGGAATGAGTTTCAAATGAAATTCAAGAAATTCCAAAACCCTTTTTTTTTAAAAAAGAAACACGGAGAAAGAAGAAAAAAAAAATGGAAAGAAATTTTGACAACAAAAAATTTCAAAAACAAAGTTCGTAAAAAAAAAATCTACTCTACCCAGCATTGTGTCCCCCCCACACTTATTCTATGCAATGTCCTCATTGTGTAGTTTTTTTTAGCATGAAATTCAGGAAATTAAAGACGAAGCAAAAATAAATGATAAGGAAAGACACAACCTGGAATCAATTATATTCTGTGTCGTGAAGTTGAATTTCCTCCCCTGGAGGATCATGAAAATTTTATCGAAATAGCTTCAACCGATGCCCATTGACAGTGAATGACGTCTCTTTGTCTGGATCTTTAATCTGTATTGCACCAAAAGGAAAAACATGAGTAACAATGAATGGGCCAGACCATTTGGAACGAAATTTACCTGGGAAGAGTTTCAATCTGGCATCAAATAACAGAACTTTGTCTCCCTCCTTGAAGTTTTTGTTGAGAATCCTCCCATCATGAAAGGATTTGCTTCTCTCTTTGTATAACTTGGAGCTTTCGTATGCATTATTTATGATCTCCTCCAACTCCTGCAAACAATATTTTCTTTCTTTCCCAGCAGAATATAGGTTCATGTTACATGTTTTTACAGCCCAAAAGGATTTGTGTTCTAACTCAACTGGTAGATGACAAGCCTTTCCATAGACCAATCTAAATGGTGACATTCCAATGGGGGTTTTGAAAGCAGTTCTATGGGCCCAAAGAGCATCATCAAGTCTCAAACTCCAATCCTTTCTATTTGGGTTCACTGTTTTTTCTAGGATTTGTTTGATCTCCCTATTAGACAACTCAGCCATTCCATTTGTTTGAGGATTATAGGGTGTAGAGACCCTATGATTTACACCGTATTTCTTCAAAAGTGATTCCAAAGTCCTATTACAAAAATGGGTACCTTGATCTGTAATTAGAAACTTTGGAAATCCAAACCTTGAAAACAAATTTCCTTTCAAAAATTTAGACACAATCTTTGCATCATCAGTTCGGGTGGGGATAGCCTCTACCCACTTGGAAACATAATCAACTGCCAACAAGATGTATAGATATCCAAATTAATTAGGAAAAGGTCCCATGAAATCCATTCCCCATACATCAAAAACATCACAAAACAAAAGTGGGTTTTGTGGCATCTCATTCCGCTTGGAAATGTTTCCTTGGAATTGACAATTTTTACAGGTTTTGTAGAATTCAAAAGCATCTCTAAAAATGGTGGGCCAATACAATCCAGAATCAAGAACTTTTCTTGCTGTTCTTTGTGGTCCAAAGTGTCCTCCACAGTTTAATGTGTGGCATAAATTTAGGATGGATTGAAATTCAGAGTTCGGAATGCATCTTCGTATCATTTGATCACTACCAATGTGCCATAAATAAGGATCATCCCAAATGTATTTCTTTGAATCGCTCCGAAGTTTATCAATTTGATTTTTGGAAAACCAATGGGGGTGTTCATAAGAAGCCAAATAGTTTACAAGATTAGCAAACCATGGTATTTCACTTTGAGCAGCAAATAAATCCTCATCTGGAAAGGTTTCCTTAATTTGGGAAAACAACTGAAATTTCTTATTCCCAATAGATGGTATCCTGCTCAAATGATCAGCAACAAGGTTCTCACATCCTTTCTTATCTTTTATTTCAACATCAAACTCCTGTAAAAGCAAAATCCATCTCAGAAGTCTTGGTTTTGCATCATGTTTATTCATCATGAATCTGATTGCAGAATGATCAGTAAAAACAATCACCTTGTAGCCTAGCAGATAACTTCTAAATTTTTCTAGAGCAAAGACAACAGCCAACAGTTCTTTCTCAGTTGTTGTGTAGTTTTATTGGGCTTGATCAAGAGTTCGGGAGGAATAGGCAATCACATGAGATTTCTTTTCTATCCTTTGACTCAATACTGCCCCAAGAGAAAAATCAGATGCATCTGTCATTATTTCAAAGGGAATGTCCCATATAGGAGGTTGAACAATGGGAGGGGTTATCAATCTTTGTTTTAGATCATGAAACGAATTTATGCAATTCTCATCAAAGACAAATGGGACATCTTTTTGGAGTAATCTGGACAATGGAAGTGCAATTGTACTGAAATCTTTAATGAATCTCCTATAAAATCCAGCATGCCCGAGGAAGGATCTCACATCTCTGACAGTTTTTGGGTATGGTAATGAAGAAATGACCTCAACTTTGGATTTATCAACTTGAATTCCATCACGGGACACAACATGTCCAAGAATGATCCCTTTAGCAACCATAAAATGGCATTTTTCGTAATTTAGAACAAGGTTCTTTTCAATGCATGTTTTCAGGACACGTTCCAAGCTTTTCAAACAACTTTCAAAAGATGATCCATACACAGTGAAGTCATCCATAAAAACTTCCATGCAAGTTTCCAAAAATTCAGAGAAGATGCTTATCATACACCTTTGAAAAGTTCCTGGGGCATTACATAAACCGAAGGGCATCCTTCTGTAAGCAAAAGTTCCAAATGGGCATGTGAAAGTGGTTTTCTCTTGATCCTCAGGTAAAATGTGAATCTGAAAATATCCAGAGAATCCATCCAGAAAACAGTAGTGGGTTTTTCCAGCTAGTCTTTCAAGGACTTGATCAAGGAATGGTAATGGGAAGTGGTCTTTCCTTGTAACCAAATTGAGTTTCCTGTAATCAATGCACATTCTCCATTTATTTGGAAGCCTTATGGGGACAAGATCACCAAATTCATTCCTTGAGATTGTAAATCCACTTTTTTTAGGAACAACATGGATTGGACTTACCCATTGGCTATCAGATATGGGAAAAATAATTCCAGCAGCCAACAAGGTGGTGAATTCTTTCTTCACAACCTCCAAAAGTGTTGGGTTTAGTCTTCTTTGAAATTGTCTTACCGGTCTAGTGTTCTCCTCTAGTAAAATTCTGTGCATGCAAACCGAGGGGCTGATTCCTGTTATATTAGAGAGAGTCCATCCTATGGCTTCCTTGTGGGACTTGAGAACTTCCAACAATTGGTTTTCCTGGACTTCTGACAATTCTTTTGAGATTATTACAGGGAATT
Organism: Viscum album; assembly: GCA_963277665.1. Classification (NCBI taxonomy): domain Eukaryota; kingdom Viridiplantae; phylum Streptophyta; class Magnoliopsida; order Santalales; family Viscaceae; genus Viscum; species Viscum album. The sequence continues at coordinate 141,972,073 of OY728119.1, forward strand.
GTTCCTTATGACCTAGGAAGGCATACTTGAGGTTATCTGGAAGGGGTTTCAATTCTACCACAGGTGGGTTGGTTTCATTGATAACTGGGAACTCTTCAGAAGTTTGATTGTTTGGTGAAGCTCCATGTTCATCATAGTTATCTCTTTCTATGATATCATGACTTGTTTCATGTGAAAAATTGGAAACCTCTCCTGGAATACCACTAACAGATTCAATGGTTTCTAGAAATTCATCTTCATCATTTCTCAGATATCCAGTCTCAACATCCCAAGACTCTTCATAGTCTCCAATTTCATCCCCATTTTTATCTGATTCGGTATCATACAAATATCCCTCTTCTTCCACATCAGTTGGTATTTCATCACAGAAAAAATTAGGTAACATGCCAGAGGAAAACCAATCAATCATGTTTACATGGGGAGTTGAATGATCCTCAACTGGGTGTTTCATTGAATGAAAAATGTTGAAATGAACAACATCTCCTCCAAATTCCAGTGAAAGTGTTCCCTTGTGAACATTGATGATCGCTTTTGCCGTTTTTAGAAATGGCCTCCCTAGGATGAGGGGAGCATGTGTGCTGAACCGATCATCTTCCATATCCAAAACATAGAAGTCAACAGGAAAAATCATGTCTCTCACTTGAACGAGAACATCCTCTATAACTCCAGCAGGTTTGGTGGTACTTCGGTTTGCGAGTTGAATGATAATTCCAGAGGGTTTTAAGTCTCCAACCTGAAGAGATGAGTAGACAGAATGTGGCATGACATTGATGGAGGCCCCTAGATCAAGCATCACATCTTTGAATTCACATTTCCCAATGGTACAGGGAATGGTAAATGTCCCAGGGTCTTTACACTTGACCGGAAGGGCATGTTGAATCAATGATGAGACATTCCTTCCTAAGTTTACTTTTTCTCCCCCTTTGAACTTCCTCTTGTTGGTACACATGTCTTTCAGAAACTTAGCGTACCTCGGAATTTGTTTCACAACATCGAGCAATGGAATACTGACTTGGATTTTCTTGAATGTTTCCAAAACCTCCTTATCCAATTCTTTTTCAGCACTTGACTTTGGTGGTGGTTCACACCTTGGATAAGGCAGTGGAGGTTTGAATGTTTCTGGGGTATTCTGAGTATGTTTCGGAGGAACATAAGGGCCAGACATCCTCTTCCAATCATTCTTTGTTCTTTCAAACAAGATTTCTTCTCTTGACTTTGAGTTTCTATCAACTTCAGATTTTTCATCATTTTTATCAAGGGTAGGATTTTCATTAACAGTATCAGAAGAAGGCTTGATGTTCTCAATCTGAGGATTTTTCAATTTTGTTCCACTCCTAAGTTCAATTGTACTCACATTTTCCTTCCCATTATTCCTCGGATTTACTTGTGGCTGTGAGGGTAAACCACCACTCATTTGATTTGTTATGCAATTAATACCAGAGGCAAGTTGACCCATTTGAGTCATCAAGGTATTCATTTTGTTATCTTGCTGTTTTGTGTATTCTTTTAGTTCCCTCATTTCCTCTTGTTGTTTCCGCATTGCTTCTTCAAGGTTCCTATCCGAGTTTTGAGTGGGAGGGGTAGGGTGAAAATTGCTTCCAGAATGAGCATTGGCTTGCTCATTGAAATATCTTGGTTGATAATTACTTGATTGTCCTTGGAAAAATCCTCTTGGTTGTTCAGGTTGACAAAATCTTTCATTTGAGTTGTTGTTCCATCCTTGATTGAAATTTTGGTTGTTTTGAAATGGTCTTTGCTGGTTTGGTTGAAATGGTCTTCCAGGAAAAACTGCATTGCAGTTCTCATGAGGCTCTTTCATTTGCGGGCATTGGTAACTAAAATGTTCATTCGAAGAACAAATCCCACAATGGACATATAGTTGGAAAGCCGCTTCAGGTTTGGGTTGGGTTGGTGGGGTGTTAGACAACATTATTGACCTTACCATGGTGGTGAGATCAGATAGTTGACTTGCAATTGTGTTGTTTTCGGGACTAGTAGTAGGGAATTCTTGTGCAGCTTTGACATGAAGAAGGCCTCTGGTTCCAAATTGTTGGGCATTCTGGGCCATGTTTGCAATTAAAATCCTAGCAGCAGCTGGTGTCTTATCAACTAAAGCTCCTCCTGCAGCAGCATCGATCATACTTCTATCAGTGAGACACAATCCTTCATAAAAGTATTGAATGAGAAGCTGGTCACTGATTTGATGATGGGGGAAACTAAAACAAAGACGTTTGAACCTTTCCCAGTATTCGTGAAGCGTTTCTCCTTGTGTTTGCCTAATTCCACAAATCTCCTTTCGAATGGAGGCAGTTCTAGACGCAGGGAAAAATTTTTCAAGGAAAATATTTTTTAATTCATTCCAATTTCTAATCAAGGTTGAGTGAGAATAGAAAAACCATTCCTTAGCAACTCCATCTAGAGAAAAAGGAAACGACCTAAGCTTCATTTGATCGGCATCAACTCCATGAGGTTTCATATTGACACACAGATAACTAAATTCTTGGAGGTGTTTGTGTGGGTCTTCACCGGGAAACCCATTGAATTTGGGAAGCTGGTGGATGAAACCGGACTTGATTTCAAATCCAGCAGGGGCATCAGGGTACTCAACAGGATTCTCATGATTTTCATCATAGGACGAAGCCAGTTCTTTCAAAGTTCTATTTTCAGCCATTTGGATTTCAGTTTCAACTAAGTCCCTCCTAGGTGTATTGGTGGAAGATTCACAACTTGAAACTTGTGGATTATTACCTCTAAACCTAGTGTGAAAAGTTCTATCAATTTCTGAATCTAAAGGTAACAAGTTCGGTTCAGAAGTTCGGGTCATGCAAGAGAAAGGAAAATATATATATATATATATATATATATAACTAAAATAAAATCAACTCTAGCAACCTCCCCGGCAACGGCGCCAGTTGATGTGAGCGTTTTTGTCGTGAAACCCTCAATCAATATTTTCCCTTTTTATGTAGCACAGTGGTGACCACAGGGTTGTCTCTCGAGGAGGTTGCAGTTCGAGTTGTAAAACTGTCACTTTTGTTGTTTTGTTTGTTTTTAATGAAATGAAAATGGGGGATTGATTAACAATTTGAAAATAAAATTTTAATTAAATTCTAAACGTAAATAATTTTAAAGGAAAGATAATGTGGGTTTGAAATCAAGAATAAAAATAGCAGTCGCAGACAAGCTTCACCCTCTCGGACACTCCCCTCTTCCTTGTATATAAAAAAAATATCTCTTATTTTAAATTCCTAAATGTACCCCCAAGGACCCCCAGGTTTACACTCAAATTTGAAAAGACACCATATTTAAGACTTCAATATGACTTTTGTCCCGCCTATAGAAGTGATTCAATTACTTAAATACCTCCAAGTAATTGAACCTAATTGAATTCGCTATGCTCAATGACAAAACCTCACCAAAGAATTTTAAATAGCGAAGTAAATTGTTCTACTTTATAGATGGAACAATGGTCAAATCAAATTTGTTGAAAATATATTTAAGAAAGAAAACAACCAGATTCATTCAAAAATATAGGTTCAAGAGAAATTCAAAAAAAGAGATTACACATTAAAATCCAAACTCGGAAGAGAGTGTCCGTCGGGTGTCGCCGTCCGCAACCACTTGCCGCTTAGCCTTCCATCACTTGAGAAGCCTTCATCTTTTATATTGAATATTCAAAGAATTTCATCTTCTTAAGGATCAAAATCTCCACCTTCCCCTTCTCTCTCTCAAGCCAACTCCCTTTTGTGAGGGATGGTGTGGTGAAAAATAGAATATCTTGAGAGGTAGGAGCTCCCCTCCTTTTATAGGCAGATTTTATCTTCACAAAGTTGTCGCGTTTTAGACCCATTAAATGGCAGATTCACGCGTTTACCTCTTCTTCAATATTGTTCATCAATGTCTTGGCCGTCCACCCTAAAAATATCAGATTAATTGGACGCGTATTGAAGGATTTATGGTTTTTCTATTGAAAATATATTTCTCTGGATGAAGCTTCCTGGAAGCTTCCTTCAAAACTCTATCACTAAACGGCCATCATAAAGGCTTCCAAACGGGTTCAAATTTATTGAGGAGACGCGACTTGGAGTCCTCTGTCATATCCAGGTATAATCGCATCATTTGGAGTAGTGTAGGCCGAAATTTGCTTCCATAACTATGGTGAAGTCAATGCAGTCCGCCCGGAAAAAATTGTCAACTTCATTGATTTTTTTGGGCACCATTAATATCGATTCAACCCCTGGTCCTGAAGACAAAGTTGAAGGAAATAAAATAAGGGTTCAAAACAAATTCGAATCACAAAATTTGGAAATATATTTTATAAGAAATGTCCAAAATACCCCTGTGATAAAAATCTGTTAAAAATCCAGAATTATGAAATTTAAACTTTTTATCCCAAAACACACTATAAATCCAAAATTGTTACAAATAAGATCAAATTGTTAAATTTGTGAGGTTTAAATCATTTAAATAGACATTAAAAATATTGGAAATATTATCTCTATCATCACTCTTATTTTCTACACCGAGCTAGCTCAAGTAGAATTAGAGTTTATTGGTTCACCGATCACTACTTTGAATAATTTAGTACCAAACCTTCCACAAAATCACTTTGTATTTATTGTAAAAAAGGGGTATAAAAGTTTTTTCACATTTTAGTTTAATTACACAAATATAGGGTGATAAATTTTTTGATTTTAAATGAAACTGAATGAAACTAAAATGTATGGTATTAAAAAAAAATCCAAAGGTGGAGATTGAATAACCCATTTAAGGATAATTTTATATATATTATAAATACTTATTAATGATTATTTGATTCATCTAAGTTGAGATGATGTTGGTAGAAATATCCTAATAAAGTTTGAAGATGTTTTAATCGGAGTTGAAGGAGTTTTAGATTTTTGAGTGAAGTTAGAAGGCATATATAAGCTATTTCTTAGGATATGATAATTAGAAAAGTACTGAGAGTATTAAAAATTGATACAGAACATATTTTATATGGTATGTAAGATATTATTTCTAATACACAATACATTCCTAGTGTATACAGAAGATATTATAAAGTTCGTGAAAAAAACAGAAAAGAAAATGTTCACACTATGATATGTAATATCCTTCAAGGAATAAGTATGTTTTTGGGTGATATGGAAGATATTTTTTGATATTTAATATCTTAAAAATAAATGAAAATTATCAAATAACCCTATATCACAGTGATATGTAAGATATTGTGATTGATACATAAGGTTTTTTGGCCATACATAAGATATTGTAATTCATATATAATATATTTTGTTGGCGTTTAAGTTTTTATTTAAGAATTTTTGGAAAATTAATAGAGCCACTAAAATACATAGTACACTTGAGCTCACCATTGTGATATATAAAATATTTCTTACATATGGTTTTATAGTTTGAAAAAATATTAGGTTTTAAGAGACTTAAGTCAGATGATGTTGGTGCTAATCTTCAGTGATTTAAATATCATGATATTTTTTTGTTATTAGATGTGATTCAAGACAAGAATAATAGATATAAGAGTTGAGGAAGAAAGTTGTGTTGTGACAAGGGTTTCCACAGAACATGGGTTTTTGTATATGTTTATGTAACAATGAAAAAGGGGATTTTGTGGGAAACTAAATGAGGAAGACACATGGAAGAGGATGATATTGATGGGAAGTTGGGGATCCGAGCTTAAAGGTAGTCAACACAATTATTTATCATTATAAAAGTGCATATGGATTATTAGAGGTTGATAATCAAAGAGTTTATCATGGGTGAATCACAATTAGGTATCCATGCATTTGATATTGGATAAAGTTCTTAACATATTTCTAATGATAATATCATGGGTATTTGTAGAAAATCAATTGAGGATCGTGGGATATAATCCACCAAGATCAGTTTTGGATTTATGATTGTGGGAGAAGGCTCAATTGGTTTGGTTAAGATATTGAGAATTCTAGAATAATGATTGTTGTGCAATTATTAGAATTTATATAATTTAATTATTGGAAATTATTATTATCTCGCACTGAGAATATATGTATGAGTAGAAGGAGAATAAAATGATGAGTGATAAAGGTAATAAATGTGATATATTTTGTCAAATTTCATTCATTTTATTCCCTCAAATTTATTTGTTGATTGATTTTTAGTACTTTTTTATAATTAAAGTTTCATTTCAATGGATTTGGTGAATATTTCTTAAAATGACCAGAATTATGAATTTAATTTAATATTTGGAATAAATGGATGGTTATCCATTAATTATCCATTGTCTTTTTTATTTTAGAGATGGAATCTATTAGCTACAGTAATAACAAAGAAATTTGGCAAGCATTGGAATATGTAAAATTCACTATGGAATGATGAGGAATACGTACGAGTCATGTTGAAACTATAAAGAAAAAATTAGCAAAGTCCTAGTATGCATAACATTATATTCCTTCAAACAAAAAAATAATTCTAAGTAGAAGATTGGAATTTTGATAAAGTCTCGAGCCTCCCCTAGTATACATATGAGTCATCCAAATCCATACATAAGACTCATTTTTACTCTACACTGAAAATTTGGATAAGTCTAGAGAAACATAAGAGTCATTATACTTTATGCAAGAGTCTTTATTACTCACACTCTAATATTTAGAAAACTCTGAGGATACATACAAGTAATCTTGGTGGTATGTAAAATTAAAACCTACAATCATAGTGGTTTCATCCTTTGCAAATAAAATTAGAACCAAAGAAGACCATGCCATGGGACTTTTTTCCACGCCGTGAAGAAGCTTAAGTGAGTTCATTACTACTTCCAATATAGAGGTTCCCACACCATACAATATGAGTCATGATATAGTGGATTATTAGTCTAAATAATAGTGAAAATCAAAATAATGACCACACCATGGAATATACAACCACAATGTGGGGGATGAGGATAGAAAAATTATTAAGATCCACACCGTGGTCAATTACCTTTCATGATGTATCATATATTCAAAGTGATGATTAAAGTGTGTCATATATTCTGAGATATTCATCCATTTAAATAATTTTCATATCTTTTTTTTCACTAAAACATTAATAAAAGGTATTGGATCTATATATCTGGGAATAATGAAGTCCTCAAGTTAACAGTTAACTAAGATTGGGTGGAAATAATTCATGATGCAGAATATAGGGAACTTGAAATCTTAGGGATGATATTAAAATTCAAAGGGGAAAAAATATAATTGAGGTTAAATGGGGGGGAGGGGGTGATATAGAAACAAACTAATAATATATAATAAGGGGATGAAGAAGAATTAAAGTAGATCACTGTTAGTTAAATTTTCTAATTTTTAATTTCTATTTTATGCTTCCATTGTATTTTATATTTATATTCTTCCAATTTCCTGTTACTAATAAAATTTATGGGTAAGAACCTTTGGTGTGTTATGAAAACACTAGGAGTAATAACAAAGTATGATTCTAAAAATGAGAGTAAAAGGGAGAAAAAAAATAAAATAACAAGAAGATAATGAAGAAAAAAAAATTTACATGGTTTTGGAATATCCCTACATCTATGGAGAGGAATAAATTTCACTATTAATCAGGAGCACAATTACAAGGATTTATTCTTCTTCATATTATCAAAAAACCTAGAAGGAAAGATCTCATAAAGCAGTATAATGATTAATAACCCATATTTCAACAGTGCCTACACAATAATTCCATTATTCTACAGTAGTAGTGGAAGAAAAGTATGATGAGATAAAATGCACTATTGGTGTTAGAAGTTATACCTACTGTAATGACCATGATAATTTCAAACTATTAAAGTCCCCTATCACATGCTGCTATAGTAAGTATGAACTCCTATAATACCTTGTCGATGTTGTCAGTATTCTCTAGCATAATGTTCAGCATTGCTATAGTGCTCCAAAATTTAAGAAGGGGGCCTTCAGCCCTCAAAACCCTAAGAAGGGGCACGTTTCCCCCTATAACCCCCAATGACCTCAATAAAAGGTCATACCATGTGATTTATGACCCAATGTGTAGTACAAGCTGTAAGTATTCGGCCCAACTTTATCACACAAGATCAAGATCCACTAATACAACATGGAGATCAGGGTAGGGGAAGGATAACCATTATAAATGATTAAGTAAATTACTTTAATGAATAAAAGTTATTATGTTATTTTATTTCTATATTTAGTAGCTGGATAGTAATTTGAGTATGATTGTAGTAAATTTTGTTATATTAGTTACTCATTTTATGAATTGGTTGATAATAAAATCTATACTTACTATTTAGGAGTAGAGTTCAGTAGAGTTCTTGGAGTGAGGGTCACAATACTATCTAATTTATTATCGATCAAATGACCATGTCATCCCACTTCCTTACTATTTAGAAGCTAGGTTCAGTAGATAGATTGAGGAGCCTATATATGGGGGATATATTTTGTCTTCATGGGGTACCCTCAATGATCATCTCTAACTGATATTCCCAATTTATGTTTTAGTTGTAGAGAGGTTTGTAAGAAAAATTCTTGGCCCAGTTACAGATGAGTACAACATTCCATCCTCAGACAAATGACCAGACTAAGTGAAAAATTCATGTTCTTGAGGAAATGTTATTGGATTTCAATTTAGACTTTGGATAAAGCTGGAAATACCATTTTACCTTGGTGGAATTTGCTTACAATAACAACCACCACTCCACTATTGCTATGGTACCATTCAAGGCCCTGTATGGGAGACCTTGTAGGTCACCCTTGTGCTGGTTGGAGACAGGCGAGTCATCACTCATGGGGTCAGAGTTGGTGAGGGTGATTAAGAGAAAATCTAAACAATACAATAGCATATGAAGACCACTTAGAGCCTATAGAATGCCTACATAGACCCTCGATAGAGGCCTTTAGAGTTTGAGTAAGGAGGCCATGTATTCCTAAATCTCTCTCCTTTATGGGGATTGTAGAGATTTGGTCGGGTTGGTAAGTTATCCCAAAGATTTATCAATATATTTGAAATCATATATAGGATAGGTTAGGATAGATACTTCTTAGCATTTCCCCCACGATTGGGTTGTGTGACACCCCATACTCACATACTAAGATCTGATTCCCATAGACACTTATTTTACATACTTTATTTGATACTAGATATAAAAGCTTGATCTAACCATCCATAATTAAAAAATAAATAAATATTATTACATATCTTACATATAAAGGATATTTTTAATTTTATATAATTAGATAATTGGGACACAACATAAATTGATAAATCCCATTTTTTTTGTATCAATGAATTTTTTTCCTATTATATAAGAAACTACTTAATTCAGAATGATTCTTCAATATCTCCCATAAATTTTTTCACACATACTATCCTTGTAAACATGTAACGTGTACTAATTTTCTTCATAACATGGGGAAATAGAAACATAATAAAGATTGATCTCAAACAATCAGTAAGGGAAAACATACAACTGAAACAATCATGACATAAACATGACATAAATATCATGGCAAGAATATGTAAACAACATGAAGGCATAATCAACTTGAAACTGGTGGCATGATTTATCCATGAAAATAAATGAAAACATAGATATCAATAATATTTATCTTATACTAATAGAATTAATAATTCTAGACATCAAAAACCTATTATCATGGCCTTATGCCAAGACACTTTACTTATCATCGAGGTTGTAGTCAAGAAATCTTGTTGAATTGAGTATGAATACACCAAATAATCAAATTCATCACCTAATTAAGTCCAATGCATTCACCATAAGAGTCATAAAGAACTTTCTTATCATTCAATAAGGGACGTCTTATTGAATAGAACTTTTCTATCCATATAATGAGAAATATGACAATGATAACACTTTTTCCTATGTAAATAAAAGGGACAACTTGATAATAACCCATATAGAGAAATAAGGTGAATGGTCAAACAATACTTTTCAACTTTATAATAATCAATATATTGTAATTACAATACTTTTCTACATTTCAATAAAAGGATAAAATGGACATAACCCATCTGAAGGAAGAAGGTGGATGGTTAAACAATATATATCCAACTTTCCAATAATCATCTATATTAGAATGACAATAATTTTACCCATGTTAATAGAATAAAATTATTTCTAGGTGAAAAACATCTAATATTAATTATGTAAAATTTGACATTCACAACTTATAGAACAATGAGTATATGACTAATTCAAATCTATATTAACATGATCATAATCTATCCAGAAAAATAAAGTGGATGGTTTCAAAAGAACATTTCCCAAGAAGTGATAAATACGTGTCAAAGAGTTTATGTGGTTGGGATGTATATCCCCATAAAAAAAATGAGAAAATACCATATAATACAATCCAATGTAACAGTACACCCAAATTATATAAAATAATTTCAAATAATGATTATAATTTAATAAATTCAAATTGAGTTACAAAAAATCCTCACTATTGGGGAAACAACTGAATCAATAACCACCTAAATAAGGGTGAATTATTTGTATAATAAATCCCTTGAAATAAAAATAGTATGATAAAAATATATCCATGGGTAGTGAATACAACATACAATGAAAACATGGTGTGTGAAATGTATAAGGTCTCAAAAAATTAGAATTAAGACCAAGAAAATCCTTACAGCTTTAGAAAATTTCAAATAAAAAACCTTTGAAAAAAAGGGATTGAAATTGAACTTAAAATAGAATGATTAAAATATAATTCATGATACAATATATTAAATAGGAAATATATACACCACATAAATGAAATTAGTTTCATAAATACAATACTTGTCTCAATGAAGGGAAATTAAGATGAAAAACCTTACAACCTTTAGAACATTGAAACTAAAATCCCATGATAAAGTTAACTTGAAATGGGACATATAATATCATGAAATATAAGATAATAATTATATAAATATTAAAATGGTGTGGTAAGTACACCATAAACAAGCAAACATGGTGTATAATATAAACATGTCTTAATGAAAGGAAATTGAGACCGAAACCATTACAACATCAGAAGCTTTCAAATCAAAACCCATTAAAAGATAGGGATTGTAAATAAAATTAAAATATAATTATTAATATATAATTCATGATATGATATCTCAAATAGTCAGTATATATTCCATATAAATGAAATTGGGTGCATAATAGAAAGTGTACCTCAAAGAAGAAAAATCTCAGATGAAACCATTACCTTGTCCTGATCCATTCTGTACTTGCACAAAACATCCCGAATAATTAAATTATTTTCATTAAATAAATACTAAAGAAACTTATTCATAATTATAACCATATATACACATCATTAACAATAATTATATACATATAAATATTAGTTATTCTTTACTTATTTTAAACACCGAGTGTAAGTAATCTTTATCATTTTGAACTTGTTTTATAAAAGAGGTGATGATATATATTATTTTTAAAAATTAAATAATTATAAGATAATATAATATATTGTAATATATTTTACAATATATCTTATAAATCTATAATTTCATTTCATGTTAGTTTTGGTTACGGACCTTGAAGATGAAATCAACGAAGATCATGTTTTAGTGATTCTTAATGAACAAAAGGTGTTTTCTTAATTATTGAGTTAAATGTTGATTTAAACTTAACAAAAAAAAACATAATTTAAATATTTATATCATATTACACCAATAAATAATTTCTCATAGTCATCCATGACATAAATGTATAGTATTGTTAAAATAAGTGGTTAAACCAACCCAAACATGAACCTACCTTGATTAAGGGGTGATGATGAGATGGTTTAGTTGTGATATAATTAAAAAATAAGAATAATGATATTATTTAGTGTGATATATCATAATTTTAAATAATTATAATGATAATATAATTTATATAAAGTTATTACTTAGAAAAATGAGATCATTTTTCTTTTAGTTTGATCGTTTTAAACGATTGATTTAACGATAATCATTTATTGATCATATAATTAATAGGATATGTAATTTTTTATAAAACAAATTAATTTTATCATAAAAATAATATTTATCCTTTAATAACATACTTATATCCATCATTTTAAGTTAGTGAAATAAAATGAAACATATTACGTTGTGGAGGCGATAGTCCACACAATGCACGAACAATGGTTTTGTTTTTCTAAATGGATGGGGTATATGAAGAAAAAATGATAATTAAATTAATATAATAACATTAAAGTATATAAATGATACTAATATAATTATATTAGTGTAGTTAGAATAAATTTTAAATAATATAATTAAGAATAGAAAGCTAGGTAGATGATAATACCCACATCGATGACCTAAATTATCCTTAGAAGTATCCTTGAATTTAAAGGGAATAAGATAACTATGAGTGAATAAGGATTTATGTTAATGGTATAAGGTTATGGAGATATTAAAATGGAATAATTTGAAGGATAAATTCGAAAGGTAATTGAGTCTTGAAGTGGTGAAAATGTTACCCTTTTATAAGTGAATGAATGGGTAGTTTTGGGAGCAACCCTTACATTTTCAATAAGTTAAGGTTATTATTCAAGTGTAAATGGAAAAAAGTGGAAAAAGGAGGAGATAAAAATGATTTTGGGTCTAAAATAACCTAAACCACTCATTTTTTAGACAAATTAGGGTTTTTAAAGCTATTTTTTATCTTTTAATCTTTTACCCTACATTATTTTTACCTTGGAAATTAATTTTTAACCTTAGTAATTAATTTTAATGAAAAACATTAAGATTGAAATTTTTGACTAAATTTATACCACTAATTTTAAATTTTAAGATACTTTAATCAAATAAAATTCCTAATGGTGTGAAATATTAATTTTAAAATTAATACACAAAATCATGTAAAAACATTTTTTAGAGAAAAAATGTTTTTAAGATTTGAATTTATATATAAGATAAATTTATATTGGATACCAATTTAAATAACATAAATTTAATTATTGTAAAAAAAATAAGCATATTAGGCTTCCAAGTCAATCCAAAATCGAATCTCCCTTGAAAAATACTTGATTTAAAGAAAATTACGAAAGTAATTTTTATATTAAAGTAACATTTTAATTAGTTATAAAAATGTTTTCCATAGGTTTTATATGTTCAAAGAATATTTTAAAATGAATAATTTTATTCCTAAAACTCATGTTTGATTTCTTAAAAGGTTTTATAAATTTATAGGACATTCTTATATAATGGTAAAGTAATGAAAATTAAAAGTTTTGTAGAAACTGTATTTTTAACTAAAAGCCGACCTTTTCCAAAAAAGTTAAAAAATTCATACTAAGTCAATTTTGATAAGATTAATTAAAAAATTAATTTAATTTTTATTAATTTAAAATTCAAAAAATTTATAAATTGAGTTTTGGATTAAAATCATAAAATATAATGAAAAGATGTTTTGTATTGGAAAAAGACATTTTCAATTGTTAATTGTTATTATTATTATTTTATGCCATTTACCAACTAAATTGGTGTTAACCAATTACTTAATTTAAACCTAATTTATCATTAATTTTGTGTTTCTTGAAATAGTAATGCGTATTGCATAAAAGACAATTTTTTTAGAAAAATACTTTTTTAAACAATAAATGAACTTATTAGTCATTTTAGTCAAACTAATTAAACTTAATTCATATTAAAATTATTATTTGTTTTATATAAACATATAATTCATAAAGTGGTTACTCCTATTAATTACCACTAATTCAATGACTATGTTTTAATAGTCATACTTATACATTTATATTTTATCTAAATATATCATAGTTTTGTTTAAGTTCGTTGTTGTGATGAGAAACCTATAAAAAAGAATTATTTAAATGTAATAATATATTTTAATTGTAACAAACCAACATGGAATTACATTTAAACCAACATTCAAGTCAATTTTCCACTAAGCCGAAGAGTGTTCCCAATCTCTTTGGGTTGGCGATAGGCACCTGGGCATCCAAAATTAACCTTTTGGAATGATTTTAACCACAAGAGAAAAAAATAATCAAAATACATTGTAGAAACAACATCATATAAATAAATCAATACATACATATTAAAGTACAAAGTGATGCTATAAAATATGATAGTGGAACATAATAACCAAAAATCATCTCTTAGTGATCCACGACCACCCACCATGTCCGAAGTCACCTGCCCTAGGTCACCCAAGCATGCACCCACAAAGTATGAAGATAGCTCAAGAACTAACTATATGATCATAAAGGCTACAAAAACCAAACTGTACAAGTAGGGTGTGGCCTATAGATCCCAGTAGGATTCAACCAAAGAGTCTATGCAGATAATTCATATAGAAATTAAAATATACTAAAAGAGAAGTGAGACAAGCGAGGATAAGGCTCTACATTTTAGAAAAAGAAACTAAATACAAAAAAATCAATTTACAATAGACTTGGGTTTTAAAAACATAACTTTAAGCATTCAAAAATCATTTATCAAAATATATTTGGAAAATAATACATTTCCTAAATTTAAAACTAAACATTTTATTGAAAATATTTGAAAAAAAATTCACAAGATAAAGTCAGAAAATAAATTAAAGATGTGAACATAAAAATGATATGAAAATATATAAAAGAGTCAATAAAATAGATTCAAGGTGCATCATATCAATAAATATATCAATCAAGAGTAGTAATCAATCTAGCAAGGAAACTCCAATGCCAAGTAGTGAAAATGGACACTATCATGTATCGAATATCAAGTATATGGATGTCATAGGAACAAACCAGATGCGATAGTGAATCCACCATATTAAATATAATAAAAATACACCATTAATGATCAATGGGATTGCATCTAGTCTCACGGGTCTCAAGAAAACCAGTTCCATGCATACTCGCTTTCCTGGTCGCATGTTCTAAGCCCGAACCTTTCATGTTCTCTACAGATCCACTAGACAGGGTGTGAGTCTGCAAGAATAATGAGAATTTAATATTTACCCATGAAAAGAATATAGTTATGAGTAGTATAAGAAAATGATTAGTATTCTGCAATTTTTTATATAAAATCTATGAAAATAGATCACCTATAAGGATCATATTTTAAGTTGAGAAGAAAGAATACCACACAGTTCAGTCCTTAGTGATATGCATTTACACTGGTGATTATCCCTTAAATAACTAATATTGTTTTTTTGTAACAAGTTGGTTCTTGTTAAATCATGGTTGGTATCAATAATTTTAATAGTTTTATGGTCATTCCTTTTTCTATAGATAATTTTTGATAATAAAAAGAAGAGTTGTGTGTGCACAGGATATAAACCACTATACACCAGGGACATAGTCATCCATCTTGGAGGTGAACCTCATTAATAATATTATTGTATCCCTCATTGTGTTTCTACACCATTATGTGTTAGAGGTATCTATGATGAATAATCAGGAGGGTGATTGTGAATTTAAAAAAGGGACATCAAAAATGATTCACCCCCTCTTAGTGTTGATCACATCCCAAGTGATACTATCGATTGACATAAAATATTAGTTTTCTTTTGAATATATATCATAAAATTACAATTAATCACCAAAACCTAGTCAATCATAAAGGTATTAAAACATTTTATGGGAAACAAATTCATTTATGAAAGGAAAGAATGGTGGACTATCTAATTTCACTCGGACTTGTTCTTGATTCAGTTCTTCATGGTTTTACAATTCAAAAAAAGGACTTTTTTTTCATATCAATTTGATAATAAGAATATTAAATATTATGGGATGACATGGAATAATCTACTTTACTCAATATTTTAGGAGTTAACAAAATTTATTGGACACAAAACTGTTAAGGATATTTGAGAAAAATTCATAGTATTTATAAAGAAAATAAGAAGGTGAAGGAAGTAAAGTTGTAAATTTGTAGATGATAGTCTGAATATGTTATAATAAAATAAGATGAATATTTTGATGAATTATTCACTAGAGTTAACATAATTTTCAATACTATTATAGGATACAAGGAAATTCTTGAAGACTCTACTATGGTAATGAAACTCACGGGAATTCTTCCAAACAAGTTTTATGTGAAGATATTATCACTTGAAGATAAAGATATTGATGTTTTCACTATTTATTAAATTCAAAATACTCTCATTAATTATTAAATGATAAAATTATATTCTATAAAAATCAAATTCAAGAAGGAGAAAGAAAATAATTTTAAAGACTTCAAGTATTTGAAGATAGAATTTGAGCATATTTCTTCTGATAAATAAGAGAGTATGGAAGAATATGCTAAGACCCTCTCTAATGTTAATGGACTTCATAAGAGGGAAATATAAGTATAAATGGAAAATTACTTTTAAATTATTTAACTACATAAAAATTGGCCATTTATCTTCCATTCATCACTTGAAAATCATAAATTAAAATGAAGATAACTAATTTAATAATATATTCTCCAATAAATGA
The DNA here is from genome assembly GCA_963277665.1 of Viscum album. NCBI lineage: Eukaryota > Viridiplantae > Streptophyta > Magnoliopsida > Santalales > Viscaceae > Viscum > Viscum album. The sequence goes on from OY728119.1 coordinate 141,988,518, forward strand.
GATTCACTAAAGAGAAATCAATTTCAATCAAAAGAAAAGAAGAAAATTTCATCTAAGTTCTTAAAAATTAATTTTATATATATTGTGTAACATATTTATAATAATTATGAAAGTTGTGGTGATGTGGAGACTCCTAAGTAGGATTCTCAAAAGTTCTTCATGGATCATGAAGAAGAAGAAGAAAGTGATTCGTTAGAGGTTTAATCATAAATTATTAGAGAATTTTTTATTGAATAAGGAGAATAAACCAAGGATTAAACCATGAGAATGAAGATCAAGATTTACTTATAGGATATTGAAAGTATATTAGATGAAAAATTACATCTCAAAAATAACTATGTTAAGAATAATAAAATATATATTAGGAAACAAAGACTGGTCAAAGAAGTTGAAAGGTTAAAAACTTGAGAATGATAAGAAAATGAAAATTATTGATGAATTGGATTCTAATATAATCCTCAGAGATAAGGATTAAGATAATCTAAAAATTATAATTATTAAATATTAGATAGAACAAATAAAAAGTCAAGAATTATTACAAGAGAGCTGTCACAATAGAAGGTGAATGTTCCAAGCAATATATGAGACAAATCACAACTAATGAATAGTTTGTTGAGTGTTCCAATCATAACGTCTTGATATGAATCACTTTACATTAACTAGATTAGAGTGTTACTAGGCCTTAGGTATTCCTCCCTATACGCCAAAGTCTTCTGACTAACATGGAGGGTCTATGGGGTGATATTGGGGAGACTTTACTCTTTGAAGATAATAAATAATTATAACACAACAATAGTGGGAGAATATTTAAATAAAAAGCAGAAAAAACAACCACACATACATATGATAAGCCTTATAACATATAAAATGACAATTAATATATATAAAATTAAATAGGATCACTCATAGGATGATCATATATGCACATGAAAAAATGTACAAAATAATTTGCTGACCCGAAACTAAGGAACCACCAAACTCATCTGGCTAAACCATAGTGTCCAACCCATGCACCAACTGCACTCCCATCATCACTAGGATCCATAAAATTAAGCCTTAACCTTACATATTCCATGAAATAAAAGTCTCCACACATCCTGAAGGTCCCATCCAAGGTGTGAGTATGAGCTCAACTGGCCACTAATAATAGCGACCATAGCTAAAAACAATACATATACTAGTGTATGTAAAGAATAATAAAAAAACCCACACAAACTAGTCCATTCAGGTTCAACCAACCGCAAGTGAGCCTTTACCTACTTAAATTAGTTTCTTAGTTGAATGATACATCCACAATATATCATACTAGAAGTTCCCTCATCCTTCCTACTAATTCCATGTTACATGGAACTATCATTCCAAATCAACCGTGACACCCCAAAAATATATCCAAAAAACATATCAAAATATCAATGGACTTATAAACCTTCTTCCAACTGATATCGTAATATCTCAATGAAACCCAAGGTATGACAATACCCATACTTTTCCAAGACCATCTCATTGGACCCATTATATCTCACATATATGATGAACATCTCACTCCCATCCGATGATCTTACACACCACTAATCATGGTAGACTATGGTGTATCCTTAACTACAGAGGAAACTACTAAGAAAAAAATAGTAAAAAACACTCGATTGGCCTTATCCTATATTCACATGACCCCAAAAACCTCATCCCCATGGCGAGTGGCATCACTAATATCTTATAACCACACCTCAATGAACCTTCGTCTCCACCTATGAAAATGGTTAATACCATTTGTATCATATCAAAAAACCTCATTTACCCCTTCTTAGTGATCAATATCACCCATAGTCACACGGGATACACCCATCATGTTTCCAAAGAACCACTTCATTTAGAACATATCACAAATCACCACTTTACTGTTGAGCAATGTATTGTTTTCAAACAATTCAAAATAATG